>PUFA01000366.1:0-600000 GCA_003508835.1 Eonycteris spelaea | reverse complement strand
ACCCCACACATAGTTGGGGGTCAATAAATGTTTGCAGCTGATGTTGGGGATAGAGGTGGCAGGTAGAGCACAGAAGGAGGTTTCTCACTTGGGCCTTCAGGGGACATAAGAGTGGGTCTTGGTTTTGGTCCCATTGAAGTAGTTCCAGGCCAGGCTGCTGCCTGACAGTATGAGATACGGGGGATTGCAGTCAGTTATGCCCATGTGTCCAGCCAGGCTCGCCTCCGGTGGCTGGGGAGCTGGGTCATGTGGCTTTGGAGACTAAAATCCTGTCAGTGAAAGGGAGGAAACACGATATAGAGGAAAGAGCAGAGGTGTGGAAGTCAGGTTTGAATCTCAGATAAATGACCTTATGGAATTTGCATCAACACTCTTACCAACACTCTTTTTTCCCCAAACAATAAGTGGCTCACAGGGTTGGGGTGAGGCCAGAATGATGTAAGGAGCAAAAGACAGGCCCTATTATAGCCAGTTTGTCGCTTCTTTCTGGCTTCATTCATGTCCCCATTGGTGGTAGGCATCTTCTAGACACACATCTGACTATTTGGCTCTTACCCTCCCCCTGTTTCACCTTATGAAAAATGTCATTAAGAACAAACTAGCCCACTGTTTCAGTGATCTCTTGCCACATAGCAAACGAGCCCAAAACTTAGAACCTAGAAACAATAATTTATTATTTGTTACAACATGGTGGATCAGGAGTTTGGGCAGGGCTCAAATGGATGATTCTTTTGCTCCATAGGAGTCAGCTGGGGTCATTCATTTTGCAGCATCCCCTGACAGTTGGGCTGGGCCAGAATATCCAAGAAAGTTCTGCTTGTATGTCTGGGACCTCGATATTACTCCACTAGGTCAGCTGGCTTCTCCCTCTTTCTCTCTCTTTCAATCTCGCTATCTCCATGTAGCCAATTTGGTCTTCCTTGCAACATGGTGTGAGGAGTTGGGGTTCTTTCCAACCAGGGTGGTCAGATTCCTAATGTGGTGGCTCATTTCCAGGAAGAAGAAAACAGAAGCTGTCAATATTATTAACACCTGGGCTCTGAAGTCACAAAATGACTCTTCCACCACAAATTATTGGCCAAAGCAAATCATAGGCAAGGAGAGGAGAGAAGGGAGAAAGAGAGAGAGACAGAGACAGAGAGACAGAGAGAGACAGAGACAGAGAGAGACAGAAAGAGAGAGACAGAAAGAGAGAGAGACAGATAGCGAGAGCGTGTGTGAGAGTGAGCGCTGTAGATTGGCTGAAAAGGAGAGGATCTGTGAGAAAGAATAGGAACCATGAGAGGCCATGAGCAAGCTGGAGGCAGGGAGACATGCAGAGAGAAGGGAGGATTCTGGGAGACACGGACCATGACTGAGAGAGGTCGAGAGAGTTCTAGTCTTTAGTGCTGACTGGAGACTTTCATTTCCAAGGTTAATTCCAATTAGTCCATGTGCATTATGAGATACCCCTTTTACCTGAGATAACCAAGTGTGTCTCTTTATTTCCAACAAAATAATTCAAGACATAGATTTGAACCTCAGGTCCGCCACTCATTGGTTCTTCCATTCTTGTGCAAGTTACTTCTGTGCTTCAGTTTTCTCATCTGCAAATGAGAATGATAATTATGCCTATGTCACATGATTGTTTTGAGTATTATAATATTTATATCATGAGGGTTGATATATTTGCAAGCCCTTAAAACAATATCTGGCATGTAATAAGCACTGTATATGTAATTGTTCAATAAAACAATAAGATAATGTTTAGAAGTCTTGGGTTGAGAGAACAGGTAAGATTCTACTTTGGAAAGAAAGAAAGAAATTTTATTGGGAAAGACACATTTTCTCCTGTAATTAGGGTAAGTCAGTCCTAAAAGGCTGTTATTGTGTGTCTCTGAACTAGAAACATGTATCCTGAAAAAACTTGGAGCCAAATTGTCTATGAGCGTAGACGAAACTGTGGATACAGTCAATCATGTAAGCTGAGGTGTCTTGATCCATATCAGGAATTTAGAGCTTCTTTGAGCTTGCTGTGCTCTTTTTTTCCCCAGCCTTTTTCTTCTTGCTGACTTCTCCCCTTCTCAAGATAACGCAATTTATAGAATTGCCTCAATATGTGCTGGTTGACATGACATCCTGAGCAGAGAAGAATGCCAGAGAGCCCCAGTTGTAACCTGTTGATTTATGGTTGGTCCACTTCACTGTCACTTTCTGATTTAACATCAAAAGAATGGATTAAGAATGCAATCATGCTGGGCAAACAAATATACTGTTGCAAATGACTTTGCAATTTTTTTTTTTATTCTGCCCATGTATAAAATGAGCTAAAAGTGGCCCTTGGTGCAATCATTCAAATGCCTCCGGACCCTTGCACCATATGTTCCCTACGCTTTCTTTTATCAAATGTGAGTGTATATTGATACACGGCAATTCCAAAGGGGAACCAGATGGCTGCGTGTTTCCCGGTTTAGGATTCTCCAACAAAAGGAGGAAGGAATCTGGGGCTATATTTGGTTCTGATGAAACTGACAGGCCATTGGGGGTGATAATCAGTGTATTTAAGGAAGGCTCGCATTTACAATAAAGAGTGTAAGTGCTCTATCATGTCTGACTGTGTCTGTAACGGGCATAACCTTTAAAAACTGATTGAATCTATTCCTTTACATCTGCTCAATTTGAATATGTTGAGACAAGCAATATTTTAAACTCGTTTTTCTTTTTTTAAAATATATGCATTTCAGAAAAAAGCCAATAATTTCTGAGAAAGACAGTATATGGCCAATTTTCAACTCTGGCCCCCTCATTATTTAGGCTGCTAGATTAGGTTCAAAATCGTACCAGGCTAATGGGACCCCTCATCCTTTCATCCATGCTTATCTTTCCTTCTCTCCATGGGGAATCGTTGAGCTCACTGCATTTGGCCTCGTCGTGGTTCTTCAAATAGAGCTTGCCCATTCACATCTCTTTCACATTCCCTCTACGAGAAAAGTTCTCTTCTTTCTCTTCAAATCTCCTCATTTGTTAAGAACTGTGTATGTCCTGGCATTTCTTAATTATCTGCTTCCTGTGAGTTCGTACTCCAGGCTCTGAGTCCTTATGTCCGGTTGGCAGCATGATATGGGGTCACAATGAGGGAACCATGTCCCAAACAAGGACCATATCAGGACTGCTCCTGCTTTGCTCTCATAGGGCTGGAGAGGAAGCAGTAGGGAGGGTGAACAGGGTGGAGAACTGGCGGTGGGTGGCGGTTCCGAGGTCCCAAGGACAGATGGACAAAGTGCTGTCCTAAAGGGAGAAACGAGGGGCAGAGAGCAGGGTACCCGCAGCGGGGCTGCGGCCACCCACACTACCCAGCCCTTCCCGTACAATGCTTTAACGTTTAATGTTGCTGAGAACTTTTATGTGCTTCATTTAATCTTCACAACAATCTGAGGCGTTAGTACTGGAATTAGCCTTATTTATTTATTTTGGGGATGATAATTCACATTCTGTAAAGTTCACCACTTTAAAGTATACAATTCACTGTTTTTTTTAGTATATTTACAAAGGTTGTCCAACCGTCAACACTATCTAATTCCAGGACATTCCATCACCCGCAAAAGAAACTTCATGCCATTTAGTAGTCACTCTCCATTGCCCTCTATGACCAATCCCTGGCAATCACGGATCGACTTTCTGTCTCTATGGTTCTCAACATTTCTAAAAATGAAATCACACAATACGTGGTCTTTTATGTCTGGTTTCTTTCACTTGGCATAGTGTTTTCAAGGTTCATCCATGTCCTAGGATATGTCGGTACTTCATTCCTTTTTATGGCTGAATGATACCCCACTGTGTGGATACACCACATTTTGTCTGTGTACTCACCACCTGATGGGCAGTGGGGTCACTTCCGCCTCTTGGCAATTATGAGTAGAGCTGTTGTGAGTCCTATTTTACAGGCTAGAAACTGAGGCTCAGAGAGGTTAATTAAAACAGAATAATTAAAAGTATTGTGTTTTGAACCCATAGACCTAATTTCAAAGCCTAGCTTCATCACTTACTTGCCATGTGACTTTGGACAAATTATTCATCCCCTTTAGCTTCCATAGTCAATACAAAGATAGCAATATCATTAGACTATTAGAGTTGCTATGAGGAGTCTTGGTAATTCATATAAAGGAATGCTTGCTACATATCAGGACTTCCATGAAGAGTAGTGATGGATCCTCCACGTGTGGCCCTTCCTAGGTGCTCAATAATTAATTTTGAATGAGGAAATCAATAAAAAGACCATGATTTAAGTTCTGACTTGGCCACCTAACGACTACGAGACTTTGAACAAGTTATTCCTCTGCAAAACTCAGGGGGTGGGGTAGCAGCTGTCGCAGAGGTGGTAAATGAGGTCAAACATCAGGTCTTGTAGAGTTCCTAGCTCATGGCAGAACTCAGTAAATGTCAGCTCTCTTTCCCTGAGTGCCAGCTTAGTATTTCCTCTTTGGTTAGAATGCACGATACAACTTAACCACTGAACTAAGCTTTGAGGTTGCATTTATAGTTACCCATAACTTTTACTTTTGATTATACAATATTAATCTTCTATATTATTAGGGAAAGAAAACTACAGAATTAGACATAATTTGAGAGCTGCTTATTGAATAAATACACATGCATTCATGAACTTTAATTTTGTTAAAGCAAACTTCTCTAAATCGATAAAATAAAAATTAAAGTCAGCAACATTCAGCTTTTGCGGAACAGGCCCAAGTGTAAACTGATTATCTGGTGTTTCAAGGCTTCTGTTGAGAGAGTGAGACAGAGAGGAGGGAAGGAAGGAAGGACAGAGCGAGAGAGAGAGAGAGAGAGAGAGAGAGAGAGAGAGAGAGACAGAGAGAGAGAGAGAGCGCGAGAGAGCGCGAGCGCAGGGTGAGTTGTAATGGAAAAGTCACATAGGATGACTCCATTCATTTTGCAAGAATGAAATGTAGTCAGGGGTCGGGCAGGGTGAAGAAAATGTCTTTGAAAGAACTCATCAAATGTCACTCAGGATATTAATTTACTAAAACATCTACCTTTGGCCTGGAGATTTACTAAAGTTAGAATTTGCTAGGGTTTCCTTTGAACTCTGTATCCAGGCATCCAAAGGAATGCTGGCTCACTCCTGGCTCTGACCTCCCAAACCTGGCCAGCATCATTACCCAGCTTTGGCCTGTCGGAGGGTTTTTTTTTCTACAGCTGATGCTGATGATATGATTCTGCTCAGACTCTTTAAACATCAGAGTTTCAAAGATTGAGGAGAAAAAAAGAAAAAGAAAAAAATGGGCCATCATAGTATTTTGGTTTTCCACTGCTCTCATCTGATCATTAGAGTTCTTAAGTCTAAGAGGTGAATTCCACAAAGACCATTTAGGAAACTAGTGAGAAATGACATGTGTGATGTGGGAAGAAGGTGACAGGTATTAGTGCAGATTCCTGAGCAGCTCACTTATTAGGAAATTTACACAGCACATGTTACTCGCTTTGACAAATCCCCTACACGTTCATTCATTTTCTATTACCCTGCAAGTGGTTTATAGTATATATCTTTATGCTAGTTTAAAGTCTCAATTGGTTTGTATTTATCCATTTTTATGCTTCAAGAAAATTTAGCAAGTTCATAGAGATAGAAAGTAGAATGGTGGTTCCAGGAGCCAGGGAGAGATGAATGGGTTTTTTAATGGGACAAAGTTTTAGTTTGGCAAGATGAAAAGAATTCTGGAAATGAATGTGTGATGCTTGCACAATGACATGAATGTACTTAAAGCACTGACCTGTACACTTACAATGTTAAGATGGTGAATTTTTTGTGCATTTTATCACAATTTAAAATAATTTAAAAATTATTCTGCCAATCCTAAAGCTGTTAAAGAGAGCTTCAAATGCACTAATTTTGACATGAAATATGTCACTTTGATGCTATTTATTATTGCTCCTGCTGCCTCGTATATGTGTGTGTGTGTGTGTGTGTGTGTGCACGTGTGTGTATAATGTATTTACTGTTTTAATACTTTGTTTTTGAGAATAGTTTTTTGGTTCACAGCAAAATTAAGAGGAAGGTACAGAGATTTCCCATATGCCTCCAGCCCCATGCATACACAGCGTCCTCTATTATCAACTTACCACCATAGGGTATATTTGTAAAAGTTGATAAACCTACTGAATATCACTATCACCGAAAGCGCATAGTTTTCATTAAGATTCATTTGGTATATTCCAGGGGTTTCACCAAATGTATAATGATACATATCCATCTGTAGAGTATTACACAGAGTATTTTTACTGTCCTAAACATCCTCTGTGCTCCACTTGTTCATCCTTCTTTCCCCTCAACCAATGAAAGCTACTAATATTTTTACTGTCTCCATTGATTTGCCTTTTTCAGAATGTGATGGAGTTGGAATCACATGGTAGGTAGCCTTTTCACGTTGGCTTCTTTCACTTAATAATATTCATTTAAGGTTCCCCATGCTTTTCATAGCATGATAGCTCATTTCTTTTTAGTGTTAAATAATATTCCATTGTCTGAATGTACCAGTTTATTTATCCATTCATCTACTGAAGGACTTCTTAGTTGCTTTCAAGTTTTGGCAATTATGAATGAAGCTGCTATTAAATATCCATGTGTAGGTTTCTGTGGGGATGAGAGTTTTTGACTCCTTTGAATAAATATCAAGGAGTGCAATTGCTGGATTGTGTGTTAAGAGTAGGTTTAGTTTTGTAAGAAACCACAAAACTGTCTTCCAAAGTGGCAAGAATTCCTGTTGTTCCACATCCTCACCAGCATTTGGTGTTAGTGTTATAGATTTTCGCCACTCTCACAGATGTATAGTGGTATCTTATTTTTTACATTTTCATTTCCCTGATGATACGTAGAACATCTTTTAATATGCTTATTTGCTATCTTTTTATCTTCTTTGCTGAGGTGTCTGTGGAGGCCTTTGGGCCCATTTTAAAATCAGGTGTGTTTATTTTCTCATTAGCGAGTTTTGAGGTTCTTTGCGTGTTTTAGAAAGCAGTCCTTTATCAGATGTGTCTTGCAAATATTTTCTCCAGTCTGTGTCTTGTCACCTTGTTTCTTGCCATTGTCTTTCACAGAGCAGAAAATTTTAATTTTAATGAAGTCAAGCTTGTCAATTATTTCTTCATGAACATGCCATTGGCGTTGTACCTAAAATGTCATAGCCATTCCCTTTCAGCCATTATCTTCTAGGAGGTTTATAGTTTTACATCTTACGTTTAGGTCTGTGATCCGTTTTGAGCCAATTTTTGTCAATGGTGTAGGGTTTGTGTCTAGATTCATGTTTTTGCACATTAATGTTCAGTTGTTCTAGCACCATTTGTTGAAAAGACTAACTTTGCTCTCTTGTATTGCCTCTGCTCCTTTGTCAAGGATCAGTTGACTATATTTTTGTGGTCCGTTTTAGGCTCATCTTCTGTTCCATTGATCTATCTGTCTATAATTTTTTTTTGCCAGTAATATACATTGTCTTGACGATTGTCACTTTATAGTAAGTCTTGAGGTCTGGTAGTGTCAGTCCTCCAAATTTGTTTTTCTCCTTCAATATCGTGTTGACTATTTTGGGTCTGTTTCTACTCCCTATAAACTGTAGACTCTGTTTGTTGGTATCCACGAAATAACTTGCTGGTCTTGTATCATTTTAAAGAAAGTTACATAAATATTTATGCACTTTCTTTCCCAAAGTAACTAGTTTGTATGAAAAGTGCATGTAAGATACTTGCACTGATCCAAGACTGGTAATTTTCTTGAATATTTGTACAAGGTATTTCTAGTTGACACAACTAGCCATAAACTTTTCATGGGTTCCATTGACAGTGAATCCATCTAATCAGCTGAAAACACATTTAGCAGAACGTGCTATAATGTAGTTGTTAATCCTGATGTTATAGCTAGCCACCTTCAAGCCCTTGATGTTTCAGCAAACCATTTAGAGAAGGCCTAAGGCAAGTGGTTCTCAAAGTGTGGTCCCTAGCCACAGCATCAGCACTGCTTAGAAACTTATTAGAAATATAAATTCTTGAGGTTCATTCCAGACTTTCTGAACCAAAAACCCTAGGGATGGAGCCCAGAATTCTGCTTTAATAAGCCTCCAAGCATTTCTGATGCATGCTGAAGTTTGAGAACCAGTTATCTAAGGAAAGAGTACGAAACATAGCGATCTGAGTATTTTTCTTCTCATGCCTTATGGCAAGCTTGTGGAATAAAAGCTTGGTAGAAAAAATCAATCCAAATAACTAAAGAATCATCAATCTCTGAATGGTGTGCCAAAATAGAACATGATGAAACGATACCATAATGTAGGAAAACTTATAACAACTCATCCCAGAGTGATTCAGAAGAATCTTTAATTCAGAATGTGAAAGAAGTCTAGAAAAATTAGATGCTTCTGTTGAAGAAGAAAGTGGTGTTCGGGTCTATGAATAATGAAATATTATTAGGTAATATATAATAATGAAATATTATAGAGCAAAACAACACAAAATCACCTTTCCATCCTCATTGCCCCTTGGTTCCCCAGTATTTCTCATATGCATGTCTGTCCTTCTACCTTAAAAAATGTGTTGCTGAATTTGTTTACAAGCCTGAATCCCTCATAGGGTCTTAAGCCCTTTAAGACTAGGGTATCCTGGTCTCTTCAGCATCTAATACACAAACAAGGCTCGATAAATGCTATTGAATGAAAGAAGTGAATGTATAAAGGCTAAAGATTAAAATTAAGATTGGGATCTTAGGGAAGCCCTGTGAAATAGTGAGTTTTCATGATTCACGACATTTTTTTTTTAACTTAGAGACTGTGCGGTTAGAATTCTTTTGGAGATTTGTATAGGTCATAGCTATCTTCTCTCTTTAAGGACTATCCACAAGAAGGAAAATGTTTGCTTGATCACTGCTGTCTCTTAGCATCTGGTCTAGTAGGCATTTAATACATATTTGTTAGAAGATTGAATGTATGGATGTCTGCTGGGAAGCCTTGATTATGACATAACCTACTCTAGCTGAAATTGATTGATCAGGATTGTACACATGCCCCAAGGGCCAATGAGATTCTCTCCTAGGAACTTAAATTGGTACTGAAAGACAGTGGAATTCTGAGTGTCCTTGGAATGGTAGCATTTAAATTGAGGATCTGCTAGTTAGCCATATTCTGCAAAGAAAAGGAATTCAGAAAAAAACCAATCAACAGTATGCATGCATGTGCATGTGTGTGTGCACACGCGCACGTGCATACACACACATGCATGCCCGTCAGCCTTGTTTTTGGCCTCCTTTCTGATTTTTGTTTACATTTCCTCCCTGAGGCCTAACTTCATTCCTCCCCTTGGTTCTATGAGACACCCCGTACCTTATAAAATCCCCTTCTGCCTAAACCAGCTCAAGTTGATTTTTGCCACATGCAACCAAAGACTATTATCAAATACACTCTGTCAGCATAATTCATTCTCTTTCTCTGACATTTCAACATTTGTAAGATTTTTAATCACCCTGGTAAACGCTTGTATTAATTTGAATTCACTTCCATTTCCCTGGACTTTGGCTATTTTGAAATGCCTACTTGGCCGCCTTCCATCATGTAAAAGCAAAGTAAAAGGAACCCTGAGCCACCAGCTGATGTGCACTCCCAGGCTCTGTGTATAAATTATGCCTTTGAAACACTTGGAGTCTTCCTGGGAAACCACTTCCAGCAGGGAAGAAAAACTAACAAGCTTCAAAATAAGCTTGAAATATTACTCATTCCTATGGAAAAGTACAATTTCGAAGTAACCAAAGAAACGAAAACAAATGAGTTATCTTTAGTGGAAGGATATGGAATAGTCAAGAGTGGAGACCTGGCCAGATGGCCAGTTTAGATGTCACAAACCCCCAACTACTGGAGGGCATGCATTGTAAAGCTGGGTCTTAGCTTTGCCCTCTCAGCTCCCAGCCTAGGGTCTCACCTGAGAAGATTTCCACACATGTTTGTTAAAGAAAGACTGAGTGGTGAAATAAAGGGGCATGATTAAGTCTGAAGATCAGATTCAGAGGGGAATTGCCTGGTCCAATATGCCGACCTTGGTATGTTACTAATTTGTCCTTGTCTCAGTTTCCATAGCTGTAAAACAGGGACAACAACAGAACTTCCTCAGAGTGCGGATGCAACAAACGAGTCGGCGTGTGCACAGTGTTAGCTCAGCACCTGCAAAGGAAGGGACATGGAATGAATGCTTGTTTTCCACTCATTATGTTTAGTAGCTTTCACTGCCACATTTTCCTCCTTTTAAATTTTATGAAAAAGCTAGAAAGTAGAATAATAAGGGCATTTCATTTGGCTTTTATAAGAAAAAGACTCAAGGAATATTTCCTATGTAAGGTACATTAAAGGCTTTCCTTGTTCCCAAGTGAGTGAAAATCCGGTAAGGAATATTAATATAAATATGACCTGTGACACAAAATTTTAGATCTTAAAACCTAAATTTTAAAAAGCTCACAAGATGGCGACATCAGAGGTAAGTTTGGCTATTAGTATCACAACCCTCTCGTTTGCAGCCAGAAGGCTCAGAAGGTCTCTTGAGCTCGAGGAGATCAGTCTGGTCCAACTGGTCCTGCCGCTTGCATCAGGGGATATTGTGCTGGGGTCAAACAGACCAGTGTCTTTTCCCTGTCCTTTACTCTTGCCATGCGTGGTGTCAATCCAAGGATTACTGCCTACTTCATGAGTCCCGAGAATAATTTTCTAGGAAAAACAGCTTTTTGTGATCCTTTCCCTTTCCCCACAAGCAACTCCATTGGAATTACTTACAGTTCTTTTTGCTAGAGATATGTACATATTTGTGGCTCTGGGAAGCTGTTCACAGCCTCCAGTACAAATGGTCTCCTCTATCTCTGTTATGGTTGCCCTTTCCTCCACATGTCATCTTTCTGAAGTTTCTTTGAGGATTGGACCAGGAACGCTATTCTGTGAGAACGAAACAGGTTATGTGATGGCAAGCGGCCAAGGCTGACTGATAAAATAATTTTAATGACTTTGCTCTCTAATGTGGGCAGGCTGGCTCATGGGGACAATGCACTGATAAACTTAAGATGTGGTTTAGCACCCAAATCAGCCAGATAACTGCTTTATTCCATTTCCCAAACTTGGGCTTCACAATGCCAATTATGTATTTTAAAATAGCAATTAGGTTAGGGGTGAGAGTGTAAATGTGTCAAGGATAATCCTTCCCATCCCCTGCACAAAGAAATCAGACATTCAGACTTCCAGGCGTCATTCTAGGGTGTGATATTGTGACAGAGATCAGAATTAGTTCACTGCGGATGGTAAAGGTGGTAAATGGGCATGTACTATCCATCCCATTCTCTATCTAGGTGGAAACACCAAGAACTACACTTCCAGGTTTCTCTTTAGCTAGGGTCCGGCCTGCTTTAGGTTTCACTAATCAGATACGCTCACGAGAACCTTAGAAGGCAGGAGCAAGGTGGGGTTGCCTGGCTTTTGTTCTTCATGTCGGCAAAACCAGTTGTGGACATGTACGTAAAGTGTTTGCTGTTTCTGTATGACTAAAAGATCCAGCTGATTTGGCATGGCCTGGGGCATCCCTTAGTTTGTTTTGTTTTGTTTTGTTTTTGGGCGCAGACCTAGCATGTGTGGTGCAGTTCCTGAATCCAACAATTTCGGAGATGGCTTTCCAGCCTCTACCTTCTTGATCAAGAAAGAGGTAGCAACGTTCATGCTGAACTAGTTCTGCAGGGGCTTTCAGTGATGATTCCGGGGGGCTCAACGCAGAGCCCGCTCTTACAGGATAAGGTTCCTGCTTGTGCTCTAGGGAGATGATGTAGCAAGTTCCTGGCACACAATAATTTCCCAAGCAGCTGCTTCTATGAGCAACACTAGTAAGTGCTTAATTAATTCAACATATTTTTACGGAACTCCTAATACTGAGATTTGCTTACAGGTTCTGGAATCTATTTTGTCGTATATTCACTATGTAGCTTCGGCCTCAGTTTCTTTATTTATAAAATGGTAAGAATAATTTCACCCACTTCATAGACTGCATGAAGGATAAATGAAACGATGCACGCAAAGCACCAGTATGGTACTTGGCTCAGAGGAAGAAATCGTAATATCACCTATAGAAATGGTATTTTGTGCTAGGTGCTAGGACACAACAGGCTTGGTCTCTCTGACCTGATGGAGTTTGCAGTGGAAAGGGGAAGCAGACATTTAAGCAAGGTTAAAGACAGTGCAATAATTACCATGACAGAGGGGTAGAATATGTCAGGGGGCATGCAGCAGCGACACCGAAACCAGCCTAGAGAAGGAATGGTAGGGGTGACAGAGAGGTGGGCTGGGAGATATTTTGCTGAAAACCAGTTGACCAAGAGCAGCTAATTTTCCCAACGGCCAAAAACACCTAATGCCTAATAGCTGATTCATCAAAGTTTATAAGTTTACCCAACACTTATTTTAAGAATATTCTTCTTGAGTCTAGTCAATTAATGCATTTTCCCTAAACACATGAACTTGTCAAAAGTTCTGGGTTTTAGGCTGGTTTTGACTTCATGAATATATTTTCCATTAGTGTTTGTATCTGTGGAAAAACCATGTTAATGAAGTTATTTCTTGAATATATTAATAATTATGAAGATTTCACATTATGAATATACTGAATATATTCTTGAATATATACTAAAACATAATTATTCAATATTTTAATTTACTGTCATTAAGAAGACTATAATCCTAAGGTTATTTATTTCATTGAATATATTTAAGAAGGCTATCCCTCAGAGGAAGGTTTTAGCCAACGAGAAATTTTGGCAAATTCAATCAATTGGTATTTTGGCAAATGAATCCTTTTGCAAAGCGACCCTTTAGTTAATTGGCTTTAAACAGATTGGTCATTTGGTGTATTGGGCGTTTGGCTAATTGGCCCTCGCTTTTTTCAAACTTGACTGATGAGCACATCTGTGCACCTGCCATTCAGTTCGCACACAGACAGCAAAGCACGTAGTTGTCTCCCAGTGATAAACTCACGCGGATAGTAACCAAATGGGTAATTGAAAGAGGGAACTGGCAAACAAAAATGAAAGTGCAGCACAGAAAACGAACGCTGGGAGTGGAATTCACATCGAACATAAATGGGATTTAAGAGGAGAAAGCTGATGGTGGAAATATTGATGCTGCCGCCATTTGAGAGACTCCAGATACGCAGCCAGAGAAACTTAGTCAAGGAGAACATATCGACATAAATAAAGAGAGTGGTGGCTGTGACAGAAAAAAAAGGATGTCTCAGAGGAAGTGATGCTGGCAAAAATTTCGCACTGAAGGAACTCTCAGATATAGTTTATGATATTTAAGCTACAAAGGAAATCTTAGAAGCAGTTTCAGATTTAGAAAGGAGTATGACAATTTTCCAAGGCAGAGAACAGATACTCCATTGTAAGTTATTTAAGTGCTTTACAAGCAAATAAAACACTTTGATTCTAATGTTTTCTAATGCTTTTAAATTATAACATACTTGATAACTATTAGTTTTGCTGTGTTTTATTTCTCTTTACATTTATAATTGACAGTAAGAGAGTTTTTAATATTTTGACATAAATTTTATAATTCGTAATACAGTCATAGTTTTCCCCGTTGATGATTAGGATCGCTTTGCACAGTTTCGGCTGTCATGGTCATGTGTATCATCCCGCACTGCCGTGCAAAGGAGGACTCTCTGCACTTAAAATGAAGCAGAAGGGGAATAAAACTTCGAACTGTTGTTCGTCTTGCATTTCCTTTGATGTTCCCACTTCAAGAAATATACAAAATTCAAATATTTTGAATTATAAAGTCTGGCTTCTGGGAAATTGCAAGCAGTGAAATGTACACCATTCCTCTCCCTCTCTGGCAGCTAATTCAAATGAAACAGGTGGTGAGGAACAGAGTATTGTACTTATGGAAGATGAGAGAGAATTTTGATGGCATCTGGAAGAATGTTATCTGATGCTAATGCTGATTTTCTCCCTTGCTTTGATGATTGCCTTTTGGTGGAGCAGAGCAGTGTGCTGTTAACACTGTCAAGAACAATTTTCTCCTTGAGTGATCTTTTCCAAAAAGGTTCTCCCTGATCAGTTATTTTCATTATTAGAATTTAAGTATCGCACTTAAGTCAACTTCCACATTCTGAGATGTAACCTTTAGCTGTCATTGTAAAAAGATAAACAGAAGTGAAATTATTATATACCTGGTTAAATGAAAGGAACCCGAGAATGAGAAACATTTATGCAAAGATAATAATATGAATATTTGTGTGCATGCTGCATAAACTCTGAGCTGGTTCTAGAATACAATGCACTAAAAATTTTTGTATTAATTTTATGACCATATCTCTATTAACTACATGAATTGTTTCTATTAACTATTTGAAAGTACGTTGATTAACTATAAAATTGGATTGGTAGATTACAGGGATATTTCGCTCTGTACATTTCCCAGGCTAGGTCACTATAGTATTTAGTAGCAAGGCTTTCAAACCCAGTGTGGCTTTTACTCAAGGAAGATAGCAAAATCCCTAAAGAGGGTCATGGTTTGAAGCCCCATCCAGTTGAATCTGACATGGCGACCCTCATAAAGAACTGCCCCCAAACAACAACACTATAGTGAGAATCACTGGTTTGGAATATGTAAGAGCTGATAAAAGTCCAGCATTCTTCAAATTTGAAGACTCAGATTATATTGCAACTTATCTCTGCTGCTTAACTTCCAACACATGTTTAACCTTGAAGTCTCTACTTAACTCCTTTGAAGTGCCTCTGCCTGGGGTGTTTTAATGAATTAAATGGAACAAGGTACATGAATACACTTGTAGCTGTTGATTGGAGATGTGTTTTGTGAGAGATATTCTTCCACCAAAATTCTACCTGATGAAAGCTTTCATTAGGATTTGCAAGTTTGGCTTCATTTATTCACAGTGTTCTTTTGTGAAATGCAAAATTTTTAGAAGGTTCCATCAATAGTCAACGTACATTTTTATTTTTAATATTATTTTAAATGTGCCAAAGAAACGGAACAGACAAAAGGGAGATTTTAGTGGTGAAGAAGGAAGAAATGAATCCTAAAGATAGGGGTATATTACAGAAAAATCTCCATAGGCTTACTTCTATAATTTATAGCCTGTTTTGCTTTGCCCAGCACACCCAAATAGTTCAGCTGAATTAAATACTTTAAGACTAGGTTCTTATAAAGACAATAAATAACATTATTTATGGGTCATGGGGACAAATTTAAGCAGAGTTGGCGTAATGACCCAGCCTTAGTGTCTCCTATTCCTGATCCCTGGGTGGACAACTGTTATGTCTTTATAATGTGAATGAACCAGTTGGAAGACTCTTCCCATGACTATTTTCGTGTTTCTGCATAGCCCAGATTTTCTGAGCAAAGACCTCCTTAACATCAGAGAGATTTAGGATTGATCTCAAATCCATTTGCTTACATTCGGGTAGCGAAGCTAGAGACTTCCCCTGACCCAGACAGGTGAGTTTGCTTCATGAGTCATCTTTCTCTCTTTTTTGGAGAGGAAGATGGCAGATGTGCTGGTAGGCTATATAAGATTCAGGTATCCTAAGTCAGAGGTTCCTCGTAGAGGCTACGACCATACTGTATGTGGATGTAACATCTGGCCTTCATTCCATCACCCAATGGGGATTAGGGCTTGGGGAACTGGTGTTAAGATACTGCTCCAGCTCTTTTTGCCTTGAGTAATAAATTGTCTGTTCTCTAATCCAGAAAGCCTCGTGCCTCCGGTCAGATTAAGTAGGATAAGGTCTCAGACTCTTCAGAGTTTCTGACTTAACATTGTGTGCTGGGTGGAGTTGTTATGGGTATTAAATTAGATCACATAAGCATGGAGAAGCGAAAAAGTCTTTTCTTTGACCTTCCCTGTTATGGTCTGAATGTTTGTGTCCCTTAAATTCACATGTTGAAATCGTAACCCCCAATGTGATGGTGTTAGGAAGTGGGGCCTTTGGGAGGTCACGAGGGCATGAGGGTGAAGCCCTCACGAATGGGATTGATATTCAATTAAAGGGACCCCAAAGACCTTCCTCACCCTTTCCACCATGTGAAGGCATAGCAAGAAGAGGGCTCTCTGCAACCCAGAAGAGAGGCCTTCACCAATCTGGCTCTTCTGGTGCTCTGATCTTGGACTTCCAGCCTTCAGAACGGTGAGAAATAATTTCTGTCGTTATATGCTACCCAGTCTGTGGTACTTTGTTACAGCAGCCCCCCAATGATAAACTAATAATAGCTAACAATGATTAGGTTTTATTATGGGGCAGACACTGTGTTAAGCATTTCCCATGGCCTTCTTATTTAATTTTCAGAACAACATTATGAGGCAAGTAAAACACTATCCAGATTTTTTTTTAGACAGGGACACAAAAGCTCAGAGAGTTGAAATAACTTGTTTAAAGTCAGAAGGCTTGTCAGTGGCAAAACAGGAATTCAACTCAGGCCCTGGGAAGGCAGACACACGTCAGTAACCATACAGTCTCCTGCTGCCCAGGAGGCAATTTTTGATTTCCCCGTGTTTGTAGGACATGACCTTACAAACATAAGAGTACAAAAGAACCAGTCTAGCCATTTTGATCTCACGTTATTTAGTAATTCATTTTCTCTTGTGCACATGGGTATTTCCTTACCTAGAGCCTAATCTATGAAGTTAATGGGGGTGTAAATCCTTCAGAATCACCATCTGTGGGCCTCCCTACTGCAATCTGACATTAACATGGTAAATGGCTAATTCCAACTAGAGAGTCTGTTAAAAATTCTCCAGGGTCTTCACAAAGGTCCCAGTACTCGTGACAGACTATGTGCCCTTGGAAAATCGACTTCCTCCACCAAAGTCTTATAATAAGCCCTCTGCATTAGAGGGTTAGGAAAAACTGTTTTAAACAGCCTGGGTCATGTACACTTGAAACCTATATAATTTTATTAATGAATGTCACCCCAATAAATTTAATAAAATAACATAAATGGTCTGGGTCAAAGCAGAGGGGGAGAAAGAGAGAAAGAGAGAGCTAAAGAAAGTGAAAAGGAAGAAAGACAGGAAAAGGAAAAACATGAAAGAGAAAAAAGAGAAAGAAGAGAAAAGGAAAGAAAGAAAAGAAAGGAAGGAAGGAGGAAAGAAGGAAGGGAGGGAGGTGGGGAGCTGACAAGAGAGTAAATCAACAACAGAGCCAGGGAAATTTGTATTGATTGAAGATTTCAGGAAACGGACCAGGGGAACAGCAAATTAGGAAATGCGTAATGCATAGAGAATACACTTTTTGGAGCAGTCCTAGATCAAAGATGCCACAGAGGGCCTGGAATCCATAAGCTTTTAATGCCAGAAATGTTTTAGAAAAGCTTGCAGAAAAGCCTGGGAAGTTTTCTTTTAGGATCACATTTACCCCAAAGAAATCAGCAAGGTGTTATCCGTAACACCAGGCAGGACTTCATCTAGACTCCTAATTTGCCAGAAGATTATTGTTCCATCAAATAATATCTATTATGAAGAGAAGATGGGAGGGAAGGGGACCTTTGTAGGGCAAGGTAAGTGGATGGAAGGTCTTGAAAAATAGCCTCAGTGGAAGAAAACACTGTAACTGGGAGTTACAGAGAATCGATGGCTTTTAACATTTGAGATTAAAAAAAAACAATCATGAGGAAGAAAGTAGCTGGAATTGCTGTTTTGCTTTGCATTTATATACTGCCGTGAGGAGCAGGAACAGTAGATAACTGCTGACCTCAATTATCCCTGTGTTTCTTATAAATTGTGACTAAATCTGCTCTATTGAACAGCTCATCCAAATTGCAGACAAGAGATTTTGCAGATTATAATAGGCATCTAGAACCCTAAGTCAAATTTACATGGAATCTTTGTTTCAAGATACCTTTGTCTGAGTACAGTGTGGTAAAAAAAAAAAAAAAACAATAGAGAATAGCATTATGGTGGTGACATTTCCCCAATACATCATTGCAGCTTCCAAATTGTTGAGGTATGATTGGTAGTAAACTTCTACCCTTGTCCAGAAAGACTAGTGCAAAGCAGGCAATTTCTGTTTCTAGGGCTCTCAGTGAGAGGTGTTGAGTTATATCGGATTTCTGCAATGTATTAGTTTCCTACTGCTGCTATAACAAACTTAGTGGCTTAACACATATTTATTATCTTACAGTTTTGGAGGTCAGAAGTCTAAAATAGGTCCACAGGGCTGTGTTTCTTCTGGAAGTTCTATGGGAGAATCTGTTTCTTTACCTCTTCCAACTTCTAGAGGCTGCTCACTCACATTCCTTGGCTCATGGCCCTTTCCTCCATCTTTAAAACCAGCAATGTGGCATCTTCTCTCTGAACTCTGTTCCATACTTATATCCTCTCTCTCTTTCTCCCTCTCCCTCCCTCTCCCTCCCTCCCTCTTCTCTCACCTTCTCTCTATCCCCCTTAAGAACCCTCGTGAGAATTTTGGGCCCACTTGAATAATTCAGGATAATCTCTCCATGTCGAGATTCTTAACTTCATCACATCTGCAAAGCCCTTTTGCCACGTAAGGTAAGATAGTCAGAGGTTCAGAGAATTAGGATGTGGACATTTGTGGTCATTACTCAGCCTGCCACACATAGTCTTTATGTAAGAGCAGCATATTAAAATGTAAAGTATATGAATATATTTACCAATTAAAACCATATATATATATTAATGCTCCATATATTTGATAAAAAATATAGATCTTCTTTAGCACTTATTATAGCTGTTTTAATGTCATTTGGGCCTTGGTTTTCCAACTGAAAGGCAAGTAATTTGTAGTCCAGAAAACAAAGTTGCGATATGTTATGTTTTCTTAATTTCTTGACCTGCAATTTGTTAGCTAAGAAATCCCTCTCGGTCACATACCTAGATGGAAGAATGGTGGCAGTGTTCTTAGTTCTCAATATTGACCTACATTATCTAAGTATTAACAGATATTCAAATATTGACATACAGAACTAGACTTAGTTCCAGATACTGACATGCATCTAGATATTGACCTACAGAACTTTCAAAAACAGCAGTAAAATCCAACAGCTATTTGTAATTGATCATTTCTTCTTGTACCCAGACTGGGTGATTTCCATACATATCTCATTTATTACTTACCAGAACATATAGGGCAACTGGGGATCAGAAAGAATAAGTAAGTTGCATAAGGCCAAAAGGGCTAGTTAGTTGCAATCTTGAGAGAGATACCTACTGTTCTTTCCAAAAGGTCAATGTGAAGAACCTCCTGTTCCCAACACATGTACACAACACAAATTCCTGTGTGCTTTCATTTGGCTGACACATTTGTAGATGTTTGGGAAATTTGAGTTCCCTCATTTTTTTTAGAAGCATGTGCAAGATCAGATTGGAATGAGAGTTAACCAGTTGAATTTGGAAAATATGAAGCATCTGAGCATTAGATACTTGAAACACAGTTCATCTTTATTATGCCTCTCTTTATTTTCATTTCATTTTGTTTTATGTTCGAATTGGCTCAGTTTTTGTAGCTGAAATGGGTTAATGGTCATTACCATTGTATAAATTGCTACTTAGTTCCTTAGTTATTCTTCACAGATGGTGGTAACCACCCCTCATTGCCTTTCCCTTTTTAACCTAGTGAGAAAGCACGCTTCTCTCTCTCTCTCTCTCTCTCTCTCTCTTCCTCTCTCTCTCTCTCTTCTCTTCTCTCTCTCTCTCTCTCTCCATCATGCCACTGGCCCATATTAAATACCTTAATTTTAAAGAAATTGCTCAAAGTTCACACCAGCTGGGTGACAGTCAACGTGGTGAGTGGAGACTTTGCTGCTTAGCTTCAGAGGCTGGGTTTATGGTCTTAGGTCCTATTCAACTCAAATCCCAGGGATCATCAATAACAATGATGAGGCTAAAATAGCCTCAAAAAATAGAGAGGCAAAGGGGTACTGGCCTGTTGGCAGAGCGGCTTTTGAAGCCCCAGGAAAATTAATTGACAATCCCTAGGGGAATGCCCCTATGGAGAGCCATTCTGAAAGAAATTGTCAGGCCTCTGTTTAGATAGGCTGCCTAGGGAAGAGGGGAAGAGACTCCAGATGGATAAGAGGTGAAGTAGGGGTGCTCGTTCAAAGGGACATGCTCTTAGGTTTTGGGTCAGCATTCCGAGGTTATCATAAACAGGCTTATGTGCCTGCGTATCACTGTTCTCCTGCCTGGAGTTTCCTCCAAGTGCACTTTTGTTTGACCTTCTGCATATTTGCACATTATCGCTAATTTCATTTAAATATAACCAAATGTGAGCTAAGAGAGTTCACCCATCATCCCTTTTCACTTTCAGACACCAGCTCTTAGTCCAAGTCATCATGAAGACTGAGGCCTTATGATCTGAGTCCTACTTACCTTTCTCTGAAGATCATGGCCAGTCTTGTAATGAAAATTCAAATGCTAATTTATATTATTGTTCATTTGTACAAAACACAAAAAATGTATGTCTTCCTAGGTCCTTTCCTGCCACTGTAGTGAAAAGAGCATTGGACTTGGAGTAGAAAGATACAGGCCCAACACTTGACATTCTACTTACTGGTCATGGGATCTCTCTGAACCTTAGTGTTCCCATCATTAAAATGGGGGGAAGTAATATCTACCTGGAAGCATTATTATGAAATCAAATGCAATTTTGGGAAGGCTGTTGATAAAGTAGTGCAATACAGATATAAGTATTTATTGTTACATCAGGAAAGAATTAGACAGTTTTGGGACCTATAACATTAAAAATAATTAGTATGAAGAGAGTCCCAAGACAATAACAAATCATGGGTACATAGAGAACAACAAGAAAACAGAATGCTTTTTGAGCCATAAAGAACTTTGGAGGTATCCCCAAGTTACAGATAAGAAGACTGAGGCACTAAATTTGACCGGATCTAACAGTTCATAGGTGACAATGCTGCCTTTTGAAGCCAGGTCTTCTGATTCCCAATTGAATGCTTGCTCTGTGATAAGACAGAGTTTAAAAGGATTAACAAAGAGTGCCTTAAACTACCCTCTTACTGTGTCTACAGATGGTCATATAAATGAACCCCTAAATAAATAACCATTCAGTTTAGTAAAGATTGGGAAAGACAAGAACTCAGGGTTTATACACTCAAATGCATCCCTAAGAAATGAGAATCAACGTATTAGTTCATTAAGCAAATTTTATTTGAATTGCAGCTTCAATCATGGAACTGTGCTGAGGCTCTCTAAGATGTGGTCCACATTACAGGAGACACTGTTCTTAAAGAACTCACAGTCTAAGGGGATTGCAGGGTTGTGAGTGATGAGGAGGGATGAGACATGCACCGTAACAATTAGAAAAGCAATGCGGCAGAGATTTCATTTCTTGAGGCCTTGGAGATAGGCAGGGCTTTCACAGTTTAGATTTGAAAGGTAAGAGTAGTCCATCACATGCAGATGGAAGTTGCCTGGGTGAGGAAAGCAAGCAGAGAGGCTGGGTTTTTTACTGGGGTGTTCTGGGAGGTAAGGAAAATAAATACAATAATTAAAAGCATATTCCATCAAGTGTTCTGGATGGGGCGAACCACATCTAAAATACTTTCTTTATCACTATTTCTATTTGTTATTATGAATTCAAAGTCTTGTAGAAAATGTATATGATAAATGTAATGGACTGTGGCAACCACAAATTTTGAGTGCCTGGCATGTTTGCCCATCTTTTTTTTTGGTTCCTTTGAGAATTTTTCTCCTTTCTCCTATATGGTCCCAGTGGGGGCTCTTTATCATTCACAGGGGGAAGAAACAAACCAAGCTTGGTCAATCATGGTACATTAGACTGGACGTGGTGGTTGGTTCAAAAATGAGCATAGGAATTATACCAGATCGATCAGTCATTTTAACCAGAGGTCTTAGGAAAGATCAATGTTTGCCCTTGAGTTTCCAGAATAGGAGGATATAAATCTTGAGTGATATATAGAGTTTGACAAAGAGTCTCTCTTTGCCCAAACCTTAGTTAGGCTTCTCTGAGCCCTGTTCTCTACTAGGCCTCAGCCTTGACCTTCTGTGTCCACCTATCCTTGCAAGGCTTGACATCTGATCATCCTTGATACGTGATCAAGTTCCTCATCCCCACTTTAATGTCTAGATCTTTGGCCCGCCTTTAGCACGAATCCCTCGACCCTTTGAGTTGAGACTATGAGTGAAACATTGTTCAGATAGCAGCAAAACCTGTTAACCCACTGAGGAGGTCCTCTAGTTTATTCTAGAAAGGCAAAGCCACAATATTTATGTGTGGTGCCTTACATGTATTACCCACTAAACAAATAAACAACTAGAATCTAGTAAATTGTGGGCTCAGATATTTCACGTTCACTAAAAGCAGGAAGCAGGATAGAGAAAAAATGAATCACAAAGAGCTACATCAGAAAGATTTACATCATGAGTGTAATTCCAAGATATAATTTCGAGTTCACAGTATCATAAAATCTAGCAACATTACTTCATTTGTGGCATTGAGTGGATTTTATTTGTAATTGTTTCTGTTTTCTTGAAAAACAGCAATACAGATCAAATCAAAATGATCCTCATCCATAGCAGGCTTTTGAAAACATGATTATTTTACAATAATGATGGAGAATTAAAGTTTCAAATCGTGGAAATGTAATATTCAAAATTGTTTACATCTCTCTCTTTCCCTCTCTTCCCTCTACCTGATTCCATCCTTTGCAAAATGAAATCCTGTAAAAGTATGTTGCAAGCATGTTTCAGTATATGTCAAGTACAGGAATAAACCAAGGGCCCAGTAATCATTCCAATATGCAGTTCCAACATGAAACAAGAACCAAATCCACGCCCCCTTTGAAAAATAGACTTTTTTTTTAGAGCGGTTTTAGATTCACAGCAAAATTGAGTGGTAAGTCCAGAGATTTCCCTTATACCCTCTGCTCCCACACATGCACAGCCTCCCCTACTGTCCGCATCTCCCACCAAAGTGGTTCATTTATTACAACTAATGGCTCTGTATTGACACATCATTATCACCCAAGGACCATAGTTTTTGGTAAGGTTCACTGTTGGTGTTGTATAGTCTATGGTTTTGACAAATATACGATGGCATATATTCACCTTTGTAATATCATACAAACCATTTCCACAAGGATGGCTTTGGCAATTTGGGGTCTTTTGTGCTTCCATACAAATCTGATGATTTTTTGTTCTATTTCTTTAAAAAATGCCATGGGATTTTGATGGGATTGCATTAAATCTGTATAATGCTTTAGGTAATAAGGTCATTTTAACTATGTGATTCTTCCAATCCAAGAACACGGAATATCTTTCCATTTCTTTGTATCTTCTTCATTTCTTTTAATAGGGTCTTGTAGTTTTCATTATATAGGTCCTTCACATGTTTCATTAAATTTATTCCTAGGTATTTTATTCTTTTTGTTGCAATTGCAAAGGAATTATTTTTTCCACTTCTTTTTCTGACACTTCATTATTGAGTATAGGAACGCTATGGATTTTTGAATGTTGATTTTGTATCCAGAACTTTACTGTATTTGCTTATTGTTTCTAGTAGTGTTCTTGTGGAGTCTTTAGGGTTTTCTATATAGAGAATCATGTCATACAAATAGTGACAGTTTGACTTCTTCGTTTCCTATTTGGATGCCTTTTATATCTTTCTCTTGTGATTGCACTCGCTAGGACCTCCAATGTTATATTGAATAACAGTGGTGATAGTGGACAGCCTTGCCTTGTTCCTGATCTTAGAGGGAAGGTTTTTAGTTTTTCACCATTAAGTATAATGTTGGCTGAGGGTTTGTCATATTGGCCTTTATTTTGTTAAGTGTTTTGATCATAAATGGATGCTGTATCTTGTCAAGGCTTTTTCTGCATCTATTGATATGATCATATGATTCTTATTTTTTAATTTGTTTATGTGGTGTATCACATTAATCGATTTGCATATGTTGAACCATCCCTGTGCTGGGATGAAGCCCACTTGATCATGGTGTATAATCTTTTTAATATGTTGCTGTATTCGGTTTGCTAGTATCTTATTTAGGATTTTTGCATCTGTGTTCATGAGAGATATTGGTCTGTAGTTTTCTTTTTTGTGTTATCTTTACCAGGTTTTGGTATCAGGTAATATTGGCCTCATAAAATGAGTTGGGAAGTATTGCCTCCTCTTCGATTTTTTGGAAGAGTTTGAGGAGAATAGGTATTAAATCTTCTTTGAATGTTTGGTAAATTCACTGGTGAAGCCATCTGGTCCTGGACTTTTACTTTTTGGTAGGTTTTTGATGATTGTTTCAATTTCCATACTGCTGATTGTCTATTTAGATTTTCCAGTTCTTCTTGATTCAGTCTAGGAAGGTTGTATTTTTCTAAGTACTGGTCCATTTCTTCTAGGTTATTAAATTTGGTGTATATACTTTTTCATAGTATTCTTGTATGATCCTTTGTATTTCTGCATGTCAGTCGTAATTTCCCCTCTTTCATCCCTGATTTTTTTATTTGTGTCTCCTTTTTTTTTCTTTAGTGAGTCTAGCCAGGGGTTTGTCAATTTTATTAACCTTCTCAAAGAACCAGCTCTTCATTTATTTTTTTTTATTGTTTTGTTTTCAATTTCATTTATTTCTGCTCTAATTTTGATGATTTCTTTCCTTCTGCTGACTTTAGGCTTCATTTGTTCTTCCTTTTCTAGTTTTTTAAGATGAAGTGTTAGTTTTTTATTTGGGCTTCTTGTTTTGGAGATAGGCCTGTAATGATATGAACTTTCCTCTTATGACCGCTTTTGCCATGTCCCAAAAGTTTTGAATGTTGTACTATCATTACATTCGTTTCTATGTATCTCTTGATCTCTGTTTTATTTCTTCTCTGCCCCAGTTAAAGAATATAATATTTTTAATGAGAAAAATCAGTTAATGTTATTAAGAGGCTGCAGGAGAAATGTTATATAATCATGTCAATAGATGCATAAAAAGCTTTTAACAAAATTCGATATTCATGATTAAAAAAATCTTGATAAACAAGAAATAGAACAAAACTTCTCTTATGCTTCGTAAAGAATATTTACAAAGAAATTATAGCTAATTTCACACATAATGATGACATACCAAATGTATTCCCTTTAGAGTCAAATGTAAGAAAAATTTCTTGCTCTTAGTAGTTCTATTTATCATTGTGTTGAAATACTAGTCAGCAAATTATTATAGAAATTGAAAAGGAAAAAAGAACTCCCATTATTTACAGACCATATGAATATCTATGTAGAAAACTCCAGATCATTTGCAGATAACTGTTTGGAATTGCTGAATAAAAAACAAGCACATGCGACTGAGTTTCATTTCACCAGTAACAAACAGAAAAAAAAGTAGAAGAAAGCGATCACAAAAGCATCAAAATTTAAAAGTATTTGGAAATAATTTCCACAGAGCTTTATGGAAATAATTACAAAGACATTGAATATCAGCAAAGAGATTAATAAAATAGAGAATCACACCATATTCATAGAAATCAACACATGTAATAGTTATCTCTTGCTGCATAACAAATTACCCCACATAAGGGCTCAGAACAACAAACAGTTATTATCTCGGAGTTTCTATAGGTCAGGTATTCAGGAGCAGCTTAGCTGCATGGTTTGGCTCAGGGTCTTTTGTGAGGTTCCAATCAAGATGTCAGCTGGGAATGCAGTGATCTGAGAGCTTGACTGGGACTAGAGGATCCGCTTCCAAGCTCACTTACATGGCAGGAGGCATCAGCTCCTCACCACATGGGTCTTTCCGTATGGCAACCTGACAGCTGGCTTCCTCCTGAGTGAGCGATCCAAAGGAGAAAGTGTCTGAAGTCATACTGTCACTTCTGCTTTTTTATTTTTTATTTATTGGAAACAACTCACAGAGTCAAACACACGTTCAAGGGGAGGAGAAATAGTTTTTTACCTTTTGAAGGGAATGTCAAAGAGTTTTTGGACTTACTTTAAACTGCCACAAAACTCAATAGTATAAACTTATCAGTGGTCTACCAATTGATCGATAGATTTAATGCATCCTTTTTTCTTAATTGTAAGTTTTGCATATATTTTTTAACAATTAGATTTATAAGAATTAAAAATTTTTAAGTAGTAAACCAAAATTTTCAAAATATTTAGCAAAGCTAAATAACATTTATGAACATATAGGTGTTAAAAACTGTAAGCGAGAAAGAATTCACACAAAATTTAAGATAAGACTTACCTCTAGAGAAGTGGTCCTCAACCAGGGGTGATTCGGGCTCCTAGGGGACAGTTGGTAATATCTGGAGATGTTCTCATCTGGGAGGTGCTATTGGCATTTAGTGGGTAGAAGCCAGGGATACTGATGAATATTCTATAATGCACAGACAGCCTCCAACAGCAACAGTTATCCAGTCCCAAGCAGTAGTAGCGCTGAGGTGGCGAAACCTCAAGAAAGGGAGTGGTCTGGGTGGGCACGTAAGGGACAAAATCACAGTAACGTTCATTTTCTTGAATTAATTCAGTGATGCAAACACAGGGTGTATTTTATAATGATTTTAAAAACACAGCATACATGTTTTTTCTGTTTACTTGATACTTAATATACACAACGAAAAAGGAAAGTTGGTGAATCAACAAAACTTTGGACCCACTGGGCTTGGAAGGCTAGGGATGAATTACCTGTTTTGATCAATTAGAAAACGGCGGTATCATTTAATGCTACATTTTTTGCTTTTCCCTAAGATAAAAGCCTGTGCAGAACATCTCTCTAGACTCAGAATTTTATTGAGATGGAAAAACAGCTCTTCAACATTAATAATATTTTGGAGATGACCTGAAACTCAGACCGCATTTGTGAACTCTGACAAATCCCTTCACTTGGCGATTTGCGAGTCAGTGTTTGTCTTTTCAAATCCTGCTGGCCATAAGTCATTGCTCCACCTCCTCTCAGGAAGGGTCAAAAGAGTTAATCCAACAGTGAGACAGAGACCTTTTGGTACTGGAAACATTAAGTGAGCAGAGGCCTCCAAGATGTCACAGCTCAGGTGCCCCATTTGCTGGCTTCAGGGCCCTCCCAGAGCTGGCTGGCAGCATGAGTCAGCATCAACCAGTGGACACTGGACAGGTGAAAGCAATTCACCCTGAGCCCAAATCAGACCAATCAGATTCTCTAGGGGGCGGGCCTAGGGCATCTGTAGCCTCACTCTGAACTCCTACATAAGTTCGTGGTTACCCTCGCTGTAAATGAATGAAAATCAAGTCTTCCGTGATTAGAAACAAATGCTGTATTTGTTCCACGGTTGCACAAAGCTGAAGGTCTGCTACGTGTATCTTATACCGAATGAACTGGAGGAGACAGAGTAAGAGATGGAATTTAAGGAAACATGTGATCTTTTTTACTTTTAGATTATGCTCTGATTTCCCCCTTAACCATGTAGTTGAATTTTCACACATGATAACAATATTTTTCTTGCAGCATATGGGGCCTTTTATGAAAGGGGTTTTGCACCTTATTTTGTCTTTCATATGTCTAAAAATTATACATAAAAATCCCAAATGTGAGCAATTCTCCCAAACTCTGCCAACCCTTTGTTTTTAAACAGCCAACCAGGAGGCAGTGGGGCTATTCAAGTCTTAAAAGTGTGTAATGACCCCCATTACGGAAATTTGAAATGCTGTCCAATCTTAGAACCCAATTTTTTTTTTAAAAAACTGCCCAGTGCTGGCTTTGGGCACAGAAGGATAACATGTTGTGAGTCCAAAGTTGAGCCCATCACAGCTCAGCCAAAGATGGAGCTTTCCCAGTGTTGGTCCCATTTTAAACTTGTCATTTTAAGCATCTTTTAAAATGGAACTTTGGACTGAGTGAATTCTTCTAGTAAAGGCAACAGCAGCTGCCTTCATCCCATATGATTCTTTTCCAGGATTTGAGCAGAGTTTTGGAGAGCTAAATATATAAAAGATTTAAAATGTTGCACATCTTTTCATGTGTCTGTTGGCCATCTGTATATCCTCTTTGGAGAAATGTCTGTTCAGTTCCTCTGCCCATTTTTAAAATGGATTGTTTATTTTTTCGATGTTGAGTCGTATGAGTTATTTATATATTTTGGATGGTAACCCTTTACCAGATATATCATTTCTAAATATCTTCTCCCATTCAGTGAGTTGCCTGTTTGTTTTGTTGATGGTTTTCTTGGATGTGCAAAAGCCTTTTAGTTTGATGTAGTCCCATTTGGTTGTTTTTGCTTTTATTGGCCTCGCCTAAGGAGACATATCCAGAAAAATATTCCTAAGAGTGATGTCAAACAGTTGACTGCCTATGTTTTCTTCTAGGAGTTTTATGTTTTTAGGCCTTACATTTAAGTCTTGAAAGCGTTTTGAATTTATTTTTGTATATGGTATAGGAAGTGGTCTACTTTATTTTCTGCATGTTGCTGTTCAGTTTCCCTAACACCATTTAGGAAACTGTCTTTTCCCCATTGTATATTCCTGCCTCCTTCATCGTAGATTAATTGGCCGTATAAGCATGGCTTAATTTCTGGGCTTTTTATTCTGTGCCATTGATCTATGTGTCTGTTTTTGTGTCGGTACCGTACTGTTTTGATAACGATATCTTTGTATTATAGTTTGAAATCAGGGAATTTGACACTTCCAGCTTCGTTCTTCTTTCTCAAGACTGCTTTGGCTATTTGGGGGTCTTTTGTGGTTCCATATAAATTTTAGGATTATTTGTTCTAGTTCTATGAAAAATGTCTTTGGTGTTTTGATAGGAATTGCATTGAACCTATAGATTGCTTTGGGTAATATGGGCATTTGAATGAGAGTAATTCTTCTAAGCCGACATCACTAATCATCAGGGAAATGCAAATCAAAACCACAATGAGAGCACCTCACACCTATTAGAATGGCTATTATCAAAAAGTCAACAAATAACAAGTGTTGATGAGGATGTGGAGAAAAGGGAACCCTTGTGCATTGCCGGTGGGATTGTAAATTGGTGCGGCCACTGTGGAAAACAGTCTGGAGGTTCCTCAAAAAATTAAAAATAGCACTACCATATGACCCAGCAATTCTACTTCTGGGTATTTAGCCAAAGAAATTGAAATCACTAATTTGAAAAGATATATGCACCCCTCTGTTCATTGCGGCCGTATTTACAATAGCCAAGATATGGAAGCAACCTAAGTGTCCATCAATAAATGAATGGATAGAGAAGATGTGATGTATATGATGGAATATTATTCAGCCATATGAAGGAATGAAACCTTGCCATTTGTGACAACATAGATAGACCTAGAGGGTATTACGCTAAGTGAAATAAGTCAGAGAAAAAAAAGACAAGTACTGTATGATCTCACTTACATGTGGAATCTAAAAAAAAAAAGCTGAAACACACTAGTAAATATAGAGAACAAACTGATGGTTGCCAGGGGGGGTGAAGGTGGGAGAATGTATGAAAAAGATGAAGGGGAGTAAGAGGTACAAATCTTCAGTTATAAAAAATAAGTCATGGGGATGTAATGTACAACACAGAGAAAACAGTCAATATTATAATAACTTTGTACGGCGACAGATGGTTACTAGACTTATCACACTGTCAGGAATATAAATGTTGAATTATTATGTTGTACACCTGAAACTGATATAATTTTGTATATCAACTATAATAGATAAAAATATGTAAATGAGAATTACCACAGGGGACAAATAAAAAATTAAGAAGAAGGAAGGATTCCTTTCAGAGGGAGGCGTAATACTTGGGAAAATTTTGGGGTCGTCAAATGATAGAGATTTAAGAGGTCTCTACCCTGAGCTTGAAGGACGGAAATGTGTTGAAATGAAAGACTGGTAGAATGAAAAACTAGGTATCTACTGGTGCGATCCTGAATTTTTCTCTTGTCCTCTCTTGAGCCAGTCTCCTGTTTTGTGAGATGAGAGTTTTAGACCCATAATCTCTGGGATCCCTTTCATTTCTAGCACTCTTATGATTCTAAGAGTTTCAGCTGCTAGAATATTCTCTCTCCTATTTCTCTTGTATTTTGAGGTCCATATGAAACTGTAAAATTATATATATAACTTACCAACCTAAAAATTGTGTTCAGTTAGCCCAATCTGTTAAATGGCTGACATGGGTTTTGGCACATTTTGGTGTGGATCATTGGCACTCACAGATAAAAAGTGGTAATAGAGATAGAAGAAAAGATGGGAGAGTTAGTCCCTCTTCTGTATTTAAAAACCAGTTAGTGAACACAGAAAATGGTGGGTGAATAGGATTGTCTTTCCCAGGCTTCTCTGGGAAAGATAAGACTGTATGCTTTGTTCTGGGCACAGGACAGCAAAACTGCTTCATGGTTGTTTATAGTTCATTTCAAGCAGGCATAACTAAACGGCATCATTGCTCAATTGTATTTCTTCCCTATTACCATGCAACAATATTACCACAAACTCAGCAACCTAGAACAAGGCACATTTATTATTTCATAGCGCAGCCGAGCTGAATCCTCTGCATGGCTGCAGTCTGGATGTTGGCCAGGGTAGCGGCCTTATCTGAGACTAAGGGTCCCCTTCCCAACTCACTTAGGTTGCTGACGGCATTTGATTCCTGGCAGGGTGTCAGGCCGAGGCCCCAGTTTCATTCTGGCAGTTGGACACCCAGCTAATTGACCTTCTCCTCCAGCAGCTCTCAATACGGCAGCTTGCCTATTCAAAGCCAGCAGGAAGAGAGAGAGACTCCGGCAAGATGAGTTCTCCAATTATATAATTATGTACACATAATCATGTACATCTTGTCACCTTTGCCGTGTTCAATCTAACCTTTCTATTACACAGAGTGTGAACACCAGGAAATGGGGATCATGGGGACACCTTAGAGTATGTCCACCACATTGGCTACTTCTGATTGGTCCCTGATAATTAATTAGTTCACTCCACATACATCCACTGGGCATTTATCATAGTTAGACCCTGTGCTGGGTGCTGGATCATGCAAAAAATAAAAATAAAAAAAAAAAAAAGCTCTGGTCCCTGCACTGGGAGCACCCAGATGAGGAGGGGGGTGGTGCTGGTTTCTTTCCACAGTTCGGTTCTGCTGTCCTGTGTGTGGCTATTCTTCCTAGCACATGGCAGCTCAGGCTGAGCCTGTGTTCAGCACTCCTTTCCACCCAGGGCTGCTGAGCTAGCTGGGGTCCCTTGGCCTTCAGGGTGTGGTCTCCTGATCACCCCCAAAGCTCACAGCTCCTCCTGTTGGCCACCCGCGGCTGGGCTGCTCCAGCTCAGAACTGACTCATTTCCCTGTAGCCAGTGAGCCCTCCACAGAGCCCTTCCAGCTGCTTTCTCATCACTCTTTTCCAGAACCTCTGCTGGGTGGTGGTCAGGGTAGGGGGTTGGGGACATTGCTCTGGACTTTGAGACTTCTCTAGACCCAGCCCATCCTTATAAGTCATCCCCATCTCGAGTTAGGTCCTCAGAGGTGGAGCCATGTGAAGGTGATTTTGAGGACAAACCAATCCATGGGCAGAGGGGACCAGTGAGAGTGTGGGATCCAGCCAAGGCCCATGGAGGGGAGCTCTGGAGCCTCCAGGTGTCAGTGGAGTTACATTCAGAGCGAGGGACTGGGGGAGGGGCTGTCTATTTCTGCACCCATGAGTCGTGAAGGGCTGCCCCAAGGCGATGTGAATTCCGCATGCTCCACACTCTCTGCAAGCCAAGCAGTTTCTAGTAGTCTTAGGGCAGTTTTTCAACCAAGAGAGAAGGTACTACTCGTGAGCAAAAAGACTTGGGGAGCTGATGCGCATACAACATGGTGCACAAATCCCAGGGGTGTGGCCAGATCACTGAGAGCATCACCCTGATTTAAATCTCCTCAAATTTCAGCATTTCAGTTGGCCTTCTGTTTTCTGCCTGAACCCTGACCAATCTCTGCCTAGTACTTAATTGCCCAACTTGGTATATCGCTCTAAAACCATATTTAAATTCCTCCCATGTATAAGTTCTAACAAATGCTTTAGACCAAGGTTTTGCAACCTCAGCACTGTCGTCGGTGTTTGGGGCCAGATAATTCTTTGTGGTGGGAGTTGTTCCGTGCACTTGCAATATTATGATTTATAAGAAATATACACACACATACACACACACACACATACATACATACATATATACATATAGTCATTCAGATTATAAGAAATATATATATTTTGGTCATCTGAATGACCAAATATATGTATTTCTCATATATATTTGGTCTTCATCCACAGTTGCTGGCTCACGGCTCCCCAAATTCTTGGATTTTCTTGGGTAATAAGCATCATTAGGCAAAGGGCACACAGGCAACATGAAGAGGGGGCTACATTTGCCTTCGGTGGCCACCTGGCCAGGTTTCTCCACATCCGGGTGCTGAGAGCCCTCGCTCTTCTCTGTGTCCAGTTCCCCTTGTGGGCACAGATCTGGGTTTCCTCTCCCTTGTGTTTCCAAATTTTGCTTCCTTTTTAAACATGTCTTCAGCAGTCACCTGTGAAAAAGGTGCTTGGCCATGAGACTTCATTTACATATTTTCAAGTCATTCCCAGCAGGGCCTCCCCTGTCTCCACCCTGGCCACAGGGGTTGCTGAATTTTTTACTTTTCAAACATGCTGCTGTGGATTACAAATAGCTAATAGCACCTGAGTTTCTTTTACTAGAAAGTAGAGAGTCTGTTTCTTTTCATAGATGATGTTTAAAAATGTTTTAGAACTTTTGATTGGGAGAAATTAACTTATGGAAAGATCAGTGTTCCACTTAACATTGAATTATATGTCTATATATCCTTTGTTCATTCCTGCAAAATATCTTTGAATTTTTTTATTTGAAAAATTATTGGAAAAACTTTGTTGAGGTTCTGATGAAAGGCAAGCATTGTACCTAGCACTGCTATTCAGAGATGATACAACACTGTCTCTGTCCTTTAGTGCTTTATTATCTATCAGATATATAAATGTCCTTTAGCACAATAGGGAGCTCAAGGGAAGGGACGAGTGGATAAGAGCTCAAGCAATGTCTGTTAGGTATCAGGAGAATGATCTTAAAGATCGGGCTTGAGTGGACCAAAAAAAATGCCAAATATAAAGAAACTACCAAAATAATCTAAAGATTGGAACATGAGCCCCAAGGAAACAAAACGGAGAGAAAAAGACAGAAGGAAGAAAGGAGGATGTTGGAAACTCTTAGACATTTGAGAGTTGGACCTATTGACTGTTCTAGGTCTTTCTGAAAGTTCCACTGGCCTATCCACGGTCACATCTCTAGTGAAAAGTTCAATCACCTGAATTATGATCCTGAACATCTTCACCGATCAAAAGAAGAGCCAGTTTTTCATTTGAAATAAATCAGTAGCCTTAACCATGAATTTATCAGAACACTACAGTCTATAATGCAGCCACCGGATTCATGATGACATGGTCAATTAATGTGCTTGTGAAAATAATAAGGGCTCATTTTCACTCCACCTATTAACTCAACTTGGCAATGATCCTACCCTAAATTAATGATCCCACTCATAAAACTAAGCACCCACTTCTCCCCCTTGCTATTTTGGTTGTATCCATAGCCTTTCATCACTTGATGAAATTACTCCAGTATTCATGGCCAGCGTGTGGAAAGTCACAGTTTTTGCAGTTCTTCTTTCCAGAACCTTGTCATCCTCACGACTTTAATCAGGCCCAACATTTGTATGCTTTTTAGCACATTCTCTTGGATATGCTCAAAAAAACAGGCAGGGCGGTATACTTAAAGACTCAAATCCCCAACTTCACAAGCAAATAGAAACCATTTCCTTAATAGAAAAGTTCAAAAGAGTGAATCCCTTTTCTTCATTTTTCCTAGGAGGCTGCACCTTCATAAATGGCTTGGCCAGATGCCCTTTAAATTAATAGCACACTGAGAAAAGTCTCTTCTGTGGAAGAAAGTTTCAGCACCATCGAATATGACTTAGAGTTCTCTTTTTTCCTAAGTATGCATATGAGTCTGTTTTGAAGGTGTAGAGTGAGGTGAGAGGGGCTGTGTTTTCCCAGCATTCCGAGGGGCCTTCCTCATGCCAAGCTGGACATCACCACAAACGTGGATTCCTCTGTGCTGGGGCCTCAAGTCAATTCTGAATAGATGCTTTCCACTTCACGCTTAAGCTCCTTCGGTCTCATTCCTAGGCGTCCAATTGTACCCATCTCTTCCAAGCAATCCTTGAGGTAAACACCTGGTGTTTTATTTGAAGAGCTAGAACCTGAGCCCTCTTCATCAGTGTCTGCATTTGGGCTCTGCAGCTGGAAAGCATGTTTGCTCACGTTGCATTTTTACCATACAGGAAATCCTCCAGGGAATTTGGGGTACATGTGGTACCTTTGAAGTACCACAAGCAATTTTCTCTTTCCTACTTTCCTCTGTGTTTTGTTACATTATTTTAATTGATGTATTTTGTCTGATGTATTACATTAGGAGGGCTTGAAGGATGATGTGTTTAGCATACAATGTCTCTTATGATTAAATTTCTCCGCAGAAACACAATGCCTCGGTTTTGACTCTGCTCAGTATGCCGGTGCTGGGTTACAATGACGCAAAACAATGCTTTGCGTGTTGTGCAGGAAAATCACTCAGACACCCAATCTCTCATGTTCCTGCCCCAGAGCTGGAAATTCATAACTCAAATTTGTTTCAAGTTTAAAACTCTAATATTTATGGCACATATTTCCTCTCTTTATGAGTCCTGCATGTCTAGTTAAGCCTTTGATGATAGAAATTTCTATGTACATTCACAGACAAATGTAGTTTGTGAGTAGTGACAGACCTCTTATTATTTAACGATGGAAGGGCGCCCAGCTCTGATAAAATTGATCTAATTAGCATGTAATATAAGCCCGAGAAAGGTAAAGACTACCAATCCTGCTAACCTGCACTTTTATATTGGTTTAAATTTCGCGTAATGATAATTCCTTGAAACTTAAAGACACCGATGTTTTCCTTGCTTCTTTTTATCTCCATTGTGCTTGGAAATATGAAATATTCAGAAACAACTGTAGGAGTCTCTCCTCCTTGTGACTTGCTCCAGAGAAGAAAAATGGGAAAGACCCCCTTCCTTTGCCACTAATATTTAAGTCCAATTCACATGGCCCCTGTAAAGAATCCTAAGAATAAAAGCATACATTTTCTTAAACCATCAGATTTTGATATGAGAGAGAACAGCAAGGAGATACAGCATCAAATACTATTTTAGAAATGATACGTACAAATGTGAATAAAATAATTCTATATTTTCTGGCCATTTTGAGCATTTCTTTTGAAATTTGAGTTGCTTTTCTTATCGCTTGGGTGATACATTACCCTCTTTTTCTTTTCTTACTTTCTTTTTTCCCTTTAATATTTAAATTGTGCTTAAATGAAGCTAGGAACATGTATTTCTTGATAAAATCGTCAGATAATGAATTTATGATGATCTCTCTGCTTCATGGTCAGAGAATATCTGACCTTTGAAAGGTGGAATAGTTTTCGCCATGTTTAGTGAAGCACAAGCAAGAGGCCCAATCAGCCAATTTATGTTTGATTTTATCTCAAGCATGTCAGGGTTGATTTGTCAAACCTAGATTAGGGTGAGAGAGAGGCGGAAATTGGAACAATTAAGGGTTGTTTTCAGGCTGAATGATATACAAAATTCATAAAGAATTCTTATTATATTTTCAGTATAATGAATGAGATTCAGAATTTGGTGTAATAAGTTGACATGAAATATAGTTTGGATTGCAGAGCACAAAAGGTTCTGGAATTCATGAGACAAATGGATGTGGGTAGTTTTATGTTTACCAAGCTGAAAAAAGGCCACTTTTGTTTGTGTTCTAAGAAGAGGTACATCTGACTCCATCTTTTAGGGGTTTAAATGTACACATATAAAAATACTAGTCCTATGAGAAAACATAAAAGTTGTTTGGTTTACAATACAAATCCTCTGCTTCATTATTTGTTGTAAAACATGACTCCACTTAGGATCCAATTAGTTATTTGGCCCCCTTTTTAGGATTTGCCAGAATCACGTATTCTGTCAGGGAACCTTCTCTGAAGCCCAGAAGTAATCCTCTCTTGGGTTTCACTGGTCATCCCAGCTCTTCACCCCACTGCAGCCCCGGCCTGCCCTTCTGTTTAGTTGTCCAGACACAGATTCATTTCATGGGCTTCTGTAAACATCAACTGGCAAAGCTATTGGTTGCACATTGAGTGTGCCCGGGAGCTCTCACAAGAGCAAAATAAGGAACATAACAGAATCAGGGTCGCTGGTGGGGAGGGAGGATGGAAGAAGGAGGCTGGTGTAGTAGTGTGATGCATGCCGACCTGAGGCATGTTTCTGCTGGCAGCTTCTTTTCTTCCTTTGCCCTCTGCTAGCACGTAGACCTTGACATCCTACCCAGTATGCGATGGCAGAGAGGTGACTCCACAGAGGATCTAAGTTCACGTGTTTGCAAGTGTGCTGCTGATCTTCTAATGCATTTGTCTCTATCTAAAACTATCGTAAAGTACTTTTGTTCTGCTTAAAAAGATAGAAGTCTATTTTTGACTTCACCGAGGACAGTTCAGTGTTTCAATGAGTGCAATGTAGATTTATTTATTAAAACACAGTTATTCAATAACTGAAAGAGATTAGCTTTTTAAAAGGTAATTTTCGACCGGGTTCTACAACCAACGTATTAATCAACATGGGGCTGAATTCTCTTATCTCCCCCTTCCAGGGGAATTTGTGTTCTAGAAAGACCCACTTCTGCAGGGGTGTGATGGAGAAAATGCAGAGAATAATTGGTTCCATTCAGTTAAAACTCTTTATAAAACCATGAGGAATTAATTCATATTCAAAGAGAACTGAACAAAACCTCAGAAAAAGCTGTTGTATTTTTTTTTTTTGCAGAATTCGGGGTGGGGGTGGGGGAGAGGTAACCCTTTAACAGTGATGAGTAGCGTTTTTCATAGAAAGTTCATACATGAACATTTTATATATCACTCAGGAATCTCCAAGCCTGGAGAAAGATCACCATGTCAGACTTATATGTTCTATTTTATAACACAAGCCATACAAACATGTATCTATATGTGATATTCAAGTACATTTCCATCTGTGATTCTCAATCACAGTTGTGTATCAGAATCTCTTGTGGGAACAATTAAGTCTGGACAGGTTCGGCTGTGCTGCAGCAACAAATGGTCCCCGAATATCGTGGCTTACTACAGCCAAGACATCGTTCTCGCTCACTCTATGTATTCATTATGGGTCACCCATGGCTCTGCTCCCTCTTGTGTTCACTATGACACAAAGTGAAAGAGTAACCTCTAGTTGGAACACTGTTGATTGTCATGGTGGAGAGAAAACGGAGAAACTGGCAAACTGCCAGCTGGCTCTTGCCACCAGTGCTCAATTTTATTGCCCAGGGCAAGTCACATAGGGTTTAATGATGGGTCTGCAGTAGTATGGTTCTCTCCAGGGAGACACGGAGAATCTTTGTGAATAATAATACCATCTCTCACAGGGACATTGAAGGGATGCAAATGCCTTGATTGACTTCAGTCTATTAAGTAAGAATTTCCAGATGGGATCTGGAGAACTGTATTTTTAAAAGTTCTCTAGCAAGTATGATGAGTAAGCAAGGTTGGGAAATACTGACTTACATGAGAAAAGTCTGTTAGGCCTTTATGGGGATCATTATTAGTTCTTGTATTTGTTATCTGAAAAACTAGATGAATGCATGTTTTATTCTTACATAGTTATATAGTTAAATAATTAGGAGAATTTGGGGTTTCAAATATTTTCTTTTACATTTCAAATATCCTTTTTCCGATAAGGCGATTAGCATAAAAGAATGAAATGGTCCAAAAGTTGATGTTTGCTTAATGGAACATTGTGATTTATTTGAAGATAAGAACACCCTCTGGTTATAAAGTATGCGACAGGGATGAAGTCAGCATACAGTAAACAAATTGCAATCCAGTGAAGTTCTGCTTGAGGGGCATAGCCTCAGCCTCTGAGTGTTCGTTTGAGCTCGATGCTAACATTACAGTGGTGTTTGCACCGTCTGTGTAGGGAAAATGAATCGTATGTTTGTAGATATCATAGTGTGGGGTGCTATGACCCAACAGTACATAGGTTAATTCCATTTGAATACTCACTGCAGGTAGACGACCATGTGAGCCACACTAGTGTAATGGAAAGGACAAACACTGGATTCAAATTAAAAATGTACTTTTTGAGTTAGCCCTAAATACTCGTAAGTACTGTCTCCTAGGGCAGTCTTCTCTTTGATTCTATGAGATAGCATTCACTCTGTACTGGGGGCATTGTGGTAGACTTCCCAATATCCAGCCTACATTACTCCAATAGGGAGCACCTATGCAGTTTGCAGCACTGGCTCCATTCCAAGCTTCAGTGTGGGGCTCTAATTGGATTAAACCAATACCAACTCCCTGGCCTCAGTCATTGGTTTAGGTGACTCATGCCTAAGCCAGTCAGATCTTGGCAATTCCTAACCACAGAGATTGATTCAGGAGTTGTCCAATCAGAATGAGCTGAAGGATTTTGCTGATAATCCAAAGAGATGATTTGTCGAGTTTTGGTATAAATGAGCTGTACATGTCTGGGAGTATGTTTGCCTACCTACCCTGGAATTGGCTATTTGAGAGCATCAGGACCTTCGTTCACAGCTTCGTCAACCTCAGAAACATTGGTCTCCTGCTTGCGGCTCCAAAGCGGGCAGGAAGGTGCTCTGTTAGTTTTCTCCTGCGAATTGCACATACTCGGAGTGACTTGCCGATGTAGACTGTGGTTGGTTCACGTTCACTTTTCTTCTCATTCTGCTATAAGGCAGTAGGTGTGGAGAGCAGTGATTAGTCCTTGAATCACCTGCACCAGCCTATTTTTGGACCCACAGCTCTTTGGGGAGTGAGGAGGGTAGAGAGGAGGATTGGAAAGGCCCTCAGATAGTGTTGTTGACTCTGGTCCCTTAATCTGATAAAGCCCCAAACCACTGCCTAGAGAGATGAAATGTCTTTTCCAAATGACTCTAGGGCTAAATAATACTAGAACTTGTGCTTACCAGTGTGTTCTGATTCTTTAACTACTCACATTAGGAGATGCCATATACTGAGAGTACTCCAGTCCAGGGTACCATCCTCCCTTATCTGAACTACCACAGTGGCCTCCTAACTCCTGTCTTCATATCTACCATACTGCCCCTAATTCATTTTTATGCAAGTGTCTGAGGGATCCTGATACATCAACGTTAATTCTCTTGAATGTCTTTGCCTGATGCGAGCATCCTGACCCAACCTACAGCCAACCAATGTAGCCTATCTTGGACCAATTCATTGATCAATCTTTCCTTTTTTCTCTGGAACTAGATAGGTCTCATGAGTTCAAACACCCAGATAAGCAATGCTGTGCACCTCTGTGTACTATTTCTAATTTGTACTCTGATTCCATCTAACAGTGAGGTCAGTCATTCTTGAATAATCATTTAGTTTTTCTCAAAGTCCCAAGTTATTGATATGGTTATAAATAACCTTATATTGATAAGTTACCATATATAGATATCCAAGCCTGATGACCCTTATTGATGTTTATAGTCACGATAATCGGCCCTCAGAGAGTTCATGGAGAGTAAACAAATGTAGCTTTATCTAAGCTTATGTCTCTTTGGGAATATTCATATTCCATGTAGTATAGACCAATGGTTCTCAACTTAAGATGATTTCGTCCCTCAGGGAACATTTTGAGTCTGGAGACATTTTTTATTGTCATGATTGTTGGGGAGGTACTAGTGGCATCTAGTAGATAGTGTCCAAGGATGCTGCTAAACACCTTTCAATACACAGGACATAGAATTGCCCAGCTCAAAATATTAGTAGTGCTGAAGTCAGTAAACCCTGGCATAAATCATGTGATTTTTATGCTAGTAGGCTCTAGCATAATATAGATACAGTTATTTTCTTTTTCCTAATGTTGTCAATGGGGATGAATTATCGCCATGCGAATAGATGTCAGTCAACTTATTTGGTAGGAAATAGAAGTCTATGTGCTGGTAGGAAGAGGGAAGAGAAATGTAGAGAGGAGCAGAGTGGAGAGGCATTTGATAATTTGTAGAAGACAAAAATCATTCAATTATGATTCTGATAATCCCCTTCCTCCATGGCAATTAAAGTAATGAGCTACTCCACGAAGTTGTTCCTGGAAGGATAGAGAGAGAACACAGCCAACAGCCTTGGGCTCATAATATTTAATTTCTTTGGAGTTGAAAATGGCCTCAAAACCAATGAAAAATATCTTCCTGTCAAAAGCACCCCAGCTTAAAAATAAGGGCATTATGTAGGATAACCTGTCTGTGGGGTTTTTTTTTAAAAGCTTCTATAAGATTTCCATATGCAACAATTATAATCTTGATTTGAGGTCTTCCTGAAACACAGCGACTCGTAGCTTCTCTCTGAATTTTTCTGTAGATACTTTTATGGGTTAGAAAAAGAAAACAAATGTGGCTCAGCACAGGCGAGCAGACATAACATGGCAGGTTGGTGGAACAGAAGGGTAATGGGTTGGGAATCAAGAAACAGGGATGTTTTGGGTAGACCGTGCAGAGGACGGAAGGCAGACACTGTCAAAGTCTCCTCGAGGAGACCCTGAGAGAAAGTGAGCAGCAGCACATGAGGACGCTGGAAGGGGCCGCGGGCAGCAGGAAAGCAGAAGACACAGCAGGGAGGCATTCATCATCTTGCAGGAAACTGAAGGGCTTCCCCCAGGCAACTACAGGCGGGCCATCTTGTCAGTTACTGTGAAACTAACAACTCAAGCAGCTGACACCAATGTGGCTTTTGTAGTGTTGGAAAGTAGCGCCTTCAGGAGTTTCTGAAAGAAGGTGTGGAGGAATGGGAAAGGCCTGGATGGCCCAGGATTGCAACTCTCGCTGTCATGCAAGATTGCGTAGAAGGACATGAGTTATGAGCTGTGAATACAGGCAAACTGCTGCGGCTGATCAGCATGCCATCACATTCAGAAATACTCAGCCTTTTGGCCTCTTTTTCGCCATTTGTATTTATTGTGCTATGACAATTTTTGAGTTAAACATTGGAAGTCAGTTTCAAGCAATTTAAAACTTACCTCTGTTATGAAGGCCCCTGGACTTTGCATCTTTATTCCTAGAAGAGTTCTTTGGCACATAATATGTGCCTAGTAAGTGTTGAATGAAAGAAAGCATATTATTATCCATTGACACCTTATGGGAGTTAATTCGGCACCTTAAATCACATCTCATAACCAGACCGGGGAGCGGTGCAACTGGGGAGTGTTGCAGAGGGCTTCCTTCAGTGAAGCCAGGATGTAAAACACATCAGATGTGGGTCAGGTCTTTAAGATGAAGAGACAAATCAGAATCACCTGTGTCCTCTAGACTCTAGCAGTCATCACAGAGTTTTAAACAATAATTACAGGGACAAGCTTGGTATTCATGACTTAGCATTCTCATTTTGCCCACTAGCTTCCAGAGAACCAAGACATGTTGGAATTTCTAAGCGTGTTGAAGTGCGAATTTAAACCAAACTTAAAATAAGGCTGAGGTGTGCGAACAGATCTGGAGGCTTTGTTTCTCTCATAGCATCTGCAGTAACTCTTGTCAGGTGATAAAATATTTCATGTCTTCAAACATCCCTTGCACCATGAATCGGTGTGCAAATTGGAACAAACTTAAAAGAAAACGATTTGGCACAGGTATCAGAAGCTTTAAAAGTGTTCTTATAGTTCGAATGACTGATTACTCGCCTAGGAATTCAGGGGAGGGAAACAGAGAAGTACATACGTATAGGTGTATCATCAAAGAATGTTGTTGACACGTCAAAAATTGGCAAGAGACAAATCCAGAGGCCTAGGAAATTGGCTTCACTGGTTAAATAAATTATGTGCCTTCATTAGATGTAATGCCAACTAGTCATATAAACAAACAAACACGTTTTCAAGACCATTTAGTAATGTGGGGTCGTTTTTGTGATACTTTTAGTGACAACATAGCTTATAAAATGGTGTACTTGATGAATTGCATTTTTTTTTTTGTATAAAAATCAGGGGCCACAACATAAACAAAGATAAGTGACTGCTGATTCTTCCCTCTAGGTGACAGGTGAATGTTTCATTTTGATTTTTTGTACTCTTGAATATTCTGCAGTTTTTGTTTTTATTCTACAATAACATGAGTTAATGAAGTGGTTAGAAAACATTCTTTCAAAACTCAACTCTGCCTCTTTGCTTTTGGTTATAAGATTTGCAAATTAGAGTAGTCTCCTCCCCATTCCAGAGGCCACGGGATAAGGTAGAGAATTCAGTGGGAATATCATGACTGTCCTAACAACTCAGTGACATAGGTTCAGTGATTGTCTCTATTTTACATATGAAGATGCTGAATTTAGAGAAGTGAAGTAATTCCTATCACACACAGCAAAAAAAAAAAAGTGTCCAAGTCGGAACTCTGAGCCAAGTCTACAAAGCCAGGTATACAATATTCAGTTTACACTCTACTTTAGAAAGCGAGTTTTTAAAGTATGAACTTCCTAATGCCCAACAACTTGGTGTGTATCTTAACAAATGCAGTGAAAGAACATTAACCATGAGATCAAGATCTTAATTTTGAAGACAGGTCTTCACAAGTCAGTTAATCCAGCACTGCAGTGAAATATGCAATTCTTCCTGCAGCCCAAAGCTGTTTCCATCAGTATGAAAAGTGAGACCTGAAATTTTGGTTGTCTGCTCCACAGTATAGGGTGGTTCATGCCCTGTGATCGTCTTAGTCAGCTCGAGCTACTAACAAAATACCATAGAGTGGGCGGCTTAAGCAACACAAATTTATTTCTCACAGTTCTGGAGGCCGGAAGCCCGAGACCCAGGTGCTGGCCGATGTGGTGTCTAGAATGTAGATGGTAGTCTTTTTGCTGTGTACTCACACGGATAGGAGTGTGAGAGCTCCCTGGGGTCTCTTTTACAAGGGGCATAAACATTCAGTGTACGGTAGTAGCCTTAGCCTTCTGATGTGACACGACTCAATGACTGACCTCACTTCACAATTTCTAGCTAAAAAAAAAACAACTAAAAACCAACGCTATACGTTATTTCTGCAGGGCCCATTGCAACAAATGCCCTTTTATTAAAAATTTACTTAAGAAAAATGGTTTAGAAAAATGAATGATTTTGATATCTCACAAAACAAAGATCAAGGTGCAGTGTTTGAAGAAATTATAAAACCGTGGCCTCACGTTCACGCATAGGGCGGCTGCTCTTGTTTGTGCAATTTTGGAAAATAATAAAATACGACAACAAAGAAGAAAATGCCGCAAAAATCTATACCAAAACCTAGGTTTTAAAAAGATATTTGCTTCAAACGCAGGCAAATAAGGTGGTTTTTATATGCAAAACACTGTCCTTTTGCATGTGAAGATGTTTAGAATGGAAACTAAAGGCGTGGCTTTACAAAGACAAGCTTCTTGGTCTATGGCCATGCTGCCTGAATGTGCCCACTTCATCTGATCTGGAAGCTAAGCACGGTCGGGCCTGGTTAGTACTTGGATGGGAGACCACCTAGGAAGCCCAGGTGCTAAGGCATTAATAAAGAAAAAAGAAAAAAAAAGCTTCCTGGTGTAGCAGCTATGAACCCTTTATTTATGAAATTGTGATCCAAACTTCTCCAAGAACCAAAAGACAAAGTTTTTATTGTATCCTATTTCTAAATCATATGCATTTTTTTCTTCCTTCTTATGGGCAAACTCTACAACTGGTGACAATTTTCTCTAAACCTGTGGCCTTTACCAGCCTCTGAATACACATGCATGAGAGTTGGTTGGAGTCCATTTGGATTTGCTCAGAAACAGACTCTGATCTAAGGGTTTGAATACAAGTAATTCATTTGGGAGGTGGTCATAGGACGCTGGTAGGGGTGAAGAGAAGTGAGAGAGAATTTCTGAAATAGGGTTCGATATCAAGCAGAGATTATCACTGTGGATAACTATGGCTTAATCATGCTGAGCATTCCAAAAAGCCGGATAAAACAGGTGCCTCAGAGTTAGCCCACTCGAAGAACAAGGGCGCTAGGTTGTTGATACCCCCAATTCCCATCAGTCATTGGTTGAGGCAGCTCCCAGGGGCTATAAATTCCCCAGCTGTCCCAATTGCTAGTGCTAGTCCAACAGCAGTGCTATCTCTGGCAACCAGAGAACGTTCTAAGGCAGAGAACAAGGCAGGTGCTGGCAGTTGGGAGTTGGCCCGTAGTCACTAAAGTGGTAAGAGTGAGGGGATTGGGATAGAGCGCTGCCGACGGCGTCTGCTACAGATTTATTTGCCAAATTTGTAGTTGGATCCAAAATATATTTTCTCCTGCTGCTCTCTGAAGCTAGGAAGTATACCTAGAAAACTTTGGGGCTATTTTTTAAAGAACAGTTATCTGATGCAAATATGGCAAAAGATTAAGATTTGACAAAGTCTTTTTGTAGGTGTGTGGGTATTCTTTCGAATATTCTCTACTTCTCTGTATACTTGAAACATTGTATACTAAGCCAGAAAAGAAGTAAAAACAAAAGATTAAGGTTTTTTTTTTCTGCGTGTGTGTGGCATTTGTATTTTTGCCATTTTTTTGGAAACAAAATTGTGCAATCGAGTGGTGGAATGTGGATTTTTTTCCTCTCATGGAATTTCAGTTTGAATGCTGAATTTTCTAGTTCTAATTTTTGAATTCCATAGTTGCACACACTGTGCGATTATGTAAACTTTAGAAACCTAATTATCTCTTTCCCTTTCCAAAGTTTTGGGCCAAGAAATGAAGCGCCTCCAGCAAGATGTCCGGAAGTATTATCCGGTATGTTTCAAGTCCAAGCTGTCGGTCAGGAGCATTGAGCATAAAACCCAGACCTAAGAAAGAGAAAGAGAGAGAATTGCAGCTTTCAAGACTTGGATTCTGGAATTTTATATGTTTGTGTGTGCATTAAATTCATGTCAAAACACAACCATCTGTAACATTCCAAATTTCTGGGGAGGAAAGTAATAAAACAAAGAGCCAGTGGATTTGTTATTAGTTACCTGACGAGGTCAGGAGGCAGATTGCATGGACGATGAATCAGCACTAGCTTGCCCCATCTTTCTTGGACAACCTGGCTTCCAGATTTCTCTACACTCCCTTTCTGCTTGGGGGTGAGAACAGCCTTAGGCCAAACAGAGAAGAAAGCAAAGTTTGTCTTGGGAACTCCCTCATTAGCACTTCCGTGTGAGGCCAACCACAAGCTGACAAACCCTTTTAAAAATAGAAGATAGATTCCCTCCGTTTAAAATGCAAAAAGTACAAAAGAGTTTACATTGATAAGTTTCCTTCTTTCCTTCTTCAGACACCCATTTCCCCCACCTGGAGGCAGTCAACACAGACAGAATGTTTCATGTACCATTCCAGTAACATGTCAGGTCTATACAAACAAGTATGTGACCATGTGTTTTTTAAAAAACAGCATTAAGTGCACAAGTGCACATGGTTCTATGCCTTACACTTTCCATTGAAGATGTATATTGGATATTGCATCATACCAACATATTAAAATGTTCAAATTTGTAAAAATAATATATAACATTCTATTTTATGGATGTGCTGTAATTTACCAAAATAGTTCATAGGCCTATATGTTCTTTCAAATATTTGGCTATGGTAAGTAATGCTACAATGATTAAGCTTCATATGTGCTGGTATTTGTAAAATAAATTCCCAAAGGTAATCTCTGGGTCCAAAGGTATATGTATTAATAATTATGACAGAAATGGCTTGATCGCTCTCCCTAACAGCGGTACTGGTTTAGACTTCTGCCAGCAATGTGGGAGTGCTTATTTCCCCCGAATTCTCACCACCCATCTGCTATCAAACTTATCTTTATAGTTGCTGAATTAATAGATGAGAAATGGTATCTCAATGTACATTCGATATGCGTTTCTATTATTACGTTTTCACTTGTTAAAAGTAATTTTTGACATGGGAAATGGATACTAGAAGCTCTGAAAAGCCCTGTTGGTATAACGACCAGAGTCTGGATACATTTCAACATTCTTTTTAGTGTAATCCTGAGTATCCAATAAGGGAAGGAAAATTATGAAGGCAAAATGGTGATGATAATACAACAACAACAAGCATGATCAAACCAGGGAAGTGAGCAAGAGAAAGAGAGGTTTTAGAGTTGCCTTGGCCACAGACGTCACTATTACAGCAGGCAGGGCCAAATGGGGGAGAAAAGGGAAAAGTGGGGGTGTTGGTGCCGAAACTCCTGCACTGAGCCAGGTCCCTGGAAGGGAGTTCTGGGTGAAAAATAACGCCATAGTGATAGTGATAAAGATGACTACGACGACTAAAAGTAGGTCTTCCTTTGTTAATCTATAACCACAGACTTGATGTCACTTAGATTCTGATATTCAGATTTATGCTAGCCCTGAATGTGAATAAATTAAATTAAAATAGTTCCAGGTAAGCAGCTCCTGGAGTACATCAGAAGTCAATACAAATCTTGCCAAAGGAAAGAACAATAAATATGAGGTCACCATAAAAAACAACAGAATACATGAGGAGACCAAACCAGCATGAGTGAGTCAGCAAAAACAGTAACTGGGAGAGGATGACTACTAGGGCTTAAGATATTAGGATCATCAGATAAAGACTAGGCAAGGACTATGTGTCTATGAAATGTTTACAGATAGAATAACAATGAGCAAAGGGCAGGAAGCAATAAAAAAAAAAATCCAGGCAGATTTTCAAAAGAACCAAATCAAACTTTTAGAAATGGAAAAACAAAATCATTGCAACCTATATGCATGTATAGGTAGTAAAACTATAAGTAAAAGTAAGGGAGAGATTGCAGGATGTGGGAGGGAATTGGTTTCTGTAGTGGGGAAGGGGTGGGGGTGTGATTGAATAGTAATCCATGGAGCTTTCTGGAGTACTGGTAATGTCTTAATTCTTGACCTGGGTGGGAATTATGCACATGTTTGACTTATGGTGACTTAATTTGCTGAATTTTCTGTTTTACACATTGCTATAGGCTGAATGTTTGTGTTCCCTCAAAATTCACACCATTAGGTGATTTAGTCATTGCGTGAGCATTGTAGAGTGCACTTACACAGACCCAGGTGGTCTAGCCTACCACACACGTAGGCTATGTAGCCTATTGCTCCTGGGCCACAAGCCTGTGCAGCATGTTACTGTCCTGAATACTGTAAGCAACTGTCACGCAATGGTATTCGTGAGTCTAAACATATCTAACCATAGAAAAGGTACAGTAAACATATGGTACAAAAGATAAAAAGTGATACACTTGTTAGGGCGCTTCCCATGAATGGAGCTTACAGGACTGGGAGTCGCTCTGGGAGAGTCAGTGAGGGTGGGTGAATGTGAAGGCCTCGGACATGACTGTACACTACTGTGGACTTTCTAACGCTATGCCATCGAAAATTCTATTTCCAAACTTTCCATTCTCACTCGATTTTTTATATTTTCATGCTAAACCCTGTTTAAGGTGTTATGATTCTATAATGTGTTTTAATATGTCATAGGGCTACTCCTCCTTTATTATATTTTTCTAACACTGAGTAATGTATTGCACTATGATTTACAGTGGCTATGGTATCACTAGGGCGATAGGAAATTTTCAGCTCCATTATAGTCTTATGGGACAACCATGGTATGTGCGGTCTGTTGTTGACCGAAATGTCATTATGCATTGCATACTGTACATCTAATTGAAGTTTCATAGGAAAGAACAGACAGAATGAGGGATTGGAATATTTGAAGAAATAGAGGCTGGGATTTGCCAGAACTGATGAAACTATGAATTTACAGATGAAAGAAACACCATGTATAACAAGAATGGTAAATGAAAAGAAATCTACTCCTAGACATATAGTTATAAAACTGCAGCCATTGGAAAAGACATTTTTATCCTCAGAGAATGAGCCGCATAATGGGGAATATCTTTTAAATGTTGGCAGAAAATAGCCCTTAACCTAAGATTGTATTCTCAGCAAAACTATACTTTGGGGACAAGAATAAGTTATAGGAGTTTCTAAAGGATTTATTTTAGGATGATGGAAAATAAATTCAGAATCAATGTTTAAGATATAAGAACAAATGATCGTATACATTTATGAAAGCATATAGAAATGTAAATAAACTTTATCTTTATAAATTAACAATATGAAAATATTGTTGAAAATCTTTTAGAAAAATAATGTGTCAAATGGCAAGGAATTTTTAAAGTTGTATTCTACGATCTTTGAATTTGTTGGGAAAGTTAAAATATCGATTAATTTTATACTTTGCTAAGTATTATGGTAAGTTTTTAAGGCTTTAACTTCTAAACCAGCAGAAAAGGAAATAAAATTTTTAAAAAATCAGATATATGAAGCTAGCATTACTCTAATATTAAAACCAGACAAAGACATTAAAAAAGAGAAAACTCTAGGCCAATATCTCTCAAAACATAGATGAAAATCCTCAACAAAATATTAGCAAATTGAATCCAACAAAGTATAAAGTGAATTACACACCACAAGGTAACCAAGTGGGATTTATCTCAGGCATACAAAGCTGGTTCAACATTTGAAAATCAATTAATGTAATCCATCACATCAACAAGCTAAAGAAGAAAAATCACACAATTATATCAATAGATGCTTTAAAAAGTCTTTGACACTATGAGACCTCAAAAATTTGCCTGTGATTTCTTCTAGTACTGTTACATTATATATATATGTGTGTATATATATACATATACATATGTGTATAATATATATACATATACATATATATACATATATATGTATACACATATACATATATATATGTATGTATATATATTTATGTATATACCCACATATATATGTTTATGTATATATATCTATGTATACACACAAAACATAAAAGTACATATATTTTATTTATCTGATTTTTATCCTTGTATGATGAATGAGTTATGAAACTTTTTTATATTTTTCTTTTTTCCCCTGGATTTTTAATCTATTATACCAAGTCCAATTTGTTGACTAATCTATCTTTTTTCATTGATTTGAGATGTCAGTTTTATCAGATATTAAATTATTGGATGTATTTGGGTCTATTTCTGAACTTTCAATTCTGACTTGATCTTTTTATATTTCCATGTTAAAGTCTGTTTAAGGTGTTATGATTTTATAATGTGTTTTAATGTCATAGGGCTAGTTACCCTTTAATATTTTATGTTTTCAAAAAAATTTCTGGATTATATTTTATTTACTTTTCCATATCAACTTTGGCTTCCCTAGTAAAAAGTGTTGCCATTTTTATTGAGATAGTTTTATATATCATGTTTAACATCTTGACATCTTTAGCCATCTATTGGACAATTATTTATTGTGTACCTACAATGTGTTTGCAGTGTTCTGGGTACAGGGATAGAACAGTGAACAAAACAGAAAAAAAATTGCCCTAGAGAATATTACATTTTAGTGGAGAAAGAGGTGATTAACAATAACAACAACAACAACAAAAACCTGAAGTAAAATATATAGCATGTTAGATGGCAATAGGTGCTAAGGAGAAAATTAATGCCAAAATAGGTCATTGGGCCTATGGGGAAACGGGTTGTAATTTCAGGAAAAGTGGACAGAGATGGTTTCAGTGTGAAGCTGCATTGGAGAAAAACCTGAAGGATTGAGGGAGCAAGCCATGTTGATATTTGGAAAGAGCGTTCCAGGTAGAGGGAAGAGCCAGAGCAAAGGTCTAAAGCTCTAGCATCTCTGGAGTGTTCAAGGGAAAACAAGGAGGTGGTGTGGCTGGAGCTGAACAAACAAGGGCAAGAGTGGTAGAGGTGATGCAGAGAAATAACAGGGGCGGCAGCATTCACGGACTGAGAGTGATTCTCAGGACTCTGAATCTCATGCAAAACCCTAGCTGCAAAGGAGTCTGGAAAGGTTTTCATGTTCCAGTCTCTATGTTGCAGAAAAGCATGATGAAAGTCAAATGGAGTGCATATTGGACAAACAGTTTCCAGTACCTGCCCTGAAAGCTAGGGGTGTGTGTGTGTGTGTGTGTGTGTGTGTGTGTGTGTGTGTGTGTGTGTGGCGTAGTGGTGGTGGTGGGATGTTTAAAATGTAAAAGCCACTTTAAATCAAGTTTAGTAATTGTCAGGTACAAATAACCTACATTAGGAATGCAAGGTGACCAGGAAATTATTTATACTTAATACATATAACTATGTGTGAGCAAGAACAAACTATGACACTTGAGTCGGAGAAGAGTGAGGAGAATAGAAAGGGAGATGAGTCAACTTATCACAAATATGGGTCAGTCTAGTGACCAATTTGACTACAGAGGCAGTTGCCTCAGATTCATCTTTCAATCAACGTATATTGATTATTGTAAGGGATGTGCATCATAGTTGTGGCTACCTATCATCTTTTTCAAAGCCTTTCTATACTTGGGGAAATGCACAGGTTATGAGGTCTCAGTGCAGTGACCAACTGTCCCAGTTTGCCTAGGACTGAGATGTTTCCCAAGATGCAGGATTTCAATTGCTATAGCCAGGAGAATCCTGGCCAAGTGGGGTAACCGTAGGTTTTATCTATCAGATGTAGAATCGGAACTCACATTCCCAGGTTCCTTTGGGGCTAGGAAGTAGCATGTAACCAAGGCTCTGCCATTTAGAATAAAAACCCCATCCAAGACCTGGATTCAGAGCTGAGCTAGAAGAAAACAGGCTTGCTATGAGTTTCCATTTGCTAGCAGGGATGATGCTTCAGCTGGCTGCCTTTCAAGGGTCGGGGCAGTGGCTGCAAGTTTGGGTTCCCAATGCAGAAGAGCCCAAAGCTAGAAGCCCTATCATTTGCAATCAAGCTAACATCCTGGCACTAGGGACTTGGTGGTGGCAACAGTAAAGCAGCAGCGTCATTTGCCCCCAAATCAGGCTATTCTACAGCATGGTTTTGGCACTTTTCCTGGAAGCTATGCCTTGAATTTGTTTCTCCACCCTCCCAGTGATTCTGGAGCTAGAGCTACTGAATATCTTCCAGTAAACCCCTTTCCTGCTTAAACTCACCAGAGAATGGGTTCCATTGTTTGCCAGTCAGAATCCTGACCAATAAAATAAAATTTGAATATTTCATATACAGGATGATGGATATAGCTCCTCTAAGTAATTTTTTCACTGCCTTTTTCCACTAAAAAAAATGTTTGTTTGTAGATACAAGCAGGAAGGGGTGAGACAAACTGCCGAAAGGAGGTTCCGCCATAATTTCATATTCCTAACATATATTTATCAAAGTTCTGGCAGTGTAGTTATGATTACTCATTCTCCTTTTGTTCTCTGTTTATTTTTTCATGCCCTTGTGCCCCATTGGGTTTGCTAAGTATATAGGTATATGCTGTTATGACATAAGGTGGAAAACTGTTGCGAATATGTGAGAAGCGTATTTATTTCCATTGCGCTAATATTTTTCCCACTTTTTCTATATTTAAGTCTTTAAATAATAGTATTCAAAAATTATTTTTGCAGGGCTCATTTTCCTAAGTTGCAAGTCAAATTTCATGGTTTTTTAAATAAGTTTTTAATTTTGAAATAATTTCCCAATTATAGAAAAGACGTAAAGGTAGTATAGAGATTCCCGCATATCCTTCACCCAGCTTCCCTTTTGTTAACAGCTCACATCATCATGGCATTGCGCTTAATTTTCCATGACATATGATTTAGGAATCATAATGAAATATCGGACCTTGAAATAATCATATATTTATTATCAGTACCTTGAGAGCGGCTTCTAAGAAATAAACAGAGGACATTTGGATTTCGTCAGCGATGGCTTTCTTTGTTCTTTGCACCCAATCTTGCTACATACATTTGACGTGGAAGCCTCTGCTGCCAGCGGTCTTTGCTCCACGTAGATCTCATTCTGGCCTTGCTCTTTCTCGTTAACACCAGTGTCCTTGGATGGTGTGCGAAGACCGTAGTTAGAACTTGAGAAGCCACCCAAGGCTATGGTTTGTTGGAAGCAGCCCGTTACAAATGTAAGCTTAGCATTTCAACATCAAGTTTACAGAGACTAGGAAAAAGAAGAGAACTGGTAAAGGCTGGACGTCCAATCCACCTGGACTCATAGTACATCACAGGACAGAACTCCTCCAACAGTGCCATGCAGGCTCTCGTTCAAATGTAGGTTCTGATTCAGCACATCTTGGCAGGGGACTGGAATTCTGCATTTCTAACAAGCTCTGAGTGATGCTCATGTTGCTGGTCCGTGGACCAAACTTTGAGTAGCAAGGCTGTGAAGACTGTTTCATTGATCATGATGTAGCTGTTCTAGATGGCATTAAAGGAGACATCTTTGCCACAGTTGGTGCTAATCCCAAGGCCAGAATCAAGTGGCAATTCAAAGTGATATTGTCTTTCTTGTAACATAGATTTGTATAGAGGATTGTATATTTCTTTTCATATATGGACAGTCTCTGAAAATAGCTAAATATTACAAGAGTGTAATTGATTTAGATGGCCAATTATGACCATTTAAGTTCAGACTCTAAGATCCTGGAGAGGAAGAGAAGTAAAATTTATGGAGAGTTTACCATGAGACTTGGGAGATGTTAGAAACTTTATGGGTTTGTTGAACATCAGAGTTGAAAATATGTTCCACAGTCATATGTCACATTAAGGATAAAACATGGGATAAAATGAGTTATTTTGTATTAGGACTCATCTTGACATTTCATAGAAGACTTTCATGTAGTTTGGTAATACTCAGTGGCCATTTATTTAAGGAATCCATGACCATGTCATGGTAGAACAGAGGAAGAATAGGGTATTTGGGAATATTTATAAATCAAATCAGTTCTCACTGCAATCAAAAGAATTGATCTTCCTATTGTTTTAGAATTTCCAAGTCAAATCCAAAGTTTAACCAAGAATAACTCATGAGATTTGGAATGGAAACTACTACCCATGCTATAAAAATGTGATTTAAATTTAGGAATAAAATAACTACTTTATATAAGAGCTACTGTAATATTTTTGTACTTGTATGCAATTTATTCTAAAGGACCAAATTTTAAAAACAATATGTAACATCCCTATTTTCTGTAAGCTTTTAAATATCAAACCAAGAAACCTGGAATCGATGTTAAAAAACAAGTCAAATGTCATAAAATATGCTGAAGGTTCTTCAGAGTCTTCAAATTCATACCTGCAGAGTATCTCTCATACCTGGGAAAAGGAGAGTTAACTATAAACTCCTCGAATACTATGAAAGTTGAGAGGCGAATGTGTGCTTGAGGGTACACATTCAGGGGCATCTGGCTATGGGCTGTGAATGAGGGAGACACCTGAGGGATCTCCTACTATGCCAAGGTGACCTCTGGACAGTGTGCATGTTCTTTATAGGAAAAGAGGTGTAGAGTGGAAAAGCCCAGCTTCCCTTTTCCACTCAATGTTAAAAGCCCACAGTGGGTTTCTCTCTCTGAACAGGACATACCCCATATTCTAATCTATTAGAGAATTAAGTTGATGATTAATTATAATAACAGTAGAATTCAATATAGTTTTATATGTATTAGTTTCCTGTTGCTTCATAACAACTTACCACAAACTTGGGGCCTTCAGAAGTCTGGAATTAAGGTTCCAGCCAGGTTGCATTCTCATCAGAGGCTTGACTGGGGAAGATTCTGCTCCCAAGATCCCTCAGGTTGTTGGTAGAATGTCTCCTTGTGGTTGTAGGCCTGAGGTCCTAGCATCTTCTTGGCTATTGGCTGATGGCTGCTCTAGGTCCTAGTGGCTGCCAACAGTTCCTTGCCGTGTGACCCTTTCTATAGGTAATATATGACATGACTGTGTGATTCTTCAAGGCCACAAGGAAAGTCAGCCTAGATGGAGTCTCCTATAATGTAACCATAGGAGTGACATTCTGTGTCACCTTTGCCATATAGCAGCCTAATCATGGGAGTGACATCCCATCACTTTTGCTATATTCTTTTGGTTTGAAACAAATCGCAGTTTCTACTCATACTCGAAAGGAGGGAATTATACAAGAAAGTGACTCATTGGAGGTTGCCTTAGAGCGTGTCCACCACAAATAGCAAGAAATGAGGCAAGATTTGGGACACTTTATTACTATTATTGTTTGAGTGTTTCTGCTTAATTCCACATGGTGCTTCATTTACCTCTGAGTGCCTGGCTCACAGCAGGTGCATAAGGAACTGAGGGACAGCTATTTTTTCTGGAATGGGCCCTCTTTTGCTCCCCTCTCTGAGAAGTGATGCTGAAAGCAAACAGGAAGGGAATTAAAGGGAAGATACTTCCCATGCTGCCTCCCAAATGAAACTGAAAAATGATGGGATCTATAAAGTATAAGAAAACTTCAATTTCATAGGGGAAATGCCAACTCTGCTGCTTCCATCACCTCAGTGATTGGGGGAATCACTATTAGTGTCTGAAGAGTTTTTAAAAATTATTATTAAATGTGACACATAGTATTTTTTTCTACCAACCTCAATCAAGAACTTACTCAGTGAATATGGTGGTGACTCTTGGTATGTTTGTACCATCTTTAAAGATCTGTTTATCAGTGTGACCTTTAGATGGGAAATGAGGCAGCCCAGCATACAGTTGTAGAGGTTGTGCACTGTACAACCCAATTTTCATAGGCCACAACGTCTGTTCCAACCAGCCCCTCTGAGAGAAGAGAATCTTTCTCCTGAATCTCCCAGTGTTAGTAGTATTCCTAGGAAGAATATTCTCATATCAATGAATCACTTCATATACAAAGCTAAGTGAGCTTCAGAGCCACCCACATACATTATCCTGATTCTACAGATGAGGAAACAAGGGCTGAGGGTTTACATAACTTGCCTAGTGTCCAACAATGTAAAAAAACAGATCTAGGGCTGGAACTCCAGAGTAGGAATTTTAACAAAATGTCCCACTTTTCCAAAAAGTCCCACTTTACTCCTTATAGAGCTGTTTTTTTAAAAAAATTACCTTGCCCACAGCTCCAGATAAATCAGGATCATGTACACAGCCTGCACAGAGAGTGCCCTCTACAGGTATTAGAATATCTCACCCTCAACTAACCCTAACTCACAAAACCATGTTTAGGGAACTTCACTGCCCTCTTGGATGAAGTTCTGCTTTGTTCTACATGTCCATTATATAGTGGCACATTCACCTTTAATTGTCTGGCTCATGGCAGGTGGGCTTCCTTTTGCTCCTATTTTAAAAGGACATTGAGCTTAGAATTTACGAGGTCCTTGGCATCTTGAGCAGAATCCATGCATTTTCAGTTTGATAAACATTTATTGGGTCCAGTGCCTCAACCACTGAGCTAAGGAAATGAAGACTCTCTCAATCCTAACATCGGGGAGTTTTGAGTTGCTTTCTCAACCTCCCAGAGTATGATGCTGTTGTCCCTAATCCTGTAAGGATTCTGTGCCTGGCACGTGATTAATTTTGTTAGTGGTGGCAGACTACTAACACAGTAGTGTCTTCAGGGAAGAGAGTTTTCTTTTTTGACTTTTGCCCGTTGAATGTGGTTAGAGAGTCAGTGATGGGAATTTAAGAGTTTTCTTTTAAAAAACACAGTAGGAGAGAAAAATATTTGGTCAGCTTTTCAAAGTGGAAATAACCATGGGGGAAAGTGCTACGGCAGGTATTTCCCTTGATTTTTTTTAAGTTCACGCTGCATATGTTCTTTAGGAGTAGAACCAGAAAGGAAATGTGGACGGAAATTCTTTGTCTAGGGTTTATCACATGAATATGAAAGAATGACAAAAACTCTCTATTGGCTGACTGCTACCCTCTTGAAGAATCTGCTGTTCATTTTTGATTCCTATTGTTAGCCTAATAGAATTTAATTGCATTTAATAACTGGCAAAATCTACACTGGGTTTATTTACCCATTGTCCCACTGTGGTCTATTAGATTTTTTTTTTGTTCTGCAAATACTTCCCATGCCCTTCCCCAGTCACCAGCATGAGAGTATATTTCTCCATCCCACTGGGCTTGGCTATGAGACCAGCTCAGGCTAATGGAATAAAAGCAGAAGAGATGATGTCTCAGTTCTGAGGCTAGGCCTTAAGAAGATCCGCCATCTGGAAACATCTGACTTCTACCAGAAGAATTATATGTCCAGTAGTTGCCAATCCTCCAACCTGAGCCCTAGAATAAGATGTATGAAGCACACCTGAACTTGACCTGCCATCCAAAGAGGAGCTCCCCAGCCTGCAAAAGCAGTGAACAAGCCATGAGTAAGAAAGAACTTATTGTAGTTGCATGCCACTGAGATTCGGTGGTGACGTACTTCATAGCTAATCTAATATACCAGGTGAGAGCAGGATCACAAAAGCTACAAGGTAACTGCGGCTAATCTACTCCAGCACTCTCAGACTTGAGCTCACATCAGAGTGACCTGGAGGGCTTATGAAACACACACTCCTGGGTCCACCCCCAAAGAGTCTCCGTTGGTTGGTCTGCGTGGAGGCCCCAAAATTTGCATTTGTATCAAAGCTTCTTCTTGGTGCTGCTGGTGCTTCATGGACCCACTTTAAGAACGACTGATGTAAACCACTGAATACTAATTGGATTAACCATATTTGTCAGGTTGTGCTGCACAGATAAAAGTGGTTGAGTTTATCAGTTGTAGCCATTTTTTGATGTGATATAAACTGGGAACAGGATCAATTACCCAGAGGAAATAGACTGCGATAAAGAGAATACAAGTAGTACAAGTAGAATACAAGTAGATTTCAAACCCTGAAGGAATAGAATTCAAGGTTCTGAAGACCATGATCTGTCAGGAGTAGTCTGGAGAGACCTAGGCATTAAGAGGCCAGATTTAGACTTGTTAATAAACATTTCTTTTCTATCCTGGTCTGGAGACATGGAAGATGGAATTGGAATGTTTAGGTTTACTGGAACACTTTAAAAATATACAATAAAGTCCACGAATGTAGGCATCTTTACATCAGGATAAAAAATGAACAATTTGAGGAATCATCTGGAAGTTTTCAAACATCTGCAGACTTGGCCTCATGTTGATTTTGCCTGAATACAATAAGTATGTAATTTGGAAATGGGAAGAGACAAGTCTAAAACATTAACTGCTGGATCATTTTGCACATTCTGCTCTCTGTAGATGAGGTCTCAGTGGCCTGATGCTGACGTATTTATTGATACAATGAGAGACAGGAAGCTGATCACAGCTTGGCCAGGCACAGTTCCCAGGAAAAAGAGTAATGAAATCAGATCACTTATTTGTAAAATGCATCCAGCTTTGAGTTACATGGATTCCCCTGATAGCCCAAATTAGTTATATAATGGAGGACAGTTTATAGAAATCACTTGATGGGTGATGGGTAGATGATCAATTTAATTTTAGAATTAATATTATCCTTATTCATATTTACCAATAATCTCTTTTGAAAATGGTCATCACTGATCCAAGTCTGATCACCTCCTGAACTCTAGAACACATTCTCTCAAACTTCACTGCGTGTTAGAATCAACTGGACAATTCTGCACATCTGGATGCTCAGGTCGTCAGGCCCCAGACCACATTTATCAAATTCTCTGGGAGCAGGACTCAGGCATTAGGATTTTTTTACAACTTCCTAGGAAATTGCAAGCAGCAACTTTGGGAACCAGCACTCACCTTGCTATTAGAAGAGTGGTGCTTGACCCAGCAGTACTGCCATTTCCTGGGAATTTGTGAGCAATGCAGAATCTCAGGCTCTGTCCCAGACCTATTGAATCAGAGCCTACTTTTTAACGAGGTCCCAGATGATCTCATTGCACATTTAAGTGTGAATAAGAGTCACACAGGACAGCACCAGGTTTCCATTCATCACTGAGCTCAGCTGTGAGGACTCTTTCCTGACTTCTAAACAAAGCAGATCTTGCTGCTACCCCTACATCTGGCCTTGAGCAGAGCGCTGACTGCCTCACCTGTCCTGACAGGTGTAGAATGTTTCTTCTCCCTTTGTTTACTGAGCAAAGATTGGCATTTTTCAAAAGGAGGGGAAAAAAGAGGAAAGGAAATGGGAGAGGCAGAGATAATGAGGAGAATGGTTACCAGCACCTATTTCTTTATTTTCATTCAAAACCTGCCATACCCAGTCTTGGCTCCTACAATAATTTGGAAATAATTAAGGAAAATTCCAGTTCCTTTCACCAACACCCAGGAGAAAAGTAGTTTAAGGTATGCACCAGATCAAGGTCTGAAGAACGGAGGTGGCATTTTCTCTATCTTCTGGATCAGCAAACTTTTTCTATGAAGGGCCAGATAGTAAATAGCTTGGCTTCGTGGCCATATTTATTATTTGTTTTAAAACTTCATTCAGGTAGTGTCAAAAATACAATTTCCAGATAAAATCTAACTTGACATTTTGACAATGTAAACAATTCAGACCTGGCATTTCTCAATAGGAAACAGAGTTGTACAGATTTCCTTCCCACTCAAGACCAAAGCTGCCACCTCAACAGTTATTACACCATTTGGTCTCCCCATTAACTTCACGTCCACCTTCCTGACAACCTTAAGGTGGTATATCTTAGTTCTTGCAGTAAGAGAACTTTTTGTTTGCAAAAGTAACATACATACAGACATACCTGCAGTAAACTATTTTTTTTTCATTTTTAATTCAGACAAAACAATGAGTAAGAAACATACCGAAACGCTTAAGTAAATATATTGAAGAGAAACATGTTGAAGGAGGCCAATTTAAGATTCAAATCGTAGGCTTGCTTCCATGGTTTAAAGTTCCAAGGTGGAGAACTGAGGGCCGTCATCCTTTCACATGTCAGGATTTATCCGTGATTATTAAAATTTATTATTGCATTAAAATAATAATAGGAAAAGTAAGTCCTTTCTCCCAGTACTGGAGCCCTGCCCATCTTGTTCCCATGGAATAGTCACTGGAGCAAGGTTGAAGGGATAAGGGAAGGAAATCAGCCTGTCACTTTAGGAAAACAAAGTCAACGGATACGCAGAAAATGACTAATATTCGCATCCTTTCCAAACAGTTCGCTTCAAAGAACAACATCTATTGGGAGAGAAGGATGAAAGTGACTTCTGCTAGTAGTCGACTTGATCATATTTCATTTGTTTGTAATGGAGAGCTGTTGTTTAAAATAGATTTAAAAGAAAAATGTGGTAGGTTATAGAAAGACTAAGCTGAAAAGGAACTTTCTGAGATTTAGCCAATTTCCTTCATTTGATTTACTCAGTTTGGTTCAGATCTATTCAATGAAACCAACTGACATTCACCGAGCATCTATAACGTATCAGCCCTCGGGATGCAACGATGAGGAAGATCCAGTCTGCCATCAAATATCTCAGTCCTCGTGTAAAGAAGCACAATCTGAAGATCTGAAGAGGCTTACATAAGTTCTACAACTAGTCAGTGAAGAAAGCATGATGAATAACCCTGCCTGATGATACCTGCCTCAGCAATCTGCCACTCAAACTGTTTCTTCCCTATGCCAAGTCTGAGGTAAACGCCAAAGAACTCACCTAAGTATTCATATGCTTCATTTATGCAATGCTAAGAAGAAACAGCAAAATGATCTTTGAGGTACTACATATGAGGGGAGATTTTATAAGAAGGGAAACGGAAAAGACAAAGGGAATAACAATACATTAGAATTTTTGTGATTTAGCATTGGAGTCAGTTATATCTGATAATCACTAAATTTCCTAACTTGGAAGAATTGTGGATCTCAGTAATGATTATAGTGATATTAATAGTAGCCATAGTATGAGTAGACAATACTTTTTGAGGGCTTACTATGTACCAGTGAGTGTTCTAAGGGACATACTTGAAACAACTTATTTAAAGTCTAAAAATTATGATTTAAGTATTGTAATTATCTCTGTGTAATCAGACCTTGCCACACTTAATGCTGTGTAACAAACCTTCCCCAAATTTGGTGGCTTATAATAACCATTTATTATGGCTTTTGAGTATATGGGTCAGCTGATGGTTCTGCTGGCCTTGGCTGGACTTGCTCAATCATCTACAGTCAGTTGCGGGTCATCTGGGCAGTAGGTCCAGGATGGTCTCAGCTGGGTTGATTCCATTACATGTTGACTGTCCTCCACATGTCTTTCACATTCCTCCCTCAGGCTAGCTCAGGCATTTTCCCATAGTAGAGACAGAAGTGCATGCACAATTAATAGGACAAGAAATACACAAGTGTTATTTAAGACTGCTTGCAGCCTGCTTTCTTGAAGTCAGGGAAAGAATTTAGACCATGATTAGAAACATAGAGGTTAAGTGACTTGTTCTTTTAGGTAGGATATGAGTTGTTAGCCTGTACGTAGTGGAGGTCCAAAACTACAGTGAATTATTACTACTCCATGTAATAGTCTAAATATAGGCAGTCCAGGTTTGTATGTTTATGGTGCTCAATAAGACCCACTTATGTCTGTGCTCTTTTTATCTGGTTTCTCTGCCTTCCCCTCAAGAGGTGTACTGATTAGCATGGGCTAAGATTGGCCATTACTTCAACCATGTTTCAAGATAAAATGGCTATCAGGGAGGGAGGAAAAGTGTGCCTCTCTTCCTCCTTAAGAATAAGAGTGAGAATTTTAGGGGTTCCACTTCTAATAATATGAACCAATCCTCCTACAACTAAAAAAGCTGTATAGATTATTTTTAAAACCTAACAAGTATTCAAGAGCTAATAAGATACTGAGAAATTATTGGTCTGACAACCTAGAGAGGCTGAACACTCAGAAAAATTGAGCAAAGCACTTGGAGCTGCCTGTGTTCTAGGGGATGTTAGATGTCCTTTTCCTTTTGGTGATTCTAAGGATTAGGAGAACAAAGATCTGAATCCTCTTTAGGCTGGGCTTAAAAAGATTGTGCCCTAGAACTAAAGGTAAACTAGAAATAAATTAACCCTTGCCTCATCTGAAACTCAGCTTTGCAAAAGTATGATTTTCCCTCAGATAATCTCAAATCTAAGACTTAGATTAAGGTGACAGTAAACTGCAAGCACTGGCCCCAGGCACTTATAGAGATAAACGTAACTAAGAAAATATCACCTTAGTCTTCAAATTATTTCTACAAAGACTATTTCTAATTTAATGTCAAGCACACAATCAAAGTTAACTAACTAGCCATGCAAGAAGACAAGACCATATGGACAAGGACCAACGAAAACAACAGACAACAGAAACAGGCTGATAGATACAGATTATAATGATTGAAACTATCAGATTCAGACAGTAAAAAACAAAAATTATTATGTTGGAGAATATAAAAACAAAATTGTGAAAAATTGACAGGGAACTGGACGATATAAAAATTGACATAGAAATTTTATAAAAGCAAAATAGAAATTCTAGATCTGAAAACTACAATAGAAACAACAAGATTAACAGTAGATTGAGAACAAATTCAAAGAAATATTCCAAAATGAAGCACGGAAAGCCAAAGGGTAAAACTCAGAAGAGAAGAGAGACAGAACATAGCAATAAAGCTTAATATATGTTTAATTGGAGTCTCAGAAACAGAGGAGTGAGGCAGGGCGGGGAGTGAGATTGGGGGAGATGTAAATTTGAAGCAATGAAGGCTGTGAAACATTCAGAAATGATGAAATACATCAATACACAGAGTCCCACTGAATCCCAAGAAGGACAAAAAAGAATGCACATATAAACACATCTTATAAAACCTGAGTAAAGATCAATAAATCATATAAGTTTTGTTCTTATTATCCAGATCTTGGTCAAATAGCTACAACTGCCTGAAGGAGAAGCCGAAAATGTGTTTTTTATTCTGTTATTTATTCAGAACTATATGTCCTGACAAACACTGAGAGTTTAATGCCATAAGAGAGGAGAGAAGCATCAACATTGACATGGATATCTTTCCAAGATCATACAGTTAGTAGGTGGCAGATCAGGTATTTGATTTAGCATGACCTGGCTCCATAGCCTATGCTTGCAGTCACTATGCTATACGAGCATAAGACTTTGGTCCAAGGTTCAAGTTTGGAAGCGTTGACTGCAAGTCAACATAGTGTATTTATTAAGCAAAAAGACTATTGAAAGCACATTAGAGACAGGATAACCAGACCAGGATAATGCTAGTAAAAATACTAGCTTATGCTAGTAAGTAACTAGCACTTCTCAGGCATTTCACTGTTGTTCATATTCATTAAGAATACACTGCTCACGATACAAGATCTGAAAGTGCACAGTAGGCTGCAAGTACACTAACTTCAGAAGGGTTACGTGTGCGTTGATAACTCTAGGCGTCTGATTAACGCATGAGCATGAAGGACAAGTTTCAGTCTCTTCACAAGTTAATTCTTTACGTCTCAAAATGACAGTCCCAAGCATGCAAATAGTAGGAGAAGAAATGAAAAATGGACTCTTGTCTTTCAGCATCCAAAGCTGATTTAGTCAAATGTGACCTCAGATACATATCAAATAGAGTTGTGTATTTTGTTAACTAGCTTTAAGCCAGGGCTCTTAGCAAACTATGGCCATGGGCCAAATCTTTCCTGCCGTTTGTTTTTGTTGATAAAATTTTATTGGTACACAACCACATCCATTCATATATGTATTGCCTGTGACTGCTTTTGCGCCACAGTGGCAGAATTGAGTAGTTGTGACAGAAACCATGTGATCTGCAAAGCCTAGAGTATTTATTATTGGGTTCTTTTCAGAAACAGTTGGCCAATCCCTGCTTTGATAATTTCATGATCCTAGGCAAAGATAAATTCAACTTTGTGTTCAGCCTCATTATAAAGGAACATCTGGTATCCTTATCTCCTCTTGGCCATCCTTATTTTTGGGTGGGAGATTTTTGACTGTATGAAGCATTCTCACATTTAATCTAACTCATGAGTTGAAGGTGATGATTTTGGATATGGCTTTAACAAATAAGCGTTTCATAAGTTCTCAATTTCCAGTTTTGTTTTTGTTTTTCTTTTACTGAATTTAATTATTTTCAAAATTTAATTTGGTCAAGCAGCTTGATAAGTGTAGGCAAAATAAAACCTTCCTATATAATGAGAACTCAGTCTCCTAAAAGGCCTGTTTGGTACAGGTTTCTTCAAAGAAAGGGCGTTTTTCTCTACAACAGGTGATTGAAAACCAAAGATGTGTTTTTCTAAGGTCAGACCATAAGGAATCATAAAATCAATATTTCTAACATTTATGGGTTTGCTCTCATTAGTTTTTGGCAATACACAACTCCTCAATTTTTGAAAGAGGTACAAAATGGCGCAGAAAGCTTCTGGAACATGAATAATATATATGTATTTTGTAATTTTAGTGTAAACAAATTCCAAACATATGGATTACATTTCCTTTTAAAAATAAGGGGTTTCAGCATTTAATAGGAAAAGCGATTTGCAATATATGCTCCGGATTTTGCCAAAACCGAATCACTCAAAATGTACAATGAACTCTAAATGAAACCAAATTCAACTGTCTTTGCTTTAAGTGACATCTCCCACTGTTGTTCATGCCTTCCAGTTCCCAAGCTCAGCAAGGGAAGTCAGAATGTGCTGTGAAATGAACTGTTCTTCGTAAAGTCATGCATCAAAATGTAGTTGAGCAGGAGAGTGTTTCCCAGGGGAGTATGTGTGACCTTCTCAAGTGTAAATCTATTTTGACTAGTTATGATGTTTAAGAGGAATTATAGAGAGGAACTGACGTGTTTCCTGGTAAGGGATCAAGTTGTTAATTTCCATCAGCTATTAAATGCTTATTTTTGTCCTGAGAGCTAAATAACCTGACAAAAGTCTTTTACATTTTAATGACCTTTTATATTTGTAATGAGAGCAGTTGAGTGGCAATAAATGTACCATTAAAAAATACATTAGGTTTTTTTAGGGTTTTCTCTTAGATCATATTTATTTGCAGAAACAAACATTGCTGTTTTAAAATCAAGAGGGACTGACTAACTAATTGTTAGCGTGATACACCAAGGAGTAGTTTCCTACTTTCAATTTCCAGTTATTCATTCTCCTTTGTAGGAATCAAGCTGTCTATGGAGTAGGCACAAACCCAAACCAGGAGCCCAAGGCTCCTGAGAACTCTTGTATCTACCAGTCTCTGCTTTAAACATAATACATATGCCTCCTTTGAGGAAATATAAAATTATAAATTAGGAGTGGTTTGGAATATGCAAGTGATTCTCATGAGAATTTAAATTGTAAATGGAACTTATGGTAAAAGAAGATCTAAAAGCCATTTGCAAAGAGTTGAAGATGGTAATAAAATTGAGGAACACAGTATAATGATGCAAATAAATTCTTATTTCTGGACAGAATGGGGAGAACAGAGGGACACTATTTAAATATTGAAATCTAGGAGCATAAGTAGAGCAGATGAAAAACCACTATGTATACAAAAGAATAAACAAGTGGGAAAATTATAGAAAAATAAAAGGAGGGAAATAAATGAACACTCCGCTTGCTTCCCTTCCAGCCTTGTATAATATATTACAGCATTCATTTTGTCTCACAAAGTCTTTCACTTCTCAAAGAACTATTCAATAAGGAGAGAAATTTTATATTTTCATATACATTTCTCCAACTCTTTGATAGAACAAAAAGGGCACACTAGCAAAAGAAAACATGTTAATCTGGTATCTTGAAGGTCAACGTCCTTCATGTTCCAGTAACATATTCTTACTACACTGGCACTTTTAGAATTCAGTGTGACTAACAGTTGTTCATGCTATACACCCATTTGTAAATTGTTTATTTCTTACAAATATCACTAAGTCCGTTAATATTTAGGTTTACTCTTGTCGGTTCCCACCAGAACTGATCTAAATGCAGAGCCTACACTGTTGACAGAGCAGCAGGCTGTTCCTTGCGAATCAAACACTTTTGCAGTTCAAGAGATTGGTCCCAGCAGTCACATCATTATTTCTTGAGTTGCCCATTATGTGGTTAAAATTTACATAAATATTAGGTACACTCAGTCCCTCCCCTGTGGCTTTTCCAGAAGGACCACATTCCTGTATATTTATTAACCACCTTCAAAGCTTCTTGTTGTTATAACTTGCAGAAAGGAGAAAGTCAGAAATATAAAGAAGTCTTAGATTTATATAAATCAGGGCTGTGTTCATATAATCTTATGAAGATTTAATAAGTAAATTCATAACTGTACTCTAAAAGGCAGTTGGGGCAAGAGTAGCCTTCTCCATCTCTCTTTCTGGAAAATACCCATGGCTCATTCCCCTCTCACTGGTCATTACATACTTCTTCCCCTCTGCCTTTATTTTTAGGGGTTACTTTCCCTCCTTGTCACCTTCCATCAGAGCCCTTGGCCTCTCTAACTTTTCTTCATACTTTAAACTCCCCTCTTGGTTTCTCTTCCACTTTTTTAAAAAATCAGGACTCGCTACTTTCCTCTGCCCATTTTATGTTTTCATTTATTGTGCTTATGGAGGCATCAATGCAAGGTTCACGAAGTTGTTTCCTATTTCCTCCCAGGCCCACAGGAAGACCTTTCCATTGAGTGGGCCATGAGATGATGTATACATGAGGGACTAGAGGCAATGGGGATACTTGACCCTTTCAGGCCTGGCCTCTTGAAAGTCCTGCAGATTTTTTCACCTTTATCCTTCATTCCTGGATTGGCCAGTTAGAGGGAATTTAGCAGTGTGATTCAAGTCTCTGGAGGTCTCTGAGGCTTTAAGGGTTGATATAAACCCCCAAAAGAAGGAGCCTGGTTGAAAAAGAGCTGCCCAAAACAGCTGTATGATGGGGGACATCTGTGCTGGACTTTGAGTCAGCATAAAAACTGTTGTGATAAGCCACTGAGATTTGAGGCTGTTTGTTACAGCAGTTTGCCTGTATTGATTATAGCAGTAATCTTGTATGTGTTCTTCAAAATTCAACTCAATCATCATCTCCTCTATGGAATCTTCCCTCTTTGGGCTTCTAGAGCACCTTGACTTGCTATAAGGTGAAACAGCTTATTCAATTCTATGAGTAGAAACTAATATTTTACCTCTCCCCCTTCTTTCTTGAAGACAGCAACTTTGTTTCTGGTTTTGACTGCAGTGCCTGGCACAAAGCAGAAAGATGCTTAATAAATCTTGGCAGATATTGCTCCTCCTTGAAAAGAAGGCATCACAGATGGGAGAATTTCTGGCACTGTGCCCCTTAGAGATGGAGTGGGGTTGGTGATAATTGAAGGTCAGGGGAGCATCAGCCACATGACCTTCAACACCATCACCTGTTCTATTTATTACACAAGGAATGCTTTGTCATCATTCACTTCACGGGGAGTATAAATAAAGGCAAGTTTACATAACATGTGCTTCTGTAATCATTCACTCAACAAGTATTTGTCTTTGCCTAAGTGTTGTTCTAGATACTAGGGGAAAAGAAGTGAACATGACAGATCAGGTCTCTGCCTTCGCAAGTCTATTTTCTGGACCGTTAGCATTGAGATATTTCTGAAACTCACCTTTCCTTTACATGAATCATAGGGATGTTGATAAGTGTATAAAGCATAGCATGTCCCTTCTGGGCAAAACGTAAAGACTAAGCACATGGTAGAGCCATTGGAATTCTAGACATTATAAGTAAGGTATCCATATAATTGCTTATATCCTATCTTCTGCTCTGCATTTGCAAGGACTTTATTATTTGATTATAGAGATCACACATAACTTTTAATTTTTCCACTTGCATTTCTTTCTTCTTTTAAATGTTTAAGAACTTCTTGAGGATGAAGACTAAGTCTTAAATCTAGTTCAATAAACATTTATGGAATACAATGATCTATTCAATTTCTTTGAAAAAAAGATTTACAGATTTCTCTAAATTCATTTTATACTGCTTACAAATAATCTCTGTTAAATACTGCCCATTTCCTTTTTTGCTGCAAAAGTTTTTTTTGTCCCAGGTTTCTTTTTCCCATTTTTTTCTTCCATACTTATTTCCCCAACATTGGTTGAGTCCATATTTTTGAAAAATTTTATCATTCATTTAGTAAATTCCATCAAATGTTGAATGTCCAAGGGAAATTTTTATATAAAGAAATTTGTATGAAGAATTCAATAATTTAATAATTCGTATTTGTCGTAAAGCAGAACACTTTTTAAAAAACCAGGTTTGATAAAAATAGTAACACGTTTACATTCAGTTTCAATTCATTTCATTTTCCTAATGTAGGACTTCAAAAGGAAGATTCAGTTGCCTACGCCACAACCACTCCTCAACTTTACCCACTTTAGGTGGAAAGGGAGATTAGAAAATGTGTGAGAGTTACTCATTCAGAGTGGTCTAGAGTGCTTCAAGGAGAGAGTTTACACCCATTTTAGAAAGAGGAATTGGGAAGTCAGAGGAAGGGAAGGGAAAAAACCACCAGAAGGCAAAGGAACTCAGGGGCATATACTTGATACTGTCCTGAAGATACAAAAAACAGACTTGCCAGATTGGCTAAGAAACAATAATGATAATAATAAAACCCACCAACAATGACAATGACAAAAAACAGGTAAATTCGAATTTCAAATAAACAAAAAAATAAATTTTTTGATAACTATGTCTCAAGTATGTTCTTATGATGTTGCTGGGATCTTACAATTGCATGAGCCATACTTAAACTGAAAATCTTCATTGTTTATCTGAAATTCCAATTTAGCTAGGACTCTGTGTTTTATCTCGTGACTCTAACTAAAAAGCCACACAGTGAAAATGTGAAGAAATGTTTTTGAAATTGTTGGTGTAAGTTCATGACTGACTTTCTGTCCAGAAAGAGGCCATCCAAAGGCCCATTTATCCTAGATGTTGTGAGCTAGAACAGAGGGTTAAGTATAACTCACATTTTATCCTATCCTTTGCTCCTGTACTAAGGCATATGTTATGTAAAGAATAAAGAAGCACCATGGAAAGAAATAATTGTTTGGTTTCCCAGAAGGGACCTCCTTTAGTTTATAAAAAACCAGGCTAGTTTTTTATAAACTAAAGGAGGACTTTCCAGTGGGGTTGAAGAGCCCTGACACTGGCCCAGGCCAAAAGGGTTGGAATAGACAGAGGTGATGGGGTGAGCTGAGAATGAGTCCCCGTGTCTCAGAGGCCAGAGACAGGAAGTGATTTCCTCTAGGAAATGCCTGGGGGAAGATTGGGGCACCAGATGGGCACCCTATGGCAGATATTTGCAACCTTGGCACTATTAATATTTTTGACCAGATAATTATTGTAGGGCTGTCTTATGTTTACAGGATATTTGACATCATCCCAGGCTTCCAGCAAGCCAGGAGAGCTTGATTTTGGTATAAATCACTGTCACTCTTGTTTATTCAACATTAAGACAACAAACCAGGAAGAGAATGTCCACTCTCTCATTCTTGAGAGGATAATCAAGTCACTAAGGATGAAATCCCAAGTAACTGGACTGTGGGCATGGCTGACTTACCTATTGAAGCTAGTAATTTTTATTGTTGGGCCAAGTCTTATCTCCTAAATAAGTCAACAACATTTTGAAGTCTTATTAAAACAAGCAAGCAACTGACCAAACAAAATCCTTCTTTCAGTCAACTTCACCTCTCTGAAAGTTTTGTTTTTAGAAAAAGAGTATTTTATCATTCGGATGCATTTTATTAATAGATGTTTTTTGTAGACCAGATAGCCACCTCTTCCCCAACTCATGCCATTTTTGGCTAGAGACAAAAGAATGCTGGTGACACAATGACCCACAGCACAACCATAGGTTATGGCCTGGAGTCTCTAGCCACAGGTGTTTCCACAGAGACAAGGTTTTTGGTTTAAAAGCATCTTTGTTCCCAGATTTACATCTGGGTTCCTTTAGAGAAAAACTCCTTTGTGAAACAAATAAAAATCAAAAGTGGAGGCAGATAAAGGTCTGATACCACATCTCTACCACAATAAAGTGGCTAGAGTAAGAGAAATGGGATAAGTTATTCTAATTGTCACCAAAGGATTTAAACTGTGGTTAAGAGTCCTCCGTCTACCTTTTTAGACAAAGTTGGAGAAATCGAAGTTCCTTGATTCTTACATTTCCATTGCTGTTTTGAAATGTTCCTTGCAAAAGATCATTCTCTTAGGTAAATGATAGAGTAGCTTCTAGATGGAGTGGCCGGTCCCTAAGATGGAGGCCAGGATGGAGCTGAGGAATCAGTGACAAATGATTCTGTACAAACTAGTGTGATGTTTTTTGTGGTAGACTCAATTGAGAACTTTTGTTTCATTGTTGGTGGTGGAGATGGTGGTGGTTCTTCTGGGTATGGAATGGAATTTAGAGCTCTGTTTGGGCAAATGTCTTCAGCTCACTCAAGAATACACTAGGAAGTTTTAGAAGAGCAATGGAATAAAAATCTACACATAAAAAGAGCAATAAAAACTAATCTCTTTTTCAGAGTTGGATTCTCTTTTATTTCTGTTAGAAAGTAAAAAAAAACTAATTATCATAAAACAATTAGTTTTTTTTTCTAAAAATAGAATAAAACAATAGTTAAAGAGGACATTTCTACTTAATTTAGTAGAACTGACATTTTGGAATTTCCAAAGCCTGCCACTGTGCTATGAGAAAGCCCAAGCTAGCCATGCACAGAAGCTGCATGGAGGAAGAGATGACTGACCCGCTCTAACACTCCCAGCCATCCCAGGCACCAACCTATATCTGGCAGCCACCATCTGTGATGAGATGACACTCTGGGCAAGAACCAGCTAAGCCCAGTCTACCCACGGAACCATAGACATAATAATACATGTTTTAAAGCCACTAAGTGTTGGGTGGTTTGTTGTACAGTAATAGGTAATTACTGATCTGTTCCTGAAGATAACATTTGAGGGTAACTTACAGATTTGGGGGCAACCAGAGAAAAAAGGTACAGAGGTGGCTGAGAGCCACAGCTTTAACACCAGGTTTCCTAGGGTTGACTCCATGATTTCGAATCTTGGCCCCACCACCTTGAATAATTATTTGCCCTCTCAAAACCTCAGCTTCTTACTTATAAAATGTGGATGATGATAATAATAGTACCTTTGAATGGTGGTTGCGAGGTACAAATAAATTCATGTAAAGAACCTAGAACACTGCTTGTCAAAGGGCACACACTAAATAAATTTCACCTGTTTTTATTATTAACTATAATGGAACATAGAAACCCAAAGGCTTTGGAGGAAAATAACCTGTTTACCTATTTAAATAAATAGTCTCTGTATTTGGATAATTGGCTCCATTGTTTCCAGTGGGCTGATCAACTCTTGGAAAAGAATCATCTCTAAGACAGTAAACTTGGAAAAGGAGCAGGGACATTTGAAGACCATTTTTAAGAAATGATGTTCTCTGTCTATGTGGGTGAAAAACTCAATGTTCCTTCTAAAAACCCACCAACAGAGAAGCAAACACAGACATGAGTCTTAAGGCGCCTGTGGCAAAGTTGACTCTGCAGGACCCTGGGTAATGTATACTATACATTCCAGGAATGGTACTGCCTTGGAAATTTATTACGTGTAACATTTAATAAAGGGAAGAGTTTAACAAAATACCCTGGAGACCTGCGTTCTAATTGAGTATCTACTTTGATGTCTTAGAGCAAGTCACCGGAACTCTGTCTTTTATTTCCAACTACTATAAAACAGGATTATGACCACATTCAGAGCACCTTCAGACACTGAAAAAAATAGGGTGGGGGAGGCAGAAGACCTGAAAATGTGGATGTTTAAAAAGAATGGCCAGAAATGTGCATGTTAATACCATTAGCATCATGACAGTCAATAGTCCCTCTGGGTTTAAGCTGGAGAAGACTGAGGGAAGGAGCATGATAATGTCCTAGAGGCATGGAAACCTTCCAGGCTGTTACTTATTGATGCTGGAATGTTCAGAGACTAGAAAGGATCACCGTTTTATCTTCATGATGAAGTGGTATATATGATGTATTATGTATATCATATGCTATATGGTCCATATACCACATATATGGCATATACCATGTGGTACATATAACATACCCAGGTATATGAACACTGGGGTATCCTTTAGAAAACTCCAATTGGAATTATACCCACCTGACTTTCATCAGACACATGTCTTTAAAATCACTGAAGCCTGTGGTTGATACCTTCAATAGGTCTTTGAAATTCACCCTATAAAAATTAAGCAATAAGAATTTTCCAATGGGCAGGAAGGGCATGTCTGCTGGATGTCATAATGACATGATGTCAACTACAGAGAACACTAGTCACATTTCACTGGGAGAGACCCTTCCATTTTGGGAGAATGGCTACTCCAAAGCAATTATTGATAAATACTTGGCTTTTCTCTAGCATTTGTATCAAAATGCCTATCTCCTATCTCTTGGTTAGGCCTAAATTATCTTTACTAGCATTATAATTCATTCCAAATTTGGCACATTGCTTTGTAGACTCTCAAAGTCTACAAATGATATGTAAATTTAGAGGTCAACTGATATTGAGCTGGAATTACTAAAAGGAACTTCCATTTAAAGATCTTATGAAGACAGTCACTGGAACCCCAAGTGGCTTCTGAGACTATTATAGAGATCCGGAGACTGGAAGGTCACCAAAGGTAGGGCCAGGCACTTGTCCTGTTCACAAGAGAAATCCTAACACCTAGATGGACAGTGCCCAGCATACAGCAGGTGCTCCATAAATAGTTGTTGAAAGGATGGTGACTTGAAGGCAGTGTTGGGCCAGAGATGCAGCTGTTTGGTGGCAGGTAGAGATATAAAAAATGTGTGACCTTCACAGGATCTTGTTTCACAAACGATCAAGAAGGACCAAAGAAGACAAAACGGGAGCTTCCATAGGGTTTCTGCTATGAGCTTTGGGTCAGGAAAGGGAGACTCTAAGGCAGAGAAATTGTGTTGACCTGCTCCTGAGGGCTGCTAGGTTAGGGCTCCGGTGTTTGTGAGGGGAGGGTTTCATCCCGAAGTTAAGAAATAAAGGGCATTATTTCTTATGGAATATGAGCAGCTCCAGAGCGACCTTGGTGTGGGAGCTGATGACCACCGATGCCTAATGTATGTTATACTGAGCTTCGTGGAAAAAACCAGACTCCTCCAAATCTCCACATAGCAGTAAAGAAGCCTTTGTTTCCTAAATGGCCAAATTAGGGTGGAAACTAGAGAGAGAGGGTATTTATAAAAGAAGACAGGCAGAGGACTTCATCACTGAGCCACCATCTTGGTTGGGCAAACAAGACACCCACCCTATAGTTCTCGTAGAAGAAATGCATTATTTAACTATGGAAAAAAATGATCTTCTTCTTTAGTAGAGGTGAGAGGGCTGTTCGTAAAGGGCCAGACTGTAAAAGTTTTCAGCTTTGTAGGCTATGTCTCTGTAGTGACTATTCAGCTCTGCATTGTAGCATGAAAGCAGCCATTGACAATACAAAAATGAATAAGTGAGGCTATGTTCCAATAAAACTTTATTTACAAAAATAGGCAGTGGGCCAGATCTGGACTATATATAGTCTGGCATTTGCCAACCTTTTGCCTAGACTCTTGCGATTCAAAGTGCACTCCATGTGCCAGCAATGCCAGAATCGCCTGGGAGCTTCTTAGCAATACAAAATCCTAGTTCGGGACCTCCTGAATCAGAATCTGCCTTCTAACAAGACCCAGGTGATGCACGGGCACATTCCAGGGCGAGCAGCACTGCGCTGAATGATGTAGGGCTTCCTAAGGGACCGATGATATTATCCTCCCTTCATTATTCCTAAAATCTACTGGGCAGCATCTACCTTCCCTGTTCATGTCCCACCAGATCAAATCTCAGGTAGGGCCACTACCTTTTTTTTTTCCTGGTTTCTTCCGAGTATATTACAAGAGTCTCATTTTCAGCTATTAAGAAATCTGTTCCAATCTAAATTGATACTTGATAGAAAATGCAATTCAAAGGTTCTCGGCTGTCCCATTGCTCAGCCTGCCCAGCTTGGAGACCGTAGCGAAGGTGGGAAAGGGCCAGGGTCTCTTTTCCTCAGTTCCATAGTGAGCGTTTCCCTTCTCCGAATGCCTGCAGCTTTTCTGCCTGCTCCACAGCGTCCAGCTGGCAGAGGGAGGGAGATCAGGGAGCGAAGGCTTCTACTGGTCTGATACTCTCACCACCTGTGTGGGCCCATTTGGGCAGCCATCCGAAAGCTGGCTCTTACTCATGTGGAATGTGGGGTGCCATCCTGCTGCGGGACCTCAGACTCTTCTTTGATCCCCGATTCCAGCCACTCTCTCCCTAGCTTACCTCTGACCACGCGCCTCTCACGGCCACTTCGTGTTGGAGTCAGCACGCTCTGGCAGTCATGTCCAAGGGCAGATTACTCTGGCGCAGCTAGTGATGCTTTGGCATCACTCTCTTAGCCTCAGGGGAAAAAAACCCTTTTCCCTCTGAGCTCTGGAGGTGTAGGTTGTGCTACCCACAGCCTCTGGCTTCTCATCTTTAAACTTGCTCAGCAAGAGCAGAGTCAGGCACCAGTCTCTGCGGCCCAAACGCTGGGACAGGGGAAAGAACAGAGGTTCAGAGGCTGGCTTCTACCCTTGCAGGAGGGAGAGAGCATTCTGATCGTTTTCCCGAAGGCGTGGGGGAGAGCAAACTCATGGCCCTCTCCTCTCTTTCTGAGCGCAGCTCTCATCGCTCAGTGCCTGGGCTCCCCTCATGTTCAGGCAGATGATGAGCAATAAGCGAGGGTCACAGGGTCACTTTTGAGCGCTCAGCAAATCCATGGGTGGTCTAGCATCATCTATTGTCTTCAGCTTTGGGCCCCAGCCAGAGTTCCAGACAGGGAAATTCCCATGAAACAGCCTGTTAAAGTGAGTTAATTTTAGTCCCTTTATACAGAGGAGGACAGCGGCATTCAGTGAAGTTAGGTGACTGGCACAGAGTTCCTGTTTAGCATGGAGTGAATCGAAGCTCTATACCTTTGACTCCAAGACCAGGCTCTTTCCCTCCCAAAGGTTATTTTAGAGACACTTTCTGCCAATCTTTCCTTTTACACAGAAGCAAATGAGCTCAGAGGTACAAGTGAAGTTGCTTAATTGCCAGCTAAAAAACTTGCCATTACAGTCTCTCCATTTCCCCCCCCCCCCCATGGGATGAAATATTCAGCAACAGATAAATAAGGAGAAATTTACAAAATTCAATCACAAAAAATTTATGCCTTTCATATATTTTATTTGTCATGAAACCAGTAGTGAATCGACAGGGAAAAGCAGCATCCTTCCCTGTCAATTTTCCCTGTGAAAAAAAACAGGTCTCTGAATAGAATATATGAAATGATTCCAATTTTGTTTTAAAAATATACTCACATGCGTATAAAAGTGCCTGAAATAACACATCATGTGGTATCGTTCTTGTTGGTTTCTAGGAGGCTGGTCACGAGCTCTTCCATATGTCTACTTATTTTGTGTTCCTCTTAGTGTTGGAGATTTATTCCAATGTTCATGTTACTTTTATAATAAGGAATGAGGCACATATTTATTTTGACAAAATGTAGAAAGGAGGGCTGTTTGTTTTTTGCTTTCGTTACTATCAGTTTTCCATTCTCTGTAATTTCAGCATCAACATAGAGTAGAGTTATAACCAGCTTTTAGAATTTGGGCAAGTCCTCTTACCTGGGACCCATAATCTATGACATGTCAAAGAGACAACTGTAAATTTGATGAAATATGATTTTCAGGGACGTGTGTGATTTCAGGAAAAATGATTCACCAAAAAATTTTTAAAAATCACTTCAGAGAGAAAAAAAGCCCCAAGTATGCTTAGGTGAGTTTAGTATTTGTGTTGATTTTGTGATTGGCAGGGCCTGAGGATTGGAATCTGCTGTGTGTATAATGAAGTCACCAGGAGCCTGATCCGTCTTCACCTTTGATCTGCAGAGGTCAAGGTTGCAACTGGGAAGTTTGTTGATTCTCCTGTTGATTTATTTCTTGGTTTCCTGACGGCCAGTTGGAAAAATCACAAACTCAGTCTCAAACCCACAAATTCTGTTCTAATTGCCATGTTGGATACTTTCAGATGACAATCCGACTTGGCCATCATAAACTTGAGATGGGTGAGCCCCTGTAATCTTGAGGGGCAAGGGCACCCCATCTCATTACCAGTTATGAGTGCTCTTCTGCATATGTCCCCTCCTCCCCTCCCACGTACCCTTGGCTTTAGTTTATCCTAGCTGGAGGAAATCCACCGCGTTCACCACTTCCAGCTCCTTCACGCTGCCGCCCACCGATAGCCCTACTTTCAACCTCCCATCCCAAGTAGGAAGTAGTTCATCCTTCATTTGTGGCTTTTCACACTTGTGGCTATTTATTTGCATGTTTTACCTCCCCTATAATGTACACTCCTTGAGTTTGGGGACTATGTGTCATTGATCATTGGGTTGCCCAAAAAGCTTGGTAGAGGGTCTGGCATAAAATACACACTTCGGTAACCTTTTTTTTTTTTTTCAAATCTAGGTATTATTTTTCTGCAAGTTATGCATGCACATAGTTTTAAAAGTTATATGGTTCCACTGGCTTGATTCAAAAAGCAGCGTTCTTCCCTTCCCCCTCTCCTCACTTCTTATTTCCTACTTCTCAAGGCGACAGCCCTGACTGACTGTTTGGAAGTTGATCTTCCATGCCTCTCGGTTTTATGCTTATAGCACCACTTCTTAATCTCTTAATTTCTCACTTTCCGCAGTATCCATTGGCTTCCCACTTTGGAGGATGAGGATTGAGCTCTCGTTTATGTCACCACCGCATTACCTCCGCCACACACGTGCACACCTCTTATCCTCCCGTCCTGAAAATATAGCCATTCTATAACAGGTCGTATCCAGATTCAGAGTTTGCATGACCTTCACGAGGCGATGCTGTTAACAACTCAGCCAGCCCAACTCTTTCTTCTCTCTGGAGGTAGAAATGGTCTTTTTTGTTTTTTCTGGTTTGCTTAGTTTCCTAGGCACATATCAGACACATTCTCAAGCACTACCTTGATTTTATATCTTTTCTCTCATCGCATTCAAACTCATCAAGGAGTGTATCCATTTCTTCGTAGGAAAATCTCTCACAGGCCTTCTGTCTACTTTGTCTCTCCATTACCTTGATGTCTCCCTTCCCCAGAATCTCAGGCTTTCCCTCTGCCTCTTGCTCCATGTGTCCTGTTTCCTCTCCCTTCTCCTTTCTGATATATTCCTTCCTATGGTGGAATGTATCTCTCCATTGATTTCTGAGAATGGGTCCATGGGACACACGTTTTTTGAGAAGGTGCATGTCTTTACCCTTTATCGATAGCTTTACCTGGCTATGGAATTTTATGCCAAGTGTCATTTTCCCTCAGAAATCTGAAGGCATCACTTTAGTTTCTTTCAGCTTCTGGTGTTGCTGTCAGGAAGTTCAATGCCAATCTGATTCTTGATCCTTCATGTGAAAATTTTTCTTTTTTCCTCCCGCTCTCTAAGTACTTTGACCATCTTCCCTCAGTGCTTAGTGGTCTTCCATTTCCTGAGGCGATGCCTTGGTAAGTCCATCATCAAGCATTGTGTTGGAAACACCGTGAGGAACCTTTTCAAATTGGAAAATCAAGCTTCTCATTTCTGGGAAATTTTCGTGAATTAATAATTTCATAACTTCTAACTCTCTGTTTTCTTCTCTACTTTATAACCGCTGTTATTTGAATTTTGTGTCTGAATGTTTTGCATCCCATCCCCTTCATTATTTTATTCTTTTTCCATTTTCTTTAACTTTGTCTTTTAAGGCCATTTTGTGACAATGTCCTCAATTTTCCTTCCAATACTTAAAGTCCTCATTTTTAATTGAATTATTTGTTTTTTTTCTTTTCTTTCTTTCTTTTTTAATGTTTAGTTATGTGAGTTCTTTATGTATTTTGGATATTATCCCCTTTTTGGATAAATCATTTGCAAATATCTTCTTCCGCTCAGTAGGTTGCCTTTTTCATTTTGCTGATGGTTTCCTTTGCTGTGCAAAAGCTTTTTAGTTTCATGTAGTCCTATTTGCTTATTTTTGCTTTTGTTGCCCTTGCCCAAGAAGACATATCCAAAAAAAGATAGCTAAGAATGACATCAAAAAGGTTCCTGCCTATTTTTCTTCTAGGATTTTTATAGTTTAAGGTCTTATATGCAAGTCTTCAATCCATTTTGAGCTTTTTTGGTATATAGTGTAAGGTAGTGATCCAGTTCCATTCTTTTGCCTGTAACTGTTCAGTTATCCCAACACTGCTTATTGAAGAGACTGCCTTTCCCGCATTGTGTATTCTTGTCTCCTTTGTTATAAACCCATTAACCGTATATTTATGGGTTTATTTCTGGACTCACTATTCGGTTGCATTGATCTCTGTGTCTGTGTTTGTGCCGGTATCATGCTGTTTTGATTATGATGGCTTTGTAGTATAGTTGGATATCGGGAGCATGATACCTTCAACATTGTTCTTTTTCAATATTACTTTGGCTACTCGAGGTCTTTTTTGGTTCCATACAAATTTTAGGATGATTTGTTCCAGCTCTGTGAAATAATGGTTCCACTAATCCTCCTGTCATTATCTCTATATTTGCACTTTTTTTGCTGCAGTACCTGAGCCAATCGATTCCTGAGCCTTGGTGGCAGGGGTCCATAATACTGGTTTTTCCCTTGGCTTTCTCCATTGTTGATTTAGGTTTCTACTTTCTTGGGTCTGCTAAATGAATTACCATATCCATCTGCTCACCAGCTGCTGAAATTTTGTTTCTATTATCGTCTCTCTTCTCTTTGTTGTCCTGGGTTTCTGCCTTTTGTTTTGTAAATGTATGTATAGTCATGGGAATTAAGAAAGAGATTTCAGGAAGGGAAAGAGGTACATGTGTATTCTAATTCACTGTCTTTAATGTGAAGCCGACTCAATCATTTTTAAGTTGTAGAAATGTGATATGTGATATAATATTTTGGGAAAGCACAGTTAGAGAGCTGCCTTATATGAGGCTGAAAGGAAGGAGTAATGGCTAATATGTGCATTCAACCCACATGTTTAAGTGCTAGTGCCCACTCAATGGATATATGTTGCACGAATGTTGGTTATTTTGCACCATACTTTTATACTAGCTTGAGTAATTTAAGCCTATTCAAGTATTCTCAAGACCAACCAATATGTCATGTTTCCTCTAAATTATGTTGTTGACATCCAAAACACTTACAACAGAGGTGGATGTGGTAAAGAAGCCTATTAGTTGCTTCCCACCTTGACTCTATGATAGCATCTTTAATGGATAAGTTGCTCTTTCCTTTAGGATGTGGCTTACACTGGTGTGATAGTAGTCCTGTCTCATGTTCCGTGGTTGGGTCATGAGGGTCTTTCCTCATCTTTCCTGTCTGAGGAAAGCAGAGAAGGAAAATTGGGTCTCAGGGAAACATGTGAATATGGTGGACGTAACACCTAAGTGCCAGTGGCCTTGGCTTCAGACCTTTGCCTGCTCTCTGTGTCCCACACCCTCTCCTATCTATTACAAAAAGGATGGGGTGGTTCTTCACTGGCCTCTCCCTTTCACAGCTTCAGATTTTATCTTCTCATTGGTTTAGTTTCTCCTCAGGCCAGTCAGAGGAGTGGGGGATGGAAGGGTACATCTATTTACTGTAATACAGCTGCTCTATCTAACTTAGGGAGACAAATTCAGCAAATTATAGTAGTCTTCTGACTAGGTTATGCCGACTGATACAAAGTTATAACTGGTGTGGAATACACTTTATGCCCCAATGTCCTCACTGCCTGAATCCTAAATATGATTAGTTTGACTCAACCTTTCTTCTTCCAAAAAACAGATAAAATTTGTAGGAAAGTTCTTTTACAGACTTTCTTCATCTTCTGGATTATGTAATCCCAAACAGAACTTTAAGTAAACTCCTATTAATCTTTTCATAAAATGTTTCTCACATGATTGTAGCTTAAGTAATGCAAATATTATGGATGTTATTCATGCTGTCACGAATACTCTAATTCTTCTCTCTTCCCTGGCATGCCATAAGATTTCATACCTCTGACTTCCCTGAAGGTAGGTTTGGCCAGATAACTTGCCCTGGTTAAGTATATGGGAGGAGAACCTTTAAGAGTCAGTGTATAATTTCTCTTTTACCCTTTGCCTACCTGTTTATTATGAAAGACTGTCCAGATGGAGTTCCATCAGCCTGGCTCCCTGAATGGGCACAATGAGCCTGTACGAACTTATGTTGGAACATATAATATAAAGAGAATAAGGTTTTGGAGGGTGGCAAAGCACTGAGATTTGGAGGCTGTTTGTTACTATAGTACAATGTAGTCTTTACTGACTGGTACAAACTCGACATTTGATGGAGTTTATATAATTCATAAAAGTTCATAATATTTTCCAGTAAGGGGTGTGTGTGTGTGTGTGTGTGTGTGTGTGTGTGTAAGACAGATTCAAAGAAGCAAAACTACTTTGTTTGAAGCTGGTTGGAAGGAAGTCTGGAGGTCCAGGTTGGCCTCTACTTCCCACCCTGTGTACACCTGAAACTTCTTCTCACAATCTTCGCTGAAGACAGTTTGAAAAACATCATCAAAGAACCCCAAGTCAATATCAAAAAGTTTTCATGATGAGTTTTATGCTTCCTTTTTATCCAGCAGCAATGTGAAAAATCCACTCCATAACCACTAAATAATAAGCTAAATGAAACAAATTATAATCAGGCAAATGAAATAAAAACTAAAACAATGAAGATCTTTCCCCAGCAAATGTATTGTAATCACATACACATGGGTTCAGTATGAAGACAGGGTTATGCGTGTGCATTTCCATATGCAGCAGTACTTTGAGAACAGGACTGAATATCAGTATGGGAACCTGGGAGGTGTTCTGTTAGCTTTTGTCTTCTCCTCACTTTATTCCTCATCTCCATGTCAGCTCTACCGTCAGCTTAGTGACTACATTTTAGTCAAAACTAAAGGTCTCGATGCGTTCAAGCAACCTTAAATGTTATGGTGTCCTAGTCCTTTGAGAATCTGAATTAAATCACAAACTCTGGGAGAGAAGTTACATCTACACACTTAATGTGTGCATCAAATTACAGGACTTTCAAGGCTCGCCTAAACCCCAGCTTAAGAATCCTGATCAAATAGTTCTCTAAATTTACCAAGGATCAACTTGGCCCCTTGAAGATGTGTATATTTCTGTGTATAATAGTTTCACATATTGGTTAATATTTCGAGAGCATCTCAAATAGTAGAATTCTTTAATTCTATATCTTTCTTCTTGTGGAGAACATACATATCAAAATTGATCAGTTCAGTGTCATTAAGTACATTCACATTGTGTGCAATCATCGCCACCATCCATCTCCAAAACTTTTAATCATCTTCCACAACCGGAACCAATTCCTCATTTCTCTCTCCCTCACCCCTGACAACCACCACTCTATGTTGTCTCAATGAATTTGACCACTCCAGGTACCTCATATAAGTGGAATCGTACAGTATTTGTCCTTTTGTTAGCTTACTTCACTTAGCATAATGTGTTCGGGTTCATCTACATTGTAGCGTGTGTCAGAATTGCCTTCCTTTTTAAGGCTGAGTATATTTCCATTGAGTATATAAACCACATTTTGTTTATCAATATTTCCATTGATGGAGACTCGAGTTGCTTCCACCTTTTAGCTGTTGTGAATAATGTTGCTATGAGTATGGGTATACAAATGTCTATTCAAGTCCCTGTTTTCAATTCTTTTGAGTATATACCCAGAAGTGAATATGGTAATTCTATTTTTTAATTTTCGAGGAACTGCCACACTGCTTTCTATCATAGCTGCACCATTTTACATTCCCAGTAGCAGTGCACAAGGATTCCAATTTCTCCTTGTGCTAGTCAACACTTGTTATTTCTGTATTTTTTTGTTTCATTTCTTTTTATAATGGCCATCCTAATAGGTCTGAAGCGGTATCTCACTGTGGTTTTGATTTGCATCTCCTTAATGATTAGTGATGTCGAGCCCCTTTTCATGTTTTTTGGCCATTTATAAATCTTTGGGGAAATGCCTATTCAAGTCTTGCCAATTTTTAAATTGTTTTTTGTTGTTGTTGTTGTTGTTGTTGTTGTTGTTAAGTTGTAAAAGTTCTTCATATATTCTGGACATTAACCCTTTGTTAGATGATTTGCAAATATTTTTTCCCACTTTGTGGGTTGCCTTTTCACTTTGTTAGTCGTGTCTTTCAATGCACAAAACTTTTAAATTTTGATATAGTTCATTTTTTCAGTGTCAGATCCAAGAAATCTTTGCCAAATCTAATGTCATGTTTTCTTCTAATAGCTATACAGTTTTAACTCTTATGTTTACATGTCTTTGATCCATTCGAGTTAATTTTTGTATATGATGTAAGGTAAAGGTTCATCTTCATTCTTTTGCATATAGACGTCCAGTTTTCCCAACATCATTTGTTGAAAAGACTGTCTTTTCCCCATTGAATAATCTTGGCATTCTTCAAAATTCATTTGACAATACATGCAAGGGTTTATTTTTGGACTTTCTATTCAATTCCATTGATCCGTATGTCTGTCTTTATGCTAATACCACACCGTTTTGAGTAGTGTAGCTTTGTAATGAGTTTTGAAATCAGAAAGTATGAGACTTCAAAATTTGTTCTTTTTAAGAAAATTATTTTGGCTATGTGGGGTTCCTTGAGATTCTATATTAATTTCAGGGCAGATTTTTCATTTCTTGAAAAAACATCGATGGGATTTTGATAAGAATTACATTGAATCTGTAGATTAGTTTGGGTAATATGGACATCTTAACAATATCAAGTCTTTCAATCCGTGAACACAGGATGTCTTTCCATTTATTTGCTTCTTCTTTAATTTCTTTCTGCAATGTTTCATTGTTTTGAGTGTAAAAGTCTTTCACCTCCTTGGTTAAGTTTATTCCTGTTTTGTTTTGTTTTGTTTTCTTTTTGATGCTATTATAACAGGAATTAAAAAATTTTTTTTTTCTCAATTGTTCATTGTCAGCATATAGAAACACAACTGATTTTTGCATGCTGATTTTGTACTGGACGTGCTTGCTGAATTTGTTTATTAGTTCTAACAATTTTGAGGAGAATGTTTAGGATTTTCTATAAATAAGATGATGTCATTTGTGAAGAGATAGTTAGTTCTTCCTTTCCGATGTACATCTTTTATTTTATTTTGGATGTCTTTTATTTCTTTCTTGCCTAATTGTTCTGGCTAGAACTTTTTGTACTATGTTGAATAGAAATGGTAAAAGTGGGCATCCTTGTCTTGATTCTGATGTTAGAGGAAAAATTTTAGTCTTTCACCATTGAGTATGATGTTAGCTGTGAGTTTTTTTTAATATATGGCCTTTATTATGTTGAAATTGTTTCCTTCTAGTCCTAGGGTTTTTAGTGTTTTTTTAAATCATAAAAGTGTGTTGAATTTTGTGAAATGCTTTTTCTGCATCAATAGAGATGATCATGTAGGTGTTTCATTAATGTGATGTATTACACTGATTTCATATCTTTTCAAAACATAGGGTTAAAATATTCTCAAATAAATTCTAAGCTAAAGAAATCTTTGATGGGTCACTTCATTGCTGGCTGCGCATGTAAACATGGCTTCTCTACTCTTATTTCTAAGATGCCCCCTTGATTTCCTAGGCTTCTATTTTTTGCTCCTTATTATCCTTGTGGTCTCCTAAAGAAAATATATTTTGCAAGTGTAGAAATATTACCTCTTGAGGAAGATGCAAATCTACAACCCTAGAATCATAGATGGCTAACACTGAAAAGGACTTCAGATTTTATTTTGTCTACTTGTCACAAGGACACAGAGCTTGCTTTTTAAATATAAAGGTACTATCGAAGTATATTTCAATGGTCTATGTTTCATATCTCATTATGTGTTTAAGCTTTGGTACATACATGAGAACAGAGAAAAAAGTGATTACATATATAGGACTAGCTATGAGTAGATTCAAAACTATTTAACTTTAACTAGAATATGTCTTCTCAGTTTTACTTTTGTGAAAGCAATTTGATTCTTTTTATACAACAGTATGCTAATCAAAAAGGAACAATTTACTAAAAAAAGTTTCACTTACATTATCTCATTCTGTCCTTAAAACAACTCAGTGAGGTAGATATTATAATTCCCAACAGACATGTACGAATCAAAAGAGTGATTACAAAATAGTGGTCAAAAGACATGTAGAGAATTCTGGAGAGAAGGGATGTGATTAGAGCTTGGGAAAGAAGTTAGAAGTTAAGTTGTTATGTTGAGCAGAAAATAAGGATTAAAAATTTAGGTGCAAACAAAAGTTTTAAGAGATTTATTAGTTGAGTCTATGAAAGGCTGTGAGTCCATGATGAATACACATAAAGAATCAAAAAAATATAATAAAAAATAAAGATGACAAGAATGGGAAATATTCCATTCTATATTAATTTTATTACATAAGGGAGTACTGACTTAAAAGGCGTTCCATACTTCCACTAAGCATGGGCTTGCTTATAAAGTATCATTTAAGTTTCTTCCCTGTCTTTAGTGGAAAAGGCCAGATGTAGGGAATTCTAAGTAAGCCAAATATTTCCAGATAAAGTTAGGACTAGACCAAGAAAGATGGACTGATTGGCTCTGATGCCATACTCAATAACCAGATAAAAGAAGATACAAAAAACCAAACACCCCCCCCCCAAAAATTTATAATCTAATACTGACCTCGCGCTTATGAATGGGATTTGTCTTGGTAATATGAGAGGGTTTTTGAAGTATTTGAGACAATAAGAAATAACACATTTTGCACTTAAAGGGTAACTATTATTACTGTAATTATAAAACTCACAGATGAGCAATCCCATTTGCTCCAGGAGAATCAGCTGTTGGGGTCAGCTGTTAAAGTTGATGCAAAGAGGCTCCAGTACAGGAATGGGTCCACCCTGCATTTAGGAGAAGATCAAGACATGTAAATCTCTGAAAGCAAATCTTAAAAAAATCAAAAATGGAGAAAATTGAAACAAGAAGCCAAAGGGATGGTTTGTAAATGAGCTGCTGATATGCTAGGGGTTCTTCCTACTCTCATCCAGAACATTCAAATAACAGGTTTATTTATAATGGCAGAGCCAAGATAAATAAATGCAGAAGGGATGGGCTACATGGAGATTGTCTTTAAAATGTCAGCATTTTGCCTGTGTGTCGTCAGTGCTGTTGGAGAGAGATAGTGTTCTCACCATCCATCAGAAATTCTGCTTCAAGGAAGGTCAAGAATTTGCCCTTGTGGGCACATCATCAAGGTGTGCATACCTGAATGCTTGGTCTGAGCTGCAAGCTGGCCTCTCTCCCAAACCAAAAGGTCCCACCTTTCTTTGGGTGAATATCGATGCATACCTCAAAGCAACAGGAATTAACTCTGGCAAGGAACCCCACTGGAAGCAGAGAAATTAGAATTTCCTGGGAACATATGTACTAGGTAAACGCCTCCCAAGTGACTCTGACCCCATCCTAGTTGGGAGGAATTACCTCTCCCTGTTGAGAATCTCACTTCTCAATGACTTAATTGCAAGGGCTTCAACTTTTACAACAGTAAAAGTAATACTCCATGAAACAGCACAAAGGATCTGGTTTCCAAGAGGATTTTTATATACGAATTTAAAGAATTTAAGATAGGGATATTGTAATTTCAGGGATTAAAGTGGACTAATTAAATCATCTTACAGGCTACACTCCGAAGTCCCTAGTTTCTCCCTATAGATAAAACAATTCCACCAAATTCAGTTAAACTACTGAAGACATAACTATTGTCAATGAAAAATTAACTTGAAGAGAGCTGTTTTGCATTTTATTAATCTGGGAATTAAGTGAAATGTGTGAAATGCCAGTGAGTCAAAGCAGCAAGCTAATTTTTCCTGTAATGTGCCTATGCTAGCAATAACAAATAAATTTTATGTTTTGTGTCAAATACAGTTGATTTCCATAACCGGGTTGGGCAAGATGCTGAGCCGTACTCTCATCCAGGGAAAGAAGGCTATAAAATTAAACTAAAAATGTCTGTCCTGGCACCTGCATGCATTCCCACACCATGCTAGGGGTTCTTTTCTGTGAAGTAATTAGAAATTATACTTCCTATGCTTGAATAGCTTCCAATCTGGTTTGGGAATTGAGACACAAAAAGGTGAGGAAATAGAACATTTCTCAGGCAATATATAGACACTTTCAGAAAGCTCTCCTGTGCCCCTCTTCTGGGACTAATTGCTCCTTTTTTGTTACTCCATTAGCATTTTATGGGTACCATCCCTTGACTACTGCTTTTATTGTTGTTCTTACATGATTATTGCTCCCCCGTTAGTTTATAACACCCTTGAGGGCAGTGACAGCACTCCATTCCCCCTCAGAGACCTCAGTGCCCTGGTCTGTGCTTTCCGACAAGAGGATGAGCATTTGAAGAGAGTTAAAGGAAATCAGATGAACAGGAGGGGGGTTGTAAATATCAGGCTTTGCTCTCAGTTACCAGGCCCTTCTTGTTCCCCTGCCCCCGCCTCCTGGTTTTCTGGGTCTATTTCTACATCCATTTCATTGAGTCTATCAGCTATACTTCCAAATAAATTCTTCTTTTCTTTAAGATCCTCAGAGCTGATTTTCTATAGCTTGAAACCAAGCACCTTCCCTGGGACATTCTTCCACAAATACCTGGCTTTTTCTCCCTTCATGCCTTTGCTCCCATCATCCTACTTCTTCTGTGCTGTGGGGCAATGAAGGTGATATAATCTAAAGCCAATGAGAACTCCCAGAGCATGGGATTTCCAGGTGGTTGACCACGTGATTAAATTCTAGCTCTGCCACCTCCTATTGGACCTTGGACAAGTGAACTCTCCTGCCAGACATCCAGCTACCCAGGTTGAAGTGGACACAATGTCTACCTCAGGAAGTTGCTATGAGGATCAAGGCAGATAATATATGCCACTCATATAGCTCAGCCAGCACTGGTTCTCAAGCTCCCTATTTCCCTTACTTAATTTGCAATAATTGTATCAGTGCCTGTGTATCTTGGATATTGTGATCATTTAAATCCTCTATTATCTATCCTCTTAGATGCTGATGCATTATTTCCCTCATTACAGGGAAAAAGCCTGACCACCCCACCCCAGCCTCTGCAGAGTGTCCTGTCCACAGCAGGTGCCCAATATATACATGTAGATTGAGAGAATGCTTGTGATGCGTATTCACAGTCATTGGGTGGGCTCATCTTGCTTTACTTCCTTAGCATCGTCTACCTATTGCCCATGGTCTTGCTGACTGGTCAGATTTGTGGTCCCACTCCTTCTCCAGGCTACTAGCACTAACACTAAACAGATCAGGACTGATATCAGAGTTTCCGGGGCACAGATCCTTGCATAATGACTCTGAACAGTGTCAATGGCCTTCAGCCAAAGACCCCTAGGAACATACCTGGAGTTAAACAAGTTGGGTTCCTTACTTGCAGAGAGGGAGAACATATACCTTGGGGACCAGTGAGCATCTCAGTAAGAGGGTGCTAGAAAAGATTGGTGCAGAAAACAGTTTACAAAGCAGGCCTGAGACTGCTATCCTTTCAAAGGCCTGTTTGCAAGGCTGGCTTGGCTTTCACCTGGGAATCTGGACTCCAGGGATGTTCCCGCTCTTCCTTAACTGATAAGAGGGCTCACTGTGCTTCAACTGTCTAAGCAAACACTGTGGTTTATGCTGAACACCTGCTTTTCTTCTGGAAGTCTGGAATTTTGGTACATGGTAGGCAGGGAGTGCCTATTATAACTAGCCCCCCATAAAAACACTGGGCACTGAGTCTCTAACAAGCTTCCTTGGTGACAACATTTCACATGTGTTGTCACAGCTCAATACTGGAGGAATTAAACACATCCTGTGTGACTCCATTGGGAGAGGACTCTGAAAACTTGTGCCTGGTTTCCTATGGACTTCATTCACGTACCTTCTCCCTTTGCTGATTTTGCTTTGTATCCTTTCCCTGTAAGAAATCTTAACCATGAGTATGACTATATGCTGAATGCTGTGAATCTTAGTGAACCACCAAACTTTGGAGTGGTCTTGGGGACTTCTGATACACTTATTATAGGATTTGAACTTACTTAGGTGATTTTGGGAAGGGTGTAAAGAAGAGGGACTTTGCTCTGGATCACATGATCTCAGGAAGCGGAGGTAGTTCTGGGATTGGATATCACAAAAAGTCTTATCTAGGAGGGACGACTAGAAGAAGGCCAAAGCTGTAATTGACAAAGAAGTAGCGGTCACATATATTAGCCAAGAGAGAGGGAAGTTTTATATTTTGCAGCTTGGACAACATTAGTGTTTTTCTCTGTGTTGAGATATGATTACAGAGAACTCTTGTTTTATCTTGATCCATCATGGTCACAGGATGGCCTTGTTTGATGCTGATGTCCTGTGAAACTGTTCGTGTTCAATAGGAGAGCAACCAGGCCTGGCTGGAGTGCCCCCCAGCTTTTGATGTCAAGGGCTCCTTTTCTTTCTCTCAACAGTAATTCAGTCTGAAATTGTCTTGTCTGTAATGCCACAGTTTTTTGTTTATATGGAAAAATTATTTCCTCCATAATAGTTTAGGTTTCTCAAGCCTTTATAAATATAACAAACCTCTAGCTTCTTTCATCCGTTGAGTGAAAATCTCTACTGATGGAGACCCTGTAATTGGGGAATCTTGACCCATAGGATAGAGATCAAATGACTTTACTCTGTAATAATGGCTAACCAGCATACTACCTTGGACAACTGGCTCTCAGAATATTCAGTTCAATCTAATTCCAAGACTTTTGTCACTTACAGTTATTTAAACAGTCTCATGTTGGCTGAGGCAATACAGTCCTGTACATTTTAAGGCAGCACTGTCCCGTTCCATTCACAGCTCTCCTTCCCACAACCCAAGGTTAGAGTTGTGGCTCTATCCATCTCTCCAGGCACTTAGTTGCAAGATCCAGCACTTTTTGACTCCAGCCTGAAGCTCCACAGATATTCGTCATTCTGATGGGCACACCTCTTTGCCCTTCGCTCTGGGTAAGCCAGTGAGTCTCTGGCAGCACCAGCTCTGGGGCTGACAGACACAGGTGAGATCCATCTTGCAAACCCACTGAGGAGCTGCCCCAACCCTTCTGTTCACTCAAAGAGTCCACCTTCCCCCAGGTCTCCTCTCACCGCTCCTGTGACCCTGAGGAAGACATGCGGGTCAGGTAACTAAGAAAGTATTCCACCATGGTGTGGAATGTTCGGCTCTCCTCTTGCAGGTAGTTGTGAGAGATTTTTCAGGGAGCTCTCTTCTTGATTTTGGAAAGGAATCTGGCCTAGGAGCTCTGCCTCTTCCTGGAGAGGAGAGGGCATCTTGTCTATAAACCTGCTTCCCTCATAATGACCTCTTTGACGTCCTATGGGTGAGGTTGTTGTGCCCATTCTGCTGACAGTTCCCTCTCAGGGTGTCCTCCAGAAGTTGGTAATCCTCTGAGCTTACAGAATGGGAACCTTGTGCCCTTTCTCTGTAGTGGGTCTTGACTGCTAGTTCCAAGGAAGGACCCCATACAGCACTTCACCCCAGGAATTCTAACTTCATTGATTAGCACAGTGGAGGACAAAATCTTAATATTAAGGAACTGATTATAATTGTGACAAAGCTTCTAAATTTGCACTGTCCCAAACAGTAGACACTAAGCCTTGTGGCTTCTGAGCCCTTGAAATGTGACCAATCTGTGCCATATTTGTAATATAGCTCATTGATAATTTCTATATTGATTATGTGTTTGTGATAGTATTTTTGATATATTGCATTAAATAAAATATGCTATTGAAAATAATTTACCTGCTTCTTTTTAATGTTTCTTAAAGGTGGCTACTAAAATTTTAACACTCCCATTGTATTTTTATTGGGGAGGGCTGTTCTAGACTAGATGTCAGCAGACCATGGCCAACTGGCCAAATTCAACTCGTTTCCTGTTTCTGTAAATAAAGTTTTATTGGAACATGGCCATGACATTTGTTTTTGCAATGTACAACAGCAGAGTTGAGGAGTCGAGACAGAGATCATATGGCCTCTGAAGTCCAAAATATTGACTATTTAGTCCTTGGCAGACAAAGTTTGTCAACCCCTGTTCTAGACTATCAAATAAAAAGCATTTTCTTAAATTTTGGACTTTATTGAATTTGTACTTCCATATTGAATGTATGTTATAGCCTTTTATTTCATAGAAATTGATGTGTTCAGGCTAATCCTATATTAAGCTGGGTAGTTAAGTAACCCTAACAGCCCATTGCCCAAATTAATGGCTAGCAGAAGGTTTGCTCTATTAGCTTTGTCCCGCCAGTGGCTTTATGAGAGAGTTTGTGCTCACCCCTCATTGATCACCGTCATCACACAGTGAAATTGACAGATGCTCATGACTTACGGTCTGTACCTGGGCAAAGTCCAGATGACCGCTTTCATAGAAGTCTGAGTGACCAGCGGGGATTCATGTCAAGAAAAGCATTGGTAAATGGAAGTGTCTGTCTCAGCCTCAAATCACAGGCTCTGGGTACACACTGAAATGACAGTGATGCAGAACACAGTGTCCTTTCGGGATAGAGAGCAGAACCTTCCGCACTGTCATAGAATCCTACGTCACAACGTGGCCTGTTTTCTCGAACTCGTGCAACAGAGCCAATTGTGGCAAATGATTACACTCTCCATCTCCCTACTGATCTTTCATCTTTTTTATTCTTGTCAATTTTTCTTGTGAAGCGTTACCATTTTGGTGGGGTGTGTATGTCACGAAAGCACGTTCTACATCACACTAAAAATTATGGCCACAAAGCCTCCTTAAATTACACTCTAATAGTGTTTTCTTGGAAGTCATCATGAATTTGGGTTCTTCCTAACCTTTGCCACTGGGGATCACATAGCACAGCTCAACGTTTCCGTTGCTGCATTTTACAATGGTGGTAATGTAAGAATTTACTGGGGACTTTATATACAGAGACAAAAGCACACCACTTTATGAAGCTATTAAACACCATGGATTTTCCCACGTGAGAGATCAAGCTTATTGTATTTCCCAAGTCTCCCAGCAGTCCCCCGTCCCCACCCCCAGCACAGCTCCACTGCGTGATACAGTGTGGTGTGCCCAGCTGTCCTCGAGTCCAAGGTTGTTAGCGTCTTGACTGCAGCCCAGCAAGATCACCATGGCATGGTCGTCAGAGACGACGGGCCACTCTATCACCAGGCTTCTTACTGCAGGACACCTGGCCTCTATGCAGGAAAGCTTATTATATTTCCTTTTGACAATGAAAGCTTTCAAGGGCCAACAATGAATTTTTTTATGGCAGAGATTAAAGTCAAAAACATGACTAACAGAAAGCAGTGTGCTTTTGTGTGTGGATATCCAGATATTTTCAGCCAAAGACAGCAATAAGCTGCATGACAAAAATTCTAACTTAAAACTCCTTGCGAGTTCTCCCATTAGATGTTTATCTTTTCTTTAATGGGTGAGTCTTCTTCAAAACGAAATTTCTAATGGAGAAAATATGGTTTAACTACCAAAATGTATTTGTTATGGAAATGGCAGGCCACTGAAACATATAAGACATTATTTACATTAAAAAAACCCAAGACATTATTTACATTAAAAATCATCAAATAATATACTTCTATGTTCATAAGTTCTTAAAATTCAGAACTATTTCCCTTTGAGGGAACAGTGGTACCAATTAAGGCTCTTTTTAAGGTAATTTAGTTATTAAAATCAATTGCGCTTTATGGAAATGACCAAAACATTTCACAGATTTGAAGGTTTGTGTTTAAAAAAAAAAATTAAGGCTTCTCTGAATCTGGAGGTATTTGTTGTGTGGTTTTAGTCACTGATATAACTCTAAAAATATGTGAAGCTGCCTAGGAGATATAAATCATCCAACCGCCAAATGTCCTAGTTTCTTCTTCAATTAGAAGGTTAGGTTTCTTTCTAAAGTGGGCTTTCTAAAGTGGGCTGGTCAGTGGGCTGCATCCCTGTACCATCCACGTGGAAACTGCAGCATGGGGTGGCAGCTAAGTAAATATAAACAATGAGATGTTAATTGTGCATGGTTAGGTCACTATTGAGCAGGGACTTCTGACCTGTGATGGACAATTCACAAACGACATGAAGATTTTGCTTCTAATTCACCAAGGTTTACAAAGTGCCAGAGTCCACTCAGCAACCTTCACTGTATCGTGTGCTTTTCTTTAACTTTCACAGTCTCCCTGAGACCTGGACCCATTCCACAGCAAGCCCATAGGGAAAGCAATCACACACCGGGTGTATTCAACAGTTGTGATTTCGTAATCCTCATCCACGTAAGTTTTCCTTGGGACTCTGTGTTCACGGTCAAGTCCAACGGGAATGTCTCAGAGGCAGGGAAATTGAACGCAGCTCTGCTGGTGTTCAGAATTGGATGGAGTCACAGGACCTGCTGGGTAGAACTGGGTTCTATTGACTTATATTTGCTGACAGGGCATTGTTAGGGGAGTCAAGGTGCTGTCGGAAGGACAGACCTGGTGAACAAGAAATATAAGATGTCTTAAGGTCCATCTCCTGAAAAAATACACTTAAAAGTGAGAGAAATGACGAAGGACCTGACCTGATCCCTGGCTCTGTTCAGGCGGCACATATTTTCAGCATCTGTCATAAAAGCTCAGAGTGTTATGAGGGACTCTAAGTTTAATGGCGTGTAAATTTTTTTTAACTCTCTTGTTGCTTCTTAGCTGTTGCCTGCAAATTTGTAAAAGCTTTTTTCCCCCTTTGCATTTAGTTTTAGGAGCACAAAGAGGAAAATGCGAAGCACTAAATGCCTTGAGTTAAATGCAGAGAATTTTGTGCTCAGAAAAACATCCAAATGTCAGCTCCTCTTGGCTTATGGAAATTTCCAGATCTTAAGTGCCCGGGGTCCTGATATTAATTTTCTTTGGGCTGCTCAGACCTCCCTGCCTGTACCTACCTAGAGTCATTTAGGACCCCAAATCACTGACTCCCCCCTGCCCCCCAGCGAAACCCTCCAGGTCCCTGGTCACTGTTTGGTGGAGGAACACAATCCTCTCTTGCTCACTCAATCACTCACAGGCTTGGGAATGTGGGAATTGAATTCAAGGAGAAACGAAAAAAAATAATTTTTAATTTCAAAGAGAATCCGAACTATCTCTACACTGTGAATATATGAATACTGTACAATTTATGAGGTGCTGGAAAATATACTACATTACACAGTCCAATTTAATGCGATCCATGGAGCTCCAAATGCCCTTTTGAGTGTTCGAAGCCAACATTTACAAATACAATTTTAAATAGAGGATAACTAAATGGTGTTATTATTCTGTTCTGAGCCTGCTAACGAATTCTCAAGAACGTAGCACGAATTGGTTGTCAAGGTAATGTCTGGGAAGGTGGCAGAAACTGTCACTAAGCCAAGTGGAAAAATTAAACCCTCTCACCGTCATATTCCAGGAATTCTCAAGCGAAAAGAAATTCCTAGACACCTCTCGGAGACCTTTTGTATTCTCCACTCTTTCATCCCTCAATCCTCTTTTCCATTCCCCATAGATGACCAAACGAAATAGAATGTTCCCAAAGAAAACTCATTTAAAGAAGTTGAGCTCAGGGTCAGTTTTTTGTTTTATTTTATTTCATTTTTTTTTCCATCTACGGGTCTTTCTTTTGGTTTATATCCTCTGGGCTGATTCAAATTAGAAGAGTATTTTGGACTCTCTACGGAGGACACATGGTGGAATAACCTAAATTGGAAAGGCATGTTTCATGATAACAGACATTTCCACTCTTGCTGGGCATTTCCAATCGCTGGAAAGCACCTCGGTGACATGAACTAATCCACAGACCCTCTGGAGACTCGCAGAGAAACTGAGGCCATGAAAGTGATTACAGGGCCATTAAGCATAAATGGTGGAAAGAAATTACATTTGAATGTTTTTCATGTTCTGCTTTCATATAAATTACATAAGACAATGGAAAGAAAAGACCATCTGGGTTTGGATTTCATAAAATGAGACTCACATCTGCTTTGGTATGTCATATAAATATTCCCTCATTAGAGAGTTCAGTCTACGAAACACTTTTGGTCAAAAAGTATTAAGGAAAAAAGCGGGGGGAGATTGCTTTTCATGGATGCTGATCATTTTTAAATCCTCGATTCTAAATATTAACTGGTGAACACCTCAGAGGATTGTATGTAACTTTATTTTTAGAAATTAAAATATCTTACGCTGTGTCTACTTTACCAAGTAATGCACATTGCCTTTTTATTTGTTAAACAGTAGATTTGGTACTTTTTTCAGCAATAAATAAATAAATAAGGAGCCTTTGTGTTCAGCTTAGCTTTTTAACAGGGCTGAGGATAGAAAGGTGTATGTTTATAGATATATCCTTTTGTCCCATCAACATGAGATGAATGTTTCTAGTCAAATTAAATTATTTAGCTTTCCAGCAATCTCTTTTGCTTTCTCCTTTTCTCAGCTTTCATTTCTTAGTTCCATCTACTTAATGTGGGTTCCTCCTCAAACTTCATGTGATAGGAAGATGGTAGCAGCTGGTTTAGACTTTGGTACCTTCTTAGGTTCAAGCCCATGAAAAAGAATGAGAGGTGCCTTTTCAGAATCTTACTGGTGCTGAATGGGTGATGTGCCTATTTGGAACTAATTAGTAATTACAAAGCCTGGGGAATGTGGTGTTCTGATTGGCTGAGGCCCAATCATATGCCCTACTTCTGAATCCGGGAGCCCCACTCAGAACTTATGGGCCAAGAATGAAGGGGCGATGATCCCTGCAGTAGGCAGTTTCTAAGATGGCTTCTAGTGATCCCTGCCTCCTGGTATTTACATCTTTGTGTATTCCTATCCCCTTGAGCAGGACTAGGTCTAGTCACTCACTTCTAATCAGTAGAATACAGCAAACTGATGGGATGTCATTTCTGTGATCAGGTTACATATGTGACTCCTGTCTTGCTATCAGACCCTGTTGCCTTCTGAGCTTGCACATTTTAATGAAGCAAGCTGCCATGTTGGAGAGGCCCACATAGCAAAGAAGTGAAGGTGACTTTCAGCTAATAGTCATTGAGGAATGAAAGTCTTTAGTCCAGCCACTCTCTAGGAACCGAATCTTGCCCATAACCATGTGAACTTGGAAGCAGCTCCTTCTCCACTCAAGCCTTCAGATAGTACTCCAGCCTTAGCCAGCCAGACTTGTGATAGACTGAAGCAGAGGACACCACTCTGCTGTGCTCAAACTCCTGACCTAAAGAAATGGTGTAATAATAAACATGTGGTGTTTTATGCTGCCAAGTTTGTGGTAATTTGTAATGCAGTAATAGATGACTAATACAGTGCCTCAGAGGAAATTTGGGGTATAGACACTGGAGAAAGATAGTGTGTTAAAATGTACCTGGGATTTGTTTTAATCAGGCATGGTAAGATGTCTGGACAAAGAAATGATTGTCATGAGGGAAGAAGTTTATACACACAGATGTCTAAAACTAGGAGTCACGGGGAAGGACCAGAGTTGGTCAGGAAGTGGACAGGGCAAGGGGAAGGTGTGAGCAAAGCATTTATTGTGGTTTTTACAGCAAAAAAAGGGATAAGGCAAGATAGACAGACTTGGGATTGGCTAGTTTGAATAATTTCAGTGGTCTTGGGGAGGTAGAGACTGCCCCTCGTTGCCTGGTAGTTGGCCCTGGGGTGATAATTAGGGCTGTTATGACAGAATACCGTAGACTTGGTGGTTACAAACAACGGAAATTTAATTTCCCACAGTTCTGGAAGCTGGACATCTGAGATCAGGGTGCCAGCTCAGTTGGGTTCTAACGAAAGTCCTCTTCTAGGTTGCGGATTCTTGTTGTGTCCTCACGTGGTGGAAAGAAGGCGAGAGAGCTCTCTGGGGTCTCTATTTTAAGTGCTAGTCCCATCATGGAGCTCTACCCTCAGGAGCTTATCACCTCCCAAAGGTCTCTTGTCCAAATACGTCATATTGGGGACTAAGATTTCAACACAGGGAGTTTGGGGGGACACAAACATTCAGTCCATAGCAAGAATAGGGCTCAACCTGTGAGAGCTCCATCAAGGAGGTAGTTGGCAGGGATGGGCTGTAGACTGACTGGTTTGCTGTCTCCAGGAATGAGTTAGCTTTGGGAGGGACAGTGTCTCCAGAATCAGCAGGGACCCAAATGTCCTAGCATCATAAGACACAGAAAATAAACCACATAATTAATACAAGTAGTTGAAATCTTGGGAGCCAAAAGTATAGCTGCCCACAACAGCACGTTGTAAGCATGAGCTCATTAATTGTCTCAACAGCTTTGCGACATGGGTAAACATTGCTCTCCTCCATTTTTGTAAGGTGGGAAGACTAAAGCACAGAGAAAGTCACCTGCTCACAGTCACACAGTGAGGCAAAACAGCACGATGAAAATGAGACTGGAGAACATGCTTTGGGCAGAGCACATTTGAACCTTAAAGGGTGCGAAATATGAGTCCTTCTCAGTCTCTGCATAGTTTATGTGATACTCAGGGATTTGGTTCAAATTTTAGAGATTTTAGATGCCACACTAAACAGGAACCTCATCTATGCAAACTGCTAAACCCTACCAAGCAGCCTCACGAGACATCTTAGTAATCAACTGACCTCGTTGGCCCCATACTGGCAGGAATAACAGGTCACTGTCGCCCAGCCTTAGCCCTGCCTTCCTTCCCCAACCTGCCCCACCCCTTGGAACTGACACTCTCTGTTCTTTCCAGAGCAGTTTCACGGCCCATCCTGATCAGGACTAAGAGCGCCTCATCAATCCTAAGTCCACCGGTGATGAGATCTGAAACTGCTTTTGCTGTCCTTGCCCTGGGTTCTGCGTTGCTAGGGCTGGACCATTAACACCAGATGACTCCTCTGTCCCAGCTATGTTAGCACAGCACACTTGCCTGGCAAGTGCCTGATCTCCCTGCCAGGAAGTGCATTTTCTTGACTAGGGTCCCTGGGACATGATACATCTGCAAAGAACTGAGAAGGCCCCTGTTCAGGGATGTAACAAAGCAATGCAAGCATAGGGCAGGGGCTGGCCTGGCTGGTCCAGGACAGCTTTAGCTCTCCGTCTGCTCATCTTGCTTGTGTTATGGTCATCTCCAGCATTATTTTCTCTCTCCTATGAGACTGTGACGTTTTTGAGATCTATGACTTTATCTATGTATCTTGCACATACTTTTAATTTTTTAAAACTATGAAACACAGTCTTGATAGTTCTTACTTTGGAGATGGAAATGGTTTTAGGAAAAAAGACATTCTTCAGAAAGATAAGTAACCTCAGAAATTAAAAAAGCCTTTTGCTTTTAGAAAACTATTTTTTTAGGTTGCTCTTTTATATTTATCCTATATGATGAACTCAGCGAGTGCAGAACCTCAATGATCTGTGCTGTGTCTCATGATGATAAAGTTTTGTTTCATTTAAAAACAAACCACTCCACGAAAAACACAAAGGTGTCCATTAATATTGCTGATTATTTCTAGCATATTCTGGAGGTCTTAGCCAAGATTAGAGTCATATTGCTTAGTTTTATTTTTACAATAATGACTGAAATTTTTCAGTTTACAATGGAATGACTCCAGATATTACTCTTCAACAAAGAAGAGAGGTTGGCAAACTACAGCCTTTAGGCCAAGTCCAGCCCTCTGATTGTATTTGTAAATAAAGTTTTGTTGGAACACCACTATGCTCATTTGTTTACATGTTGTCTATGGCTATTTTTGTACTGCAATGGCAGCATCGAGTAGTTGTGACAGAGATTATATGGCTGGCAACATCAAAAGTATTTCTCTTTGTCTCTTTACATAAAGTGTTTGTTGACACCATACCTTAACTTGAAAGGCCATTCGTTAATAAAGTCTGAGCTTTTATTTTATTTTGTATTATATTTTATTTCCTAGTGCTCATTTCTTTTTGAGCAATGAGCAATTTGGTGGCTTTTCAGTCCATTTATATGATACCCTCCTTGAAAGAATTTTAAGTGTTTGCTTATAGATTTGCACATCTGGCACGAGGTTCCTAAGCTCTTTTTCCAGACTCAGAGAGGTTAATTGCCTTCATAAAGTTGCATGTACAGATGGTGGGGGAGCCCAGAGAGAGCTCAGGTTTACAATTCCAGTCAGGCCCCTTGTGATGCCCATTTGTGTTTGAAGTTGGGATTCTCACAATGCTCCAAAACCAATGTAAAAGGAAAATATTTAGTCAACCAGCTGGTTCTCTGTGTACCCGTTAACCAAAATGTGCATCGACAGTAATAAGACAAATAAAACAAAAAGACAAATACATCTTTCAAGAGGCAGTACAAGTATCATCTAGTCCATGACCCCTTTTCTATGTGGCTAAGTTAAAATGACACTTCCGCTTTGTACCCCCAGCATGTCTCCCTCAGTCTACATGTCTCCTGAAGGCCAGGATTCTACTGGACTAACTGGATGTGAAGCCCCCCTACTGGACTATGCCTTTATACCTGAGACCTAAGAATCTCTGCCCAAATGCCAAGCCTGCTTTCAAGCCTGCATGGATTCTTCCCAATGTCCTTCATGTATCCAAGAGCAGAGGGCAGCCCATGCTGCTGCGCACACCTCCAGGTTTGAGAGGTAGCCAACGGGGCAGCTGTCTGCAGAATGTTCAGATGGCCCTTGATGTGCAAGTTGGGGTGTTCACTCTCATGTGCTTGAGGCCCTTTGTGGTTTGCAACAGAGCTAAAGACAGGAAGAAGAGGGACTGTGCTCCGGACAGGCCTCTAACTGAACTCTTGCTTGGGCCCTGCAAACTCGTCATGTTATCTAAAACCCCTCTTTGCACTAACTGGTTTACAAGCAGTCTCTCTCTGCTAAACCAGTTACTCCTAGAATGCAAGAGCCACTTCTATGTTCCACATCTCTGGTACCTACATGGTGGTTAGGGCATTTGAGATGCTCAGTAGATATTTGAGGACTGAAAGAGTGATGCCATCATGTCACTAAATAGACAACCAATTGGAAAGTCAGTGTTCTGTTCTATTGCTGCATAACAAACCACCCCAGACTTGGTGCCATGAAACAACCATCTCGGTATGTTCACAACTCTGTGGGCCACGAATTTGGAGAGGGCAGAGAGGGATGGCTTGTGCCTGCTCTACAATGTCTAGGGCCTCAACTGGGAAGAGTCAAAGACTGGGGGTGACTTAACAGCTGGGGCTGGAATCATCTGGAGGCTCACTCACTCACACATCTGGTAGTTGACTCTGGCTAGTACTGGAATACCACATATGGCCTCTCTCTGTGGCAGCTCGGGCTTCTTCACAGCATGGAGTCTGGGTTCTAAGAGTGAACATCCCCAAAGAACCAGGCTTGGAAGTCGCTGAGGTCACAGAACTCAATGAGGTTCAAGAGGAAAGAAACTAGACTCCTACCTTTTGACAGGAGGATAGCTTAAGATGCATTTTAAGAAGAATATGTGGGACATGAAATATAGTTGTGGCCAACTTTAGAAAATTAGGCTCTGCCACAGTTACATAGATATCCTTTTTTAAAAAAAATTAACACACCTGCCCAGACTTATAAAGAGGGGGAACAAGATTTTCAAATAAAACAAAACAATTTTAAAAATCTACTTTTCACCACTCTAGTGTTTAGAGATATTGTGAGGAACCTATTGTGGTAAAAAGTATGGTTGGCCTCTGTGAGGTGAGAGGTCCAAACTGTGCTCCATTTAAAAATAATGATTAGTGGCTTGCAATGCTTTTTTTTCCCACTGAGTGCTTGATCGTTTCATTGCATTCACTCTGTCCCAGTGGTATAGAGTTACTTTTATATGAAGTACTAAAATAGCTTTTCAAAAATAAGACAGGAAGTTTCATGCTCTAATGAACTAATATAGTAAAATGTCAATATCATTAACTGGAAAAAATAGCAGGCAAATGTTTGAGTTAAACTCAGCTATGAAAGTTCTTGTCTTTGAAAAAGCCCTTGTATCAAATAATGCTTAATTTGACATCATCAGGAATTTATAGTCATCACCATTAATACAGCAAAAATTTATGACAAATAAGGAAAACTGTATGTAAAGATTCCATGAATTTGTTGTCCAAATGGTTTAAGTTTCGGGCACATAAACAAAATATAATGATTATATGAAGTCTTCAGAAATTTAAAAAATGTATATAAATTTAAACTAACAGAGTGAATTCCAAGAGAAGGAAGAATCTAAATTGGTGGAGGCCGCACTAACACACCATTGTAAAAACTCAAACAGGCTAGCCTCCCACAGTTTCTTACCTTTTTAAAAGTAATTTGCTTTTTTAGATTCTGAAACTGGGTCTCATGAAACTAGAGACAGGTGCTTCCAAGACTGGGTCCAAAGTGATTTTGAATGGTGTTTTCCAGAATTCTCCCTAAAGCATTTCTTCCTATACCTCATCCTTCTCCTAGCTCGGCCCTCTTAGGAGTTAAGGAAGTCCCTGCTCCATTTTGTTTGCATCTCAGAAGGGGGAAAACTCTTAGTTCCAAAACATCCAGCCTCTTCAAAACTGCCCTCTCCAAATGTAACCTCTAGGTCTTATCTAACAAGCACCGACTTGCCAGAATCTCCAGGGTGAACAAGCAGACCAAATCTAACTCGAGGATTAAATGCACACCGAAGATAAACAAAGAGTACTTTCCAGTTGTTTAGCCCACTGGTTTTCAAATCCACTCTGCAGACCATCTTTAGTGGGAATTAAAGGGCTGCGGCAGATGCAGTTCTGTGCGTCCCACCCAATGCCTCCATTCTTGCTTTTTCCACCCAAGAACTACCTGACCAGACCTTTAGCTACATAACCTATGATTCAGAATTGAAACTCATTCAGGTCTTGTCTTCCCATCCCAGATAAAGGGGGAAATGAGATGTTCCACTTGATTGTAATACATTGAGGGGATTTCTTTTCTCTGCTGTCCTTCAGGGCCATCTCTCTTTGGGACTGTAACACCCAGCAATCAAGCCAGTGCTGGCTTATCTCTGATAGACTTGCCTTTGAAGTTTCCCTCACCACAGTCACTTCTTTGTTCTTGACCATTTCTTCCTTTGGTTTCTTAGATATCACATTTCCTCACTCTGTCTTCTCTCCTTAGATGTGCAGGGATTTAAATTTTTCTTATAGACTTATGACTTCCAATTTTCTATCTTTAGCCTTAATGTCTCCTTTGAGCCAAAAACCACACACTTGACACTTTCAGGTCCATGTCAATGGGCAGTCCACGTTTCACATGGCCTTCTCAATGATGCCATTCTCGACTACTAATTTATATTAACCAACCTCTCCTACTCCTTGTCAAATATCCACTTTTACTGTATTTGTAACACTTTTCAATACCTGAAGTCACTTATTTTTTTTTTGGTTTGGTTGTTTTCACTTATCTTAGATATACACGCTCCATGGGTGCTCAGACTTGGTCTACCTCATGTAGAGCCTAGCACAGTGCTTGAAAATAGGAACTGATCCATAGAATTTGTCAAATGAATACATGAAGAATTCATTGTAGAGCAGTTCCCCCGAAGTCATAGGTATAGATTGGGGGATACTAAGGTGAAAGCAGCAGACACAACGGCTGAGTGAGGTGGGAATTACTTTCCCGCCAAGACCACTCACCACAGTGGAGATGTAATTGTCCATCAGGATACTGGAGTGCTATCCTATTGAGGGAGCAGTGCTGAGGCAGGTAAAATCCAACAGATACTAGTAAAGTTCATAATTATTGCATGGAAAGAAATAGTGTTGAGTCACAAGACCCCTCAATGGACAGACATTATTCTGTAAAAGGCTAGATAATGAATATATTGGGACTTGTAAGCCAAATGGTCTCTGTTGAAAGTACTCAACTCTGCCATTATAGAATGAGGTTAGCCATAGACAATATGTAAGCAAATGGGTGTGGCTGTCTTCCAATAAAGCTTTCTTTATGGACTCTAAAATTTGAATTTCATATAAATTTCACATGCCACCAAGTCGTATTCATTTGATTTTTTCCCCAGCCGTTTAAAAATGTAAAAACCACTCTAAGCTTATAGGCCATAGAAAAACAGGCAGCAGGCCAGATACATGGGCTGTAGTTTGCTGACCCCTAACCTAGATGGTCAGACAACTCGGATTTGTATATATTGGGATTTTTTTCCCTCAGCTCTCATGGCTACTTTATAAATAATGTTTCATAAAGCATTTTCATGTAATCCTTGGAACTGAGTCTCTAGGGGTGTTCTGGGTTGGGAGGAGGGAGTATGAAGAGAGTCTCCCAGGCCCAAATGGTTAACGTTTATATTGCAACATAAATTATTCTTTGCTCCAGATTGCCTGTGCTATCCATGTAGAATGATTAATGTCAAGATGATAAAATGATGCAGTCCCTTGAATTTGATTCCAGCTGTTCCCATCTTTGATATGATTTGTGAATGACAGTTGTATTTTTCACTGGTGATTAGTTAATGCTGGAAAGGACAGCCAGATGATAGCTGTCTAGAATTCTAAAGCCAAAGATTTACTTGGCTGGAAAACTGTTCAACAGAATATTGTTACAGCATTTACCACAAATTCATTTAGCATTTGTCATTAGGAGGTTCTTAGCATTGGGGAAACAATCTGTAGCCTAAAGAATTTCTTAGACCATTTGATTACACCATGATTACAGAGCAATGGTAACCAAAACAGGGCTTCCAGCCACATGATGCATTGCTCTCCTTTAGGACACAAATGAACTCTTAAAGAAATGATTCTATTTTTTTGAGAGTCTTTTATTGACTTGTTCATGGCTAGAGGACATATCAAGTGTGCTTCTCAGTTTGGAAGCCAAGCATCAGAATTTACTGGGTTTAGCCCACAATAACAGCAACCATTTATCGAGCCACTTACAATGTGCTAGTCACTACACTCTATTACCCTCATTTTATCTTCACGCCAGTGCTTTTCAACATCATGCTACACTGTCAGAATAGCCATCCACCCACCAAGTCATCGGGAGGGCAGGCAGTTGGGTCTTTTGTTCTCTCTGCGTCTGTGTGGCCTCTTAGATTGCGATTCTTTATGGATAGGATGGGATGAATTTAACTCAGAGTTTCTCAATCCCAGCACTCTGAACATCTGGGACGGCATCACCCTTTGTTGGAGAGGTAGGCAGTCCTGTGCACTGTAGGGTGTTGGGCAGCATTGCTGGCCTCCACCCACTAGATGTCACTAGCACCCCCCCACCTGGTCGTGACAGCCAAAAATATCTCCAGACACTGCCAATGTCCCCTGGAGGACAAAACCACCCCAAGTTTTGAGAACCACTGGTTTAACTCAATCTCTCCAGTGTAGCACTGAGCATGTAAAATTATCCTTGGGGCTCAGCTTCTATTTTCACTTCCTGCACGAGGGCCATTTTTAATGAGTTTGCCTTTACTTCAGGAACTGAAATGGGAGCTGTGTCCAATTTACCACGAGTTCTGCTTTCTGGAAAATAGAAGTCAATGTGATATTGGCAACAGTGACTGGATTCTCTACTCTGGATTCAAATTAGTATAAAGGAGGTATCATTTATTTTTGGATAAGTAAAAAGAGCAGATAATAAAGGAGACTCTCTCTCCTCTTCCACTCTTTCTTTCCCCATCTCTTCTGGATCAGCATCTCCATGACCTTGAGGTAAATAAACCAGTATTTTCTCTGCATGTGGGCACATTTTTTGATTTGTTTTTCCATTGTGCTATTCTTCATTTTCAAAACATTCTGCAATAAACATGTCATTTAAAAAATCAGATAAAAATGCCTTTAAAAAAAAGAGTCATTATTCCACACTTAGATTTCTAGCTGATGTTAACAATTTCTTCGGACAATGTGAGATTCAGTTCTCTGATCAGAACACTAATGCTATTGTGGCTCCAACAAAAACACGTCTTAGGGAGAACTTGATTGGCAGATATAGAAAAATAATGTCGCTTATTTAATCATGAAAATAAAATTATAGCAACATCCTAAAAATGTGAAATGCCAGGGACCTGAGAAAATAAAACCTCCCATCGCCAGTTTTGAATTATTTAATATATTCATTAAAGAACAATGGAGGGCAGGAACAGCAGTTGCTTTGAATTACATGCTATTTGGGATCAGCAACAGTGGATTAACAAGGTTTTACTATGTTTCAGATGTTTGTCAATGATTGATTGTCTGCATTCATATCTACATGTGCTTACCAGGCTTTCGGGGCACAAGGTCTTTGAGACAGAGGTTATGTCTTTTATTGATTCTGCACGAGGCCAGACCACACTGGAGAGACCTCATACGCTGGCAGCATATTTTGACCATTGATAACAGCATGCAGACTATTTAGCTATGAACCCCAAGGCCAAGATGAAAACAGCCTGGGAACAATGCCTGCAAAGCCTTTTTATGACTAAAAAGCCCCAAGCAAGCATACAGCTTTCCCGATCAGCAAAGGTACTTGGCTCCAGCCTGTCATTAAAATGTGGGCATGGACCCAGCCCTAGGTCTGAGAAAGCAGCCCCTCTCCAGATCCATGAGCAGAGCAGGAAGCCCTGGCTGTCGGCCCCCTGGAAGCCGAGAAAGCTCCTTGAGTGGCCTGAATGCCAACTCCCACCTGGAGAAGTTGGAGAAGTGACGGCTTTGAGGCTGAGGCCTGCAGAAGCAGAATTCCCAAATTCCCAGCCAAAGAACATAATCCTGAAGTGGAAAAACAAATGAAATTCATACAAACTGAAACCAACAATTCCCTTTCCTGTTTGGAAAGGAAACGGTTGGAGATGGTTGTGGATGAACGCTACTTGGGGACCACACTCCTTCCTTCTTCTCATGGCAAAAGTCCGAGGAAACTTTGCTCAGGGTCAATGAGGTCAGAAGGTTCGGTCATCTGAAGGTCCCTCTGATCGCGGCATCCTCCATGGGGCCCCCAACGCCATCATGACAGATGTCCTTCGGTTCTTAGTTTTTGTTTCGCTTCTGGTTCTTTGACCGAGTGAAGCAATCGGATTTCTTAACCAGAATTAAATTGTTAAGTCTTTACTGCACAGGGGAGGAAACGTTCTCAGGTAATTTTCATTCAGACGAAATGGGGATAAACCAGTCTTGAAATAGAAGGAAAGAATTAAAATAGTAACTCTATTCCCAGGTATGTTTTTCTCCCATAGGAAACAGTGGTTTAAAGTTTATGGAGCAGGTTAATGAGTTGGAGAACCTTACCTTTTGGCCCATGTCCTAAAATAAGACTTTTAAACACACTTCAAAAATATACAACACTTCTCATTAATGGCGAATAAAGAATTGGGTCTTGAATCAGGATGTCAAGGCAGAATGATTCATATAGTAATATGTAGCTGAAATGGTTTTTTTCAGAAATGAAAATTTTCATTGATTAAATGATTCCTGGAACATCATGGGCATTTATTTTACTTTGCTCTTTTCTTTGTGTTCTTTGATATTTTTCAAAAGTTTCTTCAGTAAATATACATTAGTAGACTGGAAAAAACCACTAAATTTGAGAGTTTAAAAATTGATGCGAGATAAAGAGGACCTTTCAAGAAATGGAGTTGCCTTCGAAAATCTGTAGAAAAGGAAAACAAAATTCGGCTTTGCTTGAAGGTTGTGGGACAAATCGAAGGTCATGAAATAGATTGGAGGACTTTTAAGCTTCTTCTTTTATTCTAATTCTGTTTCTCTTTTATGGCTCCAAAGCAGGAGCCTTTGTCCTCTTTTCTAATATTAAGTTAACGAGAATATGTGTAACTCGAAAAGCTGAGCATCTTTGACTTGTCATAGTTGCAAATTTTGTCTTGCTGTCACTTTTCATTCAACCTTGTCTCTTGGATCACCTAAGCCAGCAAATTGCTTCTCTTTGTTCAGCATGAGCAGGAAGCACTACTAATCTCTGGGTTATAAGGCAACAAATCAGAGTGGGGTAGGCCGTCAGTTGTATAAATTCTTTAGATCTGGGAACAAATTTGAACTGATTAATATATAAATCTCCCTCCCTTCCTCCTTTTCTTTTTTTCCTTCTATTTTCTTTCCTTCTTCTCTTTATTCTTCCTTCCCTCCTTTCTATCTCTCTGTCCCTCCTCCCTTCCCTTCTCCCTTCCTTCCCTCAAGTCTTCCTTCCTTCCTTCCTTCCTTCCTTCCTTCCTTCCTTCCTTCCTTCCTTCCTTCCTTCCTTCCCTCCTTTCATTTTTGTTGTAAACATCCACTGAAGACATACAACAAACCAGGGACTGTATTAGGCACCAGAGATATTAAAAAGTAATAAGCACAAGCCCCACCTTCAGGGAGCTTACGTTCTAACAGGAAAAATTCCCTTAGAAGAAGGCAGAAATGGGTGGATTCTTCTGAACTGTATAAAGGAGGAAGAAGAAAAGGAAAGAGGAGCTATAATAGCTCCACTTTGGGGCTACTGTATTCTTTCAAAAAGCTGATCCCCCATATCCTGTGTGGAACATGTTTACAGCTATTAGCAAAAACACAACCAAACAACAAACAAAACCCCTGATTCTCTCAAATTAGCCTTGGAAGAGAAGCTGAATTTCTTGACAGCAGAGCAATAGTGTGGCCATGACTGGAGGCAGCGTCTTACCTTGAGGTCTAATTTGGAAGGCGAGGGTGCCAATATTTCCTGTGCTTCAAGGAAGTCCAGAAATAATCCATTTTTGTAGTGCAAAGAAATATTTTGAGAGCTTAAGTAAATTCCTTTTAGGTATTTTTAAAAACACAGATTGTGACTTCAATCTCCCTTTTTGCAGTAATAATAATTTTTATAATATTATTAATAAGTATACCAACATTTCTCTGTCTGAATTCCATGTATACCTAGAGTCAGATCCTTGGGTATTTGCTAATTGGCAGCTTTCGGGTCCAGGGAGAAGCTGGAAGTGTTTATTCTTCCCACATCACTGCCTCCCTGGCTCATGACTTTGCTAATAGCACCCGAGGAACACACAGAACATTGAGCCAGTGAGCTGGGCAATGGCTCCATTATCAACAGACACTCCACAAGTGACCCAGTGGCCTGGAAGCAGAGGAGAAGGCATAGAAAATTGGTAGGAAGGTGACATGAGAATATTCTGTGGACAGAAGAAATGTTATAATGATATAATGATATAATGCTACAACTTTATAATAGCATAACATTGATATTAGGATTGAAGTGTTCATCTAGGCCAGTGGGTCTCAAACAAGAGTGATTGTGCCTCCCAGGGGACATTTGGCAATGTCTAGAGACATACTTGGTTGTCACAATTGGAAAGGGGACGCTACTGGTATCTAGCGGGTAGAGACCAGGGGTGCTGCCGAACATCCTACAACACCTGGGACAGCCCTGCCGCAAAGCACCGATTATGCAACCCGAAAGTCCATAGTGCTGAGATGGAGAACTGCTTTAGATAATGAACAGGTAGGGAAAAGACTGAGCAAAGATGGAAACGGCATCAGAGGACCTTGAGCACAGAACGAGTGATGTGAGGAAGAAAAAGTAATTATGGAAAATATGTTCAATAGATACTGGCTTTCCTGTCCTGTACATTTTTAAGGTAGAATATTGTTCTCAGTAATCTCATTAGACCCAAAATACATAAGCAAACAAAGTTTATAATATCCTGCCTAAATTGAAAAGGAAAACTTGACACCCAGACTGGAATTAGCGAGAATGAACAACTTCCTCATTTTTACCCAATTCACCAGGGCATTTTAACCCACGGCCATCTCATTTCCTTCCAGAGCTGTAAAGGTGTCATGATTTCAATCTCTCCGCAGTGGAATTTTTCTGCAACATGGGGCCTGGCCATTCCAGTGTGGTGATGTTTTTGATGGCTATGTCCGACAGCATTAAGGGAAATTGTTCACATTTGTGTCGCGGATGCTGTCATGAGCTGTGCTGATTTTCATCCAGTCAGAGCTGTCCCTGAGGACTTCCTGGTTTTAAGGGCAAAAACCTCAGGAAGAAGGAGCTGCTTTTGAAAGTCGCCTGCCGCAGCATGTGCGGTCGTTCTCTGAAGTCACTCAGACAGAAGCCCAGAGCGGTGCTTCTGTGTTGGTCCAGAAGAATCTGTTTGGCCTGGTTCCCCGCAGGGTGCGGGATGCCTGTGGGGTTTCTCTGGGTTTGTCCAGAGAACGTGTGAGGACAACTGTGATCTCATCCTTTGCTCAACAAATGTTAGCGCTGCTTTGACAATTCCACCTGAAAAGATGGATTGATTCGAAAAGTTTAAAAATACATGTGTTTCAGGACCTAGAAACCGAGCTCAGGAGGAAGCAGGCGGCCTTCTGTTTGGGGCACCAAATCCAGCAGCATCGCTTAATGAGAACTGCCTGTCCGCTGGGATCAAGGGCTTGGGCTCTGCAGGCTGGTTGGCCCCCGTGAACTCTGGGGTTGAGGGTTCACGCCCTGGCCCTTCTGCTTCCTGTCAATCATCTGAAGGTTTTCAAACATACCCCCAACAGCAACCTTCTCCATTTCAGGATGTCCTGAATGCCAGGTCTGGAATGCGGGGAGGGAGCAAGAGGCAACGGATAACAGATGCTGCCATTTGGACACCCTCCCTCTCCTTTCTCTGTGCGGACCAATTCCCCAGAGGCCAAAGGTCAGACGCCTTGATTGGGCTGTGTTCCACAGTGACGGCTGGACGTTTATTCTCTCTGTGTCTCTTCCTGCTTCTGAACCTGACCTTACCAAGATGGACTCACCCCAAAGCCTGACATGGGGATTCAAACCAAGACTATTCATCTTTGTCATCATCTACAGTGACTTACTTATTGGGTGCCAACAACAGACTCCAAAAAGCAGTGGGCCCAATCGAAAGGCTGCATAGCCAACTCCATTTGGATAGGCCTGCTCCAAATTTTCTAACTCCAGACCCTGTTTTCCTCAGCTGGCCCTGTCTGCTCTTGCTGCATTCTTTTGGGGGTGAAAGCAAGTGTGAAGGGAAATGCTTTATTTATTAAGTGAATCAACTCCTAAGAAATGTTCCTTGTTTAGAAGTCTGCTTTGTCTGCTGTTACTATAGTTACTCCAGCTCTCTTTTGATTAGTGTTTGCATGTTATATCATTTGTCATCCTGTTACTTTTAACTCATCTAATATCTTTGTAATTTAAAGTGAGTTTCCTGTAGGTTGAAAATAGTGTAGGATAAATGAGTCTGGAGTTGTTCTTGAGTCGCTGTATCTTTGGAAAATGTGGATGTGATCAGTTCATTTAAAGAGATTGTAAGGCAACAGACCTGGGAAATAGGAACAGACTCTGAAGTAAGGAAGGAAACAGAAATCAGCCCGTACAAAGAAACATAGCAGGAGAACCCAGCTGACGACCCAAGATCAAGGTGAGCAAGCAGGCAACATAGGCATTGGGCGAAATTCCAAGTGAAGGGCGGCTGTTGCCTGGGAAATTTAGAGTATGTACTGGAGAACATGTCAGAGGGAGTTCAAGGAGAAACCCCGCTACTGAGAAGGAATAAGAAATTTTAAAATTCTACTCTAAATATTGAGTACCTACTATGTGGCAAATATTGAGCTAAGCTAGCCCCACCTTCAGACTTTAGAAATATTACAATCCCGTGGGGTGGGGGGGCAAAGGAAGATAAATGGCAAACGAAATTTAAACAAAAAAATACTAAATTGCAACTGCGACAAACATTATGAAGGAAGCATAGATTGCTTTATGAATCGATATTAGGGGAATTTGGTCCAGGTAGGGAGATCAGGGAAAATCTCTCTAGAACATGATGCTTGAGAATTAATCTGAAATATTAGTGGTAGGTAAAGAAGGTGAGGGAAGGATGGTCCAAGCAGAGATCCATGGCAGATCAGAGCATGGCTATGATAGTTGGTGAGGCCGAGTATAGGGAATAAGGGGAGTGTGGTCCAGGATGATGCTGGGGACATAAGCAGGGACAAGGCCATGGCACCCTGGAAGAGTTTCATGGAAAGCAGAGGGGAAACTTTGAAAGTTTTCAGGTCACCGTATGGGGATTGGGAGTGGGAAATAATGGTGTGACATGATCCAAGTTAGACATTACTTTGGCTATTTTGAGGGATAAAGTGAAAGAGAAGATGCAATATGAATTACAGGTAGACCAGTTCGCAGGTTATGTCAGCTGTGGAGTGAGAGATGTAAAAAAGCTTGGACTTGGAGGTCGTGTGCAGACATGGAGAAGAGTAATCTCTTAAAGGGATGTTTAAGAGATGAAATCAACAGGGCTTGGTAACGGATTGAACATGGAGGGTGAGAAAGACATCAAACATTCATTTCTGGTTTTCGATTCATGAACCTGGTCGGATAGGGCAAGGCTTCGGGGAGAGACCGTGAGTGCAGTTTTGGACATATTGAATTTGACGTGTCCTTCAGGTATCCAAAAGAGGTCAATATGTGGGGCTGAGCTCAGCAGAGAAATTACACGCAGGGATATCAGTTTGGGAGGCATCTGCACAAAAGGATGAACGAAATGGTACAGATGTCGTTGCCTAGGGAGAGATTAAAGAAGGACCGAAGTGATCAACATCTCAGAAACTGCTGTATGTCAAGATGAGGTCAAACGTTGCTGGGAATATATACTGACGTGTACACTATTTTTGACATCAGTGAGCACTGTTTCAGGAGAGTGAAGACACTGAATGCCTGGCGGGGCGTGGGGAGGTAGAATGAGAGGTGAGGAAACAGAAGCAGAACATCTGATCAGCCGTTTGAGAAGCTTGACAGAAAAGAGGAGGTGAGGGCAGAAGCTGAAGGGAGAATAAGATTACGGAAGGGGTGAGAAGAGCTTTATTATCTGAAATACTTTGCTGCAATTGAACAGCTTTGAATGACCATAATCAAAAACTGAGCCTTGGGAATTAAATAGACCGTGCAAAAGAACCAATGTTCATTAAATCATTTTTCTGTGTCTCTCCCTAATTGGTAATTGGTTTTCGGCCATGACATATTTGCTTGTTAATTGCTATGCTTCCTATTTAATCATGCTTTTATAATTCTCTTAGGAGAACATGGCTGAAAAAGATCCAAAGGGAGACCTGAATTGCTTTTCATAAATCATCCATATTACAACAAGACAACTACAAAAAAAGTTTTTCCATAAGTCCTCAACCCCATCTTTATTTGACATTCTCGAATGTGCATTGCACGGTAAGAACGATACTCACGGGAAAAGGATTTGGCAAGTTCTATGTCTCTCCCTTTTTTATGCTCCTACTATAATCAAAAGAAAATATGTTCTTCAACATATTTTCCTTCTATATTTTTAAAAATTAAAAGAAAAAGGTAGGCTACTCTCTGGAGTGTCTGACGTGCCCTTCAAGTTGACTTTGAAAGGTGATTAATTACAGCAGTGTCTGTTCAGTTTCAAAAGTTGAAATTAAATGTACTTCAAAACTCTTATTAAAGGAAATATATTTTACACACGTGTCACTTGGGAGAAAGATCTATTCGAGTCAAAATTGTGACGGAGGTAAAGCTGATCATTAGAACTGGTACACCCTACTTTGTCCAATGAAAGAATCTTCTAGTAACCTTTGAGTGGCTCTGTCTTAAGCACTCTATAACTAATTCTCCATGAGTTCCATGATTTCACAATTGACAGAATTCGAAGTTTACAAGGACCCAAGAGCTCACTGAGCCCCAGAGCCATGGACGGACATGGCTGAGTCTTCAGTGAGTGAGGGGATAGTCAGAGCACGCCCTGAGGGCTTCGGGCCACCAGTCCAGTACTGATTCTGCTACAGCAGGAGTCAGCAAATTATAGTGTGAGCCAAATGCAACCCCGTGCATGTTTTTACAAATACAGTTTCACTGGAACACAGCTTCCCCCATTTATTTACATGCCTTCTGTGGCCGCTTTCTTTCCCTCTACGGTCCCTGAATTGAGTAGTTGCCACAGAGACAGTATGGCCTTCAAACCCTGCTACTTACTATCCAACCTTTATAGAAAAGGTGCTGAGCCGCGACTACAGTGTAGGCTGCACTTTAGAATCACTTCTAAAGAAAGCACAGGGTGCCGGGCCACACTCTACACCCCGTCCCCAAACTTCCAGGATGGGCTCTAGGAATCACTGCATTCCATCACGCTGCCTCGAAAGCAGAATCCCTTGAAAACACATTTCAGGCTCTAAGTGTGTTTTCACATGGGATGTGACACTGGATGAAGCCCTATAGAGCAGCGCTTCACAAACTTTTGCTGGCATTGAAATCCCCAGAGCTTCTCACAAGCAGGGTAGGACCGTGCAACTGGCATTTCCAACAAGCTCTCAGGTGCTGCTAACTCTGTAGAGCCGTGAGCACACTCTGCATAGCACTGACTTAGACTGAAAGGGCTTCCCTTGCTAACAAGACAAAGTCAAGTCTTCTGAACCAGGGGCTGGGGTTGGAGGAGATTTTTGGACCAACTGCTGGGACTGTTCCAGACCACACTGTAAAGACCCTCGCTCCTCTGCTTAAATCACCCCTTTCCTCCCCCTACACCCCACCTGTGAGACTCAAAATCAAGCCATTCCTGCTCCAGGTCTCCACTCCCATATACATTTTCTCTTTATTGTGTTTTTAAAATCCCTGGGTACTATTTTGAGTCTTGTAACTGTATTTTGAATGGAGAGAGGAGGCATGGTGGACACAGGAAAATTTCAGGTATAATGGAAAATGGATTATGTGTTGCAAAGCAGTACAAAAGAACAGCAAAAGTTGGATAAATATTTGTGGACATTGTGAATGGGAAAACACAAAATGATGAAAAGGCAAAGAGACGAGGGTCTCAGAACCACAAAAATGATTTTATTTTGAACCAGAAAGCAACAGCAATGGAGAGAACAGTCTGGGCTGAGTGAGGGCTAGGCAGCATGACTCAAGTACCAGGGATCGAATTTGTCCAGGTGAAAGGAAGAGCCTAGAGAACCGACTTTTCATTTACAAACTCAGCAAATCACAACCAGATCTTCATGACACTTATCGGTGGACTCCCATTTACACTGGTTTGGATTGCTTTTCAGATTTCAGATTTTGTAATGATTTTGTAAATATTTTTAAAAGCAAAAAGCCACTGTGGTGAAGGTTTTGGTGTCCCGTTTTCTTTTTTTTTTCTTTTTTTGGTATGTCAGGCATTGACTCAATTACAGGAAAAGTAAGAGATATTTGTGAGAGTTTTGCTTTTAAACTCCCCCGCTCTTCCCACCAAAGAACAAGAATTTGTCTCTTATCTGCAGCACTACTGATATTTTGGGTCGGACAATTCTTTGTCACGGGGGACTGTGCTGTGTACTGTAGAATGTTGAACAGCATCCCTGGTCTCTACCAATTAGATGCCAGTAGCGCCCTCTCCCAAGCTGGGACAAACAAAAATGACTCCAGACATTGCCAAATTGCCCCCTCGTTGAGAAGCACTATTTTAAAAACATCCTCCTGCCCCCATTATTGTCTTTGTATTCTCCTTAACATTCTATAAGGGTTGACCAGATAGATCAACTTCCTAACAGCAAAAGCACATGTGAGCACATCTGTGTGTCTCTGCAGGCAATGCAAATGTGCCTGGAGCCAAAATGGGATTCCACGTTCACTGAAGGGCACTGGTTCAGTTCCTCAGGAAGTTTATGGTCAACATCAGTACCATAATAAAATGCCTGTTTGTCATCTGGCCTTTTCCTCTTCTCCAGCGGAAACCATCATCGATATTTGCAGTCAGTTTTTGAAGTCATTTTCTTTTAAAGCTGTCATCTTCACCCAGGCCGATTATCATCTTCATCCATTTAGATTCCTACTTGAATTATATGGCCAGCCACTTTTGACACTGGATCCGGGTTTCTTCATTTGTATCCACCAGGAAGGCAGGTACCACGTTTCTGAGTTTTGTTATGAGGACCGGCTGCGTAATTTGCGAGGCCTAGTGCAAAATGAAAATGCAGGCCCTTTGTTCAAAAAGTATTAAAAATTTCAAGATGGCGACAGCGCTGTTCACACAACCATATGTTGGACCTGTCAGCCTTGGTTGGCCATGCATCAATTTTGTTGTATTAATTTAATTGGCATCACCACTTCTTTCTCCCCTGTGAAATAAGGACTTCAAAAACAAGATACTATGACCCCAATCCTTTTAAAGAATTATACTGTAGCAAATGTATATAGCGATATATTTTTTAGACTTAAAAAAAAATCCACATGGAAATCTTTCCTACATCATTATAGTAATGAAAGTAAACAATATGGTCTGTCACCATATACATATTTCTCGTAAATATGACAACATGGACATAGTGACTGCTACTATCCACAATGTTTTTTAAGTTAGCAAAGAGTGAGACTTCCATAACAAAATTATAACACAATCCCTCTTGTCCTTATAAAAATAATCACAACATAACCTAAACAGCTTGTGGTGAAAATTTGAGTAGTAACTGCTTTATATTGAAAAACATTATACTCATGGAAATATTGTCCTTCTGATAAATGCTTTACATGAACATTATAAGGCAAACTAGCATTTATTGGTACCTGGAGACCATGGTTTAAAAAACTCAGAAGTTGAGTTTTAGACCCTTTTATTTAAAACCTGTTAATGTACAAATTGCATTAAAATACTCATTAACCAGCTACCAAAAACAGTATGTAAAAGTTACTGAGACAACCCTTTCAGTTTATTCAGGGAAGGCAAACACACAATTTTTATATTGAAAAAAAAAATTAAGTTTCCAGAGAAAGTTTTTTTTCATTGAGGTGTCCGTCTTTTAGATGTGAAATTGTCCTAAGTAGCTATCAAAATATTCATCTGGGTATAAATAATATAGTAAATATATAGACTCTATCTGTTACGAAAAAAGTGAACATCTGACAGCAAAGAGGACAGAAGCATCAGGAAGCCGCCCATGAAGTCCAGACTTGAAATCACATAACGTGATGCTGAAACAGCGGGTCCATGGACAGATTTTGGGGTAACAATTGGTTGATTTGGCTAAAACAAAATCACTTAAAACAATGCCTAAATCTACCAGTTCTTTCAGTCTAAATAGCCGACCCCGTGGCCCAGGTAAATATCGTAGCAAATGAAATGATTTGTAGCTGTCATGCCCTTTGTCAAGGCAGAACCAATGCTAGATTCCTGGTCCAAGGACTGCTTGAGAAAGCCCACTTCATGGACCATTCTGACGTCTCAGATCAGCATGCAAAAAATCTCATCTGATATGCTATTAGCAGGTTCTTTTGACAGGTTCCAGCGTGGAATAGCACATTATTTTTTGTCTTACAACTCTATGGTAAACTATACTAGAATATACAGAGGGATTTCTACATCTTTCAAGATGTTTAATAAAAAGTCTGTTTATAACAACTTTTGAGGCACGTATACTAGTGAACGGTACTTTATGCAACATCCCTTGTCATTACCAACTGATAAATATTGTTTTTTTGGGTGATTGATATTTGGACGTGGTAGTGGTGGTCAGGGCCATGTGTTGATGTCCTGGAGAGCAAAATCAATCCACAGTGGTGCTTCTATTTGTGACAGAAAATGTTTATTTCCTCAGTCCGAGTGACAAGAGAAAAATGATTTGGGTGCGGGGCGGGGAAGAGAACAGCTATTAAATATAGTAAAGAAATTTCACAGGCCTAAAGAAACTACTAATAGGAAGCATGAAATGGATTTCTATCATGAAATAGAATCCTACTTCTGATAAAACACAAATCTGCTTGAAATTTGGAATCATCAGTAGGATTCAAAGTGACTGTTTTCAATTGTAATCTCCTTTTCCCAGAGAATGTTCTCCCAGAATCCTTAATCCTGGAAAAAGCAGGGCAAACTATGGCCAAAGGTTTCAGAACGTTTCTTTCCAACATTATTCTATCAACCATCACAGGGTAATTAAAGATTTAGCTAAGGCAGATTCCAAACTCCAAAATCAATTCTTTCCACTCTCTCTTCGCTCTCCATTTTAATTGATCCAATAAAAGCCTGTGGACATCACAGTTTAAAACACCTCAAAATAAAGCAGAGTAAGAAAGCCCACTTACTTCCCTATGTTTTATTGTTAAAGTAGCTGCATATTTTGTTTGCACTGTTATAGACTGTGATGAAATAAAGTTTGGAAAAAGCTGATAAATGTATGGGCCTCTTTTTGTGCAAAACCGAAGAATTCCTAAGAGTTGTAATCCTGGTTATGTTTCTTTTATAAATAATCTATAAATTTTCCTGTAAATACAAAAGAAAATGGAAGGAATTATTAAAGCCTGTACTTGATACAAAACACAGTAAAAGGGAGAGCGGGGAATCACCTGTTTCGAGTCCTATCTTAGCTGAGTTCTGGACACCTTTTGGAGAGATTTAATCACACTCTGGAAGCTTGTGCTTTCTCTGTCCCCTAAATGATGGCCGTGACCCTTTCTATTCCCTAGAAAGCAGTTCCACGTGGTTAGGTGTTCACGGCAGCTGCTCTGTGCAGTCCAGGTGGTCTGGGATGGGCAGACCAGTTATAATGGTCAAACATTTGTTCCACACGGTGAAGGTGGGGCACACGGGCTGCGAGAACGTGACGTCGAAGGTGTAGAGGTGGATGGAGTTCAAAGCATCGTAGAAAGCGACGGAGCCGTTATCATAGTCCAGCAGGATGCCGACGCGCCGAAGGTGGGGGGCCGGCTCGATGGGGATCTCCTTGCTGTTGTGTCTTACCACCCAGTTATTGTGACAGCGGCACAGCGCCCAGGAAGCAGAGTTCTTCCCAATCCACTCGTGCTTCGGGGCTGATTTGTACGCGAGGCCAATGGCATACCTGCAGAAAGAGAAGCACCATGACAAAAACAATGAACATGTTGCACATGTACGTGAAACCCTTTCTCTGGTCCTCAGGGGTCATGAGAACGTGATCCCCCGTTGTCCCTGTTCATTCTCCTCCAGTGAAAGCTTGGCAAGAGCCCTGACACATGTGTTCCTCATCTTCTTCCCTCCCAAACATACAGTGGGCGGAAAGGGGCCCTCGTGTTTACCCGCATTCCTGTTTTCAGCTCAGACATCACGAGAGGATTCGAACTTTGTGTTTCGCTGCCTTTCTTTTTTTACCCTCACGAAGCCCCACACGATGAATTCTCCAGGCCAGTGCTGCCCAATAGAACTTCCTGCGATGTTCTTCTCTGTTCAATACGGGAGCCACGAGCCACGTGCGGCCACTAGGCACCTGAACTGTGGCTGCCGAGAATGAGACACTGAATTTTAAATTGACCTAATTTTAATGAATTCAAGTATTTAAGTAGCTGCACGGGGCCCATGCCTACATGAACAGCATCACCCTAGACCTCTCCTTTTGACTTTCTTTGAATTTTTTTAACGGATGCCACGGCTGTCATTTTCCACAACTTCATTGTACTTTGCAAAAGGCAAGCATGGAGAATAATTTTCATTTATGACGATAAGTTCCTTGTCATCTCCTGGCCTGAGTCTCTCATCTGTAGCACAGGGACGATGACAGTCTCCATCTCTGAGGGTTATTTTGAGGAGTAAAAGCAAGAATATATGTAAAGTCCCGGGCACAAGGGCTGGCATGGAATATTCGGTACCTGTTATTTTATTATTTTTGCCCAATGACACATTACTAATAAATAAGAGAATCAAAATTCAAACCTAGGATGATTCAAAAGGCCACAAGCAACACTCTCTAATGCTTTCCCTCACCAGAAATTGTGTAATTTATCACTGCCAAGACTCCTTCTGGATTATATTTCCTACTACGCTTTTAAAAATTCTCAATGTCTTTGAGCAGATGGATATCCTGGTTATTCTAAATGTTCTCTCAGGGCTCAAAAAAAATGTTAAGAATTCTTTACAGTGTTCTAAGCTTCTTAATCTCTTTTTACCTCACTGAGGTATGCCTCCATAATATTTGCAGTATTTCACATTTATTTAGATAAGCAAAACCCATTGTTCTTAATAAATAGCAAACAATTCGGAGTTCACCTTTTAATATGTTATAGCATAAACCGGTCAAACTAGATATTGACGTATGGCACCTTACTCAATGCAGAATAAAAACTTCATTGTTCTTTGCTAAAATGACATTCCTTTAAAAAGTCACGTGCTGGGTTTTTAATTTAATCACGTTAAGAGTGGTATTTTACAAAAATGAATATAACAGGCCATCACTGAATTAAAAAAAAAAAGAACGGAATTGGTAATCCATTAAGCTCAGTGTGCCAACCTCTCTGCCATCAATTCAACCTCCTCTTCCCTCTCATAAAACCTGCCCTATATCACAAGGAGAACCCAGGGCTCCATTTTCCAGAATCTTCTTTCCAGTAGGACTCTGGTTCAGGTTCTGCCGTTGTGAAGCCCTTGCACAAGATCTAGAAGTTCTAAGGGGAAGGGAAACACTCTTTTCTGGTCAGCAGACAGCAGGGGTGAAGTTTGTGGAAGCTTCTGAGCGAGCTGCTGGGCACAGTGGCCTCTGGGCTGTGGGTATCCAGCACCCGTAGCTCGTGCAGGCTTCACGGACTAGAACAACAGGCTCCCTGATTTGTGCCCCCAGCCCTTCCTGGGCTCCAGTAAGGCTCTGGTTCTCCTCGTCCTTGGAGTACCTAGAATAACTTCTGTTTTAAAGCCAAACTGTAACTGAGACACTTTGGAAAGGTTTTTCTTCTTTCTTTTTTGCAATTTTAAGTATCTTCCCCACAGACCTGTGGCTTGGTAGACACCATTTCCATTTTTCAGAGAATTTGGAACCTGCATTTGCATCACAAAACAGCTGTATGTCTGGATTGTTTCCTTCTTGTTTCTGCGCATCATTTTTATGAAAGAATTTTATTTCTCATTTGAACCTTAACTGAAACCCCTACGAAGCCGCTACTGCAGATATGACTGACTTCATTCAGCAAGTGGGAAAACACAGAGAAGGTGAAAATCAGGAGCAAAATCCAAGATCTTGCCCCCTTCCCCTTGACTTCTGCTCTAGTGATCTTTGGGTGAACTTACGTTTAGTTAACACCATTTCATAAAACACCCAGTGCACATTCACAGCATTAGAGGGTAAGAAAATAACTACGTGTGTAGTCCATTAAGCAAAAGAAAATACCAGTATATTATCATCAATCTGTAAAACCATGCACATATTTCTATTGAACTCAAAAGGTGCAGGCAGAAGGTAATGTTCCATGAAGTTACGCAATGAGACTCAGAGAATTACAAAAGTATAAAAATGATGTTTCTCAGAACAATGTTAACCTGCCCCATTGGATGCATCATATCAAACATGTTCAAGTCAAGGCTATATTTCACGAGAAAATATGTTATCATTAGCTATTGCGGATCAAGGCGTCACAGGCATTTGACCATAGGGGTCACCCCTTCCTCGGTAATGCGTCCCAGGAAATGTTAAACTATGTTCTACATGAGAATTTTTCTGAAATCGACACAATCAGGTTTGTAAAAAGCCAACGTGTGGCAATTAATTTTAAATTATTCTTCCCCTACCCCATAGTTGGTTTTGACATCTGGAGGGTATTTTCGAGGTAATGCTGACCTGTGTTTATATAACAGAGGTAGCCTGGTAGAATTTCCTGTACCATCCATCAATGGGAATGAGATCATAATGATCAGGTATCATTTATCATAAATAATTATTAATGGGGTTGTAATTATTTAGACACTGGATTGCATCCCAGATTAATACAGCACGTTAATTAACTAGAAATGTTTGTTCTTTTGCACCTGTAAAAATTCATTGTATTTTCCTTTGGGCTTTTATCTTGCCTCGGTGTAGTTAAAAACTGTAAATACCAGTCTGGCCCAGAGCTGAGTGGGGAGGAAGGATTTGTTCTTCATCCTCTGGCAGGACGTTGGAACAGGAAAAAGGTTCTGGGCAAAGAGAATTGTGAGGATCACAATAGAACAAAGCCTACTTGGTTGGCTAATATAGGTACCACTGTTGGGAAAATGAGACAGCCAAGCTTGTGATTTCACTTCAGATTTCAGTTGATTTGTACCAACCAATACTACAAAGGACTTAGATGCAATGCATTATTTACATAAAATTGAATCGAAAGGTTTTTTTAAATAAAAAGTATTTCCGCATCCTTATGTCAAAGATAACACTGTTATCATACTCGTCATTTTCAGATCATGCAGTTTTAAAGTTTTTTTAAAGCAAGGATTAAGGTATCACCAACTAAGTACATCACTGTAAGCCCTAAAGAATAACTAGAAAGTTTTGAAAATAGAGCATGGTGGTGAAGAGCAGGGATCAACAAACTACAACCAAATCTAGTCCTCTGCTCATTTTTATAAATGAAGTTTCACTGATGCACAGCCACACCCACTCATGGATGTATGGTCTATAGTTTTCTCATTACAAGTAGAGCTGAGTAGTTGCAATGAAAATCGCCTGACCTGCAAAAGCAGAAATATTGGCTCTCTGGCCGTGTGCAGACAAGGTTTGTAGACTCCAGGTTAAGAGCCTGCACCCTGATTGCAGACCTCCTAACTATGCTACCTATAAACTTTGTGACCTTGTGCCCTTGGGTGTGTGCTCCAGACATCCCACCTGTAAAATGAGATACTCGCACCTCCCTCTACAGGGTTCTCAGGATGAATAAATGAATTAACATTTGTAAAATGCTTAGACCAGTGCCTGGCACATAGTTGTGGCTAGATGAAGGCTGGTTAAATAAAAATGAAATAGCTCCTGTTTTGAACAACAGCAAGCAGGTATTTGTGATACAGCTGGCCAGAGTAAGGGGTGCAGTCTGTGGCTGTGGAACAGGCAAGGTCAGCTTCGTGGGGTTAACCTGGCGAGGTAAACTTAATTCCAATGTAGAATGCACCCTGACCTTTGCCCTTAGGCTTAGAGAACCCACTGGGCTAAAGTCACTGGACTGGATCTACCAGACCTTCTGAAATGATTCTCATTCTGTGATCACTGCTTCACTTCAGCCCTTAGCTCTCAGCCATTTGCACCAATTGGCCCAGTCTAGAATCACAAAACATACAAGGTAACAGAAATTAATTTTTTTAAATGATGAAGAGTAATGTTTTAGAGTAGATATTGGTAAACTTTTTCTGCACAGGGCCAGAGAATTAATACCTTGGCTTTGTGGACCATTGGATTCCATCTTAACTGCTCAGCTGTGCAGCTCAAAGGTAGCTATCGACAATACGGAAAAGAATGGGCATCACTGTATCCCCATAAACCTTTATTTACAAATAACAGGCAGCCAGCCAGGTTTGGCCAAGCACTGTAGTCTGCTGACTTGTGTTTTAAGACATGAAAGAGCAGTGTTGGCACACTAGCTCTCCCAGGGACCGGGACTCGAACATCTTAGCTGCAATTCTGGCCATAAATAAAAAGTGGATGGACTTAAAACAAGTTGTTTTTCTTATTGGTGGAATGGTAGATTAGATAATTGCTTGGTGAATAAACATTCACTCCTTCCTTTCACCTCCATGAGAAGAATATACTTCCTTGCGCCACTGCCTTGGGGCTTGGCCAAGTGACTGGCCAATGAGGAGTTAGGAGACATGATGCAAGCAGAAGCTGGAAGCGTGCTTACACAGTTGTGCTTGCACTCTTAGGCTTTTTGAGAAGGACATGGCCTGGGTAGCCCACATATCCAAAGAGGATGAAGAGACATACGGAACAGACCTAGACCCAACCTACGGCTTAAAGCAAAGCCTAGTAGAGATTAGCCTTGATCAGCTGACCCACGGATGTGGGTGTCAGTGTGCAATAATAAATGACTGTTGTTTGAGGCCACTGAGCTTTGAGGTGTTTGTTATGCAGCATTACTGTAGCAACAGCTGAGTGATAAAGTTTTTCTGTACACTATTCTTCAAGATGGATCCTGGTATGGGTTGATGCTCTGACAAAGTACAGAAACAGATGTGCCTTTTTATGACTGGGGACAACAGATATAATTGCCTACCATGTGCTTCCACTTATGACCACTTCCCAGTAATGGCGGCCACTATCAATGAACACGTTTCCAGCTACGCCGTAGCTCCCTTGGCTGGTGAAGCGTTCAGGTGTGTGACTCTTCTTGGATGATGACTCGTCACGTTCTACTGTCAAGTTATCGTGGGACACCTTTAGCTTTCGATGTGCAGATTTGGGGTCCAGTTTAAATGGTTGGCCTGGAAGCAATTTTATAAAACAAAAAAAGGGAAGAGAAAAAGGACTGTTTATTTTAATGTGAAAAACAACATATTTTCAGAATCAGATTTTCAAAAGTCATGACATGTCTCAAAGATATATTCTACAGAACTAACCTCAGTGTATGTATTTATTCATTTTTTTCCTACTTAATCTCTAAAAATGTTTCCTTCTTTACCAGCAGAAACATTGGGAGGAGAAATTAGCTTAATGGTTACAAGCCTGTGTCTTAAACACGTATATTAGGAGTCAAATAGAGTTATTTGAAATCAAGGATTTGGGTTAAATGAGAGTCCTGAAAAACAGTGAATTGTTCCTGTCGACCGGCCGGCAACCCTATGACAAGGCACTACACTGACACACTCCAATTTGCTTTTTCTTGGGAGGTCTTATGCAAAGAAATACCACGTTAGATAACATATTTCTAGATCAAAAAGATATCAAGAAAAAAGAGGATAAAACAAAACATGTGGGCAGAGACAGAGAGAGAGATGACAATGTTATAAGACGTTTGCGTAAGCCAGATCATTCTTTGTTGTGGGGGTATCCTGTGTATTATGGGATGTTTCCCATCATCCTTGGCCTCCACCCACTAGCTGCCAGTAGCATCCACCTCAGTCGTGACAACCAAAAATGTCTCCAGACACTGCTAAATGTCCCCTGAGGGGGGAAAGGGGAGAATCATCCCCAACTGAGAACACAGACCTAGTAAAATAAAGAAATGACAAAAGTTATTAATTTACTAATCTCTTATAGAAAACAATATTATCTGCCATTTACAGAGCCCCAACCGTGTGTCAGACTTCCTATACATATTCGAACTCTCACAAGAACGCTTCCAGGATTTTTATTTTAAAACTGAGAAGGCTGAAGCGCAGAGAGATTCACGGTCTCACAGTCGTTAAAGGGTAGAGTCAGTTTTGGAAGCCGGCAATAGCTGATGCAAAATCCACTACTCCTCTCTGGTTCTGTACTTGCTTGTTTGCGGCTGTCAGAGATGCCTGAGACAGAGGAAAGAAGAAGAAAGGAGGACAGAGGTAGCTAGAAGGAGAGCAGATGAGAGATGACAGCTCTGCTGAGCTCCTGGCACTTACTGTTTGTCTTCAACTTCCCGGGCTCGCTGCTGCGGCTGCCCGCCTGGTTGATGGCCTTGACCACGAAGATGTACTTGGTGCCACTCTGCAGACCGTGCACGGTGTAGTGGTTCTGTTTGATGTTGGGCACGATCATCCAGCTATCGGCCGAGTTACACAGACCTGCGAGGCAAACCAGACAAGGTGCCGTTCTTTGGCGCAAGCAAGGGGCAACGTTGGCATAATTTTAGGTTATTTCAAGTGCTTTGTCACTTCTTAGGGACACAGCCAATAAACCTGAATGCTCAGTCTCTTGCTTCCAGAAGGAGGTCAATCTGTGTTTATTATTATATATTCCTGTTGTGTGTTCTACGTGGAAAAACCACTTACAATTATTATCCTGCAAATTCTATTCAGTATGAATAGGAGCAGTAAAGGTGGTTCTGTTCAGGATCTTAAGCTTGGATTATGTGCATGATGCGTTATTAGGTGCCGCAGTGGATGAGAAGAAAGCAGCAGGTAACCACGGATTCCCACCCCCCACCCCTACCCTCATTCTCATCATGGTGATCATTAAATTTTTAGATCTTATCAATTCTGAGATTCATGGAAGGTGAGAAAAAACCCTAGTCATATATGAGGAGTTGACTTAACTAATATAGATATAGTGGATTGCACTGTTGCTTCTAATTCCTCACCCCACCCCTGGATTCAGGTCTAAGTGACTTGGCAGTTGCTCCCTTTAAAGAGATGGAACATATGCCCTTATCGCCTGGCTTTGGATGGCCATGTGACTTGCTCTGGCCAACAGAATGAGGTCAAAATGACAGTGTGGCAGTTGCAAGAGTAGGCATTACAAGGCCTTGAGAGCGTCTGCTGCCCTCTCGTGCCTCTGCCATTGCGGTTGGGAGAACACTCCCCTGATAGTCTTGCTCATCCCGATAGGTCAGGAGATGCAGGGAATAGCTCTACTGTCCAGCCAACGCAGGAGTAAGGCCAGCAGAGACTGGCCGACTCCAAGCCAACTTCTGACAGAGGAGCTAAGAAAATGATCATCAGTGTTGTTTGTGATCCAGCATTAGTGTGGCTTTAGTTGACTGATTCAAGAGGCATCTTCCTCAGAGAACCCTGGGACAGTGGCACCTATGGGCAGCTTGGGGCCCAGCACGGGTCTTAGAAAAGCATCGGTAGCGATTTTGACAAGCTGCATCCCTAGCGTGGCTGATTTCAGAGTTGAGTGGGGCTGCTGGCCTGCCTGCATTCTGCAGGATGTGGGTTGGGGAGCAGGCTGAGAACTGATGATGCTTGGAAGAACAGGCAGGAAGCCCATCTTGTTTTGCAGCTGGCTGATACTGAAAACATTTCTCTGGTACGGGGCCCGACTCTCCTCTCTCCCCTCCCCACCCATCAATCTTCACTCTGATAGAACTTCTTCCTGGCTCCCTGGTGACTGGGCTGTCATGAAGTTTCCTGACTCTGGTGAATTTCCTTCACTGGTTCTTGGTAGAGGCCGGACCCTCCACTTCCAGAGGGCAGCTAAACTCACTTCCTCTTCCTTCCCTTTCAGTGGATTTGCAAGTCAAAGGGCTAGTTCTTTTGATCTTGAGGCAACTTACACCTTACCATATTCTAGAGAAGCAGTCCCTTATTCTTTCTTTGGCCTCACCTCTTTGAGAATCTAATAAAACATTTCTGTAGACAGAAGTTCACATATACATATGCATACCAAGCCACAGATATTTGCACAGAATTTCAAGGTATTCATACCCCATGAAGTCTCTCTTTGAAACCTACTAAATACTTTGTCCTACTTTTGAGTTAAATATTATTTATAGCAGTCTCACAGTTGAGAAGAACCTAAAAAGTATTTTGTGAATTGTGAGAATTTACCTCTTACGATTCGTATCTTGAGTGCACAGTATTTTCAGACACACTTCTGTGAGTCTTTAAAATATATCTGTATATATTTGGCTTTGTGAATTTTCTATCATCTATTCACATTTCCACCTGGGAACATTTTCACCCAGGAGGACTGCCAGAGTTGACAAAGCCAGCACAAAGGAAGGAAATACTGTGAGACTCACAGAAAAGATCGTGTGTGTGTTCATGTCTGGAGATATAGTACAGCAACTAAGGCACCATCCACCCCCCCCCGACCTCACCCTAATTTCCCCAGCTCTATGTTTTCCTACAAACTCTCACCTGTGTGAGACTGAGGAGAACATCCACAAATAGTTTAGGAACATGGGACTCTGCCTACTACATTTCACCTTTGATCATTTCTCACCTTCTCTTCTCCTTAAACATAGCTGTGATCAACTCAATGCTTCTAGATAGTGCCACAGACAAACAGCAAATTTTGATGCAAACCAAAGGGTCATTTTGAACTCTGAGCCTCAAGAATCCTGTAACTCCCTTTAGGTATTTAATAATATTACAATAGGACTAAAACAAAAACAATGAGCTTTTCTAGTGCTTAGGATAATCCACTCATATTCTTAGACCTTTGTCAACGGCAGTCAGGCATGAATGAAAGCAACAGTGGCATTCAGTAGAATCAATGAGAATCTTATCAACGTCACTGTGTTTACACTGTTCCTGTTTAATTGCATATGTTACAGTAAAATGACTATTTTGGTCAAAGAAAGCAAATGTAAAAATGTTTCAATTAACTTTACATCACTATACGACCCAAAAGCTCGGTTTAATATGGTGGGGAGTGCTTTCAGCAGCATCATAAAGCAGATGTCTGGAATTGCTGTAAACGACAACTTGGCCCACAATCCGGTCTTAACCCCACAAAAAAAGACTTAATGTTACGGGAACTTTTTCCAAACAAAAAAGGGACCCTGACCATCCTGATTATTTTGAAGAGGTCACTAATTTTTTCCTTGAATATGAAAAGAACAAAATGGGTATGAAGTCGTATAATTTGATTGGATGGCTTTATACTGGGACAATCTATTTTCATGAATACTAATAACAATTACTATTTAGGTTTAACGTTATATTATTACTATTGCCAGGATAATAACTGAGAAGTTGATTAAAAATGCCAAGAAAGCAACACTGACCATTTTCTTTGGGGGCTGGAGCAAGTGGGGTGCCTTGGGGTACACCATTATTGCGTTGCTAGTATTGGTCTTGTGCCAACACCACTTAACTTCTTGCATATGGCGCCAAGTACAGACTTTTCTGCCTCGATATCCCACTGTGTCAGGACTATTGACCAGGTTTTATTCATCTCTTTATGAAACACCCACTAACTATCTCGACTGAAACGTCACTTTTCTCCAAATTAATTTTCAGTCATCTTTAAGGGTAGTCCAACATTCACCTTCTCCAATCCAGCTCAAAGTATTAAAACAACAATGGAGCTTGGAAGATAATTAGACCATAATGAAACTTATTTGAGGTTTTTAATTTTGTATAGTTTTTTTTTCTCATTCACGATGGGTCAGAAGCACTTCCCTACATAATGCCATTAGGATTACAAGATCCTTATTACATTCGGGATTACAGCCTTGTATAACTGTCATCTTGCTGTAAAACATTATGTATGAAACATTATGCAGCATGGACACCCTTCTGAGAGGCTGCACACTAGCTTCTAACATCCTTCATCTAACAGACTGGAGAGATCAGCAGTGAATATTCTTTTCCTTCTTCTCTATAAAAAGTATATGTTTAATACCTTTCATGAATGTTTTCAGAATGACTAAAATAAATTAAATACAGATAACTTCTTTGCCATGAAGGCTTTTCACTTTTACTAATGAAATCTTTTCACTTTTACTACTAATAAAAATAGGCTGCTGGAAAAAGTCCCCAATTTAAGATTTTAAATGATGCATTAAAAGTAGTTTTGGAAAAAAAGAGAAAACACTGGAAAATTAAATACACACCTATTTGTTAATAAGTAATTCATTAACATCCGTAATCGCCAGTCTATTAATAAAAATGGAAAATAACATTTGTAATGTCATTAATTTTGCATATGAATGTATGAGTTTGATTAGTGGGAACCTTTTTACAAGATTACAAAGCTCGATAGATATTATGTAATTCTCCTTCACTGAAGTCACTTGAGGGCAATTAACTAGAATTTATTATGACAAGGGAAGGAACCGTGAACTGGAGACAGCAGAAGATTTTCTAGTGGTATAAGGACTGAGCCAGTTTTTGACATTATATCTTCTAATTTGCCATAGAGTTTTACCACTAGATCTTGTCATTCAATATAAGATCTGCAAAGGATATTCTTCCGAACGGTAGGACAGATGGACAAACAACATTCAAAGAAGTCTTTCTCATGAAGATTGTGTAAAATGCTATGTAGATAATCCTGGCAAATTACATGATTGACCTTTATGCCAAAAAATATCAGCCTTTCGAAAATGCAGCGATGGGTGAGTGCAGTCTATATTTTTGTAGGAGTAATAATGTTGAATATCTATGTTCTACCACTGTGGCAATCACAGAACTAAGGCCTTAACCATGTGAGGTTAAAACATTACTTCTTACAGATGAGAAAACAGATTCGGACGATGTTCAATAATTTGCCCCAAATTATAGAGCTAGTGAGGTCCAAAGTTGGGATTCAAATTCAGGTCTCCCTCGGTGGCTATAAATTTGTATGATATTTAAGAAAAAAAATACTTGGAAAATACTTGCATTTCAGTTAACCTTTTCCTCTAAATTCTCTGTTGTAACTTGATCCTGTAGGCATCAGGTCATTATTAAACTGGTTTGATGGACATTAAAGAAACGAACAAATCCCAGTATTAGCACCTGCAGTTTCACTGTTTTCCACCTGTCCTGAGAGAGCAGCCTTTCTGGTATCTGTGCATTAAATAAAGCAGATCCATAATCTTTATTAAGCCTTTTGCACTTATTTTTCTTGTGGCAACTGTGTTCTGAGAACAAAATACCTGTCTGGAATCGCCCAGTGTAAAGCTCTGAGGTCATGGTGCCCGGTGGTGTGGCTATTGTTGGATTGCTGCAGGCACGGCCTTTCCTCATTTTTTCCATTTATGCATCTTGTTTTGGTATTATTTTCCATGCCAACAGCATGGACATCAAGTTAGTTACATTTAGCCACCTGAGAAACTCTAAGTTTTAAGCAACAGATACCTTCCTTTAGATCTGGGGATGGAGTGAAGAACTGATATTGAGTTAGGGTTCGAGAGTAGGTGGCCTTCTGGCTCCACTTCCTTCCTCCTCCCCGTATCTACTCCTTCTGCCATGTAACCTTATAGGCTCTCTCATTCTGACTCTGGGCTTACCCACAGGGGTTGCTTGGCCAATAGCATGTCAGCTAACATGTACACATGATGCTTGAGCTATTGCAGGAGAGAACTATACAGCAGTTGGGCGGCCCCAACTATCAGCCTGACATGTGGGAGAGCCTAACCAAGATTTGTAGGAACCCCCAGCTGAATCCCAGCTGGTTCCAGATGCACAAGTCATAAATGTTTATTGTTTCTATGGTACTTAGGTTCTGTAGTTGTTTAGCAAAAGTCAACTGATACAAGGCCCATCAGTCCAGGTCCAAACGCCATGATAATTTGACTCAAGAAATTTCAGGAGAGACATAACCATATGTGGTGGATGCACCCTTGGGTGGCCCCTAAGATTTCCACTCCATACTATTCAGAACTTAGTGTAATCCTCTTTGAGTGTAGACAGGACCTGTGACCTGGTTCTAATGAATGGAATATGATAAAAGACAAAGGTCTTATCACCTTTACCATTCTGTGATATTACATTATATGGCAAAGGTGAAGGGAATTTGCAGGTGTAACTAAGATCCCTATTCAGTTGACTTTGAGTTAATCAAAAGGAATATCATTCTGGGTGGGTCTGACCTAATCAGGTGATTCCTTTATTGGCTTTAGAGGTGAAATACTGGAAGTAGCAAAGTCTCTGTCTCTCTGTCTCTCTGTCTCTGTCCCTCTCTCTTTCTTTGTCCTTTATGGCTTTAAAGAAGTAAGCGTCCATGAATTCTACAACTATAATGGAATTCTGACAACAACCTGAGGGGCCTACAAAATGGACTCTTCCTTAATTGGACCTCCATATGTGAATGTGGCCCAGTCAACACATTGTCTTCAGCCTTATGGACCCTAATAAGAGGATCCAGTTAAACTGTGCCCAGAATCCTGACCTATGGAAACTGTGAAATAATAAATGGGTATTGTTTTAAGCTGCTAAGTTTTGGAAACATTTTACATGGCAACAGAAAACTGATATAATTTTTCCTAGATCAAACAAAAATAATTTCAGACAAATATAACATTCCTCAAGTGTGCCAAGAAGCATCCTTTAGGTATAAAGTGACTCCAAATGTTTCTTTTTCTAGTTACATTATTCACTCAGCAACAGATGTTGCTTCTTTCAATACTCTGTGTGTTTTCAGAGAACCTTCTGTGTTTTGAGTCTGACACAATGTTTGTTGATCCCAATTCACTTTTTGCAACGAATCATCTCTCCATTTTCTACCTGCTCTTCTCAAACCTTTGTACTCTAATTTTCTCTGATTGCCTTGGAATTTCTGATCATCTTTTGAATTTCGTCTTTTTCAAATGAATGTTTGATACAATCTCTGGTTCAGATTACCCAGTGTGGTAGTAATGTCCATACCGTAACACTGAGTAAATAATTCTTTAACTGGGGCAAAAAGAAATTAATTACATTTGCTTCTTTTTGCTGTTTTCCCTTTTATGCTATATAGTATTAATAGTATGTGGGTTAGTGTGTTAAATTACATTCTAAGTATTTAGAATGAAATTATGTAAATGCTATTTGTTTACCTTGCTTTAAATCAGGGTTTTTCTACCTCAGTGCTACTGACATTTTGGGCCAGATAATTCTTTGTCTTGTGTGTGGGTGATGTTCCCGTGCTTTGTGGGATATTTCCTATCATCCCTAGTCTCTACGAACCTCCCCCAGGTTTTGAGACCCCAAAATATCTCAAGACATTGTCAAATGTTCCCCAGGGACAAAACTGCCTCCAACTGTGAATTTTAAATGAAGGAGTAACTATTTAATATGATATTAGTAATTATCGAGTAATTTGTATTTCAGGTTCGTGTTGAAACATAATTGAAGGTTGAAAATCTTACTATGCTTTAATTTCATGTTAAGTTTATAGTATATCTATCCTAGATCTATAAAATATAATAAGCTCATACAGCTGGAAAAATAAATTTTAAAAAATCACATGTCACCTCTCTGAAGGGCAATTTGGCAATGTCAACCAAAATTAAAGTGCAAATAATCTTTGTTCAAACAATTCCATCTCAAGAGATCAATTTATAGATATGTATTGTATGAAAGGAGAGATATTCAAGGATATTCATTGAGGTATTGCTTAAAGGGCAAAAGACTGGAAACAAAGTAAATATACATCAATAGACTATGTGATAAATAAATTAGAATACTATGCTGCCTCAAAAAAAAGTGAAGCAGTTCTTTATTTGTGCTGGAATAGAATGGTCTATCAGTATAATATTTAGTGAAAAAAAGCAATGTGAAAAACTGTGAACAGCATGCTACTTTTGTGTTTCTAAAAATATGTCTCTGTGCGTGTATGTATGAGTGTATGTGTACTGTAGACTATAAACAGACTATCTCAGGAAAGATGAATGAGAAACGCAACTGGTGTAGTGTATAATTCTGAAACTGTGGTGGCTGGTAGAGTAAAAAACATCCAATTTTCACTGTATACATTTTATATATTGTTATATAGAGTTTGTGCATTACTTACTGAAATGGAAGATTTTATAGAGTTAGTATTTCTCCATGATTTGTAGCAAGGCATATAGAACTGGGAAAGAGGAATAATACCAGAAGAATCCAAAATCCTGGAAGGAGAGTGAAATGATGCCTAACCATTGCTAAACCAGTGCTTCTCAGACTTGCTCCCAAAAGCATTTCAGTAATGTAATGATGTTTCAGGACAGTAATGATATTTCCTGGGAATATGGGCTGGAGTTACAAAAGTCTTTCTGGAATTACCTTCTCCTCTCCTTCTCCATTGCTAATGCCATTTGCAGGTCCTGGCTATCTTTGCCTCTGTGAATTACTATGAATCCCCTAATTCATGTCTCTGCTTCTAGTCTTGCTCTGTTCCACTCCATCCTCCACAGTGCTGAGTCGGCTTCTAACTGTACATCTGATCACACTACTGCTATGCACGACTCTTAAGTCCATAGAGTAAAAATCCAAACATGGTGTGGCCTGGATAGCCCTTGCTCATCTGTGGGTTAGGATTAAACGAATGATGAGTAAGAACATGTATCTTCTTGACTCAGACCTGTAGAGGTTAGATCCCGGTTGTATTTCTCTGTGCTCATTTCTCACCGCTGCCCAGTCCTCATTTGTCTCTCTAGCCAGGATTAATTAGATGAGATCTCCCAATATGCCCTACCATTTTACGTCTCAATAGGTTTGCTTAGGATGACGTGGCTGTCTGATAGCCCCTTAACTTGCTGATTTACCCACTTTCTTTCAAGACTTGCTTTAACCATCACTTCTCCCGAGAACTTTTTGTTGACACACCATTTCTGTCCTACCTACTCGAATAGCTTGCCAATGTTGTCAGTGTTTCATGATCTCCTCCTTTTACTCCAAAATTATACATTCTTGGAAAATGTAAGATTTTAATAAAGGCTTCCCAGGCAGGCCAATTAGGGAGTAGAAGGGCAGAGGGTTGAGGAGGAAACACTGGGAAAGGGATATAAGAAAGGCAGTGGGAACCATTTGTTGGTAAAGTGCATTTATACTTTAGTCACTTAGAAGTGAATCTTTCTTCATCTCTCTTTTAAATTAATCCTAAACAATAGCTCTATTTTGAGCATTGAGTACCTCAGATTTACTTGTGCTAGGAAAGAACAGTGTAGTTAAGAGATACGGTAAGAGCACATTAAGTTAATATGGATTTATTTAAAACACTCCTTTGTTGAGAAGTGACTGCTATTCCGTTCTACTTTGACATATTCTATTTATTTGCTAAACAAGTCTCAAACTTGCTCCCTTGAAAAGCCATTTCATCTGGACCTTTGCCATTTACTCGACTCATCGAAATAACTCCGAGGGTGGGGAGGAGTGCTTCCTCTGTGATCATCAATCTGGCCGGCTACTGCTGTTGCTCGAGATCATCAAATCATCCCAGATACTAAATAGTTCATGAGTTCCAGGAGAGAGGGGATTCTCTGTTTCAAATAAAGCCTGAAATTCTTCCCAGGTGGAGAGCAATTACTAACATTTCAAATGACTGCCCTGCTCTCCTCCAAATGGGACAAGGTATTTGGTGGTCTTTGGCTATTCATTTTATTAACTCCTCTTTTGAAATTGTGAGATAACACTCAGAAAAATATATAAAATTCAATGGATGATATAATGACTAAACCATGTAAATCCCACCCCAAAAGTATTAAACCCATGGACGCCCATATTTCTTCCCCAGTAGTGCCGCACACTCCCCTCCCATCTCAGAAGTAGCCATCGTCCTGGATTTTACTTATAGTTTTAAAACCTATGTATACATCTCTAAATGAAATAGTTTATTTTTACCTTCAAGTCATGCATGTATAAATAGACTGCATATATTTTTTTTGTTTCTTGCTTTTTTCCCATTAACAATATGTTTGTAGGATTCATCTATGTAGTTTGCTAGAGATGATTAATTTTCATCACAATTTGGCCAGTGATTTTTACTAGTATAGTACAAGTGAGTACTATCATGTTCTTGGTTAGGAAAGACGAGTCAATAAATACTACGCATTCTCTCCTCCCTTGTCTTCCTTGATGTTTAAATTCAGAAAAACAATCTATCTGAAAACAGTCACCAGATAGAGAAATCGATAAGGCATGCAATACTCACTAACAACATTGGCTTGTCCGGTGAATATGGTATACTGGAGCTCATAGGACACCACACTGAATTCGTCATCTGAGGTCCAATGAACAGTAATGGTATCATAGGAAGCTGTGCAGAGCTCTTCTCTAATCGTGGGAGGGTTGGGAGCTGTGGGCATCAAGAATGTTCATTAATGAAGAAGCAGACACCTCTGGGATACATTTCAGAGGAGTGCTGGCCCGTCGAAGCAGGCCTTTCTGAACAGATCCATGAGGTCTGCTGTCATAGAGATGGTAACCCCAACCTAAGGAACATTTGCTTGGCTTGTTATCACTGTGATTTTTAATCGGTAGTGTGACTTCAGCCTGCCAGTATGGACTTATCTCTATTTATCCTAAAAGCATGTTTAGGAGGTTAAACAAATAATATTCTCTCTTCCATGAAAGAAAACATGTTAACAAAAAGTAAACAAGATAAACTTTTGTGATTTCATCCACTTTGGAGGGACGGCAAACTTTTTTGGTAAAGGGCTGGATGGTAAATATTTTAGGCTTTGCAGACTCTGTTGCAACAACTTAACTCTGCCTTTGCATCATGAAAGCAGCCAAAGAAAATTTGTACTCAAATGGACATGGCCAGGTTCCAGTAAAACCTTATTTACAAAAACAAGTGAGGGCTAGATTTGGTCTGTGAGCCAAAGTTTGCCAACCTCTGAGCTACATGATGCCACATATTTTTATATTTAAAATTGCACCCAGTTGGAAAAATACCAAAGTTTTTTTATCCCATAACAAATCAGCCAAATAACTGTTGGAAAATCTTCTTTCATTAGATGTTTTGATGCCTTATTAAAAAATTATTAGTGTGGCCCTATTTTCTTCTCATTTTTCAATTTATCAGTGATATTTCAAATAAGGACATGATTAGCAATCCATCATATCTAAACAGTACATTTTCCTTCCTCAAGAAAAACATGATTCCTTGGCATTTGGTTAACTTCATTGCTGGAGAAGGCTGCTGTTTTATGTCTTGAACACATTCTGGAGCAGAGAAGTCTACATCCTACCAAAATAATGATTTTAAGTTGATTTCTACTGGACTGATTTCAGTAACTGGTTTTATGAGAAGAGTTTGTGAGCAAGAAAAAGGCTAGACAGTGTGTGCTTTGCACTAGCAATAATGTTTTAGATCAGGGGTTGGCGAACTACGGCTATGGGCCAAAACTGGCCCACTGCCTGTTTTTGTTAATAAAGTTTTATTGGAACACAGCCAGGCTCATTCATTTACCTATTGTCTACGGCTGCTTTTTTGCAACAGCAGAGTTGAGTAGTTGTGACCATATGACCTGCACAGCCCAAAATATTTACCATTTGGCCCTTTACAGTCAAAGTTTGCTGACCCCTGGTTTAGAGAATCAATCTAGGCCTTTATTTCAGCTCTCTGTCTACCAGAACCTAACTTTGAAAGGAGAAACATACCTGCATTCTATAGGTTAGTGACAACCTTTTGCTTACACTACTATAGAATTCATGAGTCCTAAACAAATCCAAAGAGGGGGAAAAGTTTATGAAAATGGTAAACTTAAAACTTTGATTATTTTAGTATTCTCCACTTCGCCACCTAAAGACATATTCAGGATAAGTATCATACAAAGTAAGGAACTTTTATGTCTGCTGTATAAAGTCACTTAGTCCCACTTTGTCTATTGGTTATTGAACACCTACATGTGGCAGGCACTGCATTAAGTTGTGTATTATGACAGGAGGGCTCTACAGAGCCCTGCGAGTATTCTTTCTGGAATATGTGTTTAGACATCTGTCTCCTGAAGCAGCCACATGCAAGATTTAGTGTCATATGCTGTGACTCGGATGTGGATGAATCAATGACACCAATCAGGAGATGCATTCTGTGGATCGTAAAACATGCTTTTTATCCGAGTGGTCTCCATTAGTGTGGGGTCATCCTGCATGGATCGGTGGAGAAATACTTATTCATCCATAATCTAAATAGTTCAATAAGCTATTTAGATTGTGGAAAGATTTTGTTCTTTCTGCATTGCAATATATGATTAAATATCAAGAAAATCTTCAAAATAGGCAAGTAGCTGTGACATACATGGCCGTAGCTGCAATCATGGAGGAAATGTCACCTCTCTGGGTTATTAACTTGACATACCACTTAGAGGCATGTCAGACGGGGAAAAACACTTGTTTTCACGACCAGGCAGGCTAACACTGTTTCGATCATAAACCCAATGGGTTTGTCCTAAAACGTCAATACACAATTTACTGTAAATGAGAACAACAGCATGCTGCCAATTTCAATATTCATGGAATGAGTACCAGGGCTGTTATTTTCTTGCCTCTATCATAAATAAGACATGAGAAATGGTGGTCTAATACTCCACAAACACTTCATTTCCTGCTTACAAATGTCTGAAAAACTATTTGGACTTGGCAATATCAGCCAAGCATCCTATGTTATGGTCAGGATCAATGTTATGTCTAGAAATGGGCCAAATTTGTTTTTGAGGCTAACGGCTAAGAAGGCATAAGAGCAGGTACCCCATATGGTCTTTAGTTTGGCATAAACAGCCATCGGAATGATATATGGTGCTCACATTACTAGTCAGCGCAAACTACTTTCACAATCTCCCCTTTAATCAGTACTTTGCATTCCAAGAGCGATTAGAATAGGTGTGCATCCTTGAAATAGCATTAAATAATTATTGGGAAATGGGGACAACATATTGCTGTCAATGAGATACCAATTTTATGCAGAATGGCCATATGCCCAAATATTTTTTTCAGACTTTTTTGCCTCTGGGCATGACATTGTGACATGGATCTGGCCCACGAGACACAAAGCAAAAGTTTGCTGGATGGGTCTTCAGAGTAAGCCTTTTGTTTTCCTGATAAACAAAGACAAACTTGGCTGACAGCGCTTTCTGTCATGATTTCGCCCTCGGCCCCTCTCTTTTTAGCTATAGCTTGAATAGAATGTTTGGAAGTGGTGTAGCTACATTGCGATCACGTGTTCAAAAGGCAACACAATGAATATGGCAGAGCAGAAAACAGAGAAAGAGCCTGGGGTCTGAGGTCATCGGTGAACTGCTGCCCGATCCTGGTTCACATGCCTCTGTTCTCCTGTTTCATGATAATGAATATTCCTTGATGGGTTAGTCACTGCTAATTGGATTTTCTCCTGTTGCAGCTATTCTCATTCCCAAATGATATAAGAGAAAAGGAGATTTAAAAAACAAAAAACAAAAACAGGATGCCACCATGAAAAGCGGCTGGGCCAGAGAAACCCCTAGACCTGCACTGTCTAATACAGTAGCGACAAACTACAGGTGGCTCTTTAAATTTCAATTAAATTTAATTGAAGTTAAATAAAAAAACAAACTGAATAGCCACATTTCAAGTTTTCCAGAGCTGCATGTGGCTAGCAGCTACCATACTGGATAGTACAGATATGTAATGTTTCTATTGTCACAGGAAGTGCTAGTGGATAGTGTTAGCTTAGCTAAATCTCAGAGTTAAAAGCTTAAAAAAGAAGGGCAGTAAATTCATACATATTTGAAATTAAGTTTGGGTTTTTTTTTTGTGAGTTGATTTCTTTCTTCTTTAATAGGAGTGGTATGGTTTGAAAGAAGAATTACATAAGATAGGAAGTTTGTGGGATGACTTGCTTGCCTCCCTTGTAAATGCAGAAAGGCTAAAAACGGCACCTCGGGGCCTTGCAAAGAAAAGAACTGATCTTCTGGGTACAATGCTCCTTGAATGCAGAACTCCTTGCTTTCTATCCACAGGCTGTAAAAACAAACATCACACAATGCTCCCACTCTCCCACAAACATGCATATAGAATTAAGGTTGAGAAGCTGATGCCGTGTGCAGTAAGGGATGCGGTCTCTTGAGGGCTACATGTCCTAAGTTCAGTGCACATCTGGTTTTGCTGTATATATGAAGCTTTCCTGAAGTCATAAGCGCCAGTGGCTTTGGCTAACACAAATAAGGTCGTCTAAACAGTCCACATTCTACCAGCTAATGTTTTTAGTTCCCATTTTAGAGGTTAACAGCAAAGAAAAACTTGGAAGCATGGTTAGAAATAGGAGTAGCCTGAGGTTTCATTTTATTGTTGTTGCTTTTGTTTTTCAAGCTTGACTCCCACCCCCTCCCCCCCCACCCCAAAAAAAAAGCCTATAAGAAAGCACAGGATTGAAACATGGCACCAGGAATTCAAATGTGATTTTTGGGATGTTTGCCATAGTGACCTTTTCCAAGATGAAACTCAGTCTTTTACTAGAAAAGGCAGAGGTCTTTGGAGTCTGTATGGACCCAAGCCAAATCCTGCTTCTGCCACTCCCTAGCTTTCTGACTTCTAGCAAGACGGAAGACCTTCCTCATTTGCAAAATGAAGACTATGACACTTTACCTCAATTTGATGTTGTGAAGATTAAACAAAGTCACAAATACAAAGAGCTAGAGCAGGCCAGAGAGCCAATCAGTTAGCTGCCATCTTTTATTCTGCCAAGGTGCTATGAGAGTCAGATGCCTTGCTGACATGAAATCGAAAATAGCCATGCTACCCTAATGTATCAATCTCTTTTGATGGCCAACAGAGCTATCCTTTGAGTCACGACACTCTGAGAATAAGGGAAATAGAATAAGTAGACTTTTAATGAGAGATTCTCTTTTTTTGTGGTATGCCCTCAACAATTAGTCTTGGACTGTGTTGCTTTGGTTGAAAAAGAGTGCCAGAAAATGTTTACAGGAATATTCGACTCCATTCCTAAATTAGAAGCCTACACCTCTGGTGTTTAGGGAATTGATCTGGTGGCAAAGTACTTGTGTCACTGACTGTATACAATGTCAAAGAAAACACAAACGACAATACCTGTAAGGTAATCCAGACATTCTAGCAATTTCTTCTCTCGGGAAAAATCTAAGGCAAAGGTGTCAAATGTGTCATTGAGGTTGATTTCAGGAATTAGGACCTGGGATGAAGCAGTTGCCATGGAGACTCTGTAATTTTAAACAAAACAACTTTTTTAGAAATGTCAAGATGGCTTTTATCATACCTGCACAGGAATGAAAAAAATAAAAAGAAATATCATAAAAAAAGGTGCGGTTTCTACTCACAGCTTTAAAAGAATCTCAGAATGGCACAGCACAACAACACAATGCAAATGAATTCAAGCTTAAGGAAAAGGCAAAGAATTGGAAAAACAGTAGAATGGCTTCCCCCTTCCTTTTTACTATCGGAAAAAAATTCCCACGGAGGCAAAAAGAATATTCATATTTCATGTTGCTGTGTATTTAACAGCCTGGCCCCATCACATCTAACCCCAGCGAGAGGCACATAGCTCCAGGCATTTCTTCACACATCTGTCTGGGAAACTGTTTGTTCCTTTCAGACTCGACCCTGCTCCACTTCAAAGAGGAGTCTCCAAAATCTCAAACTGCATAAAAGGCAAAGTGAAGATTAAAAAAGAATGTTTCCAGATATTGGATTAGTTTAATCAATTACTAGCCTCTTTCTAAAACAAACATTAAAAAAGAATTTTGTCTGGCTCGTTTTCATTCTCTTTGTATTCATTTTCTTTGACCATATTCTCAGCAGATGCCATGGAAAATATTCATGAGCTTTCTCACAAATTCCTCCAATGGATGTACTGTTTCTCCTCTTCATTTAGGATTGCCAGTTAAGAGTTTTCATTTATAACCATAAAGCAAAGTACTGGTAAGTACCAATCTCCTGCTATGGATCCTCAAGTTGATTTGGAAAGTTCAGTTATTAATAGTGGAACATTTTGAGTCTTTAAAAAATGCAAGTGATTCTCTTAAAAACAAGAAAATTGTGCATGATGCAAACCACTTCTGAGCATATCAAACTACGCAGACTTATCATCTTGTGGGTTTTGGTATTTCGTTAAGTTTGGTAAACACCACCAAGGACCTACAATGTGTAGGGTGCTGGGAATTTTTGAGCAAATAAACAAATTTGAAATAATTTAGCTCTAAATCTAGTTACTTATTTTCTAATTAAGGGCATTGATGCTCATTTGACAACAGCCAGGAGGAGAATTCCAGGTCTATATTCTTCCATTTAATCTAGAAAAATGTCAGCCTGGTTACCCCAAGAGATATATCTCCTCTTTCATTTCATAATGACTCTTAAAGTTTTGGATTTTATAAATATATCTTGGCTGTAAAAATTATACCTATGGGTTTGTCCATACAGTAGACTATTATTCATCCATGAAAAGGAATGAAATATTGCTACACACTACAACATGGATGAACTTTGAATGCATTATGCTACATAAACAAAGATACACAAAAAAGGCCACACATTTTTATCATCTATTGGTACGAAATGTCCAGAACAGGCAAATTCATAGAGATGTAAAACTGACTGGTGGGTGGCAGGGGCGGGGGAGGAGCAACAGAGAATGACTGCAGAATGGTACGAGGTTTTCTTTTGGGGTGATGAAAATATTTAGGAACTTGAAAGAGGTAGTAATTGCACAAGACTGTGAATGTACTAAATGCCACTGAGTTGTACACATTAAAATGGTTAATTTTATGTTATGCATATTTTACCTCGATAAAAAGATTTACACCTGTGAAATGCTCAAAATCCTTAAAGTTTCTATAATAGCTATTTCTGGCGCATTTTCAGTGCCATACAGGGAAGAAAGTAGAGAAGATAATCAACAATGTAATAGAATGATATTGGAATCCATAGATGAAAGTTTGAAGAGGTATAAACTCAGGAAAGAAAAGTTTCAAGTGTTTGAATGAGAGTAGAGAATCTAAATTTACCACCTGACCCTTTGACCAAAAGCAATAAAGAGCAGAATTGTGATTCTGTTGGCTAAATATTACACCCAAAGGAATTGGGCTAATTATTATGACTAACAAGTGCTAATTTAAAACTATGGATAAAGAGATGGTTGCTAGGCATTTTTCATAGACGGTCTACTTTAAAAAAATGCGTCCCTTCTGACCCATAAATATAAAGTCCTTAAAACTCAGAGAGAGCTTAGGATTATTCAACAAATGTTTACTAACCTCTTAAAGTGTGCCATGTACTGAAGAGTCCAAAATATTTGTGCTAATGCCTAAAAGTTAAAAGAAATGCTACAGTGCCATTTGAACACTTCAAATAAAAATTTTAAAGTGAAACCCCAATTAATTCTGTTTCATGATGTCCAGGACAGAGAACTGCAATGAGTTATTCTGAACGAGCGGTTAACTTTCGATCACACGTCTTTGTCGCGCACGCATGGCACAGAGCTTGTGTTCGACAGGTTAGAGGACTTCAATTGCTCCGAGTAGATAATCTTTGCTTTAGCATTTCCTCTGTCCAGTGACAGATGCTCTGTTTAGGTTCATCTAAAACAGATTTCACTCTCAAGTTTCTCCTGGTTGGATGGTCCATAAACAATTAAGTAAAACATGCCTTGGTCAAGTGCCTGACATTTTGATGGTGAGAACTTTGTGGGTTAGGAATAAAAAGGATGAAAGTTCCAGAGCCTGGGAGCCAAAGACTGACAGCAAGACTCTTTGGAGATTACCGCAGCTTTTAACACCAACACATTTTTTTGATGGAAAGATATTTATCTTTGGCTACGATTTCAAATTCTTAATTGGAGTGACAGGCAAGGGGAGATCTGCCAAATTCAACATTTTGGGCCATGTTTTCATTCCCCAAATCCTTGTTGACCATCTTCTTGCCTTTCAGATAAGTTACCAAAATTCACCTGGGCCATTAGTGCTGTGGAACTTTCTCAATCCCTTGCTTTCAAACTCATGTTTGTATGTGTGTGTTCGTGCACGTGTGTGTGCATGCCTGTGTGTGTGTGTGTGTGTGTGTGTGTTAAGCTCTTAACATACTGAGACAAATAAGGGCATTGTGTCTCAGCTGGATGCTTAAGCGAGTGGGCTGCACGTTACTCCCTATTCCTCCTTCTCCTTTGATGCTCCTAATCTCCATGACACTCAGTTGCTAGCGGCCACATGGGGCCAGTTTTCCTCAAGGTGGACATGTCTAAAGCCACACTGCTCACAGGGTTTCTGCCCAACAGCCAATGTGAGGGGAAGATGCTCTACCCTTCCGTGTAATATCCCCACCCCCATGCCTGATCTGACGACGGCACTTAAATAGGTCTCTCTGAGGCGGGCAGTCTACAACGCACGCCACCATGGTAAAACCTGGTGAGGTCTCACAAAAACAAAACAGGGTTTACCTTGACCAAGTGCATTTGGCTCTGGAACCTTGTTGTTGTTTTAATATCAATTAACACCCTGCAGAACACACTTCACAAACCATTCGTCAGATGTGCTCTGATTCTCGTAATCAAGTGACATCTTTCCAGCACTGAAAACTGAAATCCTTGGCTTTGTAGTCTCGGAAAGTCTGACGGAGCCTTGAGCTGCCTGTGATGGTGAGGGACCGAGGAGTCACTTTGTGGAGTGTGAGACACTGGCACTCCCAGGAGCTCTGAAAAACGGATCCCGTTCAGAGGGAATTTTCTTTTTACCATCTTCTCGACACAGATAATTGCTCCTAAAAGTGACTTTAATTTTATATTTCTCATAAGTAGCAGACCAACTTCCTTATGCTTGGATTTAGTGAAGAGCTCTGTTTATTTAATGTAATTTTATAAAGATGCATATACAATCATACCAAAGACCTATATATTACTGTGGCTTGAGACTATAGTATGTGATACAATCCATCTGCACCTATCTAGTGAGTGAAAAAGCATTTGTTACGTGTTCACCTTGAGACAGGAACTGGGCTAATATTTTTACTATATTATTTCATTTTATCCCTAACATGACCATGTTATTTTAGGTAGGAATAATTGGCCCTGTTTTATAGATTCCTTCACTCATTCATTCATGTCAGGCAGGTCACACTATGTGCTGGGACTACAATGGTAAAAACAAGATGGTATGAACCCTGCCTGCTGGGAGCTATGAACAGGAGACTCGTGAGTGTTAAGGAGCAGTCCCAATGCTACCCATAATTACTTCTAAGCAATAGCACAGAGCCAAACGCTCAATTCCAAAGCATATGCATTCCTACCATGGAAAGTTTGAGTTCCTCTTTTTTTTTTTTTGATGTTTCTGAATTGAACAACTTTTTGCAGTTTGATTCAGCTTATAGGTGAACATATCTACTTTAAGTGATTTAATGATGCAGGAAAAAAAATCACATCCAAGTCTCACTTTTGGAAGGCCGGCAGCATTAAAAGTTTGTTCTGGGTTTTGCACCCTTGAAGAGAAGAATAAAAATGCTTTAGAGTACACAGGTGGCAAAGCCCAAGGCAGACACAATAGGAGGCAGAGAATCATGAAGTCACACTGTAGAGAAGTCACTGTTGAAGAATAGAGAAAGGTGGATGGAGACCGGCATTGGTATAGATATACAAGGAAGGATCATACTGACATCTTGAAAGATGCAAACATAAATCCCATGAACGTTATAGAATATCTATGATGCTTAAAGGCCCATTCTTAGGGGTTGTCAGCAATGTTATCACAACTACTGATGGAGGTAGCTGTTACGAGCCAAATTTTTAAAAGAGAAAATAGCTTATGAATAAATCCAAAGAGTCACAGTTAAAAAGTGGCAGTGCAGGGATGTGGACCCAGGTTTTCCAAATTCTAGTTCCAGTCCAGAGTCCCTTTTTGCATTCTGGTTGCTGGAAAAAAGAGAAAGGCTCAGGGATCAACCAAGAGGACTGACACATAGAGATGGAGGGAGACGGGATGCAGAAACAGCGGGACAAAGACCTCTAGCAAGTTTTTACAGGCAGTATGCAGTCAAACTTGACGGCAATTTAGAATTTTCATAAGCAGTAGGCCAACTTTCTTATGCCTGGATTTAGTGAATGGTTTTGCTTATTTAAACGTCATTTGATAAAAGTGTGCATACTGCTACACCAAGAAGTGAGGCTTGAGAATACAGTATATTATATAATTCATTTATAGAAAGGGAGATTGGTCATGTTTCCATTCTTGATGAGACGGGCTTGTTATAGGTAGGGGTGAGTGGGACCAGATATGACCAGCTGTATCTGATGTAATTGTATGTAGGCATTCATGCGCTTATGTTATGCTTCAAATACAGGTCTTCTTTCAGAATGTTCTACCTTAACTGTTATGGGGCCAGTGAGATTTTTTTTTCATGTTATAATTGATCGAATTTTTAGGGATTGCTGAGAAACACAGCTCACAGTAGCTACTTCATCTGGATATCTCACGATTTATAGCTGGAGAAAAGCTGTCTTGGATCCCAATGGAAAATTATGATGTAAGTGTAAACATTGTCTAGTAGAACGTCCTCGGTATACCGGAGTATTAGTGCTGTTCGCAGTTTTAACTTTCTGATGACTATAAAACAACTGGATATAGTCCAGATGAGAGCGGTGAAGACAGTTAAACACTTGGAACTCAGGAGTCAGAAGGAAAAGAAACTGGCTTCCTTTAGAGAAGGGGGAGATTGTTTCAAGGATACAAAAGGGATGATAATCAGCTCTCATGCACGTGCTTTGGAAAAGTATCTAACCAGCTGTAGAAGGGAATTTTTCAAATATTGAGAAATAACACAATGAAGCTGGTTGGATACTAGATCAGAGCTGTAAAAATACTGTGTACTACTCTCATGGAAAGAACAGTAAATATGAAAATATCAATGCCTACCTCTATGAGATATTCTGAGAGTGGGTCCAACACAAGCAAACATTTGATAAATATTAGTTTTCTTTCTTCTTTCTTGAAGAAGTTCAAGTCCTAAGATGGTGAGTATTTTCTTCTCCTAGGCCAGAGTTTGGCAAAGTACAGCCCATGGGCCAAATCTGGACTGCTGCCTGTTTTGTAAATGGTTTCGTCGGAACATAGCCATGTCCATTTGTCTCTGTGTTATCTATATAGGCTGTTGTGAGCTACAATGGCAGACCTGCATAGTTGTGATCAAGACCTTATAATCTGCAAAGTTGAAAATATTTACTCTCTGGTCCTTTACAGGAAAAAAAAAATGACAAACCCCTCCTCTAGGAGAAAGGCCAGCAGGAAGGAGCTGTTTGGGGCCTTCTAGTGATAGGATTCTATTATTGCTTTGGATAAGGGGCAGCTAACTCTGAAAATGAGAATGGATAAAAAGTCAAGGCCATTGGCATTAATCAGAAATGTCGTTCGGGTGGTGGCAGGTGCTTATCTTTGGACCCGCTAAAATTGCTATAGGTGTTTGCATCGGCGATGGCCAGTAATTTGTGTGCCAATCAAGCACAGGTACTGAAGGGGCGCTGACCCCGCCAGTTTTAATGCTGAACTGACCATTCAAAATAATGTCATTTTTTTATATTCCCTAGAATAAAGGGTATTTTAAAAGAAGGGGGCATGAGGTTGACAGTTCGGTCCTTTCTCTCCCATGTGAATTGGCCTTGACCTTTTCAAGAAAGGCGAAGCTTCTCAACCAAAAAAAAAGCAGGTCTAAAAGAAAACAACACCTGGGCCATTTTTCTTCAGTAGATGGGCCTGAGATGGAAGAAAAGATTCTCTTTTATGTTTTTGCCTTCTTTTTGATTCTTTGCTATCGAGGGTATGATAAGATCAGTTCTGAAAGTCACAATACATGCCGTTTTTGTGCCATCATAGCTTTTCTCCCCTAAAAGCAGACTGATTTTATTCTTTCTAACTGGCGGACTCTTGTTTCAAAGGCCTTGAACTCCAGGCTCCTACTGAAAAGGCTCTGACATGTCAAAGGGAAGCATCTTTAGCTGGAACAAAGCAAATCAAAGGGTCTATTCTCTCTGGTACTCAGCCTTGAAAATGAAAACAAAAGCAAAGCGAGGGCAAGGCCAACCAATCACACCGCAGACACAGAAGCCCAGCAGCTGAGAACTTCCCAGCAGCCCCTGCACTCACCTCTCGGTGATATTCTTCGCCGTCTGCAGAAACCGTGCATGATCATTCTCCTTCAGAGAGTGTTCCGCTTGGGAGATGAGTGATGCCGACCGCTCAATGCACTGTTTGCAGTTTGCAATCTGCTGAGCCAGCTTGCGAAGCCTCATCACCTTGGACAAAACCATGGAGATGGTTACACAGGTGGGCTCGCCCAGTGAAAATGCATCAGCCTGGATCCTTCTGATGTGTGCATTTTGTTGTATGTAAGCTGTCCTTCGATAAAAGTTCAAAAAGTAGGCACAGAGAGATCTCAAAATATGGAAATCCCAGTTATGGGACTCTTGTCTTAGACGTTCTTTACGTCCTTGGAGAAGTGTTGCTAATTTGTTTTATGAGGAAGCACTGAATTGCGAATTGCTTCCCTGCCATTCGATGTGGGAAAAAGGTGTTGCCTAAGTTCCAGAGGGTTATCAGACCTCTTCCCTTGACTATTACACACAATTACTGTCAGATCATAAGAAATCCTGGAACTTGATGTCAGTTTTTCAGCCGTGCCATCAAGAAAACAGAACATCTCTATGTGCACAAATATGTGGCTTTAAGTAAAAACCGTTTTCTAAAAAGTTCTTCGTGATCCATGTAATGAAACTGTGATATAAAAACATTAGGTATTACTATTTCCCACACTATCTAAAGCTCACACGTTAAATTAACAGACAGGGAGCATTTTTCCATTGATTAATATTTTTCCTGTCGAGCGGATGAGAGAAAGCCAAAAAAAGCACAGCTGGGCCATTTCCCCTCACTGGGAACGTCATTTCCAGGCACTTTGTGCTTACTTGATAACTAAAACTATTTTGATAAGCATTTCCCAGTTGGGATAAAAACGCATGTTTGATTCCAACCTCCTTTCCAGTTCCTGATTCTGTCTTGCTTGAAAACGACCCTCAAATGTAATTGACCAGAACCTCTGCGGCGGGCCAAGATGAGTCCATGGTAACCCACTTGACCATTCGCTTTGGTGTTTGAAATATGCTGTGAGATGAAGCCCTCTGGCCAGAAGCCAAGATAAAATTAGACCATTCATTGGAATTGCCATATGCCTAGTACCCCCATCCACGCAACTTGGGACAGGGCTTGGCCAGCTTTGTGATCATTCCGGGCCGGAAAACAGCCCTGGCCAAAAGGGTAGGGAGGAGGCCAGTGAATCTGTCTTACAGACAAGGCTGGCTCAGGCTCCCTCCAGAATTCCTGCTAACTCCAAGAAATTCCGTCTTTCTCCAAGTCATCATTATCATCCTCAGGCAACGCTAATCGAATAGAAGGAAGGAAGGAGATGTCAGAGCTTGAAGTCTCTGAGGAACGTCCAATTCCAGCTTCGTTGTCCTATTGCAAACAAAGGAAATTAATGCTGAATCGAGAGAGGCAGCAGCCACAAGATTTCAGGCAAGAGTGAGAAAAATTCTTGAAAGCAGAGTTAGAGAATGAAGTGTCAAACTTTGAGGCAAACAGTGTGCGATTTTAAGCCTGCTAAAAGGCTCAACTCATTATTTATAGTGACCATCTGCAGCAGATTAACTGTGTTCATTAGTTGAATAAAATAACACTTATTTTACACCAAAACAGAATTTAGCTTCTAACATCATTATATCCAGAGGTAAAGCTAAGAAAGGCAGGGTCCAATGCAAGATATTAGAACACATCTATAAAAAATTGTCAGAGGAAGGAAAAATAAGACCCCCTAGAACAAAACCAAGTGAATGAAATATTTAATCACACAACATACGGAATGCTTTAAATTATACGACAGACTTGAAGATGTTTAATATGATTCTAATGAAAGAACTATAAGGTCAAAATATTTTCTTAGAATAATTTCATGTCAATCCATTATCCTTTCTGTAGGCCTATTAGCGAGTGCACAGATTACAAATGTAACAATGCTTGAAATCCATTTTCTCCTTTTTCTTCTATGATACTGGAAATTAAAAGTGACATAAGAGAAAAAGAAAAAAGAGCCCCAAATCATGCATAAATTGAAGCAAGTCAAAAGGAGAGCCTCCTTTGAAAACGTAGGAATGTTTTACAGAAAACAATTGTCCGCATAATTTAAATTTTAGCTCGGTGTACAATTCCATCCAATACACCAGATTGGAGCTTTTCAAACCTGGTGTGTGCAAGAATCGGTTGGTGATCATTTTTTAAAGAAAAATTAGTTGCTTGGGGTCACTCTCCAATATCCTCAGTAAGGAGCTGTGATTGGCAGAGCGGCAGGAATCAGCACTTTAAGAAGCAATGGATGTGTTTTGATCTGTAGGTGATGAATCGTTAGTATGGTCAGTACTGGCATTTACAACACTAAGTAAAAAGTGGAGAGGAGAAAAGAGGTTAGCAGAGTGCATTCCTGGCACAAAAGGCAAGTTATGTTTTCTGATGCTTTTTTCTTGTGTATGTATGTGTGTCTGGCTATCAGTGCTGAATCTGATGTCATATATATATATATATTTCTTAGTGTGGGTTTCAGTAAAAAACAAAAAAGGGAAAAGAAAAAGAAGAAGTTAGGTGTTCACAAACTATGGTCTGTGGGCCATATCCAGCACACAACCTGTTTGTGTAAATAAAGTTTTATTGGCACACGGCCACATTCATTCATTTATGACTCATCTATGGCTGCTTTCACACTACAATGCTGGGCAGAGGTGAGCTCTTGCAACAGAGACCATTATGGCAAAACCTTAAATATTATCTGGCCCGGCCCTTTTCAGAAAAAGTTTGACAACTTAAATGATTCTGATCAGATGGCCCTGATTTCAACCAAACTGTGAAACACCATCCTGCACTTCAGAATCAGACACTAAGCATTCGGCAAAATACTAATTCCTTCATGAGAAACCACTTTTTCATGTATTAGTTGAGAAATCTGACGAGATGAATAAAATTCAAATTTTTAAGAAAGAAATAACTAGATACTGACACATAAAATTCTCCATATGTAAGTGCTACTACTGCAGGGGAAGTTTTTCCGAGTTGGCACTGATTTTTTGTCCTCTGGGAAGTATGACTGCCACATTGTAATTTTTAGAATTCGCTCCATACTCATCACGGAAATATTCTGTCTGTTGGAATCTCCATTTAGTGAGGACATAGGCCTATTTATATCCTTTTATTTGCTATTTACGCATGCTTTTAAAAGTAGCCCTTTATTTTTCTTAAAGCGCATTTTCAATGTTTTTATATAGATGTCGGATTCTCACTGCAAAATTGCTACGTCCAAACAATTGATCCTCAAGGAACACAATGTATCTGAATTGACAGTGAAGTCTGTACTCAGACTTCTATAAAGCTATAGAAGAGCCTGAACATTTAGTTTAAGCTGACTAAGCTTGCTTAAATTTCAGAGATTTAGAGTATTTAAAAGCAGAGAAGAGAGGGACCCTTTTGCTCTCGGCCGTGGGCTCTGATCTGTCTGAACATAAAATGCATAACTTGCTTATCTGGAGCTTGCCATCAGCTTTTCCTGTGTTGGCATGAAATTTATCCCCTACTACTGAAGAAATAAGACAATTCTTTCCCGTGGAGTCTCATGGCTTGAGACTCTGCAGTTTATCCAAGTATCAAGACTGCTGAGCTATTTATTTCAAAGAATACACAATGTTCTGAGCGTAGGAATGGCCAGTATGTACTAAAGTGTAACAACATCGCCTGCAAGGCAACCTCCCCAGTGAGAGGATTTGTGGTGAACTTGTTCCTGCCAGGTCTAACCGCCTTGTGATCAGCACCAGACGGATGGAGGCCAAGTCATGAAGCAGATAAAATCCACCTTTATGGTCTCCATGATCCTGCCAGTTCTTCCTCTAGTTCTCCACTTCCAAGTGCTGGTCAGAGGGTCCACTGTCCCTTCTCTGGATTCAGTGTCCTTAGGCTGTCTAGCCACCACCCTGGGCATCCTCATTGGGTACCAAGTCCATACTTGCTCTCCCTGCCCAGCACCTCTGATTTCCAGGGCGTTGGCACCCATGCTCTTCCTCAAAATGTATCTCTGACACCACATGCCCTGGCCAGGGGTTTGGGGATTTCCAGGTTTGGGATCAACTAGTCTTTGGTCATGTTCCAAAGTCGTAACTCGAGAGAAAGCTGGACTGGGCCTTCATCTTTTACAAGTCACGTTTGCTTTCTAATATTGCCTTCTGACAGAATGTCCCTAAGCAAATGTGCACTTTTAAAAAAGGGATCAATTTCAAAGAGGCAATTTTGAATGTAATATGATCAACTTTCTTGTACACAGTACCAGCTTTACCAAATCTCAGTATTTTCATAATAGCATCAGATTTTTCAAAATGAAGTAAAATGTTGTTGATACCACTGAAGCCCCTATGTGTCCCTTCCTGATTTCATCCATGTCCCTCTCCAGAGGAAAACACCTTCTTGAATTCAGGGTTGAACAGGACGACATCAAACTGAAAGGCTTCTGCACAGCAAAAGAAACCATCAACAAAACAAGGAGGCAACGAACTGAATGGGAAAAGATATTTGCAATGACGCATCTGATAAGGGACTGATATCCAAAATATATAAAGAACTCATACGACTCCACCACAACAAAACAATCTGATTAAAAAATAGGCAGAAGGCCTGAACAGACACTTTTCTAAGGAAAATATACAGATGGCCAGCAGACCCATGAAAAGATGTTCAACATCACTAGTTACAAGGGAAATGCTAATCAAAATCACAATGAGATAACACTTCACACTTGTTAAAATGACTGTTATCAATAAGACAAGAAATAACAAGTGTTGGAGAGGTTGTAGAGAAAAGGGAACCCTCACATGCTGCTGGTGGGAATGTAAATTGGTACAGCCACTATGGAAAACAGTATGGGGTTCCTCGAAAAATTAAGAATATGACCCAGTAATTCCGCTTCTGACTATCTACCCCCTCCCAACTTGAAAACACTTATTTATAAAGATATATTTACCCCTATGTTCATTACAACATTATTTACAATAGTCAAGACATGGAAACAATGAAGATGTGGTACATATATACAACAGAATACTGCCCAGCCATAAAAAGATGAAATATTGCATTTGCAACAACATGGATGAATCTTGAGAGTATCATGCTAATAGAAATAGGTCAGATGGAAAAGGACAAGAATCATATGATTTCACTTGTATGTGGAATATAAAATAAAAAGCAATAAATGAACAAACAAAAATAACAAACTCATAGGTACAGATAACAGAATGATGATTACCAGAGGAAGGGGAGTAGGAAGGACAAAGGATAAAGGGGTCAAATAAAAGGTGACAGAAGGAGACTAGGCTTCAGGTGGCAAGCACACAATAGTGTATACGGATGTATTATAAAGCTGTATACCTGAAATTTACTTTATTCAACAATGTTATCTCAATAAATTTAATATAAAATAACAAACAAAAAGAACCAAAAATCAAATATCTTAAAGATATCTATATATCTATATCTATATCAATATATCTATATCTATATCAATATAGATATAGATATATAGATATCTTGATATATAGATAATTGATATAGATATATAGATATAGATATTTGATTTTTGGTTCTTTTTGATATAGATATAGATATATAGATATAGATATAGATATAGATATAGATATAGATCTATGTTACCTTACATGACAAAAGGGACATTATTAAGTTAAGGTTCTTGAGATGGGCATGCTGCCCTGGATTGTCTGGGTAATCCCAATGTAATTATAAGGATCCATACGAAAGAGAATCTGGAGAGTCTGTGTCAAAGAAGGAGTTTTGAGGATGGATGCAAATGTCAGAGTGAGGTGAGGAAGAAGCCATGAGCCGAGGAATGTGGGTCGCCTCTAAAAGCTGGAAAAGGCAAGAGATGGATTCAGTCCTAGAGCTTCCAGAAATAAACAGCACTGCCAGAATCTTGACTTTAGCCTAGTCCAGTGAGACTGATTTTCGACTTCTGATCTCTAGAAGGTCAGATAATAAATCTGTGTTGTGTTAAGCTACTGTGCTTGTGGTCATCTGTACAGCAGCAATAAGAAACGAATATGAGTGTGTTGAGAACTGAACCTTGCACATGACCATGTAAAGGCAACAAATTACCTTCCATATGTATATCAATCATTAATTACAGGTGTATTTCAGGCAGTCGTGTGTCTGAGGACCTAGAAGAGGCCAGGTATTAAGAGATGTTCACATGCGGTGCATGATGCTGGAAGAGGAACTGTATCCTATAAGGATTCTAGGATGACACTCAGTGCTCTTCTAAGTTGTACAATTTGTACGTGGGTAAAGTAGCTTTTCAACACATCCAAGTCAGTTGGTGGCCAGGGAATAATTTCATATTAATTTGTTGATTCGCTGTAACAGCTTCAACAACTATTTGATTTGACTTTAACTTTTCTGATCGCCATCACAATGTACATGTGTAAATATTTCTCAATCTATATAGACAAAGTAATTCAAACATTATACAATATTAGAAGTATCTTTTAAATTTTGCAGAAAACAGAAGAGTACGTTTTTAGCTATTGTAATCTATGTACTACTTAATATTTGCTAATTGATTTAATTATACATATTTTATTAAAGTATAGTTATGAGCAGTAATAAAAGAAATACATGAATTTATCGCATCTTGAATGAAGGTTTCTATTTTTAAAATATTTACAAAAATTATCTTTTGAGGGTGGAGAGAAATAGGTAAAATAAAATGGATCTTAGGTATTTCCAATATAAAACCATGACTAAATTTAAAAAATAGCAATAAAAGTGATATAATTCATTCTGAAGTTACTAACAGTTTCTGAATGACTAAGTTTCTGAATGAATTTTGAATAAATCAGAAAGTGGCTACAAAAATATAAAATAAATTTGTAAATTACTTTTTGCAGATAATTTAATATAAAACCATAGGAACATTAAAAATGTTAGAAAAGAAGTCCTATTAATATATCCGGAGAGTCATATATGATAGAATGAAATTACAGGAGCTTTGCCACCATGAAATTATACATGTCTAAATTCCCTCAAGGGAAAAAACTTCATAATTTCTATATATAAAGTTCGATTCACTTAAACATTTATTTAATACTGTGTCAATTGCTAGGATATAGCAATAAATATGAAATAAAGTCTTCCTCGAGAAGAGAGATGGAAAAGAATGACTGTAATAGACCAGCACTCCACACTGCTTCCTGGAGTTGGGTAATAGAGCAGCCCTTGTCTTACAGGTGATTCTCCCAATTAGTCTAGTGCTTACCTAGACTGACCCAAACAAAATGAGTTATATCTTAATGACTTAAGAGGAGATTATAGAAAATATAGAAGAAGGGGCCATTAATATTTCCTAAGCTATTACAGTGCATGGGAAGTATGATATTTTTTCTAGGGAGAGAATATGAAATCTTCCGTCCTAGGAATTTTACCTTCCCTTCTTTGATCTTGGTTCCAATGATCTGTCGTCTTTGCTGAATGATCTCAATGAGAAGATCGCACTCCTCCATCAATTTGGCTTCTTGACGTGATGCATTGACCTACAGGATAGATAAAATGGTAAGCGTTAATTTGGCCTTTGTTTTTAGTTCAATGCTCTTCTGAATGTAGACTAGTATGTTTCTGGTAACCACCAAACACATATTTTAAATATTAACTTTTTCCAATTATGCAAAGATGACAAATATAGTATTTACATGTCCACTCCCTACTTTGCATTCCTGGAAACCATTATTACCCAATGATAGCAGTTTTTCTGCTAAGCCAGACTAAGCCTCAGAATCTTTCTTAATATAACATGTATATAGCTATTACTGATTAGTTGGAAATTGACACTTGAAATATATTTGCAATTCCTACTTTTATATTATGAGAGAAAGTGTAATTTTGGCCTGTTAAACATAAAAAAATAGTTTAAAAAACAAATATTCATTTATAGGGGACAGATTACTATCAATGTCTTTTGGGCAAATTTTCCAAAAGCAAGGTAGCAAGGTTACATCACATTTATTTAACTTTTCTTTTAAATACAGACATCAACTTTGTATTTAATCACTATAAAAATCAAGCAGAGGATAAATATTTTATTAATCTCTTGAAAAATTTTACTTCTGAAAGACCAGGTTCTGCAATGAAAACATGCCATTCCCCTTGAAAGGTAGGTAGGATCATTATAGAATGGCTTGTATTTGAATTTTTTGACGCATTGTCTGCGAGGGAGGGTTAGAATTAGCTCATTCTTGGCAACTGGGCTTGGGAAATAACTCTGCACATGCTGTTTCCTCCAACTCATGACAATTCCAAAATGCTTATTCATAAACAGAGACCCCGAAATCACAGCTGCGGGGAATGGGAGATAGCACGCACGAGGTTTATGATTTTAACACAGCACGGGAGAAGCCGCGATGTTACAAAGAACGACGACAGCATTGATCACTGTAGCATATCTCAGGGAGGAGACATGGCCCAGTCATTAAGCCCTTTTGATTCGGGATATTTTATTTAACTGGAGTAATTTCATTCTCTATGAATGAGATAAGCTGAAGTAGGGTCAGGAGTTCAGGATAAAAATCCATTGATGGCTCATTCAGAGGAATCATGCCCTGTTTCTAGAGGCCAGAATTCCTTGAGTTTTATTCCTGATCATTATAAGACACAGCGAAGAGACTACTGGAGATATCTTCTTATCGAGAAGATGATGGTCACTGGCCATTTGTAGCAAACCATGAGATTGTGTCCTATGTCAGATTAGCACACAGACATATTTGCCAAATGTTTAATGAACAAAAGAAAAAATTGAAAATGCATTGATGGACAAGTACAGAATGTGGAACTCAGGCTAATATTTCAAGGAAGTTAGTCACTGGGCTCACTTTCCCTTACTATTATTACTTTCATGCTATCATTTCTAGTTAGCTGCCTTTGAGGTTTTCCAAATGAATGTAGCTATCTATGGAACCATTGACTTGAAACTCCAAAAATTCTCAAGAAACTTTCGTCTTTCCTTTTGACCTCAAACTGAATTTAATAACCGACGACAGCCAAGCTGTGAAAAGAATGGGATGATATTAAAACCATGGGCACATGATGATGGAGAAAGTGAAATTTTTGGAAAGTAGCACCCCACGCTTGAAAAGTATCCCCGAGAATGAGCCCTAAGAACTAAGGTGTACCTGAGCATACAATTGAGACACATCTAACAGGATGCAAGCTCCATATGGGCAGGGATCTTTGGCTGCTGTATTAAATGAGGCATCTATCGCAGGCACCCGGCGCCATATCTTACACAGAATACGCATTCAAAAACTACTTGTTGAATAAATAAATCATTAAAATGACCTTCCAAGAAGACACAAGGTAAAAGGTAATGAAGCAAATAGCTATCATGATATTCTGCAAGCACTCAATAGGCAGGTAGTAGATTTATTAGTTTTCTAGGACTGTGTAGACACAAAATTATCTCCTAAGGATTTGTGGGGGGACATCAACTTTTTTTACAGGCTTATTGAAATATATTTCACATATCATAAAATTCGTCCATTTATAAAGTGTATAGTTTTGTGGCTTTTAGTGTATTCAGAGTTGTACAATCATCATCACAATCTAATTTTAGAATATTTTCAACATTCCAAAGAAATCTCATACCCGTTTGCAGTAACTCCACATTCTCACTACCCACCCGCCTTTAGGCTCTGGGGAACGACTAATCTACGTTCTGTCTCTTAATGGATCTGCCTGTTCTGGGCATTTCATATAAATGAGATTGAACAATATGTGATCCTTTTTGTCTGGCTTATTCACTTAGGATAATGTTTTCTATGTTCCTCTATGTGGTAGCGTGTGTCAGTACTTCATTCATTTTATGCCAAATAACATTCCATTTTAGGGCGATACCACATTTTGTTTATCTACTCTTTAGTAGATGGACCTTTGGGTTATTTCTATTTTTTGGTTACTATAAATACTATTGCTATGAACATTCATGCATAAATTTTTGTGTGCACATATGTATCCATTTTCCTTGAGTATAGCAATGGAATTATTGGGTCACATGTCAACTCCATGTTTAATTTTTTGAGGAACTGCCAAACTGTTTTCCAAAGTCGCTGCATCATTTTATATTTCCACGAGAAGTATACGAAGCTGGCAAGTTCCCCGCATCCTGGTCATCACTTGACATTGTCTTTTAAAAGAAATTCATCCTAGTGAGTGTGGAGTCATATCCCACTGTGGTTTTGATTTGCATTTCTTTAATGGCTAATGATGTTGAGCGGCTTCTCATGTGCTTATTAGCCATTTGTATATCTAAGTTGGAGATAATGACTATTCAGATCCTTTGTTCATTTTGTAATTAGGTCACTTGTCTTCTAATTATTGAATTGTATGATTTATTTATATATTAATCAAGTCCCTTATCATGATGCGATTTGCAAATATTTTCTCTCATTCTGTGTTGGTGCCTTTTGAAGCACAAAAGTTTGTGTTTTCATGAAGTCCAGTTTATCTACTTTTCTATTGTCATTTGAGCTTTCAGGTGTCACCTAAGAAACCTAATCCAAGGTCATGAAGATTCACTCCTGTTTCCGCTAGAAGTTTCTCTCTTACCTTTAGGCCTACAGGCCATTTTGAGTTCAATTTTGTGTATCATGCAAAGCAGGGGTCCAACTTTAGTCTTTTACTTTTAGATATCCAGTTACCTAAGCACCGTTTATTGCAAAGACTATTCGATCCTCCACTGGAGTGTCTTAGCACTTCTGTCAAAAATCAATTGACCATATTGGGAGATCCTCAGGTTTCAATATTATTACTAACACATTCTGTGCTTAACAATATTCTGGTTTTGACTAGACCTGATGAGACCCCACTAGTAATCCTAGAGTAGGTGCCATAAAATCGAGTGTGGAGTACTAGCTCTACTCATACGATATTAGAACAGCCGTGGAATATTTCCATTTCTAAGTTTCCTGTTTTGTAAAATCAGGTGAATAATATCTGCTTGTTCAGCTATGGGGGATTATCATGGTAAATACATGAAATAATATGTGGGGAAATAACTAACGCCATGAAGCCATGGACAAATCTGAGGTGGTATTGTTTGCATTGAGTAGTTTTGTTAATAGGCTATGATTTAGTTTAGGATCCATTTCACTCTAAAAATCACTGGGATTTTGGTTACTCTGTGGTAGGAAAAGTGTCCTGGTTGCCATCGTAATATGGATTAGATTTAATCCAAATTCTAAATATTTGATACTTACAATAGATAGGTTTGGTTTACCAAAAAGAAAAGAAAAAGAAAAAGAAAAAAAGTGGACTGTTGAGCCAAATATGTTTTGAGAAAGCTCAGACCGAAACCACCATCACCCCAAATTATAAATTCCCAGAAATTCAGAAACATGATCTATTAATTTTAGGCCAACTATTTTCCTTAGATCTTTCAAAGAATACAGAGTTGACTCTCCTTTGAAACCAGGAAAGTTGAATCTCTTTTTCTACTCTGATGAAGCTTCCAAATTTTTGTAACTCTAGCATTCTTATATTCCAAAAGGTATAATAAAATAAGTTGAATGCTATCCTATATTTCTAAAATTCTTCTACTACAGAGAAGTTTTCCACAGTTTTGCTGTTGCACATGTCACTTTAAAAAAGTTAATGATTTGATTGGACTCCATTTCTTATATGAGCTATTAATTCAAATATGGCAGGGTTTATTGGTTACTTGCAGTGTGTTCAGGTGTTTCTAAGTCCCAGCTTTGGTGTGGAAGCTGGCGGCCCCTGGTTCTGATTTTAGCTTACATTTCTGATTCACATCTTTTGATTCAGAAATCACTAAGGCTGATGGAAGTGCTTTGAGTAGGGGCCATTTAAGGATGTAAGAAACAACCCTCAAATCGACTTTCATAGACCAACCCATCCCTCCACCTTCGTATCTTAAGTCTCCTTTTGATCCCTAATGTAAAGATAAGAGTGGAATAGAAAGAGTTAAAAATAGTGGCCAGTGGTAAGTGACTACTGTATGGCACCTCCGGATGACAGTGGAAATGGGGCACTTATCCTTCAGAGCCCTTGACACGGCAGGACTAAATATAGCTGAAAATTGAGCCTTTTCCCCATTCCAGGCTCCTGACTGCTACTTTTTATCTCATTTCAATTATACTGATGAGTAAATCTCACTTCAGGCCCTCACGAGGAGAAACTCAGTTGCTTTCCCCTCACCTCTGTTTCGGCCTCACCCATGTGTACAGCACGCTTCTCCTCTATGTCTAGGGGTATGGCTTCCTTTCTCATCTGAAAACGTGTCCTTTCCCCCCCATCATTGTCTTCTAGTCCTTAGTACTAACTTCGTCTCTTTGCAAAATATTCTAAATTAATTCATCTAAAGTTATAGCCCATCTCAATTCTTTCAGAATTTATTTCTTCTTTCAGGAGTTATTATCATATCTTCTTAAGGCCCTAACATCTTATCGAGGCTTGTAAATCTTATAGCCAATGTCATGCAAGCTCAAGCCATGGCTACTCTTATTAAAAAAAAAAAACACTAGCAAGTCTACAGCCATGCCACCCTGAACAAGCCTGATCCTGTCTGATCTCAGAAGCTAAGCAGGGTCGGGCCTGGTTAGTAATTGGATGGGAGACCATCTAGGAAGACCAGGTGCTGTAGGTGTAAATAATAAAAAAATAAGGGATTGTAAACTGACAAGGTCCTTGCGATCTGTGAAGTCAACCAAGGGTTGCCTCACCTAAAACAAACAAACAAGCAAACAAACAAAAAACACTTGCGGCCTTCACTCTGAAAGAGCTACATACAACTATTACTTCATTCATCTATCCACTCATTTATTCATTTGAATAGTAGCAACTGGGCTCTCATAGTGTGTCAGACGGCATTCCAAGTGCTGGGCATACATTCAGTGGGGTCCAAGACAAAGTGCTCATTATTGCAGTTTACACATCAGTGCAGAAGAACAGGCTGGACAACTCAATGAATCAATACAAATTTCAGATCATAACAGTGTATAAAGGACGTTAAAGAGGGTAACATACCCTCTTAATGCACATGGCTGAGAGTAGGGTCCTTTTTACAGGAAGTCAGACAAAAATTCCCTCACAAGTCTCTAAGGGATAAAAACGAACCAGTTAAAAGTTATGGAAAGGGCCTTTGCAGGCACTCCTGACTCTGCTTTTAACAGGCTGTGCCTCCTCGCAAATTATACAGTCTCCCCTCATTATTCGCAGATTCTGTATTTGTGGGTTTGCTGACCCGCTAAAATTTAAAAATTAATTTGTAACCCCCAAATCAGTACTTATGGCCTTTTCACATCCATTCGCAGATATGCTCAGAGCATGGGAAAATTTGAGTCAGCCTATCAGCACCCAGCTGCGACTGAACAAGGACTGGCTCCGCCTTCTTGTTTCAACTGTCCTATAACCAGAGGATGGGGACAACAGGGCCGGCAGGATGGCATCTGGTCATGGGGCAGCTTCGGGCAAGTCACTCAACACTTCAGAACCTTCTTTTCTCTTTTATAAAATAAAGAAAATAGAATCTACCAGGATGACTTACTTTTAGGATTTAGGATTATAATCTATGTGAGGGTGTGTGTGTGTGTGTGTGTGTGTGTGTGTGTGTGTGTGTGTGTGGTGTCTCCGTGGTGTGTGTCTCCTCTAAGAGCAATGGTTCAGTATTGGCAAGTCAGTGTTCCTGGTGACTTCATAGAGCATAAGTACCATGGATAACCTAGTGTGTCCATAATTGTTCTGAGTATTTGGGGAGCAGGAAGAGTAGACTGGGAAGGGAAATTATGTAAGACACAAAAACAGTCTTGCTTATAGGGACCCACTCTCTCCTACTCCTAGAAGAATTTTGCTGCTTCTCTTTGACAGACGATGACTTTCTCAACCTGCTACAGCCTAATAAAAGACAAATTAGAAAGTCGAATAATGGAGTGTAGAAGGTCAACACTCATCACGTCTTATCCTCCCAGCCCAGAAATCTAATTCATCACTGAGGGTCGCTCGGCCACATTAACACTCATATCAGATCACAACAATCGGATGCTGTCCTGTGTAAGTTGCCACTGGGTGCACTGTTTATCTGCTGTTTCTAGAAATGCAGTTACACGTACTCGTTCCCCAGGCTAGTTAATGATAACATAAAGGAGTTGGCTATTTTCTCCAGAGCTCTTGGTTAGCGATGCCCAGTAAAAAGCCCCAAGTTTTCTGGTATAATGATGTTATATATCTCACAGAAGGGGTGGCGTGAAGCAGACAATTTATTATTTTGTTCTTGTCATATATGTACAAACACTAAAGGGATTTGATTGCATACACACACTAAAAATTGGACATGTCTGTGAAATGTTCTTTAGCAGACTGTAAACAGTTTCTAAGTATTTCTAAAAATTTACTCTTTTAATTTGACTTGTATTCAACTGCAAAAGGAGATGTTCAGTGCGGAGTATAAACATCATTAGATTTCAGATATGTGTGTCCTTAACATCTTTAGAAATATTTTATGGAACTCTTAGAAGGAAACGTCAATGGGTAAAAAAATATGTGGCTAGTTCTCACAGTGAAATTAAGCTTATTAACATGCATTTTACAAAGCCTCATTTTCTCATTATGCAACGCTTTGTTAAAATGAGTTAGCCATCTCTAAATTGTCAGAATAAAACCTTTTAATTCCTCTTGTAAAAAGGATACACTGATTTGATAGCTCACTTCCTATTCATACACAGATACAACACTGAAGTGAGCTTAGGAGACAGCCCCAATGTGTTGGAGAAAGGGAATTTTGTTTCAGGGTGATGAGGAAAGAGGGGCGCTGGCATTGCATAATTCCAGAGGCCACCATTCACTTTGAATTCCGTGAGAATGGAGCCTGAGCCTCAACCTGTGCGGCCCAGGAGGGCTCCCTCCCACACCGGCCCACCATTAGTACACTCTTGAATTTGAACCATCAGACCGCAACCCCTTTGGTTTAAGACTCTAAACTCCCGCTATCCTTGAAATCACTACCAACAATATTAGGAGTTTGGAAGACATATGTCTACTTTACAAATTTGCCTATAATCAGCCCTCACGGTAAAAAGCAAAGCTGTACCATGATTCAAACTAAAGTGACCTTGAGAGAGGTTAAAGCTCTTTTGAATCTGATGCTATGCTGATGCTATTGCTATTGTTTAAATTCAACAGCACTTTTCTCTATTAATAAGAATATGTCAGTTCCAGTCCGCATACAAATATAAAGGGGTTAGTGTCATTATATTTTAATATCATCATTATTTCATATCGTTATATATTATCATGTCCATAACAATCTCCTCTCACTGCAAAACACAAACACTGGAAGACTCAATTCCAATCTGCCCAGGGCTAGAACAACCGAAACACAGCTGAGCTGCAGATAAGCTGAACATCTGGCCAGAAAGATGAGAGCACAGGGGAAACCTGTATGGAAGTGGGCTCTACGCCCTGCCGTGGACTGCTGACCAGGTGCGAGGAGAAATATGAGGATCTGAGGGGACTTGGGGTTTTACTGCCAAAGGCAGCTGTGACGAACATTCCAGACCCTGGGGCAGACAGAGAGAGCTGCCAGAAGGAACAATGAAAGGGACTCTAATACTTGAGTTTGTATATAAAACTGAGCCAAGCAGAATTGAGTAAGAGCAGGCTGTATTACTGTAATTCATCTAATATGTTTATATGTAATCTTCACCCTGAAACTCTCTCACCCCAAAATCAAATATTTGCAGACCTAGCTCAAGTAGATGAGACAGAGAAGAATGGCCGAATTCCCAGGGTCCCTGTCTTTGGAGAAGAAGCTAAAGCACAGGACGATATTTTCTAAGATTTAATATGTTAATACTGAACATTTTGGACTAAAACTTTTTCAAGCTCAAGGAAGGCTTTCCAGAAAAATAAAAAATGGAATCCCTTCATAAAGTGCTGTTGGTGAGAGTAACAGTAGTGATGGTATGGACAGGCACCACATGCAATCCGGCCTTTATCATAGTGACATGGTGGGAAACGATTTGGCCCAGAGGAGACCAAGTCTACCTACTGATTAATTATCCAGATGGGGTTTGGCTATATTTCTGCTTTAAGATCAAGAAAACCAGTTTCCATGAACCTCATGATAAATCTTCTTTTCTTGAGGTTCCTAAGATTATGAAGCTTAAATGTTGGATAAGGAAGCAAGATGCTATTAAAAATGGTAACATACTGTGCTGAGCTGGGCAATAAAAGTCTTCTTATAAATGAAACACAACTATAAAAATACGATAAAACTGTCTAACAAGAATGCTACTGCTAATGCCTAAAACTTTGAAGCCTTGTGGACCATATGGTCTCAGTCGTAACTACGTGATGCCACTGTTTTAATAAGAAAGCAGCCATTGACAATACGTCATTGAATGGGCATCATTGTGTTCCAATAAAACTTTATTTACAAAAACAGGTGACAAGTCAGATTTGGCTCTAGGGTCATAGTTTACCAACCTCTAGCATAGAGGAAAAGATCATGGACTTTATAGCCAAAAAACTGCAGGTGTGAAAAATGTATTGAATTTGTGTGAAAATGTTTCCTCATATGCACACTTTCCATGAAAACATCTTTAACTACCTGGCACATAGTCGATAAATGTTAGTTTTCTTCCTTCGAGGCATGAATAGTTACAATTGCTGAACTCATAGAATTTTGATTTGAAAATGAAAATATACTAGAAGTATGGTTTTTACTTTCCCACGATGTCCTGCTGACTTGTGTCAGTTGTAATAAATGCTGCTCTTCCCAGGATGTTTTTCTCAGGGTACACTCAACGACTTCAATCTTACATTCTTGGCATTAATGCCACAGACTTTTCTTTTTGCGTTTAATGGTAACTCTGTCCAAAGCAGTTCCAAAAAGCAGCAGTAGAATGGAAGGTGTTGCTCATAATTCCTTCAAAAACAATAAACTCTCCCCTTCCTTTCTCTTATTAATTGCATGCTTTATAAAACAAATGCTCCACACCCTTCCATTTGGGTTGGGCACACAGAAAAAAGTTAACCTGTCATGGGCACTCGTCTTTATCGAATCTTTTTCATAAAGTTTCTGAAAAGTGATACTTTCCTATCAAGCCATTTTCAACAAATGTATTTGGCAAAAGAAAAATTACCTTTAGACATTGTGATCAGAAGCTAAAAAATAACTTACAGAGGAGGATGGTTAAATGAGTCCCGGGTTGGATGGGGGTGATGTGCTTCAGGGAAAGGAAGTCATTTCTAATGGAAAGAGGAAGCTTCTATCCCATGACCTTCCATTACTCATTTTCAATATCTTGCATGCCATTTCTCACTAAGTGGCATTCTTTGTAGTTGTTTGCCATGATTCCTGAATAGAGATGTACTGGAAAATTACAAAGTTGGGCTCTTATTTGGGCTTGAGTTACTCAAGTACTGATGCCACCTCCACCCTACAAAGTAATGAAGAATGAAGACTGGATCCCCGCTTTTTGGTATTTGTTACAGTGAGTGAAATATACTTGATTATATCTCTGATGAGATATATTTGATTATATACTCTCACTTGGAAGTACAACTGGAAACCGTTAAGCTCTGTTCTCTTCCTGATGCATCCACAAGTAACATCTATGAAATCTCTTGTCTGGTTGTTGTCCCTCTAGGATACCAGCAGAAGCTGGTAGACTGATTTCTAAAGATCTTTGATGTCCAGTGATTCATATTCACATTTATTCAAATACATGAATGAGAGGAGAGTTTAGGAAAATTAAACACATGAGTTATGCTCGCTAACTCTGGGGAAAAGGGGTTTGTGCTACCATTGCGTTTTAGAGGAGGTCTGCGGACTCTGTCGGCAAAGCAGAGCATGAGACTCGGATGCAAGCACAGGCTGTTGCCAGGAAACACCAGCAGTGCGGGGGAGGCGGGATGAGGAAAGGTATGAAGCCAGTGAGGTGTGCTTTAGCAAACCTCTGTGGGCGACTGGAGGTAAATCCCAATGGGTAACTTTGCGAAACAGTGCAGAACACTGTAGCCGACAGGAAGAGCGCTACTTATCTAATATCTCCCAACGGTGGCTGGTTGAAGCCTGTTGAGGGTGGATGGTCATTAGCTCCCCTTTGTGATTAACTGGTCGGGGCAGAAAGAGCCCCCAGGCAGAGTCTCAGCCGTTAGCAGCTGGAAGCTCTCAGGCCAGTGGACGTAGGACCATGGGCATGGCACTGACAGTTACAGACAGGAACACTTGCATTAGAGGGGACCACAGTCTGGACACTTCTTAAGAAGGGCTCTCGTGAGGTCAGAGGGCACTGAGGTCACATGCGGCCAGTTTGTTCTAAAGCTCCAAAGACTTAGGACTAATTGCAGGGTTGAAATGAGTTTGCATCTGAGTGTTTTCTATCCTAACCTTGGTCATTCTTGACTTCGTGGCCACAGTCTACCTACAAATGTTCATTTGTAACTGGCCACGAATGGGTCCAAATCTGAGCAAAGGCAGGCAAAGCTGCCTGAGAAAGAAAACACATGAAATCTCATGAGTCAGACTAAATTATATATATATATAATATCTTATCTTACTGCTTTTCCATCATTTCAACTCACTGTGAAATTGTTATTGTCTTTCTGAAACAATGGCTTCATACATTTAAGCCTCAATATGTACAGTTTCTACAGCGAAACTGAATTAAAAAAAAAAAAACTTCAGGTAGGGATTATTCCATTATCTGAAAGGTCAACTATATTTCTATATACAAACCTGACAGATGATGCCTTCTCACCTTTCTACCTGGGAAACAGAATGCTCTGTTTATGATTGTCAGGATCAGGGGATGGCAGGTACTTGGCATCCTGCCAGGTAATGGAAACACTGCTTGCTTTAATTTTATTACCAAGAACAAAGGCTTCTTATTGTTTAATAGAACCTTTAAAGACTGGCCTCATGGGCATAGTTCTAATTTTTTTGAGACCACAAACAAGAGGAATTCTTTAAGGCCATTTCATGAAAAACAGAAGGAAAACAGTTTCTTCTGCAAAAATTAAAGCAAGCCTTTGTTTAAGCAGCCAGAGCCTGACTCCAGGTTAGCATGGGCATGTGTTCTCTTTATACGGGCATTAGTTGGCATCGTTGACCCAGGCACCCATTCCTTCGTTAAGATTAGCTTAAGGCTCTGTCAGAGATAGGCAAGAAACCACCTTTCTTTAGGACATCACCCCTTTGGCATCATTATTTTCAGATAACATGCTAAAAGAAGTAACATTCTGCACCAAAAAGGAACGGGCCAACACTCTCCTCTTACAAACCCTATTTATAAAACTGGGAACTACACAAATTTTAATTCGGTGCTTGTTATGATTCTGCCAGCAAACTAAACTTTCTATACAGTCCCTGCTTCTCAGTGTCAAGTTTTACTTCTTTCTCCATTTAAAGCACAGGTGGCTAAAGCTCCTGGTTTCCAGATACCTTTGCAATAGTCTCAGTCGCTAAGGAATGAAAGGGAAAGGAAATGAGGATGCTCTTATTTCTCCACGAATAGGCAGGATGTTGCCAGGGGCAATACATGAAGGAATCCTACGGACTTGTTGAGTGCTCACGATGTGCAAAGCGCCAAGCTAGGACCTGTGGTAGAAACAGAACTTGGTCCCCTAGAGAGAATGATTTCACTAGAGAACAATGAGCAAACATGCCAACTGCACACATAATTAACTGCTAAATCATGGACTACAGAAGTTCGAGAGCTGTGTGGTACAATATGGCAGTCACTGGCCACCTGTGGTTTAAAAAATAGTTTTTTTATTAAAGTATAGTTGGCATACAATATTATATTAGTTTCAGGTGTACAACATAGTGATTTGACATTTATATACCTTATGATGTGATCACCACACTAAGTCTAGCAACCATCTGTCACTATGTTTAATATTACAATATTATTGACTATATCCTTTGTGCTGTACATTACATCTCTGTGGTATGTGTACACACACACACATATACATATGTATATACACACACACATACATGTGTATATACACACATATACATATGTATACACACAATGGAATATTACTCAGCAATAAAAAAGAATGAAATCTTGCCATTTGCAACAACATGGTTGGACCTCGAGAGTATTATGCTAAATGAAATAAGACAGAGAAAGATGACTACTGTATGATTTCATTTATATGTGGAATCTAAAAAAAAAAAAAACAATGCAAACAAATAAAAGAAAACCAGACTCCTAGAAACAGAGAAGAAACTGATGGTTACCATGGATGGGGTAGGGAAATAGGTGGAAATGGCGAAGGGAAAGAAGAGGTACAGATTTCCAGTTATAAAATGAATAAGCCACTTGTAGTTTCTGAGCCCTTGAAATGTGGCTAGTCTGAACCGAGCTGTACTGTGAGTATGAAATGCACACATTAGTCATTTCTGTAGTGATTACATGTTGAAATGCTGATGTTTTGAATGTATTGGGTCAAAAAAATGTAGTAGTATGATTAACTTTACCTATTTGTTTTTACGTTTTTAAAATGCGGTTACTTGAAAATTTAATTTAGATACGTGGTTTCCATTATATTTCAAATGCACAGTGCGGTTCCAGAGGGTTTCAGAAATGGGACAATTGGTACATGTGAGTAGCTGGGGAAGGTTTGCTGCTGAATATGGAAGTAGGGCTGGTCTTTGGAGATCAAATAATACAAGAAAAGAGTTAGGAGACACAGCGGTGAGGAAGATGGGACAGGCGACCGGAGCAGAGGGGGAAAGAGCGTGTCTGTAAGACAGCAGAGAGCTACGACACGACGCAGGGTACAGTGGGCATGTATCTTGTGAACGGAGAGAGAAATCTCAGAGCCAGTTATATCTTATTGCCTCTCGTGAAAAGCCCTATTGGGGTCAATGGCAGAGTGCTGGCCATGGCTGATCTCACGCAGTTCCCAGGTAAGGCAAAAAAGTGAATTGGTTTTGGGAGACTTAACTTTGGAGAAGAGGTAGTCTTTCCTTGACCTCACATTCTTTTAATTGACTCCCTCTGTATCTTTGACTTAGTGGGCCTGCACCATCTCCCATGGAAGCTATCCATGCTTACTTGCTTTCCTAGGGTTTGCTTCAGAAATCGTGGTAGCATGTGGTGAAGGTGACAAGGGCAGTGGGAGGGGAGATGGGAGGGAAGGTGGAGAGCACTGTTACTCGACGAGATGGGCTTTGCCAAAAGGACAGTGAGAAGCAAATCTAACCTGGCCTGGAAGAAGAATAGAAAAAACACAGAATTCAAATGTCTGTCAGTTCCTGATTTTGAGGTTGTGGTGTGTGAGTGAGTGAGTGAGTGTGTGTGTGTGTGTGTGTGTGAAGAGGGTCTGATATTGAAAACGTCACCTTCTAAGACATTTTTAGACCTAGGTTGATTAGCCATCCTACACACATGGAAGCATTTTAAAGTGTTTCCCCCAACTTGATTCAAAGTGGCTATTTGGTCATTTTTCTTTTACAAACCAAAAGGGATGGAAAGGGTATCCCAGAGAGTCAAAAGGAAAAAGATAGGTTTATAATGATGGGAAAGACCTACTGTGACCTCCCCAGAGGGCTCAGCAATGACCCAATAGACAGATCTCATCCTTCACTTCCCTCTGTCAAGCCCATCCTCTTAGCCCTCATCCAGTGACACCACTTCATGCTGGGTGGAGCTCCCTGTGTGCATCACCCATCTCCCGGGAGAGGGAACATACATGCACTTAAAGATCATGAGGAATTTTTGCCCAGGGACTGTTATCTATATATCAACAAATCACTATTAATCTTCCTTAAGCTTTAATTTCAAATTATGAATCTCATTCTTCTACTCACGAATCCAAGAAATTTTATAAAACCATGAATAATCACTCTTAGGGGTCCTTGAAACAATGTTTGATTAACTCAAGTTAAACAGAGTCAACTCCATTAAACAACCAATTTCATCTATAAATTAGTTGATTAAGTTCTTGTAGAGATTTTTTCCGAGGTAAAATTTACATAGAGCAAAATGCATAAACCTTAAGGGACAATACAATGGATTTTGATAACTCACATAACCAACAGCTTAATCAAGATATACAATATTTCTATCGCCCCAAAAAGTACCTGCGAGGCCCTCTCCCAGTCAATTCTCACCCCCCTGGGTAATCATCATTCAGATTTTCATCACCAAATTCCTGTAACATTCTAAATTGCATTTATAAATGTCACATATTCAACTGACTTTGTAAGTACTTTAAATGCCTTACGGGGTAAAAACGAAACCCTAACAATGTAAATCTTCTCAAGTTCTTAAGTAGATCTTCGAAATCTAATAAATTAAACTTAGAAATGTAGTGGAACTCAAGTTTTCTTGAACATTGCAATTTTGGTTTGAAACAAACTATTTTATGCTTACAACTTAAAATCACAGGTCTAATAAATTACACGTTTCAGATTGAAATCTCAAAGCTAACCTGTCAAATTTCTTGTAATGTCATATATAAATATTGTTTTAAATGCTACAAATCCTTAAAATACAAACATGTTTTAGTCCTAAATTGTAACACAAAATATTGATTGTATGGATATTATTTGGGTCTTCATCTTTATACAAAATTCTCAAACTTCTTGGGGAGGAGGAAGAAAAGAACTTTTGCAAAAGGAAGGAAACTGGTCATTTCAAAGAAGTTGTGGTTACCAGGTCAAGGATTAATGGCCAAAGATTTGAGAATAATTCACGAGACCTGAAGGCTCACTGGTTCAACTGGTACCACTGAGGTATTCTCATCAGGCCCCTGTTATGGTGGGTTGGACAGGGTTTCCAATTCCCTAGGACATGAAATTATTTCTTGCCATGAGAATTCCCCTAGGAATCTAACTTTTTAATCATCTCTTTCAACTATATCACCTGGTTTGGGTATGTGACATTCAATTATCATTCCAGTTGCCTTACTACTTGATTGGATTTAATCCATTTCTTTACTGGCTGATTCTTGTTACATCTGGTTTCAAGTCATATTCCTATGGTCACTGAATGTCATTTACCTCAACAGGTGATGATAGGAAGTGATGATAGGAACTTGGTCTTTGTTTTTTATGTACATTTACATAAGTCATACCACTTTTGCTTTCCCTACACTATTGGCTGTACTTTGTTGTGGATCTCTAACCACTTGATACAGCAATCATCTCCTACTAACACCTGCAGGGATGGGCGAGGCGCCATCTTCCCAACCTATATAAACAGATGGAAGGTTTCCTTGGACTTTATCACAGCCTGATATTGGAGCTTGCCTAGTCAGAGAATCAGGCTACTATGATGATAGTTTTCACCACCTCAAATATATGAGCTTGATGTTATATCTACTGAAAATACTTTTAAAAGCATAGTAAAAGCTTTATCATCAATTCCTAGGCTGGGAAGTTAATGCAGTGGTTGTAAAAATCTTTATTTGTGCTGCTCCTCACTGAAAGCCCTTTACATTCAGTGGTAGCCTCGGGCTTTTTCAATAGCTGAATTTAAAATTTCATCTTTCTGTTTCAAACAAAAATAACCAGTGCTACAATTGTGCTCTTGTTAACGAACATTTTATATGCATGACTCAATTATTTTGCTGGGGAATTTCAAAATTAGAACAAAGCTCTTCAGTTTTCCCTACAACATTCGGCAATTAAAAATAGAAGTCAATCAAACGAAGGTAAAAGATGATGTGTCCCATTTCTCTCACAATCTGTAAGAAAGATAATTTTTCATCTTGATTACCATAAAAAGCAATTTCATATTCATTTATTGAGAAAAATAACTTAAACTCGATATTAAGAACCAGAAACAAAAGAAGTTGGTTCAGTAGCAAAATGATGAATGGCTGGGATCACGTTCGTCTATGAATGGCATGCACAGGAGCAATAGTGGGACCCAATATTCTACCTGACAGTCACCTTCTCACCTGGGGTCATTCCTCTTGCACCTCTGACTATCTCACCAGAATCCAGCCAACTGCCACCATCTCATGTGAAAACTGAGTTAGAACTACGAGGGCCATTTTTTAAACTTGTCACAATCCATTCTTACTGTTTTTTTTATATCGTTCCAGAAACACGTGCCTGCTGCTCTAGTTAAACATCTAAATATTTCAAGACAAGGAGGTTGTGTGTGGAATAGTGTAAGGGAGATGTGATCAAGAATTCCTGTATTATGGGGAGAAACCACATTAAGACACATCAATAAAACCATGTCTTCTCTTTTCATTCCTACAGCTCATGCACTGGGCTCCCAATTAAGGCCAATTATTTCACATCTGAGTATTAGCTTTGGAAATCTGCATTACTAAATTCAAATATGTCTGAAGGACTCTCTTCAGAGACATGTAGATATATCATACTCCAATCTGAGCCACCTGGTAGGATTCTGAATATGACGAAACAGTTCATTACATCCCAACTGGACAGATTAGCAGATAATGAAACGTTTGGATCCCGTTTAATAAATGTTGCCAAGTTGAAACTTGAAAGTGTTCTTCTGAAAGTAATACTAAACTAAGCCTTATATTCATTCATTCATAAGATTAATCTCATTCTAAAATACTAGAAGACTTTCTACTGATGTCTTCTCATTATTCCTCATTAATATACCTAAGAAGGTAACAGGAATGTCTAAGAGGAAACATTCCAGTATGTGTTACAGATAACTTAAATACACAGTTACATTTAATCTCCACTGAGAAAAGCTAAATTTGTTTCATGAGTTGTCAGTTTTAGCACACTTGGAGTAAACGGGATACACAGCCATTATTCGCATGCAGGAGTCAAAACATGAGCCTTCTCCAGAGAAGATGAATTTCTGTGCAGCCCAAGAGTTCTTCTTCTCCTTTGCCCTGAGAAACCCAAGACTTGAACTTGGGAGATCGGCTTTTACCGCAGTGGTTCATCATAATCCAGTTTTGAATGCCAGCAGATTGGCACTGTCGCATTACCATCATTCTAGAGCCATTTACACAGAAAGCCATGGATGACTGTGGGTTACCTGAGTTTAACGAGGCCTAGAATCGGACTCTAACTATACCTTGAGAGCTTTCTTACAAAGGCTCAAATGGGGTGGGAATCTAACCCTTAGCTACAAGTGACAATGGATGACAACTACGGACAGTCAGGTTGGCCCCTAACAGGATACACATCATCCAAGATCAGACATCTGTCCAGAAGACAGCAATTGCCAAGGTCTCCATAGAGGGACAACTTTGACCTAAAACTGCACAACAAAATTAACTTAAACATAAAAGTTCATCTTCCTTTTTAACCCAGCAATTTTTTCCTTATTTCAAAGTTTACAACCGAATGCTTTTAGGGCTCAGTGAACGACTGAAAAAGTCTTTTAGAGACCCCATCTGTTTTCTCGAATCAATTTTTACCATTTCTTACAGGCTGCCATAACACATCATCCTCTTCTCTCTCAACATCTGAGCAAAAAATGAATTATATGGCACTTAATTTATCTACAAGAAGTTTGTCACTCCACAAGTCACCTAACATGAGAAAAACTCAGAATAAAAGCCAGTAAGAGAGCAAACTTTCCAGGTAGCATTATTCATAGTGGCCAGGACATGGAAGCAACCGAAGTGTCCTACAATAAATGATTAGCTAAAGAAGCTGTGGAACATATATCCAATGGAATATTACTCAGCCATAAGGAGATGAAATACTGCCATTTGCAACAACATGGATGGATCTTGAAATGATCATACTAAGTGAAATAAGCCAGACAGAAAAGATTAAAAATCACATATCACATATGTGGGATATAAACCTAAAAGCAACAAATGAGCAGGACAAACAGAGACTCATGGACATGGACGATGGGCTAGTGGTTACCAGAAGGGAGGGGGAGGGGGAAAATTAAAAACTAAAATGTTAAAAAAAATTACCTACATATAGTATGAAAAAAATAATAAACGGGCATTAAAAAAAAGTGTGACAACAATGGCAAAAGGAATTTTTTTAAAAATCATGTTTGCAAACAAGGCAAAATAGGCCAAAAGGGCTACTGCCGGGACTTTCACGGGATGCTGGCTTAGAGGATGCCCTTCTAGGATGAGCTTGGGCAAGGACCATGAGGTCAGCTGAGCTCTCGTCTTCCCCAGACTGGTATTGTAATCTGTCACCCTTTTGCAGTTTTTCTTTACCATTTCACGATGGATTTAGTCATTGGTCACTGGTAATTCCATGATGAACATCTATTGTGTGTACAGGCGTTATAATCCCTGTGAAAGAACTCGATTCTCAGAATATGTGAAGAATTTGACTCCCATCAGTGATCCTAAGTATTTGCGTAACTAAGAAACTAGAACCTCTGATTTTTTAAAAGAAATGGAGGATAAGATGGTGAAGAGGAATAGTCCATATTTGTTCTAGAAGTGTTAAGCCCTGCAGCTGACCCAAACTTTGACCCCTTCTCATAGGCTTGTCCTATACCCCATATATAACTGACTCCAAACCCACTGGGTTTTACAATCCCAGCCACCACACTATCCAAATGTTTCTTGGGAGTCTCGCTGATATGACTTTCAATGCCTCTAACCTCCTGAGTCCTAAAGTGCCTTGGCCTTCGCAATCTCCATACTCTAGTTTTAAAAAGGTTTGGTACTTACTATCAAAAAGACATTTCATGTGCTTACCCCCGTTTTACAAACAAGTTATGAAAACAATGGGGATGAGGGGGAGACCTTCAAACCCTTTTCATTCTAAAGAAAAGCAGAAGTGAATCCCAGGAAGGAGGTGTGGACTTATAAGGATGTGGCATTTCCTCAGGATTCCGTGGGAACTCATTGATTTCATTTACAACAATTGAGAGCTGCCTCTGTGCTTCGTGTTTTTAAGCTTCGGCTGGCATGGGGATTATTTTCCCCGGGAATGTTCAGACCCGAATACAAGGGCACTTTCAGGAAGAGGAAAAGGAAGAAATATGGTCTAGTATGTGAACCGGGAAATTCTACTGCACTGATTTAAAAGACTATAATGCTGGTGCCTAGCAAATTCTACTACCATGGGGAGTTTACTAGAGCTGTGACATTTTCCCTTGGACACGAGATTGTCTTGCACTAAGATATCCATATTAGTTTCCCAATAACCGATAATAGCATTTCCTGAAAAAAAGTAGGAATGCTGATTGCAACTGAAAATTACACAGAGCTTTGTGTTCCTCAAACCCTCACTAAAACCTTCAAGACCAAATAAAGTTCGAACTCAGATACAGTAGTAAAGTCCATCCTGAGCTCATCTCTCCAAAGCCACTTTCCACGTATGCCCCCTCGCACACCTTCTGTTCCTGCAGAATGAACTACTTGCTTTGTGTACGCTCATTCTTCATTTTTCCATCTCCCTGCCTTGGTTTGCCCTGCAAGCTGTGCCCTTCCCATCCCTTCATACGCTCCAATGGTACCGGCCCTTGAAGGCAAGTTCAGATTGGGCGCTATCTCCCCTCGCCCGCTGTCCCCAGCTGGAAGAAATTCCTCACTTCCCTGAAAGTCCCAAGTATTTAATCCGCACCTTTCGTATGACAGTTAGTTTTCTATTTTGTATGCCCTTTGGTCTTCGTCAAGATAGTAAGCTCCTTGTGGGCAGGGTCCTTGGCACCCAGCACAGAGCAACACACACAGTGGATGCTCCATATACACTAATGGAAAGAACAAACGAGCATGACACGTTAACAAACCAACGTAACTGACCAAAGGCAAAAATTTACACCCTCGTGCGGAAATATTCATTTAGTACACACAGCTCATAGATTAACGGTGTCGAGAAATAAGGCAAAAGCAAGGCTGTGAGCACTTTTGGTATCATACTAGAACATATTCCATCAAGTCAGCCTAAGCAAGTGTCAGCTGACTCTCTCTAGGACGGGATATAACAGAGATTGACTTTCTAGTTGTTATTGATTAGAGCTTAGTCTCTGCAAAGTTAAATGTTCACCTAGAGAAAACTGAGAATAGGCAACTTATTTTGTCCAAATGTTATGAATTCATTGCTCTTCAGGTCACTAACCATTTTTGCATCTAATTTAGCTCTCTTATTCCAGCATTCTTTCCCCCCTACGAACCCCCTTTCCCCAAAGGTCATACGTATCAGTTTCTGCTGTCTCCCTTTAAGCCAGCTTTATCATCTTGCTGGTTCCTTCATCAATGAGTAAATAAATCTTCAATGTAGGCTCATTTGATTATTATATGAGAATGGGATGCTGAATTTTTTGAAAATGATACTTTGAGAATATTAATAATTATAACTGAGGGAACACATGTAAAAATAGGTACTGCTAGTAGCATTATCATTTTTCTGCTTGTAATTTTCCTTAATTTTTATCTAGAATAAATTTCCCAAGTACCAAATTTACTCACCCATAAACATCTTTCCATTCCACAGGATATATATAAAACGACAGTGAAAGGAATGAATATTCTTTACTCCTTGTCTAGAATAACTTAATTTTAGTTGGCATATAATTTTATATTGGATATATTAATTTCAGGTGTACAATATAGTGATTCGACATTTTTATACCTTACAATGTGGTCATCCCACTAATTCTAGTAATCATCTGTCACCATGCAAACTTATCCTAATGGAAGGTATGTGCCTATTTGCAAGTCTGGTACAATCGATTCCGTAATAGCTTTATTTTAAAAGCCTATATCTCTAGCAAATATCTATTCTTTTGAAATGAAATGAAATCTGCTTATAAATTTCTTGAATAACACATCTATTAATCGCCAGAAATTTCTGAACATTTTAGAATGTAATTTTACATGTTCGGATGACTAGCATTTTGTAAATTCCAGCCATATTAATATTGCATTAGGAACAAGACAGTTGTTCTGAAGTCATTACAGGCCATAATGCAAACCAGACACTAATGCTCTAAGAACTAACTAGCTAAAATTGAATGAAATAATCACCCAATCCATAAAGCATTTGTAAGATTTCCCCATAAAACACAGGTATTTTTTTTAACCGAAGAGAAATAATTCTTTCTTATTGTCCTAAACATCCAATGCCATCACATCATAAAAATAAAATATAACCCCTGCAACAAAATGGACATTTTGTTCATCCATTTATTCCTGTAATACGTATTCGCTTAACCCTACAATAATGAAAACATTATGCTTGTTCACTCTTATTTACAATGTTGTTCAATCAACAAGGCTCGGCATGTTCTCTGGAGAGACGGTGCCAAACGCGAATACACTCAAAGCAGGGTTGGAAAGATCTGGGTTATGCAACGTGCCCTCGCTGTCACTGCTGCCTGTACACTCTTTGATCCCAACATGTCGCAACTGTGGTCAATTTCATGGAAACATATCTGACAACCTACATACATTTAATATACACCTGTAGTGAGTTGAATCGTGCTCCCCAAAAAGATACGTCCCAGGCCTCATCCCTGGGACCTGTGAATGTGATCATATTTGGAAACCAGGTCTTTGCAGCTGTAATCAAGTTAAAGTGAGTTCATACTGGCGTGGGGTGGCCCCTCATCCAGTGACTGGTGTCCTTATGGGAAGAAGGCTATTTGGACAGAGACACGCAGGGAGAAGGCCATGTGAGGACAGAGGTGGAGAGGAGAGTGTTGCAGCGACAAGCTAAGGAACTCCAAGAATTTTCTGGAACCACTAGAAGGTGGGAAGAGGCAGGAAGGATGCTCCCTTAGCACCTCCAGAGGGAGCAAAGCCCTACTGACACCTTGATTTCAGACTTCAGGCCTCCAGAACTCCGAGAGAATAAATTCTGTTGTTTTACACTGTCTAAGTTTGTGGCAATTTGTTATGGCAGCCAATACAACGCATTTTAAATAGCGCCTTTTTTTTTTACTGTTCTTTGTAAGGGTGATTAAACTCTACAGTATTAGGGAGGCACAGTTAAGCTGCATCAGGGAGAACTGGGGTGGGAGTGGAGGGGGCAGGACAAAGCAAAAGATGGGATTCTAGTTCCTTCCAACTTCATCCATCTTATATATTCAGTGTCTGCAAAAGACCTAATTTTAGGAAGATTCCTGTTTTAAAAATATAAAGGGTGAGGATCCAAACACTGTAATCTAGCAGTTTTCACATGAAACATACCACACAGAGATACTCACCTCAACATGTTGACAGGTTTGAATGAGTTTAGCCAAAAGGGTCTCCAGTTCCGTGTTCCTCTTAATAAGGTTGGTGAGGTTGCTCTCTAAGTTTTGCTGTTCAAAGAAGAGAGAGAAAATATTATTCTGCATACTTTTAATACTTTACTATATACAGAATTACTCATACTCAGGAAAAACATTGTTTTTTTTCAGAAACCTCAATGAGATCTATGCAGTTTCAAGTATTTATTGATTTAAACTGGACTTTGAAAAGTCACATTTAAAAGAACTTTTTCAAAATGTTCAAATTTCATTATTTTTGTTCCTGCTTCATGCACTAACTTGGGCATATTTAACCAAATAATTGGTTATAGGTTATTTCTAGGTCATGAACCAGGGAGGGAGAAAGGAGGTAATACGATTTCTATTCTTTTACCTGAATCAGGAATGGCAATAATATAAAGAATATATTCCCATATCGAATCAACTATTAGATTTTCAGGATTTACCATCTTGTGGGCTGGCTGAGGGTTAATCCCTTGGAGGAAGGTTTGAATTGTCAAGCTATTGCTGACACTATGACCATTTTATAGGCATTTATGTGAAGTCCTCATCACACACATGTACTCGCTCCTAGTATATTTAACTGTGTGTGCTTTTATCCTTTGCCTATCGACCTATCGATGCCAGATCAAATTTCCTTGAATGCTACATTTTTCATATCACTATCCTGCTTAAGAATCTAGAATTAGTCCCTATTACTTTAGAATATGAAATTTAAAGTTTTCCACAATGACTATTAAATCTTATTTTCAACCACAATAACCCTCTGTTCTGGGTAAGATTCATTAAGGGATCTCCATTGCTTCTCATTTTGTATGCTCTTCATTTATACCATTCATTCATTTATTTATCCATTCATTCATTTATTTATCCATTCATGAGTATGTATTGAGCTTCTACTATATGTCAGACTCTGAGAGAGATACTGGAGAAACAAATAAAAATATGCACTTCCTGTCCACAAAGATGGTTATGCAACTAGGAGAAAGAGGCTGTAAACAGAGAAGGGAAAGAGTCAGGGATGCTTGGAGAAGATTTCCAAAGGGACACAGTCTTTCCAATGAGACTAGAAAGATAAGCAGGGAGCTTTTGGTGAACCAGAGTGGGAATTTCTTGGGAAGATGGAATGGAGGGGGGTGGTGAGCACTGAGAAGTGTGTTCTATGGGCAGGGGATAGAACAATGTCATATACCAAGAAAAGGGGGGTGTGAGAGGGCAAAGGATCAGGGCACCTACGTGTTAACATATAGACAATTCCACAAATACAATGAAGATATGAAATGAAGGGAAATTTCATGGAAAAGAAAATAGCGCTAGGATTTATAACACGATCTGAGAAAAAAGATTTGAAGAGTATGAGAAGGTGAAAATTAACCATTTCATAAAGGTGATGATAGTTCATTATGCTGTGAAATTTATTTCTGAAAATGTTTACTCTTTATGCTTTCCTAAATTTTAAATTTAAAAAGGTATATTCAGGAAAAGAATCACATTTATTTCACACTTACAATGTATAAGTCAGAAGCAGAAATCTCTTTGGTCATCTTTAAAAACTTATGCTTATTAATTAATCTGGTGCTTATCCTGTTAACTAATTTCTTTCTTTCAATGACCACATTTTTCATTTCTACTATGTTCTTCATCACATCTATTTTTTGTTGAATTACTTTCTGTTCCTGTTCCCAGGATGCAATTCTCTCCTTCATGATTTCAAGAGAACTAAACATACTTATTCTTAAGCTCTTTTGAGAAAAGGCAAGTCCTATTTTTCCATGTTTGCGTAACATTTCCCAAGAATCTTATTTTACTTTGTGTCTTATAATTTTTGTGTGACAGCTCATCTGATGTGAACTTTGTTCCCTATGTTGTGATTTGGGGATTGACATAGCCCAGCCAGGTGAGGTGCCCACTCTCCTGTTAAGAACTGGGATTCTTTCCCCAGAGGAGAAACTCCCACACGACACTGACGTGCCATGAAAGCACAGATTCTGGTTTGGCTCAGTGCCTCTCCTTCCTTCCATGAGAATTCTGTCTGGCTCCAATTCCAAAGAAGGTGGGAGGTGCCCTTTGAGACCGGTGTGTAGATGAGGAGTGCTGGCCTCATGTACACAGGGCAGTCTGAGGCTCCTGGCACATGCAGGATACATTCCGCCATGTTTCCCTTCAGGGCCTTGCTGGCCTACCTCACCTCCATTTCTCACGAGCAGCCCAGCTTCGGCCTCTCCTCACCATTCTGCATTCTTCTTTCATTTCCAGTCTTTGGAGGCCTTCCACTTATGTTTAAGCTTGGTTCTTATCTTTAAAATTCATTTTAAAATATTTCAGAGGGAGGTTTTGTGCCTCTTTCATCTGGACTTAAAGACCAATAAGAAGTCTTAAATTTTGGCTTTGAAACACTCAAAGCATTTCAAATATAATAAATATTTTAAAGGAGAGAAATGACCGTTTCTCAGTTAAAGGATGAGATACATCAAAAAGTCAAAGAATGAATCAGAGTAATTTAGATGCAACTTAATGAGCTCATACTTGCTCCAAAGAAAAACCTGCTTTCAAAGCTTTTAATAAGAACAACAAAAGCCATAAGTTCTCCTACTCCTTGGATTAAATAAATTGCAACCACTAATCACTTCATTATCAGAGACTAGAGAATAATTTTGAGGCATTCCATTATTCAGTGTACTTGACTTAGATATGACTACTTTATGGCATATTTGTCAACTTCTTTTGGTACGTTAATCTTAGAGAATCCTCTTACTTTTCTTTTTGGCTGACCTTTCGCAGCAGGAAATTTCTAGGGAAATAATCATCTAACTGTTTATAGTTCAATTGTCATAGGTATGACTTTTCTAAAGCTAGTCAGCAAAAGAGAGCCAAATAAATATAGCCTAACACATTTAGAGTTTACAAAACACCTGCTTGCTTCCCCCTCCCTTTATTAAGTATATATCATGTATAAAATGTGTTTTTAATCAACTAATATGTGCACTAAAGCCTGCGGTTTAAATATGTCGACCTATCTAGATCCTTTGGGGTTATTCAAATTTAAGTAGTTCAAGTGTTACTGAAGTCCACAAAGACTACTGGGTCAGTTAGAGGTATGATAAAGGAAATGAAGCTGGGAGAGAGACTGTTTCCAAAGGGACTGACGACACTTTTGAAGAGAGCCCAGGTAATGGAAAGGTAACAAAATGCAGTCCTCAATGAACCATGTGTCCTTAAGCTTCCACTACAGGGACTTCTGTGAAGTTTTCTAGAATTTAACTGTATAACTAACATCCTGTGTGGCAGTCAGCAAGTCCTGTAACCTCTGGATTCTGACTGTGCTTTGTGCAAAAGAGAGAGAATATTTTTTGGCATAAGAATCTTGGGAGTAAGTGAATACAAGTATCTACTTCCCTATGGATATCTAAGGAATTCTACAGAGCACCCCCCAAAGTTTGTTTCCTGTTCTCACCTAAAAAATGTCACTATATTTACATCTCCTTATGGAGCTGAGCTCTGTAGAAATGCAAGGATTCAGGCATGAGTGACCACACATGTGGAGTGAGGAGACCAGAGCTACCATCTCAGCTGAAGTCTCCTAAACAAATGACTCTTGGGCTCAGCTGTCCCATCCACAACGCGTGGATAATGATAAATCTACCTATCTGTGCTATTGTTAAGATCAGAGGAGAAAATGAACACATACATCAGGGACAATACAAATGTTTGTTGAAACCATGAATTCCAGGATGAAACGTTCAGTTTGGTGTTAAGTACCAGACACTATAAAGGTCTATCATCATGCCTTGGGCAGTCACATTCTCAAGCTTGGTGATGGCTTTTTGCTGCAAGCACTTGTTCCTGTCAGTTCCTGGGCTTCATCAGGCCCCAGGCAGGGCAGGCTGGGGTGCTGAGCATAAGAGGAGGCTGATGTCCCCAAGAGCATCCCTCAACCAGCAACTACTAGCAGTTCGTAGATAAACAGCCCAGGTTCCTCACCTCCTGGGTGGGAGGGACCACTCCGAGTCATGTTCCATCAAATCTCCCAGAGAGCCTCAGTGGGAGGAGTCCAGGTGCCCACAGCGACACCCTGCTCGTGACCACACACTCTCTCCTTTCCTCCTGTCCCGCTTCCATTTTCCCTTACGGATGCTTCCCAGATCTCTTCCCAATTTAAATTCTTCTTCTGGGAGGACTCAAGTAAAACTTTGTCCAAAGACATCCTAATCCATTATCTTTAAGTATTCCTTCTTATGAGGAATAGCCAAATAGAAGATTTGATTGCTTTTGAAAGATATCTGCAAATATAAGAGATTGTTTTCTCTTCTTCCATTTTCCCTCTAACTTTTTCTAGAGGTCACATAGCTTCCAAATTCCAGGCTCTAAACCAGAACTGTCACTAGAACCATAATGTGAGCCACAAATGCAAGCCGATTTTAAATTTTCTAATAGTCATGTTAAAAAAAAAGCAAAAAGAAACAGGTAAAATTAATTCTACTAATATACTTAACTCAATATCCAAAATATTATTATTTCAACATGCAATAAATATTTAAAAACTGATGAGCTGTTTTCCATTCTCCTTTTTTTTTTTACTAAGTCTTTGGAATACGGTATGTGTTTTACACACATAACACATCTCAATTCCATCGGCCACATTTCAAACACGCGGCTGCTACATGCAGCTATTGGCTACATTATTGGACAGCACAGCATCAGAATCTAGAACGGGGCTCAACAAACTTTTTCTGTAAAGGGCCAGGTAGCAAATATTTTAGGCTTTGTTGGCCATATGCTGTCTGTCACAGTTACTGAATTCTGCTGCTGTTTTAGTGAGAAAGCAGCCATAGACAAATTGTAAATGGTTGGCAGGGCTGTGTTCCAATAAAACTTTATTTACAAAAACAGATGGTAAGTGATATTTGGCTCGCAGGCCAAGCTCCTTCCCTTGCCAAGGCACATGCTCTTCCCTCTGGAATGCATCTGCATGGCAGGAAAGAATTCTATGACCAAGGAGAGAGCATAACGAAACCGTAGTATGTATTTAGTAGCTGCTGTATACCTACCACCACTTAGTCCCATCCCATGATAATTCCTCAAATAGTCATAGTGGGAACAATTAGCATGAAAACTGAACATTCATTGGACAATCCTTCTGAAATCTAATGTAGTAAAATCAACTAAGTATTTAATTCATTTAATAACTACTAGAGATCGTTAAATCAATGCCTTCTACCCTTTTCTCACCGGTAGTATTGAGTCTGAACCCAAGAACAGTGGCTTGACAGTTTAGAAACATTCTAAATACTATATAAGTCCATCAGACCACAAGATTTCTGGGAAGGCAACTTCTACATTGTTGAACAGAATTTAATAAACATGGGTTTATATAATTAGTCTAGAAATTATCATTAACTCTTCTATTTCAAATTCTATCCAATGCACCCCAATGTTCGTGGTAGCACAATTTGCAATAACCAAGATATGGAAGCAATCTAAATGCCCATCGACAGATGACTGGATAAAGATGTTATGATTCATAGATACAATGGAATACACTTGGCCATAAAAAATAAAATCCCACCATTTGCAATGACATGGGTGGACCTAGAGGTTATTATGCCGAGTGACATAAGTCAGACAGAGAAAGATAAATACCATATGATTTCGCTTATATGTAGAATCTAAGGAACAAAAAGAACAAACTAATCAAAAAAAGACTCACAAATATATAGGACAATCTGATGTGGCCAGAGGGGAGGGAGGTTGGGGACTGGGAGAAAGGGGTGAAGGGTTAAAGAAGTACAAATTAGTATTTGATAGATGGTCACGGGGATGGGGAGCACGGCATAGGGAACACAGTTAGCAGTAATGTAATGGCGAGGTGGAAAGCCAGAGGAGAGAAAGAGCAATTAGGGGGATCATTTCATAAACTACATAAATGTCTAACCAATGTACTATATACTCGAAACTAATAAATTAATAAATTAAAAACTAACAAATTAAAAAATAATAAAAAATAAAATAAATAAACAAAACCCAAGTCGAAATGCTCCGACCCTTACTTCATTATCTCTTCATCACCTTTCTTCCCCATCAGTTTTCTGCTCTTACTTTATAAAGGAAAAAGATGTGGTAAGGATGAGGCTTTGTAAGTGCGCAGCTGTTAGATGGAATTCACTGCGCCCCTCCCACCACCACCAAAGAAGAGAAATATAAGTAATTAAAGATGATCCTTATAAAGATAAAGATGCAAGGAGGCAGATTTGGCTTCTGAATATTAAGCAAAAGACTGGGTACAAGTCGAATTTCTGAAAGACAAAGTTGTAAGATACATGTTGCTTAAAGCATGAGGCTCCCCTGTATACTTTACGCAGAAAAGATGACTAACTTTTCCAGTAATTTTTGTTCTTAATGCATACACTTCTATGTAGTTTTTAGTGAGGCTTATTCGAACTGATAATTTAACAATCCGTGGCAGGACAGCCGATTGTACACCAATCTCAATATGAGCCTTTAGGCATGGATGTGGACGCCAGCTGAGAATAGTAAATTCAACTTAACAGATGAGCTTTGTACTTCTACATGCGCTGATACCCAATCAAATAACAAGGTAAGCAGACCAAATAACCCTAATTTTAGCCTTTGGAGACCTATACCTAAGAGTCAGGTTGCAGGGAATTAACGACTTGTCACTGAGCACTACTATTAAAATGTATGCCTGAAACAGGAGATTTCAGTAATTCCTTTCGGGTTTGTCTAGGCCTTAAAGAATGTTTGCTCTTATTCCGAAGTCAATGCTTCAGAATGTCTTTAAAGTATAATATTAAGTCTGGATACCTTTCAAGGCAAACACAGATCTGGCTTGTTTCACTCCATAATATTCACAGCGACATTCAGGAACTGTGCTCACAGTCCTGACACCCAACACCACCACTCCAGCATGATCAGGATATGAACACGTTGAGTGCCATGATCAGTGTATTTTCTTCTGAGAAACTTTAATCACAATCCTTAATATGAAAACACACCCGTATTAAACACATGCCACCTGCATAAAAGCATAAATTCTTTATATGTAACTAAATGTTTAAGATGTTTTCATTACGTTGCAGGAGTTTAAGGCTATCTTCAGGTTCGACCCATGACAGACCACAAATACGTGTGATTTATGCCGGTTTTAGTTTTTAATGCCTTTTCTCATTGGTTGTGATAGTTAGCATTTGCAAATGCCCTGGCAAGACAGGTCGCCCAGGGAACTTCAAAAACATAATAAAAACCAATCTGCATGCAAATTTAAGTCTGGTGTTCCATGGACTACAATTTAAGCCATTTTGATATGTGATACTGTATTTACCTTGTCAGGTTTTATTTGATATTTCTACATTAATTCCACAGAACTTGCTCCATATATTTATAAATTCTATCATCAGGAGTTCAGTGTTTATTATTCTAATCTGCTAGTCAACAATACACAGCGAACAATTTTTAAATATCATTTATGGTCTAGAAGAGCTTTCAAATTTTAATGAACATTAATATCTTAGTATAGTTATATTCATTTAGTTATAATTTTAGCAGTTCTAATGACGACTACTAATTTATAGATATTAGAGATGCGAATGGTCCTTTTTGTTCACTCCTCATCCCGGGTTCTATTTCTGCCAATAATAAGAGAGGTGAACAACTGACCAATAAACACATTTGTCAGTTTTGAGAATCAATACTGAACGAGAGAAGCTAAACCACTAGGAACCTTTGAAAATCTCTAACTTGAAAATAATGATCTCCACTGCAAAATGTATGCCTGGAGAGAAACGTTTCAGAGAAAATGACAACTTGTATCAATGGAACATACAGGAAGCAGCTCATAAGATTATAGTATGGGTATAAGAGCCATGAAGGCCAATTTGGCAGCTTTCCTCGCTGCTTTTCTCTGCTCATTTGCCCCTGTTCAGGTTCTTGAATCCTCCTCAACATGGCACTCTGGGTTGCCACAGCACATCCAGGAAGTTGACTCAAGAGAAGCAACCAATTTGTCAGTCGAGAATTAGATGGTGAAAGGATAATGGGAATATTGGAAAACAGACTAATAGAAGTTTCTTGTTTTTGCTCGAAGGAAAGCTTTTAAGCTGGGGAAATGTTTAACTTTCTAAACCAGGGGTCTGCAGACCACAGCCCACAGGCCAAATCCTGCCCACCACCTGCTTTAGTATAGCTAGTCAGCTAAGAATGTTTTTTACATTTTCATATGACTTTAAAAAATGAAAAGGATAAAATTTTGTGATACACGAAAAGTAAATGGAATTCAAATGTCTGTGTTCATAAAGTTTTATGGAGACACAGACACTCCCATTCAATGTATGGATTGTCTGTTGCTGTTTCTGAGCGGCCATGACAGAGCTGAGTACTGGCCCTTTACAGAAGGTTTCTGTCTCCTTAAAAAAATAACATCTTTAAAAAAATAATAATCCAAACACTTTTTATTAATATAGAATATTTAAAAAATTCAATATAATTCAATTCACTTAATATTTTCAACCCATGCTATGAGAGAATAGGAATATGCCTAGAATTTCAATCATTCGGGTACTGGAAATCATAAAGGAGAAGGCCCTTTTCGTATTTTTTTGTTGGCTCCCTCAATAACTTTTAACTCATAAAAGAAAAGATAGCATTAATCATGGGTAAAATACAAAGTCTGAATAAATTCCCCTGTCAATTTTTGTTCAGAGAAGCAGAAAATTCAGACTGGGAAAGAATAAGGAAGGATCTTAAATTGGATAAAGGTTGCTACAGCAAGAACATGGTCAAGAGTGAGTAAACAAGTCACAGCATAAGGAATAGTCAGTTCTTTCCATTCTGTAAACGAGTATAAAGTGTTGGCTTGTAAGTGCACACCGAATATAGAATTACTTATTGATGGCTTCCATCAATTCTATTTTCCTTTGTTCTTAATCATAAAATAAACTTCAAGGGGTGGGGCTTAGAACACTAGATAATTAACGTCTATAAAATCCCCTGATATTGATGGATGTCATACACGTTGTTTGTATGTCACTTCAAGATTTACTTCCTCCATCACTCAGAGATTGAATAATTTTGATCTTATCCCCTGTTCCTGTGTCTTAAGTAGATGATGACATTGCCAGATACTCACTAATGAACATGTTCTGGCGTTTCTACTTAAATAGTGTTTTAACTGATACCATCAAACATTTTTTACCAGACCTGAACGTCTCATGGTAGATGTTTATGATAAATGGAAATACATTTTTGTTTTTAATATACTGTGGGAAGACCAAATCTTTTTCTAGACAGTACTTCACTCTGCAGATACTTCATGCTGGTTAAAATGAATATATCGAACACATTTCAAGCTGAAACAGTTGAGTCTTTAATCTAATTATTTTGCATAGGTAACTACATTTGCTTTGTTTCTATAGCAATATTTATCTCCTCGAATTTTTAGGTTTTAAAAGAATATCCCTTTTCTGGACCAGCTGCTAAAAATGATTATTAAAATTCAATACATGGTCTGCTTTCCTCTTGAATTTGTGGCATTCCCAGGAAGGGTTCATATTGTTGAGAAAATTCATATCCCCAATCTGGGTGGTGTAAAACGTATTAAAGCCAAGGGAGGTTACAGTCTTTGGCTCAAAAAAGATTAAAATTCCATTCCATCTAAAGTGGGTCTGGTCTGTTAAGAATTTATAAAATCAATGTTATATAAGAGAATTCCCCATTTGAGAGAGCCTAGAGAATCAAAGAAGAATATGACAGCATGAGTGACTGTCAAAGACAGAATCTTCTTTGGGTTTTAGATGTTTGAATCTCAAATTCTTTGAATTTACTGCGCCCTTTGTCCCTGACTTCAGCATCTTTGCTCAGACATTTCCATCACATTTAGTAGTAGCACTGATGCTGTCTTTGTCCAATCTTGTTTCATGTTTCTTTGACTGAGTCAAAGAAACATGAAAGTTTTGGGAGGAAGCAAGATGATGACCACTAGGTGAATGGCTCCCACATGGGCCTGCACACTGTGATCACCTGGGGGAACTAAAAATATCACGCTCGGTCTACACCCATTTCCTAGCCAGAGCATCTGAATTACTTAGGCTGGGGTGAGGTCCAGGGATTGGAATCTTTAACACTCCTCAGGAGAGTTTAATGTGCAGCCAAAGGCAAGAATTACTGCTCAAAATTGGGGAATCAGGTTGCTAAGTTGTTGGATCTATGATACAGTGAACAAAAATTAGTAATTTATTCAATTTACTGGTTTTACACTTTAAGGTTTATACAGACTCAAAGGAATATTTTTTTTTACTGTAGCATGTGTACATAATAAGTACAGGACTAAAATTATATAGAGATGTAGCTAGAAGTGTGAATTTATGTGAATTTATCAAAGGAAATCCCGGGAACTTTACAAAACAGCATGTAGCAGAGAACACTGATTATTACTGTTAAGCAATTCCAAAGGTTTTTTTTGACTTGAAAATGTAGAGGAATGCTTTGTTGAGTCGCTGAAGCATTCCTCATGTCCAGAAAGAACTCCTGGTTACCTCAACTTAACTTTTCAATATTATTAGTATCACACAAATTTGGTTTGCTGATTTTAACAGTAATTACTTCACCATGAATGTAACAGAAGTAGACTATAGATGTTTATGATTCAATACGATTTTTTATACAGTAAATCACAAAGACCTAGGGGAAAAAATTTTAGGAACTCTGTTGATAAAACAGATTCACTGCCCTATCCAGATTCTTTAAAAAGTCAACTCAGGCACCACAACCGTCCTGAAGACTAGAGACTCCGCTGTCATCTAAAAGGCAAAAGGCAAAGATCTGCAGTGATGGAAACCACAGTGGTAACATTTCATTCCTTCCATCTTTGTCCGCAAAATTCTGTTTCTTTGATAGATGGCCACCTATCTGCTATCGAAAAGAAAAAAAATCTGGAGAGTTAATTATTTAATTTGTGGTGCTTTACAGAATAGTCAGCCATTTTCCCAGAGTTAGTTTGTGTATGTATACATGACTAAAGACAATTTAAGGGTCGATGTATTTTTGGAAATGAACTCACTCTCATTTCCCTGGCACATATTTTAGTTTACATATACAGTGTTTTGCTAAAGAGGAAATCGAAGAAAAACATGTTGAGCCATTTGCTTTTAACCTACTGAGAGAAAACTGCTCAATAGTCAGAGAACTGAGAGGAGACTTGCCAGTTCTAACAATTATGAATTACAAAGTCTCAGCCTGTCCTGTCTGCAGAGTCTAGAATGGAGACCAAGAGTTCTCCAAATGCAAGGTGGCCCAGCGGGAGCTGGTTGGAAAGGCAAATTCTTGGGCCTCGCCCCAGACGTGCCCAATCAGAAACTATAGAGGTGGGGCCCCGTGAAAGAATAAGCCCTCTAGGGGATTCTCATGAGTGCTAAAGTTTAGGAGCCACTTATAGGAATGTTGTAATATCCTCCAATGTGTGTGTGTGGGGGGGGTAAAAATTTTAATGAGAGGAGAAGCTAAGTCGGGGGTCGGGGGTAAGTGATCCCTGAGCTGCTTGTTCTATCTCCCTTTCTCACGGATACCTTTTGATCCTATTACTCACTCTTCGTCATCGTCATCATCATCATCATCATCATCATCATCATCATCATCATCGTAGCCACCAGGCCCTATTCTAGGGCCTTTCCCTAGTTCCTTCAGCCTCCATTGGGTAAAGGGAAGCAAATGGAAGAGAGTGCTGGCCAAGGCATAGGAGGAAACAGGGCGGGGCTGGAGAATCTGGGAGGTGGGAGGATCTGACCCAACCTCATGGCAGCGGGAAGGTTTGGGAATGGATGTGCACCTCGGCTAACCATACTTTTTGCCCCATCACCGCTGACAATTCTGAATTGCTTTTTCTAATAAAAACGTAGATAGAACTCAGATGTTCAGAATGTTCCAGAAAAAAAAAAATCAGTCTTGAAGTTGCCCTAGTATATTCGCGAATATTTATAAATGCTATTTTTTAGAAAAATTTAAGTGGCATTGAAAGGGGGAGAGGGCAGCCAGCCAGCAGAGGACCCAAACCCATCTGTTTATGATGAAAAAATAATGCCCCCCTCCTCTGCTGGTTGGACTCAGCACACCTCTTAAGATTTGGCCTGACACAAGATGTATAAAGCTGAAAGCACACATGTTAAACTTAGCTCTCAGGACTTTTCAGTGTGACTTTTGTCATCTGATTTTCAAATGTCTGTGACTTTGGTGGACTACTGTGACAGGACGCTTCAGTGAGGCAGAATGTTAACTATGACATCAGAGACAGCTCGATAATTAAATGGTGATACTAAATCATATAGTGGCCTTCCACTAGCCATCGTCTTTCTCCAATATGTTATTTTTTAAATGAAGTATCACTTATATAGCTAATAAATACATTTTTGAGTCAAACACATTTACTTTAATTACAGGCAGACTGTCAGCACTGAATAATTTTAACTGCAAGTGAGTTTTTCATCGGAACATGTTCTTTCCATCTGCAAATAATTATGACAAAACAGTGACTTCATATATACATATTCCCTCAGCAAAATGACCTCTTTTACAGCTTCGACTTTCTCCTCCGCCCTGATAATATTCAAATTTTGATCTCAGACCTCAACTCTGACCTAAACTTTGGTCTCTCGTTCCCACTTCCATACCAACTTTTAGCTTTGATGATCCCCTGTTATTTTCAACTCAACTTTTCAAAACTGCATCACCTGCTCCTCTGAAATTTCTTGCCACTTTCTAGTCTTTACAAGGGATATTCCCATTCTCCAGGTTAGAACTGCAACATAATCTTGGACTCTCTCTCTCTTTTGTGCCTTGTATTAATCATTTTGTAAGGCTGTTTGGTTGTTCACTAAAAGACCCTTTGGCTTCAGCCTTCCTTTCTTCCCAAGGTTGTCACGCTCACCCTCTTCTTCCATGAACTGCTGGTGTTCATTCCTTTCATTTTTGCACAGCCAATTGGGTTCCATGGGTGGCCACCAAAGTCATCTTCCCAGTAAGCTTGTATTACTATGCCATCACGTGCTCAAAAGTTCAAAAGCTGTCCATTCTTAAAGGATCAAGTTCAAACTCCTAAGTTGGCATGCTAAGTCCTCAAAACTATGGTAGGTTTAGAATTTCCTCAGTAGAAGCCAGCAATAATTACCACCGCCCTGCAGAATGAACACTCAACTTCAGTTACACTGAATTCCTTATTGACCAATAAGTTCCATGTCAGTCTCTCCTTCTGAGCCCTTAGCTCCGTCTTTCCACCAACCTAGAATTTTTTTTCATTTTCCAACAGCATCTCAGAATCTAGCAGAGGCTAGTTGTACAAATAGAAGCACCAATAAATGCTTGCTCGATAAAAGAGTACATGAATGATATTAATGCAACTAACGATTTCCTGTCTATAATAGAAATTGCATAGAGCCAAATCTTAGTTCTATTTCAAAACCGAATAGGATTAAATCATACCTTTCTGAAGACATCAATACATATTTGAGACATCAAGCCAGAGTTCATCATAGTCTAAAAACACTTTGATTAAATTAGTTTCAGAAATTGCTCTCCAGCCAAAGAGCTATCTACTATTCAATGGATCAGGCAATAAATCTTAGACCATAGGTGCTGACGGGTGCAAGATGATTTATTAAATTGTAAGACAAGGAATTGTGAAGCATAACTAAGAAAATACACACTCCCTTCCAATGCGCCATAATTTTACTTAACAAAAGCAATTTAAGAGGAAAATGTACTATTAAAATAAAAGCAAATGCTTCCCATATATCTCTAATTCTATATATTAAAAATAATCCAGGAATGAAATCATTAGATCGACTTGCTGGCTCTAGATCAGAGAGATGACTTAATAATGATCTATCTCCCGAAAACAAAGCTCATCTCTGGTAATAATCAGAGAATTTACACTACCTGTGACCTCCGATACTGCTTTAACCACATGTTAGCACTGTGATTTTTTATTCTTTCATCTGATTTTTCTTTGCAATGTTATTCTATTTTAGATAAGGATAAATAAAGAAACCGAGCCACATATTTAACTTTCTCTTCATGATTAAACTTGAGTATAATGGTTTCCTGAATTTTACCATTTAACCAGTTTCTTGAAAATGAACACGATTTGTATGTATAGTTTCCCCAGCAATCAATCAAAAAGTTTAAAATTTAAAAAAATGTATCTAAGGATTGTTAGAGAATTTGATATTCTTACTCTTTGTTGTCTACCTCCCTAAGAGTAGTCTAGCTCTAGATGAAATCCTAGGTCTGGAAAATGGAGCTCCTTATAAGCCCACTCTAGGATGGGATACCCAAGAGTTTGATTCTGGCTACAGCTAGCCCCTGGGGTCAGAGGGAAGCAGAACGATAGTGGATGGGGGGTTCCTGGCTCCTTGTGGAATCCAGATCTGTTGCATGAACCTTAATGACTCTTTAGTTCCTGAGACTTTACAGAAGAAATCAGGGCCAGCAATTACTGGACATAGAAACACCAGAAGTGGTTCTATTATACTCCTGTCGTATGAATGATCGGATGATCGGGGCTCTGTTCACCACCATCATGCAAGTGCTTTATAAGGTGGGAACGGGAGCTCGGATAAAAGCAGACCTCTGCACGCTGCCTAAAAACCTTTGGAGAGTAGGCCCCATTAGAGGGCCTTTGCGAGGTTCTATGATCTGCGACATTCCCAAATTCTTCACAGCACCAAGTACTTATGAGATCAGTCCAAGGAGTTTTGCCTGTGACTTTAGTCTGTTTCCTGGGCTGTTAGTATTCTATGCGAATGGTTCTAGCTGTTGTCCACAGAATGTTCTGTAGTCCAAAGAAGGAGGTTCAGAGGTAAACTAGCTCAATTACAGAGTCTGATGCATTGCTTTAAAGTATGAGAATCTGTCCTAGATCATCTGAGACTCAGTATGTCATCCCTGGAGTCACAAATCATGAAGGTCTGTTAGTTCCAATTTAGATGGTTCCATCCAAGTTGAAAATATGGTGTGGGTAATGAGGATCCACCTAGTCACTTCAGTGAATGTTAAGTCGACCAGTGGCAATGTTCTCTAGGAACACATGCTGAGACTCTCCCTGCCTCTCCTTAAAGTTAGAAGACTTCAGGCAGAAAAGACTCACGAACCCCACTGAGTGAAAGCATCATTAGGACAGGACTCTCTCTTTTCTTCCCATTGGGTTCAACGTACCCGATGCCATGATTGCTGCATAGTAGATTCTCAACATAATTGGCTAAAGAAATGGTGGGTGGGTGAATGAGTGAGTGGGTGAGTGGGCAGATGGACAGAAGGGTAGGTGAATTAGAACTCCTACAGAGTCTGGGAAAATAATTTGACATCATAGTCCTAAATCCTGAGAATGAATTTAGGTGATGCAGAACATTCTCAGATTACAGAACTATGCTGATGCTGTCTGGGAGTTGAAAGTTTTTCCAATTTTCTTAAATGGGCACATCTGATTCTACTGACAGCTTTCGGGAAGGATCTAACTAGTTGGCGTTCTGATATTCTATGGAAGATATGAAAGGCAATAGGTTTATCAGTCTCATTTTCTGCCCCAAATCCTTCTCTCCTGTACATGTGCTGAAAACTAGGGCCTTGCTCCCACGGCCGCATCTTCCATTTTTCTCCTAAAAGGCTGGCATCACACATTAGCAGATGAAATTAGTCTCGAATCCACTCATTTTTGGATTACAGACATGCAGAAAACACTAAGTTCAGGTGCCGGTAAGAGGTTTTCCCTCCAGTAATTCACAGCTGGTTACAACTTCTCAGTGTCTGAAATCACTAACTTTAAAACTTGAAGCTGAAGAAAATACACTTCGGTGTACTCTGAAGCAGGCCATGTACATGCCATCCCTTTTGATAACCAATTACATATACGAGACTGAAAAACAAGAAGTTATAAACTGACAAGTATTTTCTTTCCTTTAGTCCTAAAGTACACTGAAGATTGAAAAAGAAGATACCAACGTAGTTTGACATTATTCACATTTTGTACTACAATAAAGTATCTCCTAAATACAGAAGCTTTGAATTACAGTTTGGTGTCTATTTCAAGAAATATCCAGGTATGTATGTAACAGGAAATGCCAAAAATGAGTTCAAATAAAAAAAATAAAAATCCCAAGTGTGAATTTTCTGAGTACAGGTAAAGTAGATGAAAAGCCAGATAGAGGAATTTGGGAGGTAGAGGAGAGGGTGGGGACTTTAAGGGAGAAACGCTCAACTTCAGACTTTTGGGACCCTCCATGGATATGTCTTTTCGCCAGATTTTCCAAGCATAATCAGACTCCCCAGGACTGTGGTTCACTTATTTTCAGGCAGCCATTTTACCATTTGGCTCAAGAGTCAAATCTATCAAGGAGAGTTTTATCACCACTAATAGAACCTAGTGTGGACAATGTTCTTATGACATAGAGTGGAATTTGGCAAAAATCAATGGCCACTTAAAATAGTTAACAAACTTCTGGATCATATAAATTAAATCCTTCATAGAATTTTCACCTAAATTAAACACTACAAATGTACAGCTGAAAGGCATGTTTAAAAGAAAAAAAAAAACTCAACTGTATACATTACAACCATTAATGTGTTTTGCAGATTTTTTTAAAGGCTGGGACAAATCCAAATTGACCATGTGTATGCTGTCTTTGGCAATGATATGGTTTTCCGAAACAATTATAAAAATAAAAGAAACATTTGCTCATTGCTACTAGTGTATGCAATGTCTCCATAGGGTACTTTGTGCTATTGGAATAAATGCTCGAGACCTTAAAAAAATGTTGTAGCTCATTATTTACCAAAGTCTGCCAGTCATAAGAAATGAAAATTCATGAGGGCTGGAGTGGGAAACTGAAACATTAATTAATGTGGTGATTAACACCAGAAATAGTATCTAAACAAAAATAAGAATCAAAGGATTGAACTTGAACCTTGCCGCTCTAAAAGATTTTCTTTCCTTCAACTATTATAGGTTTATAATGAAAAGTAAAATTATAAAAATGATCATAGATTAAATATTAAATACTAAATACTATTAAATATTAAATATTAAATACTATTCAGTAGCCGGGTCTACTGAATAGTAACCTCCTTAATAATAAAGGTATCTTTGTCCTGATCTTAGTGTCTTCTAATCCGAATACTGAATAGGATCGATATTGGAATCTATGTGGGCACTGGTGATAGGAGCGCTGAAGTACTCGATTCCATTCTACTCCGAACCTGAAACATTTCAAAGGCACACCAACCGCATCACGTTGTAAGGCTTCATCATAAGTTACGTCTGAGTCTTCTTTTGGAAAAAAAGAAAACAATTTTTTTAGTGCAATTTAATTCCAGTTCATGATATGGAAGTTCAACTATCGTGTACCGAACATAATAATCTTCCCCATATGACACACTCATTGGTCTATAAATGTTCACAATAATATTCACACGACAAGGCACATATATCTATCTAGTCCATTTTGAAGTCTGTAAAGTATCTGTCAGTCAGAAAGATCAAATATTGAGCATGGGATAAACTCAACATCTTTGACGATATTCGATTTTGGAAAGACAATTTTTACAGCTACGCAAACTCAGCATTGGGAGCGTACTCAAGTTCTCATATTGTCTGTGGTCCTATCATTCATTCTCCATGTTTATCTGGTTACAAAGCACTTGGTCATTCTCCGATCCATGCTAGAGAGGTGGGCTAGGATGAGGTAATAATTCATTTGTTTGGAAGTGGAGGAGATGATTCCTTTATCCATACGGCCTCACTAAACAGGAGTCATAATAGTAACAATAATAATAGTAGTATATTAGTAGTAGCAGCCATAATAGCAGCCTAGAAGAAGTAGTAAAATAGCAGCAGTAGTAATAATGATCATAGCAGCTACCATTTATTGAATGTAAACTATAGGCCAATTAATTTGCATATTTTATTTCTCATCCTCTTAATAACGCAGTAAGGAATGTATTATTACTCTAATCTTTATTCATGGAGAAACATACTCAGGCTCACTCTCCCAAGTTCACATAGCTAGTGAATGCTTGAGCATGGCATTCAAGCCCAATTTCCAGTTGATTCCAAAGCCTGTTCTCCCTCTACACCATCTAACTTCTGGAGTAGATTTACGTCTTAATTCTTACGGCGACATTCTCTAAAAATTAGTCAACTCATTTTGTTCATTTTGTTTGTTCCCTGGTAACATCTCCAGAGAATGCCTGTTATGAGAACGACATACTGCACTGGTTTTACAAATTGAGATGCCGAACAAAGAGAGTCAGTGCTTCAAAGGGAAGGTTGGGATTTGCAAGGTTACACTTAAGGGAGAAAAGCAAATCAGCGAGATTCTTCATCTCACAGACACTGGTTGGAATGCAGAAGATTTGAAACGTCAGTCAACGCTGACTGCACCACGTGGAAGAAACTCTTCTGGGAAGAGACATGCTTGGGACGGCTTGCCAGGAAGTAATTAAAAGACCTTAATTTGGAAAATGCTTCTCTACCATGAATTGAAATCTTTAGCAGAAAAGTTTTCAGAAGAAGGGAATATTGTTCCATTTTAATGTCCAACTCACTCAAAATAAAACCAATTCTGGGCCATTGACCTAATTTAGAGTTTCATAAACAATAATAGGACCGAATCCAACTTAAGAAGAGAAATATATATAGTATTCCCTATCACGGTCCCTTAATACCACGGGGCTTCTCACAAACTTTTCCTATGTGTTAATTCTTATTTAGATCTCTGTCAATTATAGGGAGATCTATTTGGTCTGACGAAGGTTAGGATTCAAATTTTCAAGGAAAGGATGACAGACAAATTCAGACCAGGTGAGAAACGGTACTGTCCTACATAGTTAAAATGCAGCAGAATTATAAAGTCTCATTTGTCAAATACAGGCTGTCTTTTCCAAGATGAGTGATACATCATTACATATATACACCTTGACTTACTTCAGGATTTTAACAGAAAAAAATATCTGGATGTAAATCTGTGAAACCGAAGGTAGAGAACATTATGGAAAGTTTCAGCCCTTCTTTCTTTAAAAATGTGGTATCTTGAGCCCAGATGAATGTTCAACACATAGTAGGTTATCATGATAGCAGCTGACAAACTCTGAAGATAATTTTGGGAGTGTGTTTCTTGTGTCTTACGTGATTGAAACAAGAAGATAAAATATTATTCTTCAATCTTTGCTCAGTATACAATCATAGAAAGGCTCATATTTTCCTTCAGTGCATCTATTCACCCCTTTGCCTTCCAAAGGATGAAAGTCACACCAATACTCAGGTCACAAATCAAAAGAGAGGAAAAGGCCGCTGGTAAACATCTTCAAACTGGGAAGTGCCTCTGTGGTGACATGATGGTTAATTATTTCTGGATGAAGGAGTGGAGGGAGAGGATGAAGAGGAAAAAGCAAGTTTTCCTAAATAATGCTACTGTAACGCCCCCAAACAATGCTGGGTTTCTTTTTTTTCATTTTGTTGCTATTTAAAAACTTTTTTTTTACCATTGATAGTAGTCAGTGATTCTCCTGTTTAATTTTTTTTTCTGTTTCTTTAGCTGTGTCTGGCAGTGTTGACTGCTGGAACAAATAATATATTTGAATAAGCTTAAAGTTTAGATATCCAATACAAAATATTGAATATTGACAATATATTTTAAATGGAACTTTTGAACAACAGAACGTCCTACAGGAATTTCCCATGGTAGTTTAAGGCTTTACAAGATAAATAACCAGGCACCATGAGGTTATGTCCTTCTTCCCACGATGCTTGGTGCATGCCTGAAATGTTCTGGCATCACATTCTCTGCTTGTTGTCTTTTATTACATGCAATTTATTACTGAGGAAATTTTTTTTAAAAAAATATTTAAGGTAATAATTATTCTTTAAGTAGTAACAGAAAAAAAAATCCCACATGAACCAATATTTAGAAAGAGTAAAATGAAGAACAATTGCCTCAATTCTAGGAAATAAACCATGTTCTGAAATGTTTTGGTTTTGTTTCATGAAAATTACTTGAACTTCAGCAATTTACAAATCATCATTCAAGGGTTTAGAGGCCTTTAATGACCACGTTCTGTCTTCCTTACGGCTGTTTTTCAATAATGGTGCGGAACAAACAAACCTACTTTTTACATTTTCTATGCCTGTCGTTCATTCTACAAAGACAACCCCAAGTGCAGAGCTTACCTAGATAAGGATCAGCTCAACCTTCAGCAGCTCTTATCACCTAACACTTCCTGTCAGAAGAAACACTTGATATTTACTCATATCATTCATCTTCTGGAACCCTCCTTTGAAACACTGTATTTCATAAGATCACTTAGGGCTATATAACTCTCAACAGCACTGGAAAAATGACTCTTCCCCCGAGCCTCAAGAACCAAAGATTAAGGTAGCAGTGAAGTTTTACTAGGGTGGAGTGAATGAAGCAGAGAAAGCAAACTGACATATAGCTGTCCTCACATTCGTGGGGGATAAATTCATCCTCCAGTGTGTTCTTCCCTCTTGCATTTCTCCTAACCTAGACACATCCGTAAAGAAGCCCCAGCTTGCAGCCTAGGCTACGTTATGTTGAAGGGGAAAATAATAATCATAGCACTAAAGATAATTCGCCACTCTCTGTTTAAGGTTTCTGGAGTACCAGGCATTCGACTCAATACTTTCGAGACACGATCTATGTATTCCTCACATAAGCCGTGAGAGGCAGTTATTAATGGGCCAGTTTTGTAATTTGGAGACTCAGGTTTAGAGATGTTCAGAAACCTTCTCAAGAGCAAACTTACCTGAGACAGAGACAAAACTCAAATAAGGTCACTGGGGCTACAAATTGCCTCTGGCCAAATATGATAAAGGAAAAACTTAATCATGCCGGGAGAGTCAGTGCACAAAGCCTCAGAGAAACAGGTCATCACGACTACTTTCCAGTACCTTCTAAAACCTGTAAGCCAATGACGATGAATATCATAGAAATAAGCAAGAAGGGGAAAAACAGCATGGTATAAGCATAAAAAGCTGAAAATGACCTATTGTTTTATGCATATTGTAATTAGCATGGGCAGGCCTCATAAATCATAATCACTATTATTTATGTGGTCAAATTGAGTACTGAATTACTTTAATCTCCCATGTCCCCTCTAGGAGGTCCCTCTGGATGTGGCTGTTATCCACGCTGCCTCTTCCTATAATGTCATTATCTATGACACCGTTCTATAATGCCTTTCTCTATAATGTCCCTTCAATAAACCCAGTTAAATGATAGTGCAGAGAGGGACATCATGGGGGGAGGGCATCATAAAGAGGGGGATCCCTGTGGGAGACAAATCGCTTTTGTTTCACCATCTCTAGTGTTTACCCATTTTGAGAAATCATTGACAGAAAGCGATTTTATCCTTGTAAATGTGACGGCGATTTTCTTTTTTCAGAACAGGAAGCTTTTTTATCAAATGTATTGTTTAAGCACAAAATGGAAGAGAGAGAGATCTTCTCTGAAAAATATAGATATGTAGGTAACTACCAAACGTGGATCAATCAATCAATCTCCCAGGAAAATGACCAGATCCAATGGCTTTTTAACCTTCCGAGAAATCTATTTTTGTGAGTGCATTTTGGAGGAAGGGCTACGCAAACAGTGACTCAGAGCCAAACACGTAATTCTCCACAATGACTGTGATGGTTTCATTTCTACCGCCTTACCCCATGGTCACTCCCAAGGACTCCTAAGAGGCATCTGTAGCTGTTAAAAACAACGTTCGAATTTGCTCAGATGTATTCAAAGGAAATCCAAATAAATACCCCCTCATAGGTCATCAGCACAATGATAAAGAATTAGAAATGTACAGCTGATTTCTTTCTTCACTGGTTGAAAAGGAAATCAGCCATCATTTCCCTTAGCAGCATGTTTTTTTTTTCCTTCTTGCTTCAGTATTCTGATCACACCATCTGATTTTCTGATTTCCCACTTGAAAAAAATCTCTTGGACAGAAATCTTATGGACTGGCTCATAACTTTAGTAAACAGAAACGTTGCGCTGATTATTATCTTAAATTTGATAAATATCTTCAAATGATGACCTCTTGTAAGAACAGAGATAATAATGCTCTAGACTAAGAGTATCTACACTGGGACACTTGTCTTCACTTACATAAAGGTATTTATTTAACTTTTACGGAAACTGTGTATATTACAGACACTGCCTTAAATAGAAAGATCAAATTCAAGTGGAAGAACATTTTTGAAGGTTGGTGTATTTGTTGTCTAGCATATGGGTTTCCACTAACCAGTTTTGAGACCTAAACTAGGGGTTAGCAAACCATGACCTGCTGGCCAAACCAACCAGCCACCTGTTTCATACAGTTTCACTGGCACGCTTTCACGCCCATTTGTTTGTGTCATTTATAGCTGGTTTCATGCTAGGGCAGAGTTGAATAGTTCCAGCAGAGATCATAAGGCCTGACAATTTTGAATAGCTGGCTGTTACAATTTTGCTGACTCCTGCCTTTGTGAATCAATCTGGGCCTCAGTTTCCTCATTTTTAATTGAGAGGTTGGGTTAGATTGAAGGTTTCAACAAGGATTGCACATTAGAATCACTTGGGGAGTTTTGGGGAAATACCAGGCCTCGAGCTGCAGCCCAGAGGATCATGTTCCACTGGGCTGGGATCTTGTTCAAGGTGATCTGCATGCGGCCAAGGCGAGAACCACTGGACTAGACAATGACAAGGTCCTTCCAGCTCATGACTTTCACCACACTAACCTCAGTATCTGCCTGTAGGAACAGGCAGCAGGGAACAAAAAATAGCCACGAAAAGTATACGTGTATGCATGTATGTGTATATCTGTGTGTATGCATATGCATATAGTGCTAGTTTGTATTCCCCCTTGCAAATGGCAAATGTTTCATCGCCTCCGCCTGAACCAAAGTTTTGAAAAAATCAAATAGTCTCCTTATAATCATTGGGGAGCAATTTGTAGATTCAGAAATGAATACAGAGACCTGAAAGGCATATTTTGCTTGCTTACGTATCCGAGCTTCCAAAGAATGGGTGGCGGGCTATGGTTTCCTTTTTTTCTCTGATGGGCAAATTCTACTGACACGGTAGAGATGATCATCTGATTAAACTATTATGGGCTGTTTCATTTGTTTCGACAAGTATTTACTACGATAAAATACTTTTTTAAATGCTCTAGTCATTGAAAAATCGGTAATCAGATACAAAAGAATGACAACACGCAATTTTGGGCTTGAGAAATGGACAAAGGATCGAGGCGGGGAGGTTGGTGCCCAAAGAACGTTTATAAAATCATACGGAATGCTATCATTATAAAGGGCGTGGTAAAGGCAACTTGGAATGTCTGAGTTTAGAGACTTCTACCGAAGCTGAGCTAGAGTAGCTCTCGGTGAGCCAAGAGTTAATAAACTTAACAATCTGGAGTTATTCGAGGAAGGGGTGGAAGGACTCAGAAGGGAGATTGTTCACTTTTACTTATATAAACTTTAGATTGTCTGACTTCTTAGAAGAACCTCTATTGTCTTTATTAGCAGAGAAAAAGTTTCTAATTTGGAATAAAGAGAGGAAGAGATGGAAGCCTTCAGGGAATCAACGGGGAGAGGAGCCACTAACCTTTGATAGGGCTTCCCAAGGGTCAAGCATTACAGGGTTAACCCTGAATTCTTACCTCTGTTTTACGGATGAGGAAATGAGACTTAGGGAAGTTAGTTTTGTTTTTTTCCTTAACCTACATTCATATAACTCTAAAATGGCAAGGCCCAGGCATAAATTGAAATTAGAATCCAGACCCATCTCAGGTCTGCTGAATCAGAATGTGCATTTTAACAAGACCCCCGAGTGGTTCCTGTATTTATATTTGAGACGTTCTGGTCTAAGAAATGAATTTAAACCTACAATTCTGACTGATAGAACTGTCGTAAGAAAGAAGAATGAATAACAGACCAAAAAGCTTTGTTATTGGCTAACGCGTGGTGACCATTTTTATTTGTATCCACGCTTTGCCAAAAATAAGTAAATATGAATAAGAACTCACTGAGATCTCTTAAGAGATTTGAAATGTCAAATGCATAGACCAAGACTCTACATTTATGTTTTGACCAGGGCAAACAAATAATCACATTTCGAGTGATGAAATAAATTTAAGGATCATCAGAGACCCATTCATTCCTTTACTTAACACTTATGTATAGAGTAGCTGAGGAATATTAAATAATTCAACATTACTGTAAGTAAATAAAAATAATTCCACATGGATGATCATATTTTAACTTCGTAGTTTTACTTATTTATATTAGAATAGAAAATAGATCATCTTCAATCACAGTCAGCACTTTAAAGGAAATTTCTTGCTCAATCCAGGGAGCCCTTGTGTCAAAAGTGAAGACAAAAGTATTTTGTCTCTCTGTCACCGAGCTCTTTTTTCCTTCTGGCTAATGTTTTGAAGTGTGGTATGTTTGAGTCATAGTTCCTTCTGCCTTAATCAAAGGTAATGATCAGTTAGGGGTACGATGGGATCCCTGGGGCTGAGCTCTCAAGGTTCAATTCCTCTAACTATAGTTATGCTATTTAATTTCCCGGGGCCTCATGTTCTGCATGGTTAAGAATGTTGCTATTTACTGAGCCTCTCCCATCCACTAGATGCTGGGTTAGACACTTAGACCTACATATTATCTCATTTAATCCTCCCAAGATCCCTAATGAGCAGGTATTATCATTTCCATATTTTTTGCAGGGCATACACAGTTGTTCCAAGGATCAAAAAATACTTGAAAGTGCTTTGCAAACTGTAAATCTGGAGATTTACAAATGCTAGTTATTACTCTTGGTAATAGCTGGTTCTTGGTGTTGAATCCACAAATACCCTTGAACCGCATCTCCAAACAACTTAAAGCAGCATCTTGAAAGTTAACAACTCTCCCTCCCTCTATTACTACCCAGCCCTGGGCTACAAAACTTTTTTCTAGAAGTCTGGAGGCAGCATGATGGCCTTGCCTAATGTGTTTCCAGATGAATTACCAGAATAAAAGAGAAACTGGAACCGTTTTTGCTTAACGAGCGGAATACTATAAATGGGTGAGACCCTTGCAATCCAGGGGCAAGAAAAGCATCTCCCTCTTCGCTCCTTGGATGCGGTTTGAATGAGTACCCTAGGTCTCCTACGTCTTCCAGAAGAAAGAGGTCATACTAAATAAGCCTGAGTCTGAAAGCCTGCCCGTGTCACGCCTGTCAGCCTCAAATCTGACGACATCAACCGAGAGCAACTGAGCTCTGGACAGCCATGTCAAGGGTCAAAGGAGGGGGAAATAAACCTCTCTCCCAGGCCAGGATATTGATCTTAACACTTAAGTTTGCAAAAAATTCCATCATAGATAAAGCAAGCCTCCCAGCTGGCTTACCAACACATAGCATTTCCTCCAGTTGCCTCCCGCAACGTCTTTCTAGAGATGGGTCCTTCCAGAGTGGAAATGACATAAACTGCTTCTGAGCCTGGATATTTACCTGACCTATCAGCCCGGTTCAGGAAGGAAGCAGAGACCTCCGGGGAAAGCACGTGAGGAGAGCTAACCGTCCAGCCCACGAGCAGCGGACCTTTAAGAGGAAAGAGTCTGGCCCAGATTTTAGCATGGATTGGAACCCTCATGTGCAGTGTGAATGTCGCTGTTCTGTCTTCTCTGAACGTTGCTCTTCATCGGAATGTGTTTTCACTTCTGTTTTTGGAATTAGGCAATTTCCAGATAGCAACACCTAATTCAGCAATTTTTTTTTTACGATTATTCATATTAAAAAACTATCTCATGGATTGTGTTTCATGGAACTCTTTCCATAGCCTTTTTAAATACTCTTATCACAAGTTATAATTATGTCTAGACCACGGGAGCAAGGACTTATCTCTGTTATTCATTTCTGTATTCCCAGAGTTTACCCAGCGCTTATCTCATTAGCTACACACAAACATTCCTTGGGTGAATAAATAAGAGTTTCTTTTTCTTTTTCTTTTTTTTTTAAGCAGGATTTGATAAAGCAGATGGGGGAAAAGGCATTTTTAAAAGCACAAAGAGGACAGAAGCTGTTCACGCTTACTATATTGCTTCAGTAATAAGGACCTAGTCTATCCCAATGCAAATAAAAAACACGATTTTCCTGATTTTTCCCCCCAATAAGCAGTAAAGGAGATATGATGGAGAAGGGCGGATGCTAGCATTGCTGTTCTTACGCATTGTGTCCCGATGCCACCGAAGAGAGCATGGAGAACACCCCAGGGCCGCGACAACGGAGGGGCTGGAAGCCTCCTTCTGCAAGCTCCTTGTCTGTACGGTTCTCCTCCTCCCCTCCTCCCAACCTAGAGCGAAATGTCCCCTTCCTATTCTAAGGGAGACAACGGCTAACACACAGCTCAAGGCCAGCTTGCTCCAGCACACACCCAAAGCAATCTACAACAACAGCGACAAAAAGCTGGACTGTTGAGCCTGTGACAGATCCAGGCTGCCTACGTCGTGTCACCTATATTCGTCTCATCTGTCTATGTGCATCTGAACGTGACCGTCAGAGCATAGACCCGAATCCCAGCTTCTCTCTCCTGGGAAACGGTTGCAGGTCCATCCACACCTGTGGGGTTGACTCCATCAGATAAACCAGGACCATGAAAGGCGAGCCCATCCCCTCGAACTTCAAAATGGTGCTTGTTTTCAAAGCCAAGTCTTTCCGTCCACCACTCACTGCTTCTTAAAAGGCCATTTTACTACTTAGCTTGGTTTAGAAAGAAGGACAAATCAAAGTTTCCACCCAATTATAATTCCCCCGAGGGTTGTTCAAAGTCAGCCAGAAACACAAATCGACCTCATAACCACTGAGTAATTTATGATACTGTCAGGAAATTCACGATTGGATTACACCAATGAAGTCTTTACTGTAACAGTAAATGCCCAGATATAATAATACCTTGTGTTCATGGAACGCTTGCTACGTGCCAATCACCATGCTAAGCATTTTACAAGTATTTTCTTTTTTGATGAGAAATGCAAAACGTATTTTCCTCTGTCAGTTTAAAAGCTATCCTCACGGGTATGCAAAAGACTAAGTATTATGCCCAAAAGTCCAACACGAAAGGGAATAAGTTTGAAGTACACTTTGTAAGTACAGTTTTATCAGATTTTTCCAGAATGTTTATGTCACGTACTGAGAATAAATCAAATCTTTAGCCATATTCACTTTCTGAGGCCACTCATATCCGCTTTCTAGCGTTAAAAAATCTATCAGTCTAAGAATAACCTAATTTATGATTTGTCAATAACATAGAATGCTAGAGAATTTTGAATATCACAGCCTTAAAAATAAAATATTTAGTTAATGTAATTTCAGCAAATTGTACTAGTTTTAACTTCATAACTCATCAGGATGAACGGTGCCCTTTCAAGCATTTTGGCTTAAATTCAAAGACCACGCACAAATAGATACTCGTCACTTATGTTTACTTACTTTATATATTTAAATAAAATTTAATAGTCATCTGTATATTAAGACATTCAGGAAAACATTGCCCTAAGAGGGAAATTAGTGAGCCCGTTTAAGCTGCCACTACGATTCATTTGTTTCCATATGAGCATCTCCTTTCCTCTGTGCTGTCCCTGGGGTCATCTGGGTCTATGCGAACCCAGCTCCTGGCATGAAGTGTGGACCTTCAGGACAACCCACCCTACACTGGCTCGACTGTGGAAAACGTAGACATGGGAGATATCTTAGGGCGGTATTTTTAGTGTCCCTAGAGGAATCATCCTATATCTAGGATGGTGGCCTACAGCTGAGACAGTTATATTTTTAAAATCACATCGAATCACTGGATTTAGTCTTAAACTTCACAAGCAATCTTAGAAATGACTGGATCGCTCGCAAGGCGACGGTGTCCAAGTTAGCACTGTTGGCTAAAGAAACACAGAACAAATTGTGCAGCAGGGGAACTGTGTTCTGGTCCTGGTTCAGAGTCATCTTGATGCGTGATTTGGGGCACGTCCTTTTACCACTCTCGGCCTCGATTTCCTCATCTGAGGAATGGGGGTGAAACAACATGAGCTCCAAAGTTGCTTCTGGCTCTAAAACGTTACTTAGGTTTGCAGTAGGCGTTCACAGTTGTTAAGAGCATCCTCCTTATGGTGAATCAAAAAGTCGGAAGACAGAAGCACAGAGCATTGCCAGTGTGTCGCTGCACTAGGAAAGCGGGAAAAGAATCACATTTATGCGTGGATCCAAGGGCCAATCAGCAATGACATCTATCTCTTCTTAGTCTTCATGGGCAAGACACTGAAGCTCACACCCTTGCATGTATCTGTTGACAGTGTGGTGGTTCATTAACAACGAGAGCACAAAAATCTAAAGTAATATGAATGTCTGTTCCCCCTTCTATTTCTTCTGGGTACATATTAACCCTAATCTTTCTGATAGCCTCATTCGACCTTACCCTCAGAAAATACACATTGCATCAGCCTCTCTCAAAAACAAAGTTATTCAGCGTTACCCTACAGAGAAGAGTAAAAATGCCCCAAACCCTTACTTAACCTGGCATTTAAAGACTCAAAATCTTCTCCCAACATTCTCTCTTGGCCCCTCAATCAGCACGCCGAGCTTTAGCCAGCATTGTCTAGAATCTCTACGCTGTCTTGCAGATTCCTGCCAACAGGTCTCTGCTGGCCTCGCTCCGAAGAAACACCTCACTCTTTTCTTCTTTGATGCATAATCCAGCGATCTGTCGTGGCAGCTAAATCCCGCCACCCCGAAGCAAAGTTTCTTGTCTGCTCAGAACCGGCATCATCTCTTCCTCCTCTGAATCCCGAAACACTGTCCTAACCCATCAATTTTGCACATGTCCATCAACAAGTGTTTATTCATTGTTGTGCCTCTGCTTTTGGCCAGGTGCTTTGGAAACGCAAGTGCAAAAACCCATTAAAGTGACAGCATGGACCCTTATCTCACACATGAATAATATAGGCAGTGGTTAAAAAATAATTGGCAAGCAGTCTACCTCCAGAGTCCATACCTTAACCATTGCGCCATGCTACCCCTTGGTTGCCAAGATATATTATGTTCTAACACATACTATAGGTTTCTTCTGCGCCAGGCTCAATGCTAAGGGTATACATGAAACATTTTATTTTGTTCTCCCGTATTTCTATGTAAGCAAGTACATCATTGGCCCTGTTTTTACAGATGAGTAAAATGGGGCACAGGAACTTTAAACAACACGCCCAAGAATTACGTTTGTTTACACAGCCACATGACCAAAAGGTACCTTGTGTACTTGTCTGTGTATTTTCCAGAACTCTCTGAGCTTATCAAAAATGATTCCGGTAACAATAAATCATCAGGCAACGACACAGTCCTCTCCTCTGGTGAAGAGAGGGGGGCTCCTGAGGGAGAACGGACAGGTAAGAAGCAGGGAGGGGAAAGATGTGGCCTTGAGCTCACTGTTAAAAACATATCCCTGGAGGTGTTTTCTTTTAAGCCCTTATGCCATAAATAATTCCGTACTAAACTAAAAAATGTAAAATATAGGTTTAACACGTTTTACAAAGATTTGGAAACATTATTTTCATCATATGCGAATTTTAGAAACATATATAGTGCAGACTAAAGAAATGTTCCCATGAAATAAGCACAAGGAGAACCGCATTTTGAAGGGGCCAGTTGGAACTGGTGAGGCCGCATATAACCAGAGCAGTTCCGAAGACACACGACTGACTCATTCACGGATCCCAATGGCACCACGTGGTGAAATGTCATAAGGTGCCTCTACATTTTAGATCAAAATCTAGCCTGGAATTGTTGTGAACTGGTTTGAAAAAGTATACAGAGTGACACAAAAAATGTCATATGTGAAAAAAATAAAAAAAGAATGACCGACACCGGGGAATTTACAGATATCTAGTAATTCGACATTGTTTCTTAATAAAAGGTTTGGAAATAGTAGATGTAATGGTCCTTTTTTTAGGAAGCCTTCCTGCACCTCTCAGGCCTGGGTGGGTGCCCCTGCTTTGGGCATGGGGTGACTCTCTCCACCACCAACACAAAAACTATTACTTGCTGGAATTCTCTACTAGACTATAAAAGCCCCATGAAGGAGGGAGATTGTATCTGTTCCTATTGCCCTCACTTAAGCATATATTAATGTGCTTATTTATTAATCTTTCAAAAAAACATGTGCCAGATATGGTTGATGGAAAGATAAATAATAGGTATAAAAGGGCTATGAGTGTCCATCACATATTAGCACGAAACAAATGTGAATTGTTCTACAATTATTTGAGATCATCTATCAAAATTCACACCATTAAATTTAAGCCAACGAAATGCAATATAGATGAAAATAATGGTTCATATCCAATTGGATAACATATAATGTAATATCTGGCTCTCCTCTTATATAAAAATTATTTTACAGAATGCTTAGTCATATATATGAATGAATTATCTCTAATATTACGGATTTAAACTTCCATGTAGGTTTAATGAACCAGCTGACAAGTATTTATTGAGAATTAATTATCTCCAAGACCCTGTGGTGAGTCTTAGGTGAGCGATGGAGCAGTGTGAGCTGAACGTCTCTACCTAAGGCCATTAAATCCTTGATAGAGACATAATATATGTTCAAATGACTAGATAATAAAGTATACACTGGACTAAGTGACTAAATGAATTGTGTCTCTCCAAATTCGTTTGTTGGATTCGTAACCCTCAATACTTCAGAATGTGACCTTATTTAGGAATAGGGTCACTGCAGGTGTAATCAGTTATGATGAGGTCAGACCGGAGGAGAGTGGGCCCTTAATCTAACATGTCCGATGTCCTTATACCAAGGGGAAATTTAGACACAAATACAAGCACACAGGAGAACGTCACGCGAAGAGACACAGGAAGAAGACAGTCGCCTACAGTCCAAGGAGAGAAGCCTGAAACACATCCTTCCCACAGTCCTCAGGAAGGATGGGTCCCGCCGACATCTTGATTTTGGACTTCTGGCCTCCAGAACAGTGAGACAATACATTTCTGTCATTTAGGCCACCTAGTTTGTGGTCCCTTGTTACGGCGGCCTTAGCAAATTAATACAGTGATGAACACTAAATTCTCCTCACAGATGAGGATTTCTCAACCTGGGCCCTATTGATATCTGGGGCCAGACAATTCTACGTGGTGGAGGTTTGACCTTCACATTGTAAAATGCAGCAGCATCCCTGTCTCCAGGCGCCACACGCAACACACGCACACGCGCACACACTCACACCTCTTTCACTGAAAGCTGCACTAGACCTACTAGTACCTTCAAAGAAGAAACGAGTTAGAGAAATTCTAAGGAAAACTAAACAACAAAAAAAAAGCCAAGCTCAGTCCACGTACAACTTTCCCAAGTGCAAATAAAGCACAAGACTTTCAAAAACAGAAAAACTGACAATCTGTAAATGAAACGCAGAAGTGAAATCCCAAGTCTTCACCTCCAGATAAGAAGAGCTACATAGGAAAGCTGAGCTTTAATTGGGACCTTTATCAAACTATTACAAAATTCCAGTCGTATGACCCATTTAGAGAGGCATTACACAAATATGCTCCCTTAGCCAACTTTTAGAGTCAGACTAGCGAGACAATGGTTTGGAACTTCAGCGTCAACAAACTTGAAGTGGGGTTATGCTGAAATTGAAGGGCAAGGAAAGGTCAATTTTTCTCAGTTTGTATATGTTTATAGGTCTAACTAGAGAAAAGAAACAAAAGCTCCAACATTGTGTGTTGGAACAGAAGAAAAGGAATTACCGAATTGTAATTCCTTGAAAACTCTGGAATGCATTATATTAAATTCTCTTATATGTTATGTGGTTCACGAACCAAACTTTTAATCCAAGTTTGGAGGACCGAGAGGCTTCTCAAAATTCAATTAAAATGATGTAAAAAGGTCCACATTATGATATGCTCCATTTAGAGACTTATGCATTTGCAGGAGAGAGTTTTCTCTTTTTATCTTAAAACGGAGTTCAGGAAATGCTGGTTTAATTTCTCTTTGCTTCAATATTTTATGAGTGCTTTCCAATGCACAGTCTCTGAAAGCATTAGATTCCTGACATGATGCTATTTCGGATGATGTGGAAGATTTAATGTGCATGAATTCTACATGTTGGAATTTTTATGTTTTTTTTTCCTTTATGTCTAGAAAAAACCTGTAATGTACAAAAGTAAATGCCAATTCCTTATATAAACACATGTATGCTGAGACCTAATATGAGTAAAAATGTCCACCAAAGTTTAGTGTCATTGCAAGAAATAACTAGCTTCGTAATCACTGCAGAATTCCCCTCTTCAAATAACGGACTTTCACTAACCGAAGGACAAAAATATTTTCAAACAGGAGATACCTGAGTCCGCACATATCCAAATTAGTAAAGCAAATGTATCGTCTAGTCAATGAAAGCATCCTCAAATGCCTCCATGCTTGGAGTCTCCACATCATCACAAACCCATTTCTGTATGAAATGCTAAAGCTTCAGAAAAATATACTTACGGGACACATTTACTTTTCAGACCGAAATAATAATTAACAAAAATACACTCCCTTGGTTTTGGTCCTTTCGTGATACCATTGCTTTCTTTAAAAATTAATGTTTATGTTATCCTAGGTTTTCAAGAAACCAAGGAAGCGCATATGTCCGTAAATACGTGATAACTGAAATACCATAGACACCCAAATGTCATCTATGCCTATGGCTTTTTTTTATTCTAACATAACTGGCATGTTTTAGAACAAACATGCTATGGTAGCCTCTTATTTGTTTAAATGCTTAGAAGCACATGTTGTGAAAGGGTCATAAATAAATGCTCACATTTTGTTCAGTGGCTGTAAATGTTATTTCAGTGCACTGGGTGTTGTTTACACGCTTATATCGCTGTAATTAGAAGACAAAATATACTAAATTGTAATTGTCAGCCCCCCCCCCCCATGACAGTATCAATGACTGCTAACCTACAGGTTTGATTAGACAAATGTACTGGGCTCATAATTGAAGAGTTTCATTTTCATCACAAAAAGCAAAGCATGACAGTATCGCTTCATAAATGTAGAGATGTTATATAATTAATTAATTACTCTGGTGACATTACACAATTAATGAGAAAAACCTGACCATCAGGTTTAAATATCAAATCTGGGAGTTGATGACTATCGAATCTCACTATGAAATATTAACAGATGATCGTTAAAACACAGTATTATCCAATGAAAGGAAAATTTTTGATAAAGAAAAGAAGATCTGGCATGTTTACGTTCTGGAAAAGAAATACATCTTTTATGTCCATGCATCCTAAACATTCTGTCCCCAACCAAAAATGAGCGGGGGCAGGGGGCGGATTATCTTGGTTTCTAAAATTTGATAGCCATATCAATTTCTGAGGATCTGTTTTGGGGGCACAATTCATACATGCACTGCTTTTTGCTATTATTGACTTGAGGTGTGTTTTTGGTGACTGTTGTGCAGTGCACTAGAAAACCAGTCACCGTCTGTCTCCCCTTGTCTGCATCGCTGAATCCTTAGGCTAAACGTCTCTCCATGTTTCAAAGGTGGATTTGCACCAGTGGTCACTGGACACTTTGAGGCATGCTGCCCAGGTGATGCTTTGGCTCCCCAAGTGACATCTGGAAGCAAAGATTCACTTCAGCATGTCAACTTCCCTCAGCGTATCGAGAAACAAACAAACCAAATCGCAGATGTGGTCAGTTAATCCTAGTGTCACCAAATAAAACGGTGAGGTCGTGGTGTACACAACCACCCACGTGCGCTGAGGAGAAGTGACAGCAACCATTTGTGAAAGGTGAGGATGTGCCCTGAGTGACGGCAATACTCTTCTGATCATGTGATTCAGTTTTTGTTTGCTCAACAAAACAGTGTGTGTTTTTCCTGAGAGGAAGGACTTCAATATATATTTACTCGGAGCTCTTAATTTATACTTCCTTTCCTTTTAATTGACGTCTTGTGAACTAAAATTAGCTGGTGAACATAGCATCTCCCTAGCAGAGCAAACTCTCTTGGCTGAGGCTGCAATAATTAAACCACCGTCGTTGAAGCTGCAGACATCTGGAGACTTGGCTATTTCCTCCCTAGTGTATTCTATCCGTATTTAGAGAGAGATTTTTAATTCGACATCCAGTCGTATTAATTATCGTTCCCCGTGCTGGAGTTACATTAATAATTTCATGTTAAAAGTGAAGTTCAAACAGTTTTGCCCATAACATCGCTGAATAAAAAGCCTACACGAAAAAGAGTTCTTTCGTGAACCCCGAGATGATCAGAGCATTCTAGTTCACCAATAAGCTGGATATGGTTTACACAAGGAATAAAAAGGTCACAGGTCCTCTGAAATCCCACATTTGCTACAGGCATTCCCCCTCTATTCTTTTGTTTGTGCGGTAACTAGATACAGGTACAATGCCAGCGAAATTAGTTTTCCCTGACGAGTGAGGAAAATAAATGCCCCACAAATGCCCAAAGCCAGATTTTACCTGCTGCCGTTCCTTCCTTTCCCTCTCTCTCTCCCTCCCGCAAGGACTGAAAAGGATCCAGATTTTTCAAATGCACCCTCACCTTGACAATGCTAAAATTACAAGCAGCAGTCGAGTTTTACAAGATAACCCTTATTGTGTAACATTCAGAGGCTGCCAAAAAACATGCTCAAACGAATCAGTTAACAAAGGCGAAGAGAAAACCTTCACCTGCCATGTAGCTAGCAGTGAACACACTTTGGATTTCCATGACATTTACTGGCGGAAAGGGGTTGGCTTAAGGCAGATTGGACTAACCTTCAATTTGTCATAGCGCTCACTCAAAGCTGCCACCTGATGATCTCGTGCCGCCCAACCAGTTTACACAAGGCACAGATTAACTGGTCATCGGTCACACAGTACATATTCACCTTCTCATCCTCGTGTTCCAGGCACATGAGCCCCCGGATGTGTGAGTCTGGAATTGGCTCAATCAGACGATGGCCTGTAAAGGGCTTCTTGTTTGGGTGAGTGGCTTTCAGGCACTCGTCACAGTAGGACACTTCGCAAGTGACACAGGTCTTCACAGCGTCCTGGGCAGGATCCTGGTCACAGAACTGACAGAGGACTTTCTCGGCGGACGTCATGGCGTTGGCGTCGAATGCCCGCTCTCGGCGGGTCTCACTGGGGAATTGGGTCCGCTCACGGATGCCTTCTGGAACCTATCGATGATGTTCTGCAGGGTGACGTTGCGCTTGAGCCCGTCTAGACCTCGCTGGCTGAGAGTGATGACATGCCTGCAGGTGGGGCACTGGAAGGCGCTGATAGACTCCACGGACTCGTTGGTGGCACAGTGCGACACCAGGATACGGTGGGCGCAGTTGAAACAGAGACTGTGTGCACAGGGCAGCAGGAGAGGGTCCTCGAAGAGCTCCAGACAGATAGGGCAGGTCAGCTCCGACTCCAGTGTTTCCATCTTCAATCGAAGCTCTCTTGGGTCATCAGCAAATTCCAAGGAAGCTGATCAAGTATCTGGAAACAGGACATAGGATCTGATTAGGCACGAGGGGCCCAGCCATGGGGGCTGTCGGCTTTGAAAGCATCTCAGAATAATTCCAGATACAGCTCACGGAAGGGTGAATCTGTGTGCATTCCAAATACTTCTCTTTCTATTCACTAGGGAATTAAGGAGGGGGTGGGGGGAACACCCTAAACCAGCCTATCAGCTAACATTTTCTCAAAGTTCCAGCCACCGAAAGCAGCAGTGGGTGGTGGGGGCAATTGTGTTCTTTAAAAGGTTTTTACTCCAAATTGGCAAGTTATAGAAACTATAATTTTCATAATTTGTATCTAATCACAATAATCTTATTGTGTCACAGCCAAGTTTTACCCTCCGTTGAAAATTAAGATGTAGAAACGTTAGTTAATGAACTATAGACTCTTTCATAACTTTGAATTTATAAACTTACATGCTCATAGAGATATGTTGTAAGGACACTTTTCTCTGCAGTACCAAACCAGGCTTCAGAGAAGTAGAAAGGCACTTATTGTAAAATGGGCATGGAATGGATAAAAAATCAAATGCATGATTTCAGCAGAAATAATGCTTAAATATAGCATGTCAATTTTCAAAATATATTCCTGAGGAAAAAACACAGACTTTCACAAAGACGATCGTGGCAGAGGCAATGTTTTTGGCATGTGTTTGCTACTCTACTGAATAATTCTATTGTTTAATCTGGGCAATGGACGTGGTGGGCAGAACAACGTGGAGAAAAATATCTAAGGGCCTTTTTAGTGGCTGCGGTGAGCTCGGGTACCAACGACTAATAACGACTTAGTCAATTAGAACAAGGATTTTAGTGGCTACGATATCCATTTGATAAGTTGGTAATAATTACAGTTTAGAAAGCAGTTTAAGGTAGTCGTATTACTCCAACGTGGCTTGCGAGGGCTTCTGAGGGCCCTGAACAGCCCTCCCGGCCTCAAAACTCCCATCAAGGGCTTGTCACTGTAGCCAGCGAGCTGGCAGGAGGTCCAGCCTCACCCTCAGAGCCTGACCTCCACCAGCCTTGCCACTTCCCTCCAGGCCACCTTCGGGTGGCCCAGCTTCACGCTGCCCTCGCCATGAAGTCTTGCAGCTTTTGTGAATTCTCGCCTGCCTTCTCTTCAAAAAGGGTAGGGGGTGGGGTGGGGGGCGGGAAATCCCACGTCAGCTCCAGTTCATTAAGGAGGAAGAGGCTCATGCTCATTAGCAGGCCTGGGAACCGAGCCTCTTTGAACCTTCTCCCTTTCAAGACCATTAGCAGAGGTCTGTGGAACAGTGCCGGGCATATCAGCTGCAGCCCACTGCTGGCTGAATAGTGTGGAGAATAGCGTGGTTCCCCGGGTGGGCGCAAGGTTCAAATCAGCCTCCAGGGGGTTTTCTCAGCCAGATTTATGGGAAGGCTTCACATCCAGGGCAATGTTTAGTGATTCCAACAATCAGCCTTTTTGTATTCACACCTCCGTTTATTTACACAATCTCAATTTCTGGAATCCCCGGACCCTGTCTGAAACAGCTTCCCTCAGAAATGCCATGTGGTGCTTGGGCTAAATTAATGCTCATCTTGCTACCAACTGAATGGGAACTGATCATTAAGAGGGTAGAGTTCTGTGCTGAGCTTGTTAAAAATTAAAGAGCTGCTGGCCCACAGAAGCCTGTATCTTAAAAAAAAAAACAACCCTTCAACCATTCGCTAATATTAACTACATAAGAAAAAAAAATTGGGCAGCCGATCTGGACATATTAAAGATTGCTCGTCTATCCACAACCTGCAATGGAACCCGATCCCAGGGCTGCTGTTGCGAGAAACTTATCATCCCTTCTTCTTCCCAGGCAACTCAACGTACAGGTGGCTTGGAAGCAATTGAAAGGTTTTACCTCCTAATCATTATTTTGGTTAAGCATGGAAAAATAGAATTATCTCTCATTCTAATTTCTCCTCTCTTCCCATCACATGCATGGAAATTAAAGTGAAACGTAGCTCTTTTAGTCTGCTTTGTCGTCAGGTGCAACAAGGAGAACACTCACTGAAGGACCTCAACAGAGGGATGAGGGTCAATGACATCTGGTGAGCTATGACGATAGTGTTTTTAAGCAGGTGCCAGGATTCCATCCCAGAACGGCACAGCCTTTCTAGAAGTGATTCCATCACTGACCACAATGGAAACTCGCATTTTATTCAACAGACATTTACTGAGTGCCAGGCACTGCGCTGGCTCGAGAAGCCAGAATCCAGCATCCTCATCGTCCCGCCTCTGTGATCATGGGCGAAGCGAACATCGTCTCTGTCCCTGATGATCGCGGCGCCTTTCTATATGATTTCCTGTCTCCCCTCACTCTTGCACATCCCTCCATAATCTCGTCTCTGCTCAGAAGCCAGCAATCGTGTTCGAACATGCCGGGACCCGCCTCTCTTCTGCTCTACCCTCCAGGGGCTTCCCATCTCACTCAGAGAGAAATCCACCAGAATGAAACCAGAAAACAGAGACTCAGACGGTGACCTCATTGCCTCCCACGCTCCCCCTTGTTCTGCTCCGGGCACATGGCCCGTGATTCCTGAAACATGCCAAGCACGTCCTGTCTCATCCCCCCTCACAAGGTCTCGGAATCCACGTAACTCTCTGTTCCCGCGTCACCTTCTACGTGAACCCACGTAGAACCAATTCTCCTGCTGTCACCACAACCACCCGTCCACCCGCCATGGCAATCCTCCTCCATCTGTTTGTTTTCCTCTTGCCATTTATCACCAACATATTCTTTTAGTTTGTGCACGGCTCTGTCTCTCCCCGCTGTCACGCCACCAGAACACAAGCTCTACAAAAGCAGAGACTTGGCTTTGCTCCACGGGGGATGTACCACCAGCGCCTGAAACAGTGCCTTGCACATAGTAGGACTCAAAACACTCACTGATTGAATCAATACATGTACTGAAGTTGGGTTGAAACCAAAATAGGATCAAACATAACCACGGCCTTTAAGGATTTCTCGATATATCAGAACAGAGGTCAGCAAACCTTTTCTGTAATGGGCAGGACAGTAGATACCTTTGGCATGTCAGCCGTATAGTCTCTGTTGCAACTGCTCGACTCTTATCATAGACAAAAGGAGTCCCACACAATACTACGCGAATGAATGAGTGTGGCTATCCAATAAAAGCGTGTTTACAAAAGGGGGTAGCAAGCTGGATTTGGCCTGCAGACTGATTCTGCTGACCCATGTATTGGAAGATAGAGACACGCAGAGCTAGCCAAAACATAAATAAAAACCACTCTCAGAGAGGTATGCATAAAATGCTGTGCGGGCAACAATGGCAATGGTGGTAGATTAAGACTGACAAGAACGTACAAGTTTCAAGTGCGAACGGGAAATGATATGCAATGGGATTTCGCCCTGACATCAACAGAAAGAAATGATGTGAGTTGAGTGCTCAGGGGCAATTCATGCAAGAAAGATGGCATTGCAGCTGCTCCGAACTGGATCTTTTCCTTTGCCGTGGCACCTGCTGTGGTGCCTCGTGCGAGTGTCTACTCTGTGAATGATGGTTAAATGGATTAAGCGATGACAAAATAACTAGATGCGAAGAGAGGTTCAGCCAGTTTTCTGAATCTTTTGCCCATAGCCGGCCCTAAAGGAAGGAGATTCTCCATCTGACATGTATACTGGATCCCATTTTTTTCTACTTTTGTCCAGATTTTGCAATGATGTAGACATCATTCTTGTTAAATGACTCAACAGTACGTTACTCGCAAGCGTGTGTGCCGCTCTCCTGCCTTTAAAAGTTAGCATGGTTTGTTTTCTAGCTTTCTCTGAAGTATCTCTTTTGATCAATGAAAATGCCATTCATTCTTTCACCAGATGCTGAAGTTTCTCTAGGTGTTTGGTCCTGGGACAAGGGATGGTAACATCTGGTCCCTGCCTCAATGACCTTATGGTCCACTAGAGGAAAGGAATATGAACAAATCGTTATGCAACACAGCAAAAGACACACGCCAGAGCCTGGGTGAAGAGGATGGGGGGAAGCTTCCTGAAGTAGGCAGCATGCGAGGCGGGTTCTAGAAGACGAACGGGGGCTCGCCGAAACATAGAGGCAGGTGGGGATCGATCCTGAACATGTTATCTTTTCTGAACTCCCACAATTTAATTGGCAAGCCTAAGGGGAGGGGAGCGCGCCCACAAGCTTCTTAGCTGTCACTACAATGGAAGGAAATCACACTTGCATATCGTTGCCAGGAAATCCTATAGGTCAACATTTTTCTGAATGGGCCAACCGGTCCTCATTCAGAAGAGGATGTGGGAAAACACGGAACCCCCTGCAACAACCTGGGAATGGCGACGACTCACGGCTCACGCCTCTGCTTGGCCAAGGTCTGCAGTCTAGAGCAGGGCGCAGAATGTGAGTGACAGGAAAGAGCTGGAGGGGTGACCAGACAATCTAGAATGGTCTGCGGCTCGGCTACTTATTAGCTGCGTGTTCCTGGGTGAGTGTTCACAGATGTTCCCTCTAGCACTCACAGTGACCGCATCCCTAAGCAGAAGAGTCTTTAGTCACAAGGTACACTTGAGCCCTGCATCCTGGGACACACTGAATGCAAGTGTCTTTCAAGAAACTTCCTTACAGATTCAAGACTTCCGAGGAAAGCGGTTCTTTAAAATGGAAAATTAATAGATGGATATTTCAGAGGAAAACAATGACTACGTATTTTTACATTCTCCCTCCCTCATTCCGTGTATCGCTAAAATTGTGCTTTTCTGCTGTTCCTCTCTAACCACTGCTGACTTCTTGCAGCTAACCAAAGTCAAGGTGCTTTCGAAAGGTCAGGCTTTCCTTCAAAAAGCCAGGTTGTTCATTCATTTCCTGTTCTACCTCTGATAATGACTCCTAGGCATGGACCTCAAATGCCGCCTCTTTCCAGAATCCCATTCAGCACGGACAGTCTTTGCTTCATTTCCTATAAGTGCCCCAACTCAGAGTGTGCATCTCAGGGGGGTGCTCAGCTTCTATCCCAAACCTGTCCGCCCGCCAAAAGTCCAGGTGCCTCACGGGGTTTCCATTTCCAGTCTCCTGATCACCATGAGTCAGAAACTCACCACACTTTCTACGCCTCTCTCTCTGGGAGAGGCAGAATAATGGCCCCCAGAGATGTCCACACCTTAATTCCCGGAACCTGTGAGCATATCAGGTTACAAGGCAAAGAGGATTCAGGTTGCAGATGGAATTAAGGTTGCTAAGCAGCTGACTTTAAGACCAAGATATGAGACGACGTCATCCTGGGGTACCCGATGTCATCACAAGGGTCCTTAAATTGGGAAATGGGAGGCAAAAGAGGAGTGTTAGATGATGCGATGTGAAAATGACTCGAGAGGGACATTGCTGGCCAGGAAGACGGAAGGAGTCCGCAAGCCACGGGATGTGGGCAGCTTCTAGAAGCCGAAAAGGGTAAAGAAACATATTCTTCCCTAGATCTCCCAGAAAGGAATGCAGCCCTGCAGAGACCTTGATTATAGCCTAGTGAGACCTGTGTCAGACTTCTGACCTCCAGTGTTTTAAAGCCATCAAACGTTGTGGTAATTTGCTACAGCATCGATAAGAATTATACACTCTCTGTCCCCGAAAGCAAATCATCAGCCAAAACACGTAAGTGTCAATCCTTAGTAGTTCTTTGGTCTCCTTCCCTCTGCTCTCACTGCCTCTGTGTTGATCTAGAATCTTCTTCACTGCATTCCTGGACTATTAAAAAAAAAAAGTCCTAATTTGCTCTTTTACCTCCAAACTCACGTCCTTCAGTTTCATCTTTGCAACGTGCTTCTGACACCACAGCTTCTTCCTGTCACTTCTTTTAGAAGAGGAGAACACTGTGCACTCCCTCCACCCAGAGTAGGAATCCTGATGCCTCATCTCCTTTCTCAAAGCCTTGCCCAAGTTTCTCCCAAACGACTTCTTCGACTTTACTCCCCTCATCTCCTACACCAGCGACCCCAGTGGGACCATCTCCTGCTCTTTGCAATCGCCTTTCCTCTTTTCCTTAGCACAAACTGGTTTTCTTTTCCCTTCGAGAAGTATTTTTTGGTTTATGTTTATTTTCTTTGTTTTTAATTTTGTAATTTTTTCATTTTTTTAAAGATGAGATTAAAACATCCCAGAGGCCCAAAGATCCCTGGTCACGGTTGTATTTGGTGATTTCAAACCAAACAAAGAAGCATGGTTTTTAAAAAGATGGCTCTAAATAGTGTGACATGTCTTAAAGGTTTACGATTAGTAAAGTAAAGCTTTTAAATGAAAAACACAAAGCAAAATAATTATCCTAGTCACAAAATAACTGAAGTATTTATTGAAAAATACTATTTCCTAGTACACAACAGAATGGGACCCAGGTTTAAAGTTATATAATTCGTCTCATTCTTTCATGACAGTCAGATTAGCTCTGAGATCAAGACAGGCATGCATGCACGAGCGTGCGTGCACACACGCACACACATCTCATACGGAGATAATATTCAGCCTAAATTTGAGGCCGATCATGAATGGATGTCCTGAGCCAAAAGACCACCTTCCCCTGAAAACTCCCCATGATAAACCTGGATGTAAGAGGCTCGTGCCTTTGGGGGTTAAGGAAACTTAATCAACAGAGAGGCAGAGAGCTAGGGCGAGGGCTGTAGAGATGATGGAACCTTGGTACCCAAGTGATGGTCGAGGTAATCTGGCTGATCCAGTTGCCTTGGCAGATGGCCCCATGCTCCCTCTGGGCTCCAGGTATCATCATCCTGAGATAGCACTCATCCCAGGATGACTTTCCCAGAGGGAGGAGGGCTTCTCTTTGTCCAAGATATAGGATCTGGAAGGGAGACTGAGAGAAAGTTCCCAGTGGAAGAGAAAGGACATCGGAACTTAAAAGAGTTCGGATGCAGGGTTTGGGCTAGAGGAGGGAGGCGCAGAACTCAGGATGGGGCCTTTATGGATGATTGTTATAGGCCAAGGAGATAGAAGTTCAAGGGGTTCGTGTCTGTCGGATTCATCTTTTTTTGCCCCCTCTTTTGAAATAGCAGGCAAAACTACTGACCAGGCAAGTCAATGCAGAGAACACATTTAAAACCGTGCCTATGCTATCACAACCCTGGCCACCATCCTGCTTGGTAACTTATTTTAGAATTTCACAATTTTATTCCTTGGATCTCCTGGTCTCTGCTATGAGGCAATGAAGATACTCCGCACCTTGAAGAAACACCTAGGATCCCCGTGAGATAAGGTAGCCTGCATTGCAAGGGTTAATCCATGGCCAAAGTCAATGAGCAGGCTTTCTGGTTCAAAACCTAAGAATATGGAAATTTTACCCATATATTTCGTAAGTGACCGAGAATTAGGAGTCTCCAGACCAAACACATTCTATGAGCTCAATCACCTACTAGAATCAAGGAGATATTGGATTGTCAGCATTTCATCCATGAGCTTTTTAATTCCAAATTTCTCTTAATGGAGGCACTGCCATTTTAATCATAAGATATACCCATTATTCAGTACTTCCCTACATGTCGCGTCTGCACGGTCTATGAAGAATAATCATTTTTCTAATTTGGAGTACATGAAAAAGAGCACACTTTCCAGCCACCAATAATTTTACTTTCAGCCCCTCACTGTGTACCCTTCTGAAAGCCCACTAGGAGGGAAATTAATGAGTCACTAGACAAAGGAATAAACTTGGATACCAACACTAGGTGGCCTGTGATCAATTATTGGTATCAAGTGGCTCTCAGCGACTGCCCGGATGATTCCCAAGGCACTTCCTCTGTTTCCACTCCCCAAATATCCTCTGGGGTCTGGGGACTTAGCTTGATGTTAAATTTACCAAAACATAAGAGGTGACAAACACACTGTAAAAAGTGCACAATGTTACACCGGGTCACATAAAAAATGGTTTGGAAAAAGAAACTCCTAAAAGTGTACTGAAAAAGGGACAGCATCAGAAATGTTATGAATAAATAAATTTAATTCTTTATGAGTCCTAAATTTCAGAAACATGAGCAAGTCAATTTCCTACCCCGTCTCTTTCCATGGGTAATTAAGATTTAGGTGACTTACTGTCACCTGGATTTTTGCTGAGATTATGCCTAATATAGAACCACACGTGCAGTGATTTTTTAAAGACTGTGGAATGATGTTTTGACCTTGGATGGGCAGAAATACAGACTTCAGCGGACTCACAACTTCAGAACTGTAAAACCTTGGAAATTAACCTCGGTGTCTGAGGCAGGGTTTGCAACAGGGACTAAACTCAGAAGGGACTTGCTCTCATCTCTCACATAAACGTCCTTTCTCCTCACAAATCATTATCTAACATAGATACTCAGTAAAAACTGGATGCTACATCCAAGAGGAATTCCCCACAAATAGACTATTTGAAATAACATCGCACAAGCACTCAATGTCTGCATATTCAGTCACGGTTTCATATTTAACTTTGAGTTATAAAAACCACAGAATAAATGTACTCCCCAGATGCTACTTTGCTGCTTAGTACCCTGGCTGATTTGAGACACGAGTGAATCAGTAAATGCAGGATGCAGTAAATACAGTAAATGCAGTAAATACAAGAAAACAGGGCCGTGATGTGAGGGGGAGGGGAGAGAGGGAGAGCCACTGGAATTGAATGGCATTCTGAAAGACTGGAAATTGACATCACAGCACAGGCTATATTCCGCTCCCAGATTACGGCAGAGAGTGGGAAAGATGCAAAGTGGTTCTTAAAGCAACAGTGTAAATAATACATTGAGTAGGAACAGGTGGGAAAAAAAAAAAAGAGTGATCCCGTAACATTCTCTAGGTAATGCCTCCGAAATGTCATTGTGGTTAACCTCTGACTGTCAGCACACTCAAACTCGTTCAGTTAATCGGTGACAGATGACTGAGAATTTCTGCCAACCAAATTTTAGGGCACCGGAGGGACTGATTGCAAAAAAAAAAAAAAAAAAAAAAAAAAAAAAAAAGTGACAAGCAGATAAGCGCAGACGCGCGACCAGCCTCAACTTTTTAAAACAACCAATTAGTACAAGATCTTTAATAACTTGGCATTTCATCTTTATTCTAAGTTAAAACGTTCTACCTGATACCTAAAGCGAGAACCAGGGAAGGCTTTTCATTTCACCAAACAACCACCTGGTGGAATTCACGCACATTGAATTAAACTGTTCACAAAACCTTTCCTGTATTTCCACATCTGTCTCTAACACGCTCATTTTGTAGTAATTAGATCTCTAGGACATTCTTTCAAATAATCACATACCCTTCTTGACCATGCAACCTGATTAATAATGAATGAACATTCCTGAAAAGAATCCCTTGAAAGCATGGCAGATGTCTTTAGGGATATGAAGGCTTTAATGATAAAAATTAAGGAGAAATGGGAGCTAGGTCACACCGTCTGGTTATTTTAATTGAAACCTACTCTCTCAAATTTACTTAACAGAACGCTTCAACACACCTTCTGGAGTTCACTTATGCAAGCAGACAAACAAAAAGGCACAAATGACAATACAGAAAAAGCAATCCAGATTTCTCCAGGGACAACTGACCGATCCTGCTCCGTCTTAATAGTGAAGAAACCACCTCGACAGGCTCCGAAATGCGATTTGTTGTACTGAAAGGCTGATAAACAGGTTAAAAACAAACAGGAAACAGCACATTCGCCCTTAACAGTCCTTCTAGCATCTCTCCAGACTCTGACAAACACATCGCCTTGCATACCCACCAATGGACTGCACCCTAGTTCTTTTTGAAGAAACATCGCCGTAGGCAGAGGATGGGAACCCACGAAATGACAGACAAGCCACCGAGACCAGATGGTGGGTGGCAGGCAGTGCTGGAGCGGTCCTGTGTGTCTGTGCGAGCGTCAACAGTGAAACACAACAGGAAAATCGACGCGACAATTCCAGGAAGGCCAGCTCCACCTCATCCACCCCGCCAGGGCTGCTGAGTTGAAAAATCCAACCTCCCTCTTAACTTTTCCACATGCCTTTCACACGGACCCCGTCGTGGCTACCCTATGCCCTCACCCACTCAACGTTCAACTGAAACCAGATGAAGAGCCAGCTCAGGTCAGGTCAACACCCACTGCCTTGTCCCGCCCCCCCCTCAAAAAAAAATGATAACTTGGCACCAGGGTCTGCACACCCTCTTTCCTCATAGGGAGCAGCAGCGGTTCAGTGGCCTACAGCTGAGCACTGAATGTCAGCCGTGCACACTGCCGGCGGGAGCTGCCCTGCCCGGCGCCCACGGTCAGCGGCCGCTGGTCGCCTCGCTTGCATTTTGGCCCTTTCAGTGTCCTAGTGAGTACACCATCACATCGTGCTCTGGACGCTGCTTTTTAAAAATAATACGCTTATTATTTTGTGTCTAGTTAACCAATGCCACCATAATATCCATATCTATATCTATATCTATCTATATCTATATCTATGTATCTGGAAGAAGTCTTTTAAAATGTTACATCAGGAAAAATGATCTCTTGTACAGACAGGACAAAGCAGAGTCATTTTTTTCTGCCAATAATAGAGATCTAAATTGCTATCTACCATCCTGATAAACAATTGAAAATATGTGTTCGAGATATATATGTAATTACACACAAACAAGTTCACATACATACATGTATATGGTGTGCACACAGTATATCTCATGTATATATATATATAATATGTGTATACCTACATATAAGACATACATAAACACACACACACATACACACACCACACACACACACACACACACAACTGCTTGATGGGTGTCCCAAATTGCAGTCTCCAGAATGGCAAAGAAAGAGTGAACTGAGGATGGAAAGTAATCTTGTCAAAACTGATTGTCTAAAGGAAGAAGGGGAAGTTGTCTTCCCCAAAGCAAAAAACAACGTGTCCTGCTCTGTAGTTCTTTCAAGGACGTTGCTTATCACGATGCAAGACCAGAACTGCCACTAAAAAGAAAAAAAAGGAAAAAGAAAAAAGATTTAAAAAAAAAAAAAAAATAAATAAAAGGAACGTGTAAAAAAATACCAAACCGAACCAACCAAAACAAACACGCTGGCTGTAAACCTGTGCGGCTCCCTTTGTACACCAGACATCTGGACTCCGCCAAAGGTGTTTAAAGAACATTCTTGATAAAGGGCGCACAGGAGGCAAGAGGTACTTCCTCATGTGGCACCATTCGCACACTGCAACGCCTACTTTTCATGGCATTGCGACACCTTACAGTAAGCCAAAGTGCTTCACACGCTCGGGCATCCAAACGCAAGCATATATTTTCTTGGTTTATGTCTCTACAAATTATAATTTCATTTGTCTTCTAACAATAAACAAAGGGATTACTCAATTTCACGTATGGGTGACTTCCCTAAGAAGTCCTCACTGTCCACGGAAGAGACTCACTTATATCATCAAACAATTTGAAAGAACTTTTAATCGAGAGGTTCAAAAGCATTGTTTCTGTTAAAACAACAGTAAAATTGTCAAAATTGCTCAGACATTTTGGCGTTGTGGAAAATTCGCCTGAACACCTCAAGTGGAAACATCAGGAAACACATTTACTCCACCCCTCAAAAACAAAAGGAAATGATCAACAACAACAAATTTTAAAATCTTCTAAAGAGCACAGTCTGACAACCTTCACAGGAAATTTTCCGCTATCAGGGGGTCTCAGACACTTCATATCTTTTACAGTTTATGTTAAGAAATAAAGCATCCAATTCTAAAGGCAAATAGAACCTATTTTGTATTATATTGAAAATGACTGATATTTTCCAGGTCTGTCCTGTGTACCAGGTCCCGGGGAAGAACTGGGTTCTGAGGCAGTAACAGCAGACTTGAAAGAGAAGGAAGGGAGTGGAACTCATCACACCTAGTCACACGCACAAGTCCACCGCAAGTCTCCCGGAGTATGAACCAGCAGCATTGTGGGTGGAAATAATGGAAAACACTGATTCCTGGGAAACCACTCACAGGTGCAAAGCGCTTAAACAGCGCCTTCCCTGAATGCTTTTCCAAGCGCATTTCAAATTCGAGAGGAATGTCTATATACATCTGTAGAGCTATTTCTGTGTCTACATAGAATCCTACAGATGTCTACAATGGAATTCGTTTTTGTCGCCATATACAAATATGTCAGTGTATATATGTACACACGCGCACACACACACAGGGAACAAAAGCTCCTTTGCAAAATTACTTGGGACTTACAGAATTCACTCTTCAGATCTGAATTAGAGAAAATTTCCTTCCTCTGTGCAAAAACAGAAACTTGCAAATAATTTGTGCACTAAAAAAGAAAAAAACATGGCCACTCGTTTCTGAAAAGGGGTAGCTTGGAAATTAGCAAAATGACCTAAGAGGTTTAGTCTCCGAAGGAAAGGCCAGTTGAGGCGGATTTTTGCAGTAAGTAGATTCCACGTGGAAAAACACTTGCCACTCGGGGAAACTTTTCCTTACTTCTTTTATAAAATACTCCTCTAGAAGGCAGAGCCAGTACACAGTCTCCCCTTCCCACTTACTATCCACCAGGAGAAAAATGCATCAATAAATAGTCGCTGATGATGGCCAATGTGGCAAATCACAATCGTGCCCTGAGCTCTGGAAAACTTAAGTTCAGCGATGGAATCAACCAATCTGGTCCCATGACTCACCGAGGTAATGGCAACGTGACATAGTAACGGATTCCTATTGTATGAGAGGACTGGGAAATTCTCGAATATGATAGCTCCTTGTCTCAAAGGAAATTGCTTTTTCTCTCAACTTCAAAGTGAGCCACACACACACACAAACCCCTCAATGCTCACAATACCCTGAAGCTACTTTGGGATCCTCAAAACTAAAGAAAAGTAACCCTTATTCACGACTCCTGGTTAACTATTATGAAGAACACGCTTTAATCACTTCCCGTGATCGCTGAAGCCCGACCGTCAGGGGCTGAAGTCTTTTTTTTTTTTTTTTTAACTAAGGCGCAGAAAGAGGAGTGACTCTTTTTGTCCTGAATGGTTATTGTAAAGAGAAGGGGACGATGGCAACATAGCAATAAAAGGACAACCGCACTGACAAACGAAAACAGGATATTAAGAACGGAGCCGGACTACCCGTCCCTAAAGAACAAAGGCGGGAGCTTCTTGGGAGACATGCGAACAAAAGTACTTTGAACAGATTTAAATACTAAGGGAGGAACTAGTTTTGCAGGCAGCAAGGGATCTTTGAGTCCAGGGCGGTGTAATTAGGTTACCGTTAAAATCCGGACACACACATACAGCTTAAAGCGGGCGTAAAATTAAAACTGCTTTCGAATCACATTAAATCATCCACTTTTCAATCCATGATCCACTTCTTGAAATTTCTAGATCTATCTTTTGCCCCATGTAAACTAAGCTACTGGTTTTTACTTAAATAACCGAGCTCACTTTGTATCTATTACTAAAAACATGGAATTGTTTACAAAAAGAAAAAAAAAAACTTCTCCCATTCAGAACACGCTCTAACTTACGCTTTAATAAAACTTTTCCATAGAGCTTTCGAGAACTCCCGGAGAAGCCACGGAATGCATTTTGCGTTGAGGAACAATCTCAGCAACTAACTAGCTACCAGTCGCATAACAGGCTGGTCCTCTCAAGTCGCGCTTGTACCATCTTCTACTTTTCTTCTGATGCAAATTCTGCTAACGCTGCTAGTATGACAATATCTTCATTAAGATCGTCGGAGTTCCTTAGTTTACTGGTCTGATCACATAGGAAGAATTATAATAATTATTATTACTACTAGTATTGCAGTCCCTAAGCTAACAGGGTTCAGAAAAGTAAATAATATAGCCTACCTTGTATTGCATCTAAAATTGCAGGGTTTTTCCCTCTTCTTTAAATTCTATCCTTTTTTTCTCTTTTCCTAGCCTTTCCTTCTATTGTACGATAAGAGATGGGCTGAGGGGCTCTCTTCGTTAAGATAATGCATTTAATCCAGCTTCCTCCTTGATGTGCTATCAGAAAACTTGGGGTGAAGCCCTGAGCTCAACTGACCCAATTTGTCCGTGGTTCAGTTTGGGGGTGAGACCATCACTGCGGCGTCGTGCAAAGAAACGTGTACCTTGAAACCAGATAAACCTGAGTTCAAACCGTGGCTCTACCACTTCCTAGCAAAGGCGGATAGGAGCCAGCCACTCTGCATGTTACATTCACAGATACTCTGCAGATCTTACACAGTTTCCTTATCTGTCAAATGAGACAGCGAGAGCTAGCTCAATGGGTCCTTTGAGGGTTAAGTAAAGTTTTCAAAGTGCCCGGCAAACTGGTAGCTCTCATATCCTTCTTCGCCTCTAGTCCCGGATCACTTCTTCTCCCTCTTCTTTGAATATATTAATTATCTGTATTTTTTTTATTGGAAACATCTTCAAACCAGTTTTGGAAACAGGAAGGAAATAAATTCATTTATTTATTCAATAATGATCAGGGAGTGTCTTATGCGAAGGAACGATATATGATCAATTAGTAAACCAGCATTCCTATTATGAACATTAAGTACTCTTTAATAAATGTCTTCACATAGGCAATTTCATTTATTTCCTAGACTTCGGGATATCTTTATTCATTACCAATGGATCTCCCACCACAATCTTGAGGCTTCAGTTGTCTACAACCTGTCCCATGTGAAACCTTTGCCAGAATTTTTTATTTTGCAGGACATAAGGGACCCTGGTAGGGGTGGAGCGAGCGAGAGTATCAAAAAGTAAAAGGTCTCAGATTTTTCCTACTTACAAGCTCTTCAGTTAAACAACCAGTTTCATAGATACTGGCAGAAGACGAGAGACCTCTGAATCGGAGCCTAAGGATGCTTTTAGTCAGGGAAGCAAACACCATGCATTTCATGTCCATTTCAGTTCCCTGCCCCTCAAGTCCCACAGAGCATCCCAGGTACGCAGGTACATGGCTGTATGCAGGGGGTTTGCATCGGAGCTGAGCAACCCCAATCTTAGGACACCTGGGATTCTTTCATTATGGGCTGACTACAAGCGAACCTGCCCAACCTTTGCCCTGGAGAGAGACACGATGTTAATTATAACAGACAACAAACCTGCCTTCTAATCTGGATGGAGACATTCTATCTCCATCTTCCAAGGCTGTTCGCAATACAAACATCCTTAAAAATAGTCAGGAACAAAGGTCATCAGCACGTCAGCTCACAAGAGGTAAAGAACCCTTGGAGATCTGTGGAGAATTATTTCCCACCAGCCACAGCCTGTTTCCTCCTGGAAATCTGACCAATAGTGATCACTAGGAATCAGATCACTACTAGGCTTTCTAACAGTTACGGTAGAGGCAGTTAACTGATGTTGAATGACCCTTGCGCCATGAAGACCAGAGGTAAAAGGAGCCCCAAGAAAGTGCGTCAGGCTCCTCATCCCCACCATCCTCTAACGACAGCTAATGAACCTGGGAAATGAGCAGAGAGCAGGTAGCCCCTCCCCACACAACACTTTGCCCAAATAAACAGCCCTTAATAACTTTGTTATTTGTCCCAAATCAGTCTGTATCTGGTCTGTAACTTCAACTCTTCATTCTTAACCTAAATTCATTTTAAGAGTTTGGAAGAGTAAGCTAGTTTTGTTACTTTTATGACATTACAATTCCTATATGTACATTAATTTGGCTTTCATTATTTTATTGTTTTAATTTTAGAATTACTTTTGGCATAAAAGCAGAGAGAAAGTCATTTCTCTGATTAGTCTTTCATCCAACAGGTACTTGTGAGGGTCTTTGCTGTGGTGCTAGGATATGTGCTCTGGGCAGCAAGAATGTACCGGTGAATATGACAGCAAATGCCTGTCCTGGGAGAGCTTACGTTTTTAATAAGGGAAATATAAAATTAATCCAGGAAATGGGTGAGAAAATACGATGATTTCAAAGAACCATAAATAAAATGAAAAATAGAATGGCATGATAGAAGATAGAGGAGTGGGTATAGGTCTACTTTAGCTGAGAAGATTATTTCTCCTCATATCTGTGCAGTCTGTCCTAATGTTTTTTTTTGGGGGGGGGGGTTTGCCCCTGCCAATAAACAAGCAAAGAATGTGTTAATTTCAGGATAAAACTTGCCAGCATTAGGCAAAGAGTTACAAGTAATTTCTTCAAATTGTTAAAATTTTAGTTTCAGATTTACTTAAGAATGATTTCTTTTTCAAGGACATTTAAATCCAACTTTTAGTATTTCTTCCATGACAGAGTGATGAACTGTTGGAACGCAGTGACCTCTTTATTTATTTTAGCAATGAAATTTGAGAAAGAAAAGCCACGATCACACAGTGGACCCAAAAAAACAGGAACTGTGGTACTTAGAATTCCCTGAATGTCTGAGTGTTTGATGGCAGGAAGTTAACCTAAAGCTGAAAGTAACCATGGACATGCAGTTAAGGGTGCAGAGAGGGTGTGAAGGAAATGAAGAAAGACATTTCAAGAGTCATTGGTTTTGCTTTTGCCTCTCTAGGAGAAGAAACTTCAGGAAGGAAACAGAAAGAAGTGAAAAAACGATGTGGGAAGGAAATGAACAGGTACAGCCAGTGCTTCATGCCTGGAGGATCAAAGAGAAATTAAAACTAGAAGATCTCATTGCCCGAGAGATCTATGTTGTCTTATTGACAATGAAAATAATAACAAAAAGTATCTCTAAATGAATGAATGAATGAATGAATGAATGAATTCATCACTTAGGGAAAATTGCAGTAGCAGCCAAATCATGATCTTTAGAGCCCACCTCTTTTAAGAAGGGGCTAGCTAGCTAGAAGGAAGATGACCACAGGGACTCGTTCTGGGAGAATAAAGGTTTACCACTGCAGATGCAGTAGAGGCTGAGGGAAAGGCTTGGGAAGTCTGGCTGGTGGGTGCCAACTACTCTCCCGTGAAATAAGTAAGGTTTAGGAGAGGGTGGAGTGGCAGGCATAGAGGGGGTGATAAATCAAGTAATTCTCAGAGAGCGAGTTATCGCCAATGCAAAGAGCTTTTGGCCTAAAAACCAAAATTTCAAATGTTTCTTTAGAGGCTCGACATTATTATTATTATTATTATTATTATTATTATTATTATTAAATTTGTAATCTACATGAAAACAAATCTCATAAATGCCATGAGGTTTCTAATGTCTTTAAAAATATACTCTCAAGGCAGGCTAAACTCTGAGACATTTTTCTTGCATTATCCGGATGTTTCCTTGTTGTATCTTTGAGAACATTTATAATTTATGAAACAGGACATCAAGACATTGCCTTGAAATTAATATAAAAAAGTACGAGCGTAGGGACTTGACTAAGCATTTGTTTGTTGATGGTTTCTTTGTGCCCTGTGTTTGTTGTTTAGGATTACCTGAGTCTTAAAGAAAGAAAGTTTCGTTTTAAGCCAATAAGTGTTCATTTCCTCTTGTATGTTTTATCCTTTCATTGAATCAAATCATATAAGACGCTGGCTTTTTAGATGTAAGTTGAAACTGCAAAGATTTAGTGCTTGAGATGCAACCTATGAAAAGGTATCTGGCTTTAAGGAGACGGAGCCTTCAAGATAGCTACGCTGCCCTAAAGTGGACATATTTATTCTGATAATAAATATGTTCATTGCAGAAAGAATCGCCATTATATGAGAAAGCATTTCATTAAAAAGGAACTTTTCAATGTCTGACTCATCACGTTTATGGTAAAGATGGGTGGGTGATATCCCTTGTTCCGAAGCTTCTTCAGCTTGTCCCCATTGAAATCAATAGGCACTTGACTCAGGGCACGATTCCAAACAGTTCTGCCAGTTGTCTAGATCTATTCTTTCCATTCCAAATTCCTCCAAGTGACTCTTTCTTGTGAACAGATGCAAATATTCCATTTCACAACTCAATTCATTTTGTTCCTTAGAACACAGATTGAGAAATTGCTCACTCCTGTGGCGCTGGGCAAAGAGCGACAAGCCCATGGCCTGGTGGCTTCCCAGAAGGGAGCTTTGTTGTGCCCGAGCCACAGCCAGTCAACCTCCCCAGAACATCAACTACCAAAACATCACGGTCCAAACAGGGGCGCTCTGATCCCCCTCCCCCCCCCGCCTCCGGCTTCCAGAAGCAATTCTTTGCATGGGTGCTTCTTCATCATGATCCTGACTGGCAGCTCTGAGGATTAAACGCAGGGCCTTTATGCACATTAGCCCCCGGAGTGTTGAATTCCAAAACCTCTATTTTCTCCCTGGAGTCTACCCTGCATCTCACAAAACCCTAGTTAGCCACCGTAGTACACAGCCTTTCTTCCATTCTGGGTTATCAAAAGAAAACAAAACAAAAACACCAGACCCTACAACAATATGATGGAGATGGTAATGATCGAGGGTCTGTATGTAGGGTAGTGGGCAGATTCTGAGCTCGTTCGTAGCCGAGACTGGGGAACACATTTACTTCTTAATTACCATTAAGGCTTCACATTCTCATCAGCACACTCTGGCACACACAATGGCACAAATGATCGATTGAATAAAAATTGTGTGCTGTGTGTTATATAGATTCATTAAAAACAGAAACAAAAACAGCCCTCAAAACTGCCGAATGAAAATCAAGACCAGTGTCTTCTTAAATCAAGCAAAATTTCCCGCTTCGTGACTGCACACACACACACACACACACACACACACACACACACACACACACACACACACACAGACCAACCATCTGGCTCTCTCTGCTACTTGAGGGTTTTGCTCCTCATTTCCTGATTATCTTTAGCAAAACATTATAATTTCACTTATAAATTATTCTGACCACGGTGCATTTCCTTCTGTGCACTACTTTGAGAAACAGAGTAGAAGGCATTGTTCTATTTCTAGGAAAATACTTCTCAGTTCTAAATGGCGGGTGGGAAAGAAGAAAGGTGTACTTGAAAGAGGGGGTGGGAGTCAAATCACAGCGAGAGCGTTAACTACTCATACTTCTTTAAACATTCACGCCTCTGCCTGTGAGTTTTCTCTATCTCTATACTTACAGACGTATAGATATGTGTGTGTGTGTGTGTGTGTGTGTGTGTGTGTATCTCAATATTTAAAATCCCCACACAAAAAGCCACCTTCTTCTCATTCAAGGTGTTCACTGTGCTAGGCACTCTCCAAGAAATAAGTCAGAAAATGGAATTCATTTGTGTGGGAACTAAGCTTACAATAAAAGTACAGTCAAACTTCAATTAATTGAAATTCTCTGGAAATGGGAGAGTTCTGGTTAATTTAATTTTCTGGTTAACTGAACTCCAAACAGAAAACCTTTTTTTTTTTAAATCCTCATTGAAACGTTCCTAAAATGCCTGAGTCCACTTTACTTGCATAACTACAAACCACATACTGGATCTAATTGAAAGGTTTTTAGGTAATTCCAAATTTTATTGTTCCTTGAGATTATCATTATAAAGATCTTTTTTCTCTTTCATCATTAACAGATGAGATTTAAGAGACCGAGTTGAATGTATGTATGACCAGCGATGTTTTACGTTAATTCATAACATCATCTTCTTCCTTGTATTTCACAAAGCTCTTGAAAAAGTATAATGAAGAAAACTGCGGTTAATAGGGAGGTTTGATTCTTTTGGCGAAATTCAGAGAAACTGAGGTTTTATAACTTTCTGTGCTAAAGGAAAACACACAAAAACTTCCTTCTTCCCTACCTGATGTTCAATAAGTGTAAAAAATGAATAATTTTCATATAGTGCTTCCAATCAATTTGAACACAAATTAAAGACCATGTAAATGCTTTTGATGTACATGTTTAAACTCACTAAGGAAGCGCTAGAATTTAGGCTTCATGGTGGAACATAATGGTGACTCAAAACTGGCCCCTAATGTCTCTTCCACAACATGGTCAGAAACAGTCCAGTTCTCACTTGGGCTCCCTGCTGCAGTTTGTCATAGAACTTTATACCGTGCCCTTGAGCTACCAAATAAGAAGACTGCATTGAATCGAATTATTGTCCAACAGAAAGAGACCTCTAGTCTTATGTCAGGCTTCCTGCCCTTTGGTGAAGATTATTGTAGAAAGAATTCCTGCATTGGTAAGGTATGTTAGAAAAGTTTCAGCTATAGTATCATTTCCAATTCCAAATACCTTGCACTGTGTGTAAAAAGTTAAGACTGGGGCTTCTGCTCGCGCTCTCTCTCTCTCTCACACACACAACACACCACACAAATACACACTCACACATCCCTCTTTTTCTGGGGTGAGGGTGTTACCATGCACTAATCCTCACAGCAGCACTAGGTGAAATCTAATGTACATTGAGGTCCTATTATGTGCCAGGAACTCTATTAGCAATTGAGCACATAGTAGGATTTTCATAAAGTTTTCTATAAATGTCTAAATGAAGCTGAAGGGATCAGCTATATCTCACTTATGGACCTGTAAAAGATCTCCTTATAGGCAGACCGATGATGCCAAATTTAGTGGCACTGTTGGTGTTTCTGGATAATGACCATTTTGAAAATGATAGTTATTACGCCCTAAAATAGGACTTTATTGTAAGGCATAAACATACTCATTTACATATTAATTTGTTTCAACTAGTATGCCTTTGGCACAAATGTACTGAGAATATATGAACTGAAGATATTTTGCATCTCAATGTACAACTCAGTGCAGATCTTCCTCAATGGGTTTTCCTTCTTGCTCATTTTGTCCTTCTATTTGTACTGTCTTCTCTCTGTATCCTTTCCCCAAGTCTTGCCCCGAAGAAAGGTGAGGACACCCGTAACAAAGAATTTTTTTTTCTAAGGACCCCCTTCAGGGAATACTATAGATCTAAAGCCCTAGAGAGTTCTGCAGAGACTTCCTAAGCTGGGATACTCAAAGGTGTACAAGGATGATTCGGCTCCAACATGTCACCACAGTGATTTCCAGGTTGATTTGGATGTGACATATTTGGTCAAGGGTCTGGAAAAGCAGCCCCATCCCATTTAGAGCTGCCAAACAGTCCTCTGGTTCATTTGTAGAAAAGAAAGGAAGTACTATAGACTGGTACCTGCTAACTCCGTGTGAAATTGCACCTTCATTAAATACTTAAACAGCTTCCTTAGAAATGGGCAAAAAGATCTCATGATACGTTACTTAGTTAACTATTATACCCTGATGAGTGTGCTTATATTATGATTCTTCACTGTATAAAACAAAGAATATGTACAAAAATAATTATTAACTTCATGGAAATAATATTTATTTTGGGAAGTTGGAGACTTCTAGGCAAGGATAAAGAATGCATCAATATACCTAACATCCAAATGATTGATATATAATGCAATTTATATAAGGCTCCTTTATATTTCCTTTTTTGTTTTTGATCATTCCTTCATACACTCATAGCACACTTATTTTTTTTATCTACAGTTTGTCAGGTCCTTAATATAAATTGTCTCTAATCCCTATCAAAACCCTAAAAAGTAGGTGTCATTTTCCCCTTTCCGTAGACGAGGAAACCTAGGCTCACGGTTAAGGCGTCTTGCCCAGGGCCACACGGCAAGCACGTGGGCAAAGCCAGTTTAGAATCTGGGTTTTTCTGACTCCAAGATCTCTTTCCTCAGCAACATGGTTGCTGCTACATCTGCAAGGAATTGGAAATTTCTGATGTATGAATGTAAAGAAAAATTGGACGCTGGTTAAGATTCCGGTTGTGCTTCAACTACTTCTAAACGTTAATTAAAAAAAAAAAGACTACTAGTTAAGCATTGGTCACGCGTCTCCACCAGGATCCATTCAGGAATTTCACAAGCTAAGCACTCCCCAATCTCACTTAGAAGAACTGACATCTGGATCATATTGGCAAGTGGGTGCTTTAAACATGAGAGAAAATTAGGCGAAAAACCTGAGACTGGATTGCTTCCACGAGTTCGCTCACCAATACCTCCCCAAGTACTCTTTTGTAAAAATATAACCAGCTTGTCATTCAACCTTTCTACTTAGTGAACAATGGCTTGTGACCTCCCAGTTAGCAAGTTCACAGAAGAAATATATCAGTTATAATTAATGTTTACTAGAATAAATGTAAATATTTTAAAGCACACAACAGTTCCAAGCACATGTGATTTCCATTTTATTTTATGAAACACTAAAAATCCACTTGTCCACCCCATTAATTATAACCTGCTTTCAGCCCTGACCTGTATATAATTCCCTCTGACGTAAATTGGAACAAGGTGCTCAGAATGGAAGCAGCCTACACCCCAACTGGGCTACAAAATGTCAAGTTCCCAAACCTCTCAAAAGTGTAACGTGACATTTTTCTAAGATTAGAGGCAGTTTGTGAATTTAAAAAGAGGGCTTAAAGACTCACCACAGTTAAATCCTACAGTAACTCCTGAAATATCCAAAGTAAACAGGACTAAGGGAGCTCTAGGGATACCAAAACCTTGCTAGAACAGAAGAAACACTCTTTAGTAGGTGGTATTTCTTTGCAGAAAATAATGTACATGCACTCAACCAGAATTAAGAAGAATGCAACAATAAACTTTGAGGCAGGAAGCCCTCCAGAGATCTAAAGGAGTCATGAATGAACCATGTAAAATACTTCTTTTGCTACATGTGAATGACTGAGTTTACGCTGCCCATTAATCCTAAATGTTGATGGCAAAAAAAAAGAGAGAATGGTTAACCTTTCTAATAGTATTTTTCTTGACACAATTGTAATATGTATTCATTTATAACATTCCCCCAAAGCAAAATGCCTAGAGAAGAATCTAACCACTAAGAAGTAGCATTTGGTAGATTGATCTTTCTAGTCATTTTTCTGTACATGTTATCCACAAAAATGGGACCACACTTTACATTTTGTTTTGCAAGTTGTAATTTTAAATATAATGTATTAGGTAATTTTTCATGTTCAAAGACTCTTCTGATATCCCAGGATTAATCTTAAGTACCTTTTAGTTCAACGGAAGTATTACTGCCACTTGTGAAATCAAATAGATCACATAAGCTGAAGATTTAATAAATATCGAAATGTGAGCTATTTCTTTTTTCCCATGACAACATGTACTGTCAATGAGGGCGATACTGTCCCAGAGGGGAGAAAATAATTTTTTTCATAAAAAAGTTTTTACTTTTTTATGTACAAAGCACAGATATACATAAATCAATATCCAAATAGTTGTAGCATTAATATTCTATGGAGGGGATCGATTAGAAAAACTGTTTGAAAAGACTCCTCAGGGGATCGATAATGAAAATCGGTTGTGAAATACTGTGCTACAGCATCAGACTTGTCAATAATGGCCTTTACATAGCTAGAATTCAAAAGATGAAGTTTGCATTTTAAATGTCTCATCCTTGAATTTCAGCCCATTTCTGAGTTCGAGAAACTGAGGTTCCAAGAAGCAGATCTTTAGTGAGTTGATTTTTTGTGATATGCCCATGGTCAGCACATGTTATATCTGCCATGTTTTTATTTAAGATTCAATGCGGTCTGGATTAGGAGGCACATGTTGGGTTAAGAAGATGCTTTGAAGACAGGTGAACAGATCATCTCTGAAAAGGCCTAGGACCAGTGAGTATACATTTCAACTTTTATCAGCTCTTGCTCTGTGCTGCCCTCTAGTGCTGTCTTGGCCTCCAGCATGCCTCTTCTCAACCACCTTAAGTTGTCCTAAACGGATGGACCATCTGCCCTCCAGCGTGTCTTGGCACCAACATCCAGAAGGTGGTCACAGAGAGAAGAGAATGCCCAAAGATACAGATTTCCTTGCAGGAAGAAACAAGTGTCAAGAGGAAGGAAACGCTATAGAGTTTCTCATCTGCCCTTTAACCCTGGGAGAGAATGGACCAACCGCCCACGAAGCTGTTATCACAGGCAACACAGCTCACAAAGGAGCAAGGCAGCAGCTGAAGGCCATCATTTTCTGTGCTAGGCAGAATTACTAACATGGTGGCCCAAAGATATCTGCCTTAATCTCCAGAACCTATGCATGTGAGATATCAGTCCTTTAATTGTATTGTGTTATATAGCACAGTCGACCTCGCGGGAGAAAGATAACCCAGAGCCCGGCCTGACCACATGGGCCGTGAAAATCTGAGAGCTTTTCCCACCTGATGGTGGAAGAGAAATTAGAGAGATACTATGTGTGTGAAAGACTCAATGTGCCCTTGCTGCTTTGAGGATGCACATGGCCACATGAGAAGGAACACAGGTGGCCAGCCCCTAGGGGAAAAGAGCAGACCCCAGCTATCCAAGAAATGAAGACTTCAGTCCTACAACTGCAAGAAAATCCAATTTTGCAACAAGCAGAGTGATCGTGGCAGCGGATTCTTCCCTAGGACCTCCAGATCAGAGTCTGGCCCGGTCGACGCCTTGATTTCAGCTTCATGAGACCCTGAGCGGAGAACACAGTGGGCCGCCCAGACTTATGACCTACAGAACCATGAGCTAATAAATGGGTGTGGTTTTAAGCCATAAGTTATGGTAATTTGTTACCCAGCAATAGTAAACTAATACACTTTCCCTTCTCTGCAATCACACCAATGAGTAGCATCGTTTGTCTCCCAGGTCACAGATCCTGGTCAGTGACAATCAGTTCAAATCAAGTTTCCAATCTTGGGCCTCTCACTGATCTTCTCAACCCCGTGAGAACCTACAATCGATCCCGGCCACTCAAGTCCTAGCTCTCGACCCCTGCTCTGATCGACTGTCCCTTACAAGGAGTTTTAACACCTTCGCTTAAATGATCAAGGTCTCAATGCTCCTGTCCTCCCGCCCTCCACCACCTGGTTGACTACTGCTCACCATCATCTCCAGCCCATGCATTCGCCTGACATATTTCACTCAAATTGTCCTTTTTCCACTTAGAAACTTTTCTTTCTACATCGAAAATGGTTAATCTGCCTAAGTCCCCATGCCTTCATTTTCCTATAATGGGCTGCTCGAAGGATTATGCCAGAAGATAAATGAAGTCTGAATACTCTTCCATGCCTTCATTTTCCTCAATTTTCTGTCGGGAAGTAGAAGCAGGGATTGCTAAGTTATGTGCTAAGGCACAAACAAAAGGAAGGGGATTAAGTATTAGATGTGGCTGAACTTGAAGCTTTTCTAGTATTTTATCAACTCTGGTACCTGCTGCAAGGGTTTAAATATTTCTAGGCCTCATTTTTCTCATGTGTAAAAGACTACTCGTGATATTTAACTCGTAGAGTTGCAAGGAGGAATAAAAATGGTAAAGGCCCAAATAACAGAAACTGGAATATCACTGTGAGAAGAATTCAGATAATTGTTTGCATAAAATGCTTTCTATTTTTAAGGAGATCGTCTTGTAAATAATCTCTTTATCTCTTCCATTATCGCAAGAGGAAAGCCACAGTTCACCTTCTTTAAGGCAGACTTTAGCCTGGACACTTAGAGCATTGTATGATGTGGAAACAATCATTTGACATTAAGATGCTGTATTCATTACTTTATGCATACGTTATGTACATACTTTATGTATATTATGTATATATGTATTATATACACTGTGTATACACTTTGTGTACTTTATAGACATTATATACCTTATGCATATAAATTTATATACATTATGTATGTGCTTTATGTACTTTATATACTTTATACACACTTTATGTATGTATACATATAAACAGATGGGAAAAGTTTTAGAATTAAGAAAGTTTTGCAGTTGCCATATTCGTTAGGATATTTCTATTGGTTTTTCTGTAAAGTCGAATAAACCATAAGTCCCCTGAGGACACGGCACATGTTTAATTCATCTTGGAGATCTATAAGGTCTGGGGAACTGTGGCCTCAGTGGGCACTTGAGTTATTTATGCATCAAAAAATCAGTTAAACAGTGAAGTTTATGCTGAAAACTGTAGTGAGCTCAACATTTGATTTTTCCCCCTGAGTTCTCTTACGATCCTAGTAAATACAGGTTGAATTTTTCTTCAAATTAAGAGATCTAAATATTTGTATGACAGCAGAAAGGGGGAGGGGATATTTAGGGGTTACAGGGAGTAGGCCAGAACTCCCCCAAATCTCCATGTTTCTCAACTTCTGACTTCTACTCAGATTGAAAAAGAAACCCGAAGAGCATAACATGACATGGCCAACATATTTCAAACTTTTCTTTCTTTTGCATTTCCGGCTCGTTACCAACAAACAGGCAGTATCACCAAGGTCTTAGTGGCTGGACCCTGTAGGAGCCATCTGACACCAGCTGCTCCCTCATGGATCGGAACCTCAGAGACTTTACTTCCAGATAGGAGACAGGCTCGCTGGAGTTTTCCTTCTGTAAATTACTTGTCATTAAAATAACAATAGATGCACTCATTAGTCAAATTAAAGATCATCTTTCTGGAAGTGTATCAAATGCAGACAAAGTATAAAGAAGCATTGTTGGTAGTTTTTTTAAAAAAATGCGAACTTAATGAATAACTTTGCTGTTAAAATTCAGCAGCCAGGGGCAATGAAAAATTCCCAAGGCTTTAAATTCACAGCCCTGGCAGACTTCTTAATGGCCTAATATTCCAGATATCCTAACTTTCCTGACTTAAAAATAAAATCTCCAAACCACAGAAGGTAGCATTATTATTATACTCATAATACTCTTTAGAAAAGATATTCGTTGATGTTTCATAATTTGCTAAAAAGTTGACTGTTGCAATGTAGTTTCTTACTAGCTCGGCCTTTAAACATAATGTAGCATTATTTACTGCTTTGACCTGTACAGCGACTTAAGGAATTTAGCATGCTTCACCACAGCCTGCTGATTAGCTGAGTACCTGCCTAAGCCATTAGTGCGGAGCCGGGATCAGCAAACTACGGCCCTCTCTCCATCCGTTGTGTGTGGCCTGCGAGCTACAGATGCTTTGTATACTTTAAGAGTAGTAAGAAAAATCAAAAGCAATATTTTGCAACATGTGAAAATTATATAAAATTCAAATCTCAGTGTCCATAAATAAGGCATTTTGGGGAGCACGGTCACCTCCAATTGTTTACCTATTGTTTAGGGCTGAGTTGAGTAGTTTCGACAGAGACTGTATGGCCCACAAAGCCCCAAATATTTACCATCCGGCCTTTACAAAGAAGTTTGCTGACCGCTGGCCTAGATTTACGTGGTATGAGAATGGCGCAAACAGCTTGAAACTCGCCCCACCCTCCCAGAGCACAGAGCTGCCCACAGATCCTGGAAGTCTCACGACCTAGGCTCTGAGCACTGTCTTTGTTCCACTTCCATACTTTTTCCTAATTACTGGGGCTGAGGAAGGAGGGATGTCACCAGCAGCAGAGCCCACCTCCGTTCTCTTTGGCTGTAGGAATATTCTGTTTGTCCTTTAGAGATGGAATAGAAGTATTTCAATATGCGATAAAATCTACATAAAATTAGCAAGTGGTTCCTGACCGGTTAACCACGAAGGACCCCCTCCCGCCTTCTTTAAATGCCAGTGCTGTGCTTACCATACAAAAAAAAAAAAAAAGCTTTACTGAAGTATAATTTACATATCAGAAACTTACACATTTAAAGTCTACAATTCAGTAGCTCTCAGTATACTCACAAGGTTGAACCATCAGCACTGTCTAATTCCAGAACATACTCAGCACCCCAAAAAGGAATGCCACGCCCACTAGCAGTCACTCCCCATTTTCCCCTCCTCCCAGTTCCTGGCGACTACTGATCTACTTTCTGTTTCTATGAAATGTTTTTTTTTTCAGGACATTTTATATAAACAGATCTTATAATACAGGGCCCTTTATGGCTGCCTTCTTGCGCTTAATATTTTTTAAAACCTCTTCTCTTTAACTTCACAAAGCCCCACGTTTAGAAGTATCTGATGAAAATAATCATTTAAAAATGATGACTGTACAATTTCTGTTGAGTTTTTTGAAACGATGAAGATAACCTACGAACTTTTCTTACAGACTCGGGGCATCGCTCTGCCACCATATGCTCGTTGTATCATTTACTCGGCAAATATTTATAGAGCGCCTGGTATATACCAAGAACTGGGCAAGAGAGGGAACGAGACATGCCTGAGTTTCAGATCTAGCTCTTTGCTACATTGCTTTTCATTAGATACTGGCTCGATCTGTCAACCTCTAAATATCTTATTGCCAACACACTGTGTGTATGTTCCAGAGTTCTAGTCTTTTATGTAACAAGGATGTCATTTCTTAAAATGTTCAAATCACTTAAGTTGCCTTCCAGATATCTGCAGAAAGCTCCTGATTCCTCATCCCCTTATTTTCCTACTTATCTACCCCCTATTTTCTTCTCTTCCATCTCAGGATTCTTTAATTTGATTAATATTTTGAGTCCTCTAACCCACACCAACGAGATACTGAGAATATCCATGGAGTATCAGACAGGTAAAAGGAACAAAATTTAAACCTTGTCCATTAATGATTTTTTTCTTAGGACCTATATCCCTGCCAGCATGTTATTGCTCACTCACTAGCGAAGATTCAAAATTTCCATTCCAGAAGTAAGCTAGGCAAAGTCTAGATAATCCAGGCAGTAGAACTTAAAGTAGTGGCTTCAAGATCATTGGATGTTAGAAGCCAAATGGTATCTCTTTCCTCCAATAAGGTGAGTCTCTCCCACAGAGAGATCATTTAACTGTTGGACATTTGTACTTACTCGGATTGCTTGATCCTAAAGGATAGCGTCCAAATCAAACACATCTGGGCATATTTAACCTGGAAAAATGCCCCCAGAAGGCCCTGTTAGCTTTTTCTTTGAAGTGCTGTCAGGGAACAGAGTAACTGCACGTGTTCTGTGCTGTGTAAAGGGGGCCAAACATGAGTAAAAGCAACAGGGAGACATATAGAGATTTTATCTAAGGATAAACTTTGTACCTGCAAATGATGTCCCAAATGGGAACGAGCCTCGTGAGAATCCCCTGCTATGCTAGCATTTCTGGAGTTGCTGGTGACAATATAGGAATCAAACAAGACCAAGTACGAAAAAAATGAACCACAGAACTTTGACTTCCAGTGACGTGGTCGGTGGCAGAGGTGGTGATAAGAAACCAGTTGGGAAGTTTTTTATTTTAAAGCAGCGATGATGGTTCAACCCCAAAGAGTCGTGTGTTTTTGAAAGTTATAAAGATGATGTCTCAGTATCAATGGTAACATAATTGTAAAAGCATTTATGTAGCAATTTAGCAGATAAAAAAGAAAGCATTAGTTAACATTTACAGGTCAATGTTACAGAATTTTAATCTGCCCAGATATTTAATATTGTATCCTTAAAAAAAAAAAGATATTTGGGCAAAAGGCCAAAAGTAGTCTTTGGAATTAAAAAGAAATATATATATATATGTGTGTGTGTGTGTGTGTGTGTGTGTGTGTGTGTGTGTGTGTGTGTGTGTGTATGTATGTATGTATACGTATGTAAATTTGAATAGTAAATACTTTACTTTTTAGAGATTCTTAAATGATCATTAGACAAATGCTCTCTGAGAAAACCTAAAATTTAAAAACACAAGGCAGCGTGTGTTTTTTACAAGAAAACCACGAACCATAGGGATGACTCTACCTTGGCATTATCGAGTACACAATAATTTAAAACCTAGAAGCATTCCATTACTCTAGGCTGGATCTAATCAGAAGTAGTCTTCATTTATTGAAATTACATTTTCTACCTTGGTTGAAAGTTTAAAATCTTAAAGCTAATGCACAGCTTGAAATGGTCTTAGAAGGCTTTGGGATCAGAGAAAAGCATGAATTGCCTCTGATATATACATTTTTAAGACTGACGAATCTTTTGTTAGACTGAATATTGCTTTCCTATCATGTTATAACTTGAGAGGCTCCAATGAGGTCTAGTACCAGCAAGAGTATTTGAGAACCACTACCGCTTCGATTATGATGTTCCATTACATGGAAGTGACATTTTTATCTCAAATAACCAATGTTACATTTTAAAATTCACTTTCTATTAACTAATTCAGTAATCCATACATTCAGCAGATAAGTAAGTAGGTTGTGTGCTAGGCATTGAGAAAAATTCAGACTACTTACTGCCCACTGCACAGGTTTCAAGGACTTATTCAGAGTTGTTTGAGAGAACACCAAAAATCTGAAGTCCTTTTTTGCTTTACTGACAATTTACAAATTTGTGCAAATGTTCAGCTGCTGTTAAAACCTCAGCCAATAATCCCAATTTGTAAGACAATATTGTAACTCTTAAGGGTCATCTCATACAATCGCTGCATATAAAAGTGTAAAGGAAGGCAAAGAGATAGGCCAGGACAGATGGGGACTAAGGTGACATTATTAGGTTTAAACCATGACACTGTTTTTGCTTCTCTTGCTGTTTTGGAGCTCTTTAAATGTCTTAAAACCTCTACTATGAGAGAATTAGCAAAACAAGCTAAAAAAAAGCCAATATTGTGCCAATTTCTCTATAAAATTCTCTTTGCATTACAGATATAACTCACTTAATAGATATTTTATATCTATTCAATTTTATGCCTGTTAAAATAATCATATCTAATATGCGATAAACTCAATATGAAATAAAATAAAACCATGCTTAATTGAAATTTTGTTCTTAATTATGTGTGTTTTTTTAAGTATTGAGCACAAACTCTTTAAGAAACAAGGGCTGATATCTTTCTCCATTAACCACTAACCTTCAATCATAACGGGCAAAAGCAAATTTAAAGGGACTGGGGTTTATCCGAAGTAACCAGCTGGGCACCCGAACATGTCTCATGGTAAGAAGATGCTTGTCAAGTTTCCTTGATCCAGCGAGGTGGTTTGAAGCCTGAGCTTTTCCTTGTCTTCCACCCAGACCAGTGATTCTCAAAGAGGGGAAGGGGCGTTATTTTGTTCCCCAGTGGACATTTGGCAATGTCCAGAGATATTTTTGGTTGTCAAAAGTTGGGGGGGGGGTGTAGAGGGGTTGCTGCTGACATCTAAAGGGTAGAGGCCAGAGATGCTGCTAAACATCTTTCGATGCACAGCACAGCCCCACAGAAAGGTATCCAACCACAAATTTCAATAGGACCAAAGCTGAGAAACTCTGACCTGGGATAATCCTGATTGGGTGTTGGGGAATATTTAAGATGAAAGATCAAAGAGCCTGTGAATGTGTGTTTATGTATATATACCTATCTATCTATATATTGATAATGGAGATAGATCATGCTCCTAGTTAACTTATGCAAATGCAAAGGCAAGGGAATATGTTTGAGGGGGAGGAGGAAGAGAGAAATTGTATATTGTCTTGGCAACTTGGGAATTCTTTCTAATATTAAATGTGTCTATTCTCCAAAGTGAATATGCATGAAGTATGGGTCTGCCACATCTTGAGTATCAGTTCTCTATATAATGTTTAAAGATGTATTTTGCACAACACTGTTTCCCTTTCGTTCACTGATATTTTAGCCAGGGCTCAAATGAAGAACCAGCAGTCATGGGGAATTTTAACGACTCTGTCATGCACCAAGTTAGGCTCATCAGAGTGAGCATTGTACCTAGGAGGTACTGAACACACCTATATTGCATTAGAAACTACTCCTTCACCTATTAAAAGCCAATATAAATGAGATACCATTATACACCTACCAGAATGGCTAAAGGAAAAATGGCAACGACGTCAAATACTAGGGAGGATGCAGAGAAACTGGATCAGCAATACATTGCTGGTGGGAACAGTCGATGGCTCAGCCATTCTGGAAGACTGCTGGGCAGTGCACTGCAAGCTAAACACGCACTGACCACGTGACCCAACAATCGCACCCCTGGGCATTTATCCCAGAGAAATAGAAATTCACGATCATACTACCTCCTGTACACAAATGCTCATGGAAACTTTACTGTAATAGCCCAAACTGGAAACGACTCATACCATGGAACACCACTGGGTAATGAGAAGGATCAAACTGCTGATACATGTGATAACTTGGATGAACCTCCGGAGAATCATGCCGAGTTTGAAAAGATATCAATCGCAAAAGGTTGTATACTGTATGATTGCATTTATACAATATTCTTGAAGTGACAAAATTATAGAGATGAAGAATTGATTACCGGTTGCCAAGGGTTAAGGAAGGGAGATGGGGGTGGGCGAAGGGTGCCTGGGACCTCCTTGTATATTGTTTTGCACCTTCCCATAGATCTATCATTATTTCGAAATGGAAAAACTTTTTAAAAACCACTATTTCTATATACCCTGGAAAACTAGAGCATCCAAATGGCTGCATTCATAGCTGAAGAGCTGCTCAACGTTATATCCTTAGCTCTTTTTAGTGGCAACTCTGTACCTCTAACACACATTCTTTTCCAATTCTACCTTTTACAATTACTGCTTCGCTTAGTATTTTTCTTTGTGCTTTAAGGACATAAATACATGTGCACAAGTATAAATGTAATTTCGTTTCTGAGTATGGTTTTAACTACAAGGTATGTAATATTGTAAAATAATTTAATTGTCATAAAGAATAAAATGGGTAAAAAAGAAATGCTTTCTTGCATTATGCTACGTGATAAAGACCTTTTCCTTAACCGAACTTCAGTCAGGCTCCTCTGAGGCCTCCTTTTGACTAGGCCTTGACCTTGGTCTCTGTCCTTGCTGGGCCTGCACAGCCCAATGTTAGCAATAATGTACAATGTGATGACTATCATTACCACTACGGTACGGTACATACGAAAGGTGTTAAGACCATAAATCATAAGAGTTCTCATTATAAGGGAAAACATTTCTTTCTTTTCTGTTGTTTTTTTTTAAGGTTTTTTTTCTAGGGTGTTATATCTACATGGATGATAGATGTTAATTAATATTGTGGTAATCATTTCACGATATATATAAATTGAATTATTATGTTATACATCTTAACCTTATACAGTGCTGTATGTCGATTATATTTTAATAAAACTAGGGAAAAAGAAAACTTGGTATCCACATAAAAAATAATGCTGCTAAGTCAGTTTAAAGAGAATCAGCCATTAGTGATATCAGATCACCAGGCCTGCCTTCGGTAAGAATCCTGTGAAGTTGGCTTTGCAAGAATCCCCCTACCCCTGATCTCTCCTTTTATGAATTTTCCAGCACTCTATAAATTCCTGGCTGGCTCTGCTATAATCAGGGTTGAGTCAGATCTCCTTCCCCTATTGCTATCACAGTAGTCCTGAGTAAAGTCTTCCTTACTGTTTTAACAAGTGTCAGAATAGTTTTTTCCTTAACATATGACAACTAATGATAAGTGATCATGTCCATCGATAAGATTGGGTATTGTTTTAGCATATTAGGAGAATTTGTTCTACAAAGGTATACTTTTAGCAACAAACTTCAGTTTCCTTATACTTTACAGAGACATTTTTATATATACACACAAACATATGCATTTGTGCATATGCACACGCACACAGATATCTGCCTGAAGAGATGCCTTCATATCATTACATCCATGTAACACATTACTCCACTGTGTGCACACAGGTGCAGATACACACACCTCTATGTGTGCACGGGTATATATTTATCAGAGGCCAACAAGCAGAAATGTCCATGAAACCCGACTTCTCTGAAACCTAAAGTTTGTTTCCAGAAAAGCAAAAGGTAATCTAACATTTCATAATGCCTGATATGTAACTAATACTGTTAAGCGCTTTATATTTCACCTTTTATATACAGTTCTTCATTTCATCATTACATAACTCTACAAGTTGCCGATAGCATCTCCATCTCGCGGATAAGAAAACTTGGAAGGCTTAAGGAATCAACCCAAGGTCACGGAGCTGGGAAGTGGCACATCGGCGTCCTCACCCAAGGGTCTCTGACATTGTGCTTTCAAATCTACTGCCTGGAGCGATTCTCCTAACTAAACAGTAGTTTTACTGCTGTCAAAATAATGTCAAACACCATTGTACTAGACCTGGCATTTTCATTTTTTTTTTTTTTGCCTGAAAGAAAGATGTCTTTGTTCAAATGAAATCTCAATCAGAAGCCTAATATTTTAGAAGAGCAGAAGAGCAGAATAAAGCATATGAGCTCTTGTCGAAATGGCGGGGAACTAGGGGATGGGCCTTGCTCCCCGTCTCTTCCCTCTTCCGGTGCCTGTGGCAAAAACACTCTCCTCCCGCCCCAAGCAGTCCTCCTCTGTGGAACTCTTAGGGCTCTGAGGAGCAAAGGTCAAAAGGTACTTGCTGTGTTGTGAATGATGAGATCCTTTGTCTCCGACCCAGGAGTCTCACGTCCTCTGCTAATATCCAAGAAACAGCAGTGGGCTAAATTGTTGGCTTGCAAGTGAAGTCTCAGACCCTTCACGTTTTTGGATAAATGCCATTCCATAATTTATTTAACACACACTCACGCAGTACTTACTCTGTATCAGGTGCTACTCTAAGTGGTGGACAAATACTAACTCATCGCATCTTCCTAATAACCCTATAATGTAGGTATTGTAACTATTATTTCCATTTTACAGGGCGGTAACTGCAATCACACAATTAAGTAGTTGGATCGGCCCCATAAAATGATAAGTACTTGTGCATATTTAAAAGCACTAAATGATTTTCCTTATTAAAAGAATATACATTGAAACCTCTAGCTTATCATGATCATCAAGCCCCAGTCTTCAAGAAGGCTGACATAGAACCATCCCAATGTATAGAAATATTAAAATTGCTCTTATAAATGATGCACGCTGACATTTGTTTTCTGATAGGAATACTACAGACTATTTCCTTAAAGACTTTTCTGAGGTCGTGAGTATTTAATATAGAATCTCTTCCTTGGAAAATGGTCGCAATTCCAACAATCTGAGTACTAACAACATAAACATCCTCCCAGAATTAGACCCTCAGGAGCAAGCTTTCAACACTTCGGAAGTTATTTTTAATTTATAAAGCTCAGTCCCTTGATACCTGCTGGCTAGAGAGTGGAAGAAAGTGATAAACGGGCCTGGAATTCGACTCACACATGAATGTTTACTGTGAAGCAGCTCTACCTCCATTCATATCAAATCTTTAGAATTAGCTATTATCACTACAGGCGTCCCTTTTGGATTATTTCTAATATACTCAGGGACAGTCCACAAGATATAGCACTCTGGTGAATGATTATAAAGACAGCCTAAAGATGAATATCAAGAATAATCTAAAAAGCAGAATGTGAACAGACACCGTGTAAGAAATGAATGGCCTTTAAATATACGTAAAGATGCTCACCGTCGCTTATAAGATAAATGTGAAACTACACAGTAATATCTCTCTTCATGTGACAAGCAGGCAAAGATGTACAAGTTGGACAATGCACTCTCTTGGGAGGCTCTGGGGGGCACTCACACACTGGGTAGGCAATTTTACTTATTCATCAAAATTAAAAACCGCATACACCCTTTGACCCAGCAATTCCACCTCTGGGATTTATAATACAGACACACCTGCCCTACACAAACTAATGAATGCCCGAGGCTTTTCTATGCACAGTGTTTTAATGACAAAAAATTGCACACGACCCTGTGACCAGTAGGGGAAGGGTCAAATAAATTCAATGCTATGTAGTTGTTTTTTAAAAAGAGAGTGGGGAAGCTCTGTGTACTGTTATAGAAAGATCTCCAGGATATATTGCAAAGTGGGGGGGGGGGGAAATAGAGTGCAAATCGTAAATATGGAAGGCCACTATCTATGTCAGAAAAGGGAACTAGATTTGTATCTGCCTACGATAAGCAGAAGAACTGCTGGGAGTCTGCCATCAATACCTAGAATGAATATCACTATCGTTGTACAACTTTGGGCAGCTTAGGAGTGACAATGTTTATATACCAATTAGGGATTCCCGAAATCCTCTAAAGAAGGTTTTCTTCCGGATGCTCGTATTCAAATCAGCATGAGCATCAGGCATGGACTATAATACTCTGAGTTGACTTCATCAAGCAACATCTGAAGCCCCCGGACTTGCCGCCATCCCAATTACTTTCCTACTGTTGCTTTAAATAATCCACAGCTCATCAGCAACTTACCTGGTTAAAATTCAGTTGTTTTAGTAGTGCTTAGGTTTTCTGCATTCAGACAGAGGGTGTGCAAAGGAGCTAACGACAAAGGAATGTAATTAGGAAACAAGAGCAAACGGTTGATTTTTGAAGGGGAACCACACATACATATTCTTGTGGGCTTTGGCCTGATTACATTTGTTAGTAAGGAAGGCTAAAACGTGTGCGCCAAAAACCATTCAAGGTCTTTTGGTAGCAAATTATACTTGTAGATTTGATGGAAGTTGATCACTGGAAGAACTCATACTCTTTGAAGATTGGAATTCATAAATGTATGAAAGAATTAAATGGTTCTTTTCCCTGGTGATATAAAGTATTAAATGGCAGGAAAAAATGTGTTCGAAATCAACTAAGGAAATAATTCATTTTGAAAATTATTCAATAAAAATGTTAAATAGGAAAAATACGTTGGGCCAGTTTCTACTGGATGAATAAAGCAGAAATATGCAATGGGCAAATTTAAGGACGATGAGCTGGGAAATGTCCCATCAACCCCTTTGTCTTATTTGTTTGTTTTGTCATTCAAGTACGGCAGTCTTAGGCACCTTATTTATTCCCACCCCAAAAGACAAAGAAAAGAAGACTAATTCTGATTAGGAGAAGACGGGCTGGCCTCTTGGAGCCTTCTAGAGGGCAGTGGCTCCCGGTCAAGGAGAAATGAATGTCTTTGAAGATTGCATCTTAGCTTGTTTTATTAATACATGAAATCCTCTCAATTATGCAGAAGACTCATTTGAAATGGGAAATGCAAGTCAGTGATGATTAGTTTGGCTTCCGGAGGTCAGAGCTAAATACACAAAACTAATAAAATGATGCCGAAATCAACAAGAATGTGAAATCGCTCATCCTCAGGGATGATGTAACTAATACTGACATAATTTCCAAGCAGAAAAGCAAAACTAGGTCAAAACACACTGGCCTAACATAATAAGCATTTTTGCTCCCAGAATTTTACCATGTGGGCTGTGTCCGCGGGCATTAATGTCTTCTGTTATCAATGTTCGGGGCTGTCACAAACAATTCACGTCTTATCACTCTCTTTGTTAGTTAAACCAAAACAATGTAGTTTACATGTGAACCATTCAATCCTGACAGCTGAAATGTTAGAAAGGAGAAATGTTAAAAATATTCAGAAAGTGTCTCCTCCAGGCTGAGAAGCATTAAGCAATAAATATTCATTATTTAATAGTCTCCTATCATGTTTTTCTCTGTTCAGAAAGCCAGACCCCTCTCAATCAGTTCTTATGACTCTTTTGTTTCTTTCTTTCACTCAGCAATACATAAAGGGTGACAAGCATCAGTATCACTTTAGAAACCCGCTTTAAACACTGACCAATGGGAAAAAAAACTCAACTGCGTCACTCACCGAAGAGCTAGTTTTTCGAGCCTGCCTGCCCCATAAGCTGACTAAAAGAACTCACACTTTCTTCCCCCTTCTATCCGTTCCCCTCCATTTTCTTGTACTATTTCCACAAAGCGCGGCTGATTAATTCATAGAGAAAAGGACTCATCTCACTCCCTAACTTTTCTTCTACATAAACACAATCTTCCTAGTTTTTACTCCGACACTTTCACACTTTTCTAAAGTCAGAGCAAAAGATCTATAGGTAAAAGCAGCACAAAATGCAAACATAAGACTATTCAGCTACCTGGATTTTTCAGAATATTTTCTCCTACGGGTAATCAGTCTTTCCTGATTCTTGACTTATTATAAACCATCGATCCATTGGAATTGTCTTGGAATTTATTAGCACATTAAATTAACATGTGACCTGAAACCATCCACATGGTACAGTCAAAAGAGAACAAGGTGGGGCCTCTAGAAGACTCAGGTTCTAGATGTAAGCGTGCTCATTCATACCTTTGCTCCTGATGGAGGGTAAAGCTTTCCTCTGTGCTCAAATTTCAACCCGCACATACTAAACTTTTAGCTAGTGCTCTCTGTCTGAATTCTTCATGCGTCTCCTATAGAAGACTTGATCCTGTGTACAGAAGTAGATCTGTAATACATGGTGATGCCTTCCATTCATATATTGCTTTATCTGGCCATTCATCTAGTTATTGGTAATCCGGCAGGGCATTCAACGAATTCTATTTGTCCATAAACAGCTCCTTTCCTCTTAATTGTTTGGGGAAGACCACTTCAAAATCCATACAACTGAAGTCACACTCTACAAACTTGACATATGACAGATAACACAGTCTACTTCGCGAATCCTTTGAAAACGTATCACTCCTGTTGTCTCCATAAACCATTAAAGGTCGCAGAAATTTTTATTTCATCATTTTAACCATAACTCTCAGACAGTCTGTCACGTCCAGGAGCAGGGGAAACGCAGCATGTTTTGAATTTCACCAGAGAAAACGTGGCTGCCACATGCATGGAGTAGAGTGGCCGACTTCGGTCTTCTCCTAAAAACAATCTCTCTGTTGCTGGGTGATCTTGGGTGTGGCCCTCGCCTGGCAAAATGAACCAACTGCACATAGACCAAAGGCCTAAAACATCGGGTTGGGCTTAATAAGAGGAAACCGCAGATCCTATCTTTGCTGTTAGGTTTTGAGTTATTGGAGGGCAAATCCCATTTCTTAACCATTTCTGTAGCCCCATCATGAGGAATGTGAGCCAAGCTGCCTGCCACGTTCTGGGTTGTGCCTTCACCCAGAACACAATCGAATGGACTAGATGCTTAAGTAATCACAACACATTTTAATTTTTTCTCTAATTTCAATCTACTTAGTCCTTGCCATTCCCCAACCTTTCTGAAGCCCTTTCTTCCTCATATCCCCTCTGATCTTAAGAAGCATTTTCCATTCTCTTTCCTGCTAAAATTCACCAGCATGTGCCTGTAAAATAGTTAATAATCTTTATTGTGTGCCAGGCAGTGTGTTGGACCTAGGGATTTCCAGGTAATTGAGATGCAACTCTTGCTCTTGAGTAACTCGGTCCCAAGGTAAGTGAATGATTAATTGAAAACATATACCCCATTTCAATTCCTTGTGTGGCTAAGAGGGAGCTCCAGCGACTTCTTTCCTATGTATTCTAATCCAAATGGACAGTGCTCAGCTTACACAGAGTATACTTACAAACAATCCGAACCCACAAATGCCATGGCTTCCCTCACATAACCCCCTGTGGTGCCCTGGCTGTCACTCACAAAGACCCCAGTGAGTCTAGAGGTTCAGGCAGGATGCTGAGAGAAAAGCAAGAGAAGAAGTCTGACCCCACTGGCAGACACACCAGCAAGTCCTGTCAGCTAAAGGCACGACCTTGCCCACAAATGTTGTCCTTGAAAGGGCAATCATGATTTTGGCAGCTCCGGGCTCTACTGTCTGCTGTTTCTCCACTTAAAGATTCATCCTGAGGGTTAAAGGACTAAGAGTCATGAACTTTTTAGCTTATCTGTATTGCTTCTCTCCCAACATCTGATTTTCTAAACGGAACAGGAGTGTGGTTTGGAGGTGGGGGAGGAAAAGGTGGGAAGATGGGCAATTATTCAAATTCGATTCACTGTACCCTTATGACGGGCCTGGGAGGAGACACCCCAGTAGGACCCAAAGAAAGGGGGAAATGAGTGCAAACCTTTCCTATTTCAAATATTGTCAAGACTGGCCTGTTACCAAAAGCGTGACAACTCTTTCTCCTTCTGTGTTCCATCCTGTGTTAACATGGAGGCATGGTCTCAAAACTCAGTTCATCTGACATTAAGCAAATGAGTTATTTTTTTAAATAGTGTTTTGAGATTGTCCCAATCATGGTACCATTACTCACCGGAAAATGTTTTGGGTTTCAAACAACAAACTTTTAGAGCCCAAAGCATTCCTAGATTGGGGACTGCTTAGGAGTTATTTTTCTCTATTAAGAAAAATTAATTAAATTACTATTTAATAATTATGATCAATTTATTTTAACTGGGAATTCATAAATGTCTACAAATGGATCTATGGGTAAAAATTATCTGAATTTCACAATTACAAATAATTTCTCAAGTCTCCCAAGTTCAGTAAATTTTTGCCTACCATCAATTTATCAAGTGGATTCTTAGCCATACAAATATAGTTATTAATGAGCAGGCATTTTGCCCACGGATAACTTACATCGTGCTATTGGCACAATAATCTGTATGGCAGAACAAAAGTTCATTCAGGGGAAAGGCCGCATAAAAATCACGTTTGTAGCCCCAAAGCGACCTGGTTAAGTGATAATAATCATTTAAGGTAGTTTTATTGAATGAACTTCTGAATATATTAATTCTATAAGCAAGTACTCAGTATACATCCTTGAATGATATAAGAAATAAAGAACCTATGTATTATACGCATCATAAACAGCTGGCTGTATATAAAACCTTCAAATCTGCTTAGACTATGAATTATCAGCACCTCTCCCCCTCCCGCTTCTTCTTTTTTCTTTTTTACCTTTTTTTTATAGCACTTATTTTTCATCGCACAAAGCAGATAAGTTCTTAGGGGTTTTTTGCTGTTGCTGTTTTTAGGAAAGTCCTTCTAAGTGTCCTTTTCAGGACCCAAGCAGTCTGAGCTCCTTAATACCACCTGATCTCCAGTAGGCCATTAACCACCCTGGTCTGTGTCCATGGAATATTTTCTTCTGGGGGGGGGGAAGTGTGTGGATCCGGAAGGGTCCCAATATTTTGTCCTCTCATTTAAAGAAATGTCTAGAACATGCTAGTCATAAAACTAGGCAAAAAACCTTGTAGAACTAAACCCTTGAGATGAGTTTCACGTGAAATAAAAGGAGTTGACAATGAGCCAGAAAGAATCATGTTGATAAACTGTCCCATATCTAAATGGAGATTAGATTCCTGTTTGACCTGGCTTTGTAGCCCTTTCTTTAATCACAGCGCATTTGATATTTTCTTCCTTGAATGAGCTCGTTCTCATCGTGGCTTTGGCCACAGGATTAAAGAATCGCTAACTAATCGCTCCAAATAAGCAGAGCAATTCTCTCTCTGATCCCAGCTCCCCGCAGTGGCGTCCACCGCCTGGCCTTGCCTCGTAGACACTTCAAGCCTGACCTCTGCAGGTGGATGACTGAAATGCATACTGCCCAATCGGATCGTGGGCTTTTTAAAATCCCACCAAGTTCTGAAAATACAAACAAACATTCATCCACACTAAGCACAACAGCGATACTCATATACTTTGTTGGACTTCTCTTCCATTTTATAAGTTGCTTTTGAAAGTAGCAACCACTTGATTGAAAAGGATTTAAATAACATCTGTAAAATGCTCTCGTTGCGGCTAGCCATGAATTCTTTTTGCCTATGGAGAAAAATCCAAATAATTTGGATTAACTGGGACCCTCAAATCATGCGGGCTTAAAAATGTCCTCATCGGACACACCCTTTTCTAATCAAACAAATTACTCTTTGTCCAGTGACCAAATCCCCCCCTTTCACCAACACACAGCCCAGGTTGCCATAGCTACTTTGGATGTCTATTTACCACACAAGGGATCAAAGCCAGGAGACATCTACGTACACGCTCAGCCTTAAAACTTGCTGGAATGTCTGTGGATAACATGCAACTATCAATTAAAGGATTTGCTTGCAGCCTATGCAGTCTATAGCCAAGCAAACTACAAATGAACGTCACAACGAATGGCAAGAAAAAGCCAACTCAAAAAAAAAAAAGATTCAAAACGACCAATAAGAATTTTTAATCTGACAGCAAGTCCTATCGTTATAACATTCCCTATGAAGGAGAGAGAACAGGGAAGAAATGAAAATTCTAATGTATGTTGAAGATATTCGACCTCCAAACCATGCACCAAAACTTAGGCATCTGCTGAAAGAAAACCTTTCTCAGACACCTATTTTAAATTCCGGTATCTTTCTATTTGATGTCGCGAAAGCTGCCTGATCTCAATGTTGGGAAAAATGAGAACAGAATGTCTTTTAAACTTTTTTTTTTTTTCATTTGAAGGCTTGACTTTCAAATGAAAGAAACCATACAACATACTTGGGATACTGTATGCTGAGTAGAGAATGAAGAAAAAGACGTGCAGGAGAGTTGTTTTAATTCCTAGACCCTCACCGGTGATTCTGAGCCTGCGCAGATAATGCGTCTCCCCAGGCGGGTAGTCTTCATCCTGGGACTTGCACCTAACTCACTGCACATCTTTATACTTCACCTTTCTCTGCCTTCACCTCGCCATTTGTTGAATGAGGATCAAATTGCCACCTCATTCTCTTCTGGGGATGTGGCAGAGAATAAATAGATCATGTTTGTAAAGGACTTTCTAATCCTCAAAGGAAAGATTAATACAAAGACATTCATTATTAAACCAGATGTCCTTGGGCATTTTAATTCCAATCTAAAGAATGCAAAATGGGCTAATCAAACTGAGTCACAGCTTCCTTGTCATACCATAGTCCTAGCTTTGTAAGAATTCAGCAGCTGCTTAAAGCACTGGCTAACTTATTTTTTCCCTTCACACTAGGACTGCAGCGACTTATTTTACTTCATCAGAAATAGAGTGTACACTTTCTTCTCTTGCGTTTTCTGAAGTCATCAGGATATTAAAACCACAAAATGTGTCTGGTAGGCAATTTTGTCTGAAGAACCTGATTTTTTTTTTTGTTTCCAGCTCGAGAAAGAATTATTTGTTCTTCTCATGTGTAGGGACAATGGGTGGCGTGCTGTTTGGGAGGATATTTGCAGTGGTGGGAATGCCACAGGCAAACCTGTTGTTTTTGGCTGGGCTTCTAGAACAGGTGGCCATGCCTTTCCTTTTGCCTGGAACAGAGCAAATTCCTTCTCAAGGAAGTTTTCAGGAAAGTTTCCCATTTATGATCAGAGTGCGGAGAAAGGTTGGCACAACAGTTAAAGGTTGCTTCCTGATAAAGGCAAACAGGGTTCGCACTTTTCTCTTGGCCTTACTCAGCATGACGTCAGGACTCTGCAGAGAACTTTCCCTCCACGCCTCGCTATTCCACCGACCTGGCAAAACCCCTCTGAATCTCAATCGCCAGTCAGGCAGCCTTCTAATTCCGCTGGCGATTTCTGACTATCCACTGTGGCTAATCGGTGGCAGGGGGCTCTTGGCTGCGACACCATTGTTCGGCATTTGTGCCACCCCAGGGACGGATCACTCCTCTGCAAAGAGATTGGATTTCATTGCTGAGCTGATGACACAAGGACCTGTTTGATAGTTAACCCTGCAGACCCAGGAGGGCTGCAGGGCTGAGATGGCAAATGAGCTGGTGGGTGTGATTCGTCCCACCTGGATGCCCCAGTCAGTTTCCACCCCCACCCCAAGAAAAACTCAAATAAAGTTAGGATTCATCCACGCCAACTCCACCATCTCACGCCCCTCTACGCTCTCATTCTAGCTGCTGTGGAAAAATGTGTCGATTCCTGAAACGCTGGCCTCTCCAATCCTTTGGATGAGCGACGACTCTCTCACTCTCCTTTTTCTCCTGCATCCCACCCCAGGCCACTCTCTTTTCAAGTACTGAACAGACCAAAAGTTTCTTAGATATACAGAGTTGTGGGATAAAAAGTTGCCCATTCATTAAATAACTAAGGAGTGACTACATGTGTACCCTTAACACTTCAATACTGGGCTGAACTCCAATTCACGTGAATGCCACAATGAGCCAGCATGGGAAAAATCATGCCAAGCTCGGGACAGCATGCCTTTGGCATCGGCACGGGGAATGCCACTCACTACTCCAGAGGAACTGCGTGGGAACAGGGGTTCTGAAAAACTGAGCTCAGACACCACCATCAAGGAGAGGACAGGTGGCTCCACATAGGATCAAATGACTTCTTTGTTCCATCCCAAGGATCTTTGTCAAAAATGTTTTGTGTTACTCGTTTTCCTCATAAATCCTTTCCATTTGGGCTTCTTGCTCCTTTTCCACTCATCCCGATGGCTCAATAGAAGAAGAAAGGGGTCGGACTGCGAGTTTGCAAAACTTAAAGAAACCAAGCCTCGGCCCCACAGTCACCAGCAAGACAAGGGCTGAAATTCATTGAAAACACACGCACTTGCTCTCGACGAGCAAGCGAGGGGGCAGAAAGCAGAGGCTCCTTGCGCCTGGCAGTCCGGTGGGGGCCCTGCTTCACGTCCCCAGGCTGTAGGAAAGGGGAAGGAAGTTCCAAAGCCCTCGCCCCAGTCCCTTAAACAGAAAGTTTGCTTCCTATGCAAATCACTTTCCCCAAAGTGTGCAAGGTACTGGGTGCCTAATCCACTTAGAAGAAAAAGTGAAGATGCTGACTTTTCCTAACCAGATTTATTCAGAGCTGGCAAAAGCAATTACTAATCTTGTAATTCTCCCGGCCCTTGCCAGGCAACTGGCATGTTTTTCCTGCTTGCCTTTGCCTTGTATGAGTATCGATCTGGATATTTAAATATTGACATAAGATCTTCCCATAACTTTGAGTTGTAAATTCCACCCTTCTCTTAGCTTCCTACATCCACTTTTTCTTTCCTTAACTGCAAAGCTGTAGACCTCGGCCTGAGCTGATAAGGGATTTTATCATCATTCCCCAGAGCCACGGAAGACGTTGCCGGTGAAAGATACTTTTCAAAGATTCATTTAAGTAATCCTCGAGCCCTTTCTCAGCTCACTACTTTCAAGGCTGTCTTCCCACAACCAGAAACGACACGGTTTCAAAACTACAAGAACAGGAAAACAAATCTGCATTTTTCTGGAAGGGCTGTCTCTGCTCATTTCGACCTGGTCCCGCCTTCTCAGCCATAAACACGGTAAGTGCTGAGAATGGGAAGCCGAAATGAGATAAGAGGCTCCGTGTAATTCTTTTTCAGGATATTCAGTTGTCTTTATTCTAACCCAAAAGCACAGGACAGAGGCGAAAAGCTCCAGATAGATCCGGCACAATACATTCCAGCGACCGCGAACTGGAGTTGATTTACATATTCTACAAACCGCTTTTAAGCCCTTTACAATGACTGCCTGACATCACCAATCACCAGTAGAGGAAAAAGTGGGAAAGGGTGGCGGGGGGTGGGGGGAGGAGAGTTGGGGGGTGGGGGGAGGAGAGTTGGGGGCGGGGGAAGAGCGGGCACCTCAGAAAAATCTGCTTCTCTCGTTCCCTTAGGAAAATGCAGCCCCGTCTTTACACCAACTGGACCGACTCGGCCAGGAATCTGCGAATCCAGCAAGCTCTCGGGGTCACATCCCGGGGTCCCAAGCCGCGCCCTCCCTCTCTCCAGCCGCCCGCGCGGCCCCTGGAGCCTACCTGCCTCATGTTTAGAATCCCATGACCCATCCGGCAGGGGAGCGAGCTGCCTCGAAGCACACGCCGCGGTCCTCCGAGGGGAAACACCAAGCCGGCAGAAGCCCGCAAGACAAAAGCAACTCAGCGAGATCCACGGGCGGCCAAGAGCACGTTTTTCTTCCGCTTTTTCTTTGATCTGTTGCTACACGCACTCTGCCCAAGACAATGTCAAGTTTCTCAAGCTTTTCTCCCCCGGCCTATGAAAAGTCGGGAGCAGGGAAGCCGAGGACCGCCTGGCTCTTATTTCAAATCGGGTCTCAGACACGTCGTAGGCGGGCGGCGCGGGCCCCGGAGGCGCCTGGCCAATCAGGAGGAGGGGGCGGGGCCTGGGAGCCGGAGCCGCCGCCTCCGTGAGGATGAGCGAGCCAGCAGGATTTAAATGACTGGAAGCAGCTGGAAACATTGTCGAAAAGCTCCGAAAGTAAAAGATGAGTTCTATTGTTATCTCACAGCCCCGGGTATGCTCCAAGCTTAACTGGCTTCGGCCCTTAAGGCCTTGCCTTTTAAGAGCTCCCCCAAAGCAGGAAAGCATTTCAAAGGTGCAGAGTCATTTCAGCCAGAGCAAGTAAGTAACAACTCTTAGGATCCCACCCTATTTTTGAAAATGGTGCGCCCGAAGTCCCACTTTGGCAAAGAAAGACACAGGGGAAGAAATCAAATTGTTACGGAGAACACCTTAACTGACACGAGCGATCAGGGGAAAAGCAATCAACATGTCACCTGCCCCATTTCCACATAGATGAACCGTATCTCCATCGAAGAAAAACAAATCTCAATGGGAATGGGCACACGAACCTCTTGAAACGCGGCAAATGAACAAGAATCATTGTTGAGGGCCGAGACAGAATTTTAAATAATAAAATTTGTATTAGTAAAATCAACACTGATGGTAGGTTAAGAAGAAAGTTTAAAAAAAAAATAAGTGTTTTGCACTGTGGTTCGCCTTATCTACAGGGTTGATCTGGAGAATTTATGGACGTTGTCTCAGCGGGATGATAGGGAATCTAACTGATTTCTTATAAACTCAAACCCAGATTTCAGAAAAATTTCCAAAGTTTGTTTTCTTAACTCCACATAAACAATAACTTTATTCAACTGTTAGCCAATATAATTTCCATGCAAATCTATCTTTTAGATTCCAAAAAAAAGTGCAAGCAGAGCAAAGACGACTTGGTGTAGCCACAGTTGACATAGTTTTCCCCAAGAAGTGGCCAAAATTTTGTGAGGATAATTCAATAAATATTTTTAAATTTTGGCATCGGAAAGCAAAAAACAACTTAGCAAATGATGAATCAGCCACTTCAGAAGTATCATCTGCATGGGTTCAAGAGATGTCAACCCTGCCCAGGTCTGTGAAAATCTGGCAGCCCAGTACCTGGGCCTGGAGGTCCGTAACCTCATCGCAGCCCTTTACCTTCGTAGGCTAAAGGCCCATCTAGTGACACAAACTGACTTCAGTCCACTTCCGGTACTTACTTCAGAGCCCTTTACTGTGACCTGGACCTGGGTTTCTTCACCTTGGCACTACTGGCACCTGAGGTCAGATCATTCTCTGTGGTGAATCATTCAGTGTGTGGTGTTTAGCTGTATCCCTGGCCTCGGCCCGCTAGCACCCCACCACAGTTATGACAATCAATAATAATGAATTACCAAATGTCCCATGGGGGGCAAAATCGTGCTCCACAGAAGTGCACAAAATCCTGTAAGCTTTGAAATGCCGGTTCTCCAAATTCAATGTGCAAGGAAAAACTTCTGGGAAGATTGTTAAAAATGCAAATCCCTAAGCTTCTGTCCCTGCCCCTGGCTCCCCAGGAATCTGGTCAGTAGGTTCGAGGAGGTGCTGGGAATCAGCATTTTATCCCACTGCCAAAGGACTCTGATCCACTTTAAGATATACTACACTTATTCTTGGCCTAGGTATGCCCCAAGCCCCATGACACAGGAAGCCACCCAGAGCTGTGGGCGTTAAAGATAACTGGACTTAAATCCCCAAACACATCTATTTATCACCTTATCAACAGAAGCTTCTCAGGACTCTGTATGCCTTCTGCTGTCATCACCTCAAAGGTAACTATGAGCTGGGATTGTGTCTCGCACTCACCGTGCCCTTTCAAAGTTTCCTCCATTTTTCTTCTCCTTTGGCCCACTCCCCACCATCTCGCAAGGTCAAATGTCACCACTCTTTTGTGGTTTCCTTGAACGCCCCAGGATAAATTAATCTCTTCCATCCTCCATGCTCATGAAACATGTTTATAGGCGCCCAGTGGTGTGTGCTGGTAAATGTTTAACAACCAGTTCTCGAGAAAGCAAAATGTAAGGCCAAGATCTGTTGTAGCCTTTGCCGATTTCCATGGTGTAAATGTTCCCTCCCTTCCCCCAGGGAGGATGCTAACACGGAGGTGGGAAGACCTGCGCTGAATCAGGAGATGGTAAGCACCAGCTTGAGCGACCCGTGCTTCACCTCTGCTGTTTCAGTGCCCTGCTGTACTGTAACCTTGCATTCTTGAGTCTATCTCTCCGGCCAATCTAGAAAAGTCTCAAGGTCAAAGTCTACGGCCATGCTACCCTGAACAAGCCCAGTCCGGTTTGATCTTGGAAGCTAAGCAGAGTCAGGCCTGGTTAGTACTTGGATGGGAGACCACCTAGGAAGACCAGGTGCTGTAGGCATAAAAAAATTTAAAAAATAAGGGATTGTAAGCTGACAAGGTCCTTGCAATCTGTGAGGTCAACCAAGTGTTGCCTCGCCAAGAAAAGGAAAGGAAAGGAAAGGAAAGGAAAGGAAACTCTCAAGGTCAAGAATGGTGTCCCATTCATCTTAGCAACTCCAGCCACCTTCACTGGGCCTACTGTGCAGTAGGTGGTTGACAAACATGTGTGAAAAGGAAACAAAATGCCCGAGACGTGGATATCAACCCCACTGCTGCCGCTGCCACATTAAAAAAGGGAAAAAAATCTCTTGGAAAAGTAAACTATTAAAGTTACCTTCTTATGATAGTTTAATATCTATTCTGTATTTAAGAAAACGATAAGCATAATATCATCTTCAATCCTAACACTCCCATATCTGAGCCATAACCAGGTCGGTGTCAAAGAGAAGAGACCAGCCTTCTTAAACAGAACCTCAGTTTCATGGACATGTTTGTGAGAGTGTATTTTGTATGTGTTTATATGAAGGCATCACACACTTTTGCGTCTACATCTTATAACTCTTATATACATGATCATCTCTGGTAGGTATATGAAAGGGCGTTTCCTCTGGTCAAAGATATAGTGACTGATGATGGTTATCTCTATCACCTTCTCATTATGCATAACGACCCGAATGCTAACGGTGGTATCATTAGCAAACACCACTTATGAGTACCTACTTATAAGCCAAGCATTTTGCCAGGCACTTCACAAATGTGCACAATCTGAGCTCCACCAAAATATCAAAAAGTAGACATCACAATTGTCAGGCTAAGCATGAAAAGACAGGACCACTGAAGCAAAGTAAATAACCCAAGTTCTTATCGTTATACTTCACCGTACCAGGAATCAAACCTAAGGGTTTGTGATTAGAATTACTCTTTTTGTCGTAAAATATGCTGTCTCCAGAAAGGATTCAGAAACTCCTAAGAAAAGTGAGCAATGTGAATAAATGAACTTTTTCATGTATGAATAAACACATAACTGTTCAAACATTTTAAATGAAAATAGACGGCCCTCTGGGGGTCTGTCTATTAACTAAGATCTACTTATGAGAAACGGCGTTAGCGAATGCACCAAAGGTACGGGTGTTCTGTTCCCCAGACGGTGATTAGCTGCGTTTGCAAATGTCAGCTGAAGGGACATTGTAGTACTGACACATCTTCCTTAAAAAAGCAGCCTCGATGACAACCCTGTGTAGCTATGTGCAGGTTTGGTTGTAAACAGCTCTCCACCACAATTGTAACATGGGTTCTGGGCGCGGGTGGTCCTGGACAGGCCCAACTGGACATGAGTGGACATTGGTATGGCGCCCTAGGGGACAACTAGCAGCACCTGTGGCACCTCTTTCAGCATTCTATGAGGTCAAAGCATATGGGATTAGTGTTTATGTAAGTTTAAAAAATGGTATTAGTAACTTCATGTAACTTAGTGAACTACGGGTCAGGATACATCATTAAAAATCAATGAAAACCAAACTGAGCTTGCCTGCTCAGCCACCTGGAAAGTGTGCCTGGTGCACATGCGCAGTCTTTGGGGGCTATGAAAAGAGTATGTTTATTGCCCTTCAGCGGTTCCAGAAACCCAGTTGTTTTATACTTATGGTGGCAGAGGAAAATTTGAGGAATACTATATTTGAGGTGATTAGTGAAGGTAATTTAAGTTGACAACAACACAAGTCCCTGCTTAAAAAAAAAAAAGTAAATTCCACCTATAACTCTTAGAGAATGTCACAAAAAAGGAAACAAGATGTTATTCACGGAGTACAGGTACTCATTGTTTTTTTCCAGGTTAATGAAAGCAATGTGGCATACCAGAGCATGGTTTACAAATGCAATTTGGAGTCCATGTTCAGTGTTGATGTGGCCAGTAAATTAGCTGATGAATCTCAGATAAACCAACTGACATTCTCGAGCCTAAGGTTTTTCAGGGGGCAGTGGGCAAATTATGGACCAAATGTTTGTGTCCTGCCAAAATTCACAGGTTGAGATCCCAACCCCCCAGTAGAATGGTGTTAGAAGTTGGTATCTAGGGTCATGAGGGTGGAGCCCTCATGAATGAGATTTCCCAGTGCCTTTACAAAAGAGACTCCAGACAGCTTCTGGGCCCCTTCTGCCATGCGCATACACAGCAGGAAGACATCTGTCTGAGCTGGAAGTGGGTTCTCACCACACGCGGAACCTGTTGGAGCCTGAATCTGGGAACCCCCAGCCTCCAGAACTGTGAGAAATAAAATTCCTTTTGTTTAGAAGCTACGCGGCCTGTGGTACTTTGTTGTAGCATCCTTCACAGACTAAGATGAATGAAATCGTAGATGATAGGAATTTTTTCTGTAACTGCTGAGAAGGGAAGAAACCTCTGAACGCAGAAACAGAACAAATAGACACATCATGAGAAATCCTTTAAGAGAATGTACTCCAAGGGCTGACTTTCAGACAAGAAGGAACTGGTCATCAATCCGAGTTTTAAATAAACTGAGCTTGATGTTTCCTCACTTGAAAATTAAGAAATTAAAACAAATCACATTATTTTAAATTTTTACATACTATTTAATAATTCTGTTTTTAGAGGTGAACTATTTCGACATTTTCTAGTTTTTATTGACCACTTAAATGTGGTTGATCCCTCAGTATCTTCCCCTTAGGAATCTGGTAAAAGTTTATACATGAATTTAACAATGGTTTTTGTCTTCTCCTAATGTTAAATATTCTCTACACTCCCAATTGAACATTCTGCTTCATGTCAACACAATGATATCCTACTTCCCAAGAGTAATTCATCAACTTCCGAATCATCTACTTTTTCGCTCTAATTTTGTGTTTAAATTTAAGAGGAAAATTATTATAATAATTTATTTTTTACTTGTCTAATTAACTCCTTTGCTAGATTCTGAGATCACTGAGGCCTGTATCAGTCAGGGTTCTCCAGAGAAACAGAACCAGAAGGATATACAACATATATATTGAGCTTTGTTTTAAGGACTTGGCTGACGTGGCTGTGAGGACTGGTAAGCCTGACATCCACAGTTTTGAGGCAAAATTTCTTCTTCCTCACGGAAACCTCACTTTTCCTCTTAAGGCCTTCAACTGATTGGGTGATGCCCACCCACATTATCAGAGATAATCTCCTTTACTTAAAGTCAACTGATTATAGATGTTAACCACATCTAAAAAATGCCTTCGCAGTAACATCTAGATTAGAGTTTGAATCACTGGGTACTACAGCCTAGCCGAGGGACTACTGTATATCCCTCATAACAGCAAGCATACAGTATATGGTCAATTAGTCAATAACTGTTTACTGAATTGTTGTAACTGATAATAATAATAATAATAATAATAATAATAATAATAATAAATTTCAAAGCCTCTATTAGTAAAAGGCTCTCTTCTTTATAAATAATAAAATTTTGCTAATAGATTTGTTATGTGTTTATCAATGGCAACGCTGAAAGGTAAGAGCTATTAAATTTGAGATGAAATGATTTCTAACTGACAATTCTATACTAAGTCACACTATTCATCAAAATGTCAGGGTAGAATGCAACCATTTTCATACAAGGACTCAAAATTTTGTACTCTTTCTTTGGAATCCACTCAAAGATGTGTTTTAGCAAAAGGGTGGAATTAAACCAAAAAAGATAAGCCAATAGGACTCAGAAAACAGAGAAATCAACATAAAGAGAAGAAAGTCCAAGGTGAAAGATGCAGCAATTTTAGAAAGGCCTGATTTAAATTGTAGCAGAAAATAGAGGACTCCTAGAAGTAGGTCTCCAGGGGAAAAAATGATACTGATAGATCATATTTGAGGATGAGCAGGTACACATACATATAAACAAAAGGTGAGGCTATTATTAACTCTAGGAAAAATGAAATAATGCACATGAAAAAAGGAAGCACAGTCATAGAACACTCCTTAAACTGGCAGTGGTCTCTGATACCGATATTGTGGCAAACGCTACCGGTAGCCAATCCGATATTCATCTTCCCTTGTTTCTTTCCAACAGAACTTCGATTTATTTGGGGGCAGAAATGTGCCCAGCTAAAGAACATTTCCCAGACTCCCTTGCAGGTGAGGGCAGTCATGTGAAACTATTATGGCCTATGGAATATTAATAGAAGCTGCTGTGTAGGCTTCTGGGAAAGCTCTTAAAGGAGACACACAGTTTGCCCTTTGCCCTTCTTGGATTTTTCCACCAGAAATATGGTTGCAATGCCTAAGGGACTGGGGCCACTCTGTAACCATGAGAAGGATGGAACACGTGGTAAAGCTAAAAAGGAGAATTAGAAGGACCCCTGGATTCTTGATGATACCTTAGAGCCTCTGAGCTCAGAACTTCATGTTCTATGAGAAAAATTGCTAATTTGCATGAGCCAATGTTTTGGAATTTGTCTTTGTAGGTGAACAGAATTCCTAATTGACACAATTCTATTGGAAAGATGTGGGGTGAGGATGAGGAGGGCAGCGTAAGAGAGGTAATTCCTTTTTGATCATATGTAAAGATAATGTCTAAAATCATAAACTGACAAATAGGAGTAAAAGCATTATAGGAAATATGAAAGGACATACCAGAGAAAATATTTACAAATTGAAAGTGATTGTTCCTCGAATGAAGTGGGATGGGATTGTTGTTTGTCATTACAAGTCTTTAATATATTTGTACTCTGAACATGTATTACTTTGATAAAAATTTATATTAGTTAAAAATAAACACAAAACACTCACTGGTTATTAAATCAATTTCTTGTCCTTAAATCCACTTCCTATAAACTAGCAGTATTTTATGATTATCTAGCCCATAGTTGACCAAAGAGTCATTAGAGAAGTTACATGCCTGATGGCCCATTCTGAACCCAAAGTGCAACATCACCATGTCATGAACATATGATCTGATTGGCATTTCCTGTTTCCCCCATCGCAGATTTAATATGCTCAGAGTTGATGACTTATTTGCCATGTGTAGAGAGAAATGCAGATATTAGACAATCTCGATCTAAACTTCTTTAGACAAACATTTCTAGATCTCCAGGAATGAAGATTCTACAATCCATATGCCTAAATAATTTGTTAGACTAATCAAAAACCCCATTTTCTTCTTATTCCTAATTGGCATTATTCTTGATTTAAATTCTTTTTCGTGACTTTAAATATGGCTAGGAATAGCTGGCTACTATTCTTCATATTATAACCATTTTACTTCTTATCCTTATTTTTTAAATATCTCTTTTCTTATATATGAAAGGATCAGTCTCTCAAAACTTTAATATTTTAATGCCCAAAGCTGATTTTTAAACTAGCCTTAGAGATTAAAAAATTGAATTTTGTAAATCAGATCTCAGTTTTTACATGTTAGAAACAAGCAAATCAGGCTGGTTCACTGATAATCACATGGACAGAAGGTAAACAGAAATTTTAATCAAAAGAAGCTTTCAACAGGATTTGTGCTTCTTGCTTATAAAAAAGACAATGCTTTGTCCTTTAGATTGGCACTTTTCAAACACACAGGAAGATTGCTGAAACGGCTGCATTTCTTTTCTGATTGGCGAAAACTCTCTTCCACTTTACAAATAATATCTATACTTGGATTTAAGATGGTGACAAATTTAAAAACTGCTTCGGAATCATGGTTTACATGTCTTTTTCCTTTGCTAGACACAAGTCAGGGTGTTTTTTATTCTCTTTTAATAGTCACGGAAATAGTATCTGTCTTTATTTCCTTAGAGCTAGATGGCTCATCATGAGCTTTTCCTCTCTTGGGAACCATTTTTGAAAATTCGCACACACTAAGGTGAGTTTTCCTATACTATTCTCCTGATTCAAGATGTAGGATAAACATTGAATTCCAGCAAGGAAAAAATGCAAACATCGAGTCTCAGTGCCTTAGCTTTCTCCACATTTATTAAAGAGCTCTAGATGTCTGAGAAACTGCTTTCAAAGGAGGCTTCGTTTGATTTCGCCTTTGACTTATTAATTTACAATAGGAAAAATTTGTATTGTCTGCTTTACTTTATAAATAGTGCTGCTAATTAAACTTATTTTAATGTGAGTGATTTAAATAACATCATACCATGAACAAGATAACTGTACTCTTATTCAGAGCCCTATCTATGTTCTATCAAAAAGCCCTACTGATATTTCTCCTAAACTGTATCCATATGGGGAGGGGAGAAGAAGATAACTTTATTATGGCCATCTTTAGAAACCAACAAATTGAAGATACTTATCTTCAACTGGGCAATGTAACCTAACCCAATTCAAGAAAATCACTTATATGCAGAATCTGAGGAACAAAAAGAATAAACTAATCAAAAACAGACTCACAAATATAGAGGACAATCTGGTGATGGCCAGAGGGGAGGTGGTTGGGGGGCTGGGAGAAAAATGTGAAGGGTTCAAGGGGTACAAACTGGAGTTGATAGATGGTCACGGGACGGGGAGCATGGCATAGGGAATGCAGTCAGCAGTCATGTAATGGCTGGGTGGAGAGCCAGGGGAGAGAAGGAGCAATCAGGGGAACTGTTTTATAAACTATGCAAATGTCTAACCAATGTACTATATACTTGAGACTAATAATAAAATAAAAAAATAAAATAAAATAAAACGAAAAAAACCCAAAACCATTCCATACACCACACTGAGAGGTCTTAGTTAAACCTTGGATTAAAAAGTGGATGCCCGCACTAGAGGTGTGCTATAATAAAACCCACCAGGAGGTGCACATCAGGCCCTTTTGAAGATGCAGCAAGTTCATGGTTTGTACAGTAGATGAGCAACTGGAATCCATCTCTCTGACCCCAAAACCCATGCTCTTTCCAGCATGTGGTGCTGCCGCCCCAGTCCAGATGCAGCGTTCCCTTGGAAAGAGGCATCTAAACCCAGCACGCCCAAGACTCACCTAATGCTCATCCCCTGGGCCTCAGACAGGGGTGTTTGGGATTAACACTTAAATCTGATTTGGTTCTGAAATCCTCAACATCAATCCACCTCCCAAAGTATCTCACATTGAACCTTCAAGCTAAGCCAGGAGTGTACCACTATATTTGAAAACAAACTGAAGCACTTCAATGATTTTTATTTACCTTTAACGATTCTCCAAATTGAGCTGTGTTCATCTGATCATTTGTAGGTGAGGGAAAAACCACACATATGCCTATCGATGGGGTATTCCTCATGGAAAAAGATATTGCTGTCATGCTATGTAGGGAAGGATGCGGATTTCAGGGCTATTTTTCTAGGACTATCATGAGGTGTTCCTTCTCTATTCAGAATTTCTCAACTGCTTTTCCAATCAAACATATGCCTGATTCATTTCCACATTTAGGAATGCAGTCTGTGGAGGTTTTCCCCCACTCAAAATTGGTGAATTGGTGATTTAATCATTGATTTCATTAGCAACATATAGATATCCATAGATCTCTATGAATTGACTTTCATCACTACCAGGTCATCTAAGGATCTCAATGTAAAGGCAAGTGTCGAGAAAAGGAGACTGAGGAGTTCTCATGCTTTACCCTTGTGCTAAAAGATGCAATAGTATACCCTTCTCATGCTGGAATGGCCACTCGCTCATTCGACAAGTATCTATTGAGTGCTTGCTATGTGCCAGGCATTGTTCTAGGTGCTGGAGAGATAGGCAGACAGGTACAAACAGGCCGAGGGCTACCCTCATGAGCATACCCACTAGTGGAGGGAGATAAATAACAAATCAACAAATAAATACAGAGTGGGTCTGATGGTGGGCTAGCGAAGCTGATATTTCTATTCATTGGGTGACATCTCAGCAGAGTTCTAAAGAAGTGAGGAAGCGTAACCTCAAAACCAGCTCCAAATGGTCCTATCCTCCTCAAAGAGATACCGAGTTGCTTTTCAGAAACAACAGACTAAAACCACAGGTCATGTAGCCAAAGCGTGTGCAGGAGAGAATTCCAGCTGTACCTGGAACCAAAGTCTCTGTCCCCTGTCCCAGAACCAAAGGACCAAGAAATGAAGCAGAATTTGAACACCAGAACCCTTTGAGAAGCAAAGGGTCTGTTGTCTAGGAAGATCCGATGTTGACACCCCTTTACCACGAATGGCCAGGCTCCAAGGCCCTCCAATTAAAACTTGCCCCACTTGTACTTCCGCATACCTGTTCCATCTAACTCCTTAAAAAACTCTTAACCTGGTCCAGCGAGCAAGATGGATCTGAGGCTCTATTAGGTCTCCCATCTTCTTGGTTGGCACCCTCTTGATCAATAAACCTCTCCTTACTCCAAACTCTGACATTTTGAGTTTTGGCCTTTTGAAGTGCCGGGCACATGGACAGGAGTTTGGTAACGGAAGTGAGACTTTCAGCAATGCTGATGGATGGAGCTGAGTTATCCAGGGAGAGGGAACAGTAATTGCAGAAGCTCTAAGGCCAGGGCAAGGAGTCGGTGAGGAAGGGTGACAGCAGTAGAAGCTAGTGTCTCAGGAGTGTGTGTGTGTGTGTGCGTGTGGGTGGGTGTGTGTGAAGGGGCAGTGTTTGCAGGTCATGTAGGGTCTAGTAGATCACTGAAAGAGCTTTGGGTTTTCCTTGGAATGAGATGGGGGGAGATTCAGAGGCGTTGGAACTGAAGAGTGACAACAGCCAATTGACTTTTTAGAGTTCATTGTGGTTGCTGGGCAGACAGCAGCCTGGTGAGTGGAAGGCAGGTCGCTAAGGAGGCTCTTCTGGTCAACAAGGTCAACCAGGTAAGAGATAGTAGTGGATCGGGACAGGGGTGACAGCGGGGGTAGAGAGACTTGGGTAAACTCTGGACATATTGTGATGATTGAGCCGGTGTGATTCGCTGATGGAGTGAACGTGTCAGATAATGAGAGGGGACTAGGATGATTTTCAAGTTCTTTGCTCGAACAGCTGAAAAAATGGGGTCACCATTTACCGAGATGGGGACAAATGCAGGGGGACGTGTTAGGAGGAGGGGCCACCTCCCTACTTCAGTCTCCTGTGGGAGGAGGAGTCTAGAGGCATTATAAAATCATCCAGGGAAAAAGGTCCAGGGATATGTAGACCAAACCAAAAAGTATATACTATAGATGGAAAAAAATATTGCCCACAAATAATTGATTTATTATTCCCAATCAATGAAGCATAGCCCTGTGGCTAAGAGCACTAATTCATGAAACAGCCTCATCCAAATATCAAATCGGCCACTCAATAGCTGCGTGAACATGGCCCATCTGCTTATTCTCCCTCAAAGTTGTTATGATTTGAACCCAGTGATCTGTTTAAAAATAACATTATTTAACAATTACTGAGTGGTGCTTACTAGATGCCAGATGTTTGTAAATGCATTTAGTTGTCCTTTACCTCTATGAGGATAGGTATTACTATTATCCCCATTTTCCAGAAGAGAAAACTGAGGCACAGAGAGGCAAAGTGTCTTGCCAAGGTCACAAAGCTGGGAGACGGCAGATCCTGGTTTATGCACTCAGGCTTACTGGCCCCGGAAAACATGCTCTTAACCACGGAACTGTGAGAACACGGCACCCAGTAAATGCTCAAAAATCATAGCTTGTACTACAATTTTTTTTTACCAAAACAGTAAAAGCATCCAATGGTCAGTTGTACATCTGTACAATTGCACTGTAATCATCACATGACTCAGTTTCCATTTGCGCCTCACTTTATCTCCAGCTCTACTTCAGATACACAGCCTGTATTCTTCCTTCCGAGGAGTGAAAAGATATGGTGATAAGCCTTTGCTGAGAAAATCAGAACAAAGCATTCACCCTTCAAAAGTTCCCTTGAAAAATGCCCACAGCACAGGAGTTCTAAACAGTCATAAAAGCCATCGCAAGCTTGCAAGTGTTGGTTTCTTGCTGTCATTAATGACATTTAAGACTGTGACTTATTTGTGTGTATGCCAGATACGGAACAGGAAACAATTGCTCAAATACACTGGCAAGTAACTTTAGGGTAGGTAGCGACTTTCGCTGGCTCTCAGGTTTCGTCTGCCACCCCAGTCTGGGAGGTCTCCCCTCAGCCCCCAAGTACTTGCGGATGGGACCCTCCTGAGCCTCTGCACCTTATTTCTTCCGATCATAGTCACATTGGTCTGGCCTAACGAGTTTCTAAAGCTAATTTCCATTTTATTTAGGGTATGTTCCCAGATGTGTTTTTCATTAATCAGTGCTAGTAATAAAAGATAACATGACCCCTGAAGCTTCTAGCAAACATGTTCCATAACCAAACGTAGTATTTGAATCCCCATGTATCTAAAAAAAAAGTGTAAGTAGACGATGCCATACCTATTTTTTCTCTTTGTGTATCTGGAGCAAGTCACTTAAAGCCTCTGAGCTTTGGTTGCCTTATTTGTACAATAAAAGCATTAGTCGCCTTGTCTGCCCATTGAAATCACTTGGAGGAGATTTAAAAGATACTGGTGTCTGGGTCCCACCCCAGAGACTCTGGTTTAATTGTTCTGGGCTGGACCTGGGCAGTGAGATTTTTTTTTTAAAAGCTTCTCTAAGGAATTAGAATGGACAGCGAAGACTGAGAACCATAGGTCGGCCTAGATCAGTGAGTGGTTCTCAAATTCAGGAGCAGCAGAATCCCCCTGGAGGGCTTGTTAAACCCTGATTTACATGCCCGATCCCCAAGTTTCTGATTCAGCAGATCTGGAGCGGGGCCTGGAAATTTGAGTTTCTGAAAAGTTCCCTTGTGGGGCTGATGCTGCTGGTTTGAGAAGCCCTTCTCTAGACAGGGGTCTGCAATGTCCAGTCCTTGGGCCAATTCCTGCCCCACTGCCTGTTATTGTGTGGTCCATGCATTTCAACATTTTCAAATGGTTGAAAAAAAAATCAAAAGAATTCTATTTCATGTCACATGAACACTATATGAGATCGTAACTTCAGTGTCCACAAGTAAAGCGTTATTGGAAGGCAGCCACATCCATTCAATCATTAAACCAAGCTCAAGGCCTTGCTTACCTACAAAGCCAGCCAAGCCCTATGGATGCTAGCCAATGCTTCAAGTTCGAGGCGTTTACCTCCTGAAGTGGATCAGAATGTGCCATCCCAAAATATGCCACTTTGGCATTAGAATTATTTTGAGCTAATGGCAACTGAGAACCAACAGATGTAGGAAGAGTTCTCTGCCCTCCTCTTAACCTGCCTAAAATCAGGGCAGAAATTTCCCTTCGATGAAGGTGCCCTAGAGAGTAGAGTGACTCTTAATCATCGAAGATGGGCCGTGGGCACCAAGATGAGTTTGTATAGACAGACCTTACTAAAGTAGCTCTCATCTTTCATTAGTTCCTCCTCATATCTACTGGCTACTCCCCCACATCTGATCACCCCTTGAAACCCAAATCCTCTTTTCTTTGTGAAAAGGGCACATAAGCCCTGGAGTCTAACAGCTTCTTTGAGTTTCACCACTTTACTGGGAACGCTTGCGCATATATTATGTTAAAAATTGAGTGCCTTTTCTCCTGTTAATCTGGTTTTTGTTAATTTACAGACTCCAGGGACTAAACCTAAGAGAGTGGAAGAAAAACTTTTTTTCCCCGTTCTGACACTCCTTACCTAAGAGATGAGAGAAGCAGAGATTTGCAGGCTCCTCAGTTCTAAAGTCCCTCTTTACCTTACCTCAATTTGTCACCAGATATTATCAAAAGCCCAACTCTGGGTTTTCCCCTGCAGCCTACGCCATAAAACATGACCAAACAGAGGGCTACTCCATCAAAGAGCCTCTTGGAAACAGGATAACTCAAGTCAGGTCACCACACGACAGAAAGACTGTGGACTTTTCCATGCCCCTGTGCCCTGTCTGGTAACAAACACATATGAAATGACTACCAAAGATCCATAGATACAGCAAAAACTCAGGATAAGACCCACCACGTATGCTAAATGAAGGATCTAAGAAAATGCTAGGTACATTATGGGCAGGAAGATGAGGAGGTCTGCTATTTATTTTTAACTATCTGAAACTCAAAGTTATTTCATGGTATTTTAACAGGAGTCCCATACACAGGAACACTTTGGTGATAAAGAAGACATGAAAACACATTCTACTGAAAATAAGCACATAAGTTGGTAAAGCTTTCTTAAAAGCCCCTTGTCCTCCTACATCATGCCCCTAATTAAATTGAAACCCAGGTAATATCACCCACGGTTAACTAATATGGTTTTATTTCTCCCTGTTTCGTTGAAAAGATGTGTATCCTTTCAGGCAACTATTCCCTTGACAAAGAGGTTGCTATGGATACATTTTTTTTTTTTTTAAATTGAGTGCTGGTGTTTTAAAGCCTGTGCAATTTAGTGAAGTATAACTGGCCTGAGGGTGATACTAATTTAAGTGCCTGTCTTTAATGCTAGCAATTTTATCTCAATACAGTTTCTCTGTGCATTTGACATGTGGTATTCAGGAATGGTTGGAAATGGCGTGGGAGTTCCTTGAGGAAAAGCGAGTCAGACAAATATCACACGACCCACCTAACTGCAGTTGGATCAGTGGATGCTTCACTTGCCTGGAATTTGTCCGTTCTCGGCATGTTTAATAATGAGTCATGCAATGTATCTGCAGGGCTCCCGGGGCCAGGGCCACGTGATGCTTTTCTACGCCTAAGTCCTTCGTCTTTGTTCAGACAGGCCGCTAGTGCATCCCACAAAGCTGACCTAATGTTACTTCAGTGGGTTTTTTTTTTTCTAGCTTAGCTCAGACATGATATTTAGGAAGTCGATTGTCAGGCATACAAATAGAAAAATATGCCACATTAAACCATGAGAGTTTAATAAGGTATCACTTATGAGCAAATGACTTCTGGTTCTCAACTTAGTCAGGGCAAGTTGAAAAGCAGAACTTTCTACAAAGAAAGAATTTAGCACTTTCACCCGGCATTCCACATTTGTCAAAGCATTTAGTGAAATACGCCACAATTTACATATTATGGTGGCCATTATTTTACCTGAAAATATAAACGACCATGTATCCTACTTTAGTCATGAATTTTGGGGGGTAAGATCCTCTATCACTATGATTACACTGGAAGTGAAATAGGAAACATTTCAAATGCTTGTAATAATCATTCTACTCTATGAGTGTAACAGCACTGAACATTTAGGAGTGTTTCATGGTCTCTCAAGAATCTTTCCAGAGCAAAAGAAATCTTGACATTTCCATCTTTTACTATAAACAGAAATTAATAAAATACATATTCATTTTTATTTGCGCTCAATTGAGTGTTCCTATAATCTATAGAAAATATAGCATATTTAAAAAGATGAATACTTAAATTTTATCTTTTTCAAACAGAGATGGAATTTTCCAAAAGTCTAGAATTCAAGATATGCAGTGCTGAAATTCTCCAGATTATTTATACATTGATGACTTTATCTGCTACAAAACTATTAATTTGGCATTTTTCATGGCTCTAAAACTTTACATCTTTATGTAGTAACTTATTCTCATTGAAGTATACTACTTAGGGTGACTTTTTTTAGGGTGACATATGTAACAATAACATAAAACCAGTTATTTTCCATGGCTGATCATTGTCTACCACAACCATGCCATTGCTCAAGAAGACTAAAAGTAATTTTACATGAAAAAACTAGTTTCATTCTTCGATTAACAATTTAAATCAGTGCTTCGCTATCCAAGATAAAATACAAAATATTTTACAGGCATCAAAACCATTTTTAATCCTTCTTCCTTAATTACAGATACTCCTCTGTTTAATTTTTGTTTTGTTTTGTTAGGTAAAGAGAGACTTAAAGGAAGAAGATGAAGATTTTAAAAAATACAACAGAGGGAACAGCATGAAAGCAACTAAAATCCAGGCAAAATATGGAAGAATAGAACTCGTGTGGAAGTAAGTATTATGGAATAAAGGTTTTTTTTAAAAAAAATCTTCAGGAATTTTCTTTGAAAATACAGTAACAGAGAAAAAAATGATTAAAACTTAGCCATTGCCAGTAGGAAAGACTTGCCCAATTCCCTTTTCCTTAAAAGAAATAGAAGGATTAAGAGTTTAAAAATAGAGGATGGCAAAGCGATAATGTCTAGTTTTGTCTTCTTTCAGACCCCCTCTTTAATTAATCATTTACTCCAACAGCAGACCACCAGGGAACTGCACTGAGTGAAGACAATTCAAAGTATTGGAAGCCAGATCAGTCCTTATAGGTTTTCACATTGGGATTTGGACCCACAGTGAAAGAAAGATAATGGTCTCAGAGCAGCCTCTGGTGGCTGAATGTCAAAAGCTCAAGAAGTCACAGGCCACCTTCCTGGTATTCTTAAGATTTTGTGCAAATGAAAGTTACTACTTAAACCACTTCAAGGCACTAGCCCGGAACAGACTTAGTTGGAATTGAAATTCATTCATTAATCTCAAAGACTATCACAGATGATGTGGAGATTCGATGCTGACGAATTGGGCTATTCTGACAACAGATAGAGTTTCCTTGTGCTTGCTCACTAATTTAGCAGTGTTAAATACAAAATAATCTCCAACTTTCCGATTACCACAAAAAATGGTGGGCCAGTGGTGACTGTCACCTGAGCTTCTCGTTCTAATTTTTAAGCAATGGATATTTTTAAGCAATCCAAATATTTTCAAAAAAGCTCTGAGAGGAGTGGGGAGGGACCTGTCCATTAGAAGCATTTGGGTACATTTCCTTGTCATAGCTTTCCCAGCTGGAAAACATCTCTTTAGGACAGAGGCCCATAAATTCCATCTGGTAGGTTCCCCCATTGAGCCACTTCATCTGAGATGTTTCCAAGGACCCCTTTTCAAAATCTTGAATCTTACAATGTCACCCGTGTCAAACGTCATGTCTAAAGGAGCACTGTCATCTGCAGCGTCATGTTTCTGAGTACTTCCCATTGACACAGCAGGTTAGAATGCTTTGTTCAAAAAGATAAATAAACTACGTTTTCAGAAAAGACTTAAAACTTTCACATAGAGTTATGGAGAACATTCAAACATTTCAAAATTGGTTTCAGTAGGGGACAGCTTTACTTCTAGTCATTAACCGCCAGTTTGCCAGGGCTGCTAGAAGCCATGGAATTCTCATAGGATCACATCAACCTGGCCAAAGATCCATGGAAATTTCTGTGGATAATGTTTGAAATTATGAAGTCCACTTATTGCTCATTCACAAAGTACGTCAGTTCAACCAAATATCAACATCAGAATAATCTGGGTTCCTAATTAATGCTTAACAAATAGAGAGCATTTATTGAAAGGTACAAAGAATTAATAGTAATGTACCAATATTAATTTCTTAGTCCCAACAAATGTACCACGGTAAGATGTTACTGTCAGGGGTTACTGCAGGAAGGGTATGTGGGAACTCTCTGTACTACCTCTGCAACTTTTCTATAAATCCAAAAATGTTCTGCAGTCAAAAACTTATCTTTAAAAAAAGTACAAAAAATAATGAGTGAATACATTGAGGGGAAGTAGAAAAGATGAAAAAATTCTTATAGAAAAAAGGATTACTAACAGGCGGTCATTTATTATGTGGCAGACACTTAAATATATACCTTAACAACATTAACTCATTAAAATGGTGCCTTTTAAGTGCATTGATAAGGGAATACCATTGCCTACTGATTAACAAAAAAAACCCCAATTCTTTAAGAGAAAAAGAACAGCTGACATGTGGTGTTTCAGTGAGAGAAACTTCCTTTATCTTTCTTCTCAGTTATCTGCCCGTTGTCTCCTTCCCCAGGGTCTTAGGCCCACTCCAAACCCTATCTTTTCTCCTGCCCTCCACGGTGTTTCTTTGCCATTACTCACATGTTTGAGTGTCAGAATAACTGAATGTACAATATTTGCATTTAAAGGTCAATACATTCTGATAGCAGATATTTAAATTTAGAATTTTCTAGTACTTCATAATGTTTTCCAAATAAGAAAGTGAGGGGTGTTCTGTGTGCCTGTGTCTGGGCCGACCATGAGGTCCGTGGTCCCGCTGTGAATTCTCCGGCCTTGATGAGTTCCTCTCAAACGTTTGTTAAGCAACCTAATTAGTATCTTAGCTATTCTTAGCTCGAAACAGGGTCCAAAGTTCCCATGACACTCGCACAGCACAATTTACGAGCCTGACACAAAAACGTTACTCCGTTCCAAACTCAGAAAGCGTGAGACACACAGATTACAGGCGTAAAGAGTAGGTCTGCAAGCCAGCTTCCTTTCAAATCTCTCTGGCCTTCCCTCTAATTCCACTCCCTGTAACACTCACTTAATTATCGATCCTGTCCTTTCTTGCATCAGCTTCTCTGTTGTTATTATCATTATTGAAGACAGGCATCTCTTTTGAACTTCTTCCCAAACTCCGTGGATACAACAACCGCGTGGCACCTTGCTCTCATGCTTTATGACTACAGCAAGTATGGAGTCGAGGCAGGGCAATGTGTGTGGCTGAAAGCCCCAGTGAACAGTCAGGAGACCTGTCTCCAGTTCCTTCTACCACCAGTGAGTTTGTATCCTGAGCCAACCCCATTACCTTCTCTGGGTCTCAGAGTCCTCAGGGAGGCAGCGAGGGGCTGGACTTCACTCAGATGCCACTAGTGTTTACTGAGTACCATACCGGATGCCTCTTAGGCACCGCATCAAAGTCCTCTCATCGCCATCTCTTCCTCCAGCCACCGCCATGGTGACCATTTTTACATGGGCTTCAGCTGTTTTTGGGGGGATAGAATTGTTGGTGCCTTGCATCTGGGTGTAACAAGGACCTCTGTATTCCTGACTTGGGGCTTTTCTGACAGGACATGGGACTCATATCTCTGTTCTCCTGGATACACAATGCAGAAGCGCAGGGACTTGACTCTCATGGGTCCACCCAAGACTCATGGGGCAAAGGAGCCTCTAGTCCACAAGATGAGTTCTGAGACATATTCGGTAAGCTACTCAGAACACTCCCTGGAATGAACTCTCTTTGCTCATGGAGGAGCCAACTTGATAATGCCCTCGGCCAGGCCTTCCCACTGTCTGTCACCCCTCCCCCATCCCACACCACTGCTCCCTGAGACCACTCCCCATACACACTTCTTGCATGGAGGCTGTTCTTCAGGACCTGCTCAGGATCCAGGCTAAGACAAACGCCTGCTCTATATCCAACATTTTCATCTTTTTCTGCTCTAAATCTTGATGGTTCTGCAATTGCTCGCTTGCAGAGTTCAGTTCTGCCCAGTGGTCCTTGTAATAAGAACAGGCGGGAAGAGGCTGAGTGGCCAGGATAACTGCAAATTACTTCCAGCTTTTTCCCTGATTTCGAGAGGCCACTGGGCATAAGGTTTTGGTACAGTCCCAGGGTGTTTAGCTACATCACAAGGTGACCTAATATAACTGGAAAGGACATAGAATAGGGTGTAATTTAAACAGAAACAGGCTAATGAGAAAGACCCCCAAACTGCTCTTCCCTTTTTCCCACTCTCCAATGTAAAAGAAGATGTAAAGGGAAGGGTGTTTTCACCTTCATTTCTGCTCAAAACAGGAGTTTTAAAGTTCAGAAGAAAAATTTCGAAAAACACATTTTTGCCCATTGTAGGAGAATAAATGTGTTATCTCTCCCTTCAGAACAGAACCAAGGGACAGTAATGATTGTGTGTGGGGAGAGAATTCATTGTTAATTAAGTTTGGAAAATAAGTTAAGCTGACTTTCTTTTTTATAAATGGCAAGTTGTTTTTTTTTTTCTGAGCCTTTAATTTATGAACCTTAGATTGAGGTTCTTTGAGAGGGAGGCTCAAAAAGCAGCATTTCCCTAATATATTTTTCCGCAGGCCATTTTGCAGAATAAGAAGATGTGAAATAGGATTAGAGTAATGAAAAGAAAGCTGTCTCTCTCTTTTTTTTTTTTTTTGCATGATTTGAATAATGTCTTATTTGGAGGATGTAATAGGTAAATATTTGAGATTTCTTCTCTCACTATGATCCTGATAGAATACAACTGGATACACTATACAAAGAACTTGACCATTCCCTGGTGAATTAGGGTTGATGTGGCATTGTCCCATCTCACTCATGCCTTCAATCTACACAACAATCCAGGAGGTAGGTAGAACAGGAACCCTTACTCTTTAGTGGAGGAAAACAAGGGTCAGCATTTCTTTACATTTAAATGATGGAGGAGGCAGAGCCGGGGAAATAAGATCTGGGTCTTCCTGACCCGGGATTTTTACCACCACCACATCTGTATTTTGACATTTTTATTAGTTTGTTTGTTTGTTTAGCTTACCATTTCTATAAAAGAGGAATAACTCTGTATTTTTACTTGCTATTTGGTCTTCTCCCAATACTACTCCCATCAAATGAAATGCTTGAGGTTGGGAAGGGTCAAAATCATTTCTGTAGAACTGTTAAGACGATTGTGTGTCTTGTAATTCTAACTTCAAATGGAGAATTAGACACTGGAAGGGTTGATCTAAAAAGAAAAGTGTTAACTTAAAAAAAAAATCTGAACGGTAACAAATGATAGCTTGGAAATAGAAGAATACAAGTCATGTACTACTTAGGGTACCAAAAACAACTAGATAGGTTATAATTTGGGGGATGGTTGTGAGTCTAAGGATGCATCTGATTCCATGTATCCAAAGCATGTAGTGGGGCCTCATCAGAACAATTGCATCCCATTGTGAGAGTAACCAAGGAAAATATAGTCATCGCCACTCAAGTGTGGTCCTGGGTGAAATCACCGAGCATCAAAATGGCCTAACGTGTAGGCAAAAGAGAAGTAGAACCACCACCAATTCCTCAGCCACATTTTTTGTTTCACATTTCCTCCGGTTGTCAAAATTTAATTTTCTTTTCATCTCATACACATCAGTGTGTGCCTATTATCGTTATGAAAAAGTATTGAACAAAATTCCTCAATAATCTCTAGCCACAGGCTTTATTTTAATTCTGATTTTTTTTATCTTCACTCCTGGCAGAAAAGTATGAGATTCCACTGCTATAAGCTGGGTCTTTAACTATTTCAAAAATGTGCACATGTGCGGCAACAGTAAGAAAGATTTCTCTGAGGCTTTGCCTCTATCTGTGTATTTCAGCATTTGTTTTTGTGGCTATGCTATTGTCACGATGCCTTGGTGACTAAGTTTCGGGAAGCTTCTGCTTTAGTTTTGTCACCTACCTATAGGCTTATGGTGTGAATGAAATGCATCCAACGATTAAACACTATGCGAACTTGAAGTGTACTGTTCTTGTATATAGGACACTATGCTAAGTTCTAGAAATTCAACATTCAATAAGATGTTCTTTTCCCTTCGAGAGTTCATAAGTCATTGGGTGAAAACTAAAGCCCAGGTAAGCAAGTATAATGTATCATCGTATTGTGATCGACATTCTGTTGACTACTAAGCAATGCTATCTATAGGTATACACTAAACTGGCCAACAGAAAATTCACTTTTAGACTCACCTGTACCCTTGTCTAGCTGCACAACCTGGAAAACCCAATTAACCTGTTTGAGACTCAGTTTAGCCATCTGTAAAGTGAGGGTTGAATGAAATAATTCCCAAAGCCCTTTGATTCAAACCCATGCTCTAATGTTTCTCACTTTATTGCTCATTTCTAATATTTATTAAAAGACACTCTTGGTTGACCACCCTGTTGCCACTGCCCCTTCATCTTTGCTAACAGCACCCTCCCTAAGTATTGTCAGATCTAGGGCAACAATATATTTGGGGACATATGCTCTCCTCAACCTCAAGGGGCGAATTGAGATTGTCAGAGCCAATCATGGTGATCCCATGACTTTTGCCAGTGATTGGTTTAGGCGTGGGCATGCAAATCACTCGGGACCAATGAGATAATAAAGGGAGTCTGCAAGCAGGGTTCTAGGAAAGGTTTTAATATCTGATTAAAAGGGGGAAAAGGATGCACGAAGAATGATTCCACTTCTCACCTTTGGATATGGAAGAGAGTGACAAAGCGCTACCTGGACTGGGGCAGCCACATGCCAGTGTCAGTTGACTCGCTGAGGATGGCAGAGTGGAAAACTGACGCATACCAGATCCTTGATGGCACTGTTATGCCAAAGAATTAATCCATCCTGGAATTAAGCATGTGAGATTTAAAAAAAAAAAAAAAAGGAAAAGAAAATCTGTGTTGTTCGAGTCACCAAACGTAGCCAATTAAAGCACTCAATGTGAAAAAGCTGAATTATGGTACTTCGAAACGTTTACTAACTTATCCACAAGCCAAATTTAATATTGTGAAAAAAAAAACAATTCATTTCAACTCAACGAGAGCACAAGACTCAGGGAGAGGAAAGTTCCTTAACAAATCTGATCTTCAGTTTCCTCACCCGCAAAATCGAATTCAAAGTCACATCTGCTGTATTGAGATGGTAAGCGCACAGCACGCACACACCGTTTTATTACTAACTGTTTTATTACACACAAGACCAGTATGGCAGAGACAATGCTCTACGGCCAGCAAATTCCACTATATTTTTTTTTCTTCCTGGACACATGGGAAGACCATTGTTTCCCAGTTCCCCCCGTGAATAGGCTTCGATCACGTGACTGAGTTCTGAGTTGTGTGGAACAGTGATGCAGTCTACTTGTGGCCTAGCTCTTATTACTATCCCACGTGACAGTAGTAAAAGTGTGCCTGTTCCTTCAGTTTCATTACTGTTACATTTCAAGGCATGAGACCAAGTTTCCATACTGGCCGCTAGGTGGACATCGAATAGCTTTATTTCACTGAAATACGTAATAAGATTTACTTCAATTTATAATAATCTTCCTTCACTCATGTTCCCTGCTTTAATCTAAAAGTGAAAGGTAAATTAATAATTAAGAAAGGTAGCTCAAAAAGTCTGTATTAAAATAAATCTGGGGAAATGGCTTTAAAATATCAGATTTACAAAATTCGTGGAGAAATTCTCCCCAAGGAAGCAAAGCAGCTGAACAGGTCTGGCCCCTCTAAGGTGGTGCATGTAAGTAGGTATTATTTATGCCTACAACGTCTACTACAGAGAATGTCTGTAAAGAAAATGATGTCCTCAGGCGCAGGCATTTTTCTTTTTCCTTTTCTCTAGTAAAGTCTAGACATCTTATCTTCTCCTGCAGTTTCTGATACGCTCTCCGGGTTTGCACTCCGTCTGGCGGGGCTGGTTTGAAGGAAGATGTGGGATTCTGGGAAAATGTCGAAGGAGAAGCCCATCTCTCCTCCTAGTTGGATCATATTACAAGGAGGTGTGAACGAGTGAAATGCGTGAGCCTGCTAATGTCAACAAAGTTGTTTTATGACTAGAATCGTGTTTAGAGCAACCTTTTTTTTATAAGCAGGTGCAATAAGAGTTGTAATTTTTATTCATCTAAGTAAAAAAAAATATGCCAAGAATACAGAAACTATATTCATGTTTAAGATAAGATTATGAAAATGAAAGACTTCAGAGAAAGTTTACTGGAAACTACATATCCTGTTACTTGGGGGGTAAAAGGTCATAACTCTCTGTTGATAGGGATAACTTTGTGGAAATTTTTCAAATGCACTGTAAGTTATTTGGTCAAGTCACTTATCTCCTGCTTGATTTTGCCTCAAGAGTTTTACATCTAAGAGGGTGTTCTTAAATACATCCCTGGACAGAAAACTCATTCCCTTACTTGTGATCTCTTCTACAGTTGAATAGCTTGAGAAGTTAGAAGATAAACTAACCTGGCTAAGTAAGTCTGGCTGTTCTAACAAGAGCCCACCCCTCAAATCTCCATGGCTTCACACAATACGAGTTTATTTCATGTTCATTATCAATATCCTGCATGGAGTTCCTATAACGGCTCTTTTTATGCATCCAGGTTCCTTCCACCCATAATCTGCTAGGGCCTCGGAGTTTTCCCCTGGGTCCTCTGCATCTGGTCAGCAGGCAAAGGAACATGTGAAAAAATCTTGAAGGAGGCTTTAGGGGTCAGGCCTAGAAGTAGTGAACATCAATCCCACCCACATTTTTTTGGCCTGACATAGGCACGTGGCCCCACCTAGCGAACAGGCAGGTGGGACGTACAGTGTATCAGCGCCCAAAGGATGGAGGTGAGCTCACAGATGCTGGAGAGCACTAGCAGTGTCTGTTTGGGAAAGCTATCCTTCCACTGAGCTAAAGTGTTTCTTGCAATAGTTTAGCTGTAGGATCCGGCTTAACTTTAGGTCATACGGACTAAATTGAATTCAGCTTTTGAACAACAGCCCTGCAGATATTTGAAGACAGCCATTATGTCTCTTGGTTCATTTGCTTCTGGGCTATTCATCCAATTAGTCAACTTGTTCTCATATGACCTGTTTTTATGTCCCTTCATGATCTTTCATCTTTCTTAGTGCCAATTGCTCTATAGTTTGAAAACTAAATGAGATACTGCAATAGTGATCCCACCTTGAGATATTACAAATTTATTACTGCAAATGAATGATAATCAAGCTCTGTTAACACATGTCGAACTTACTCCTTCTAGCGAAAGGGTTTTACCTGTGACTACTAAGCTGTATCTCTTCCTTTTTGCACTTATTTTCTGATGAAAGCCTTGATATTCTTTTCATTCCATATTGTTGAATTTGAATACTATGACTAGTCTGGGAATAGCTTTGCTCCCATCAGTCCCGTCTCTGGCCCTTTAAGCATATGACCATCCCTAAAAGCAAGCGGGTATTTAAAAGCCAGCCATAAACACGGCCAGATGCTTGGACCCAAATCTTTGTAGTTACCTTTGTAAAAACCTGTGGTTTTTTTTCTTTCTCGCAAATCCAACATACAACTCATCGGGAAATCCCGTCAATTTCACCTTCGAAACACACCCAGAATCTGATGGCCTCTTGTCATGTCCTCCTATTCTGGTCCAAGCCATCATCATCTTCTGATTGTATTTTTGTTGAAGCCTCCTAACCAACTTGCCGGCTTCTACCCCCACTTGCCCCGCCCCCCACTTCGGCCAACTTAAAAGCTGGGATTATTTTGAATTCCTCCACTCAAAACTCTTCAGTGGCTCCCATCTCACACTGAGTAAAAGCCAAAGGCCATGCAATGCCTGCAGGGCTCTAAAAAGCCATCGGTCCATGAGAGACACCGCATGCTTCTGTCTCAGGGCCTTTGTACTTCCTGTTCTCTCTGCCTGGGGTTCTTGCCCCCGGGATAACAGCATAATTTTCACCCTTACTTCTTTCAGGTCTCTGCTCAACCATTATCTTTTTGAAAGGCTTTCCTAGACACTATATGATAGGACAACCTCATTCCCCTTTGTCTGGAGCCCCCAACTCCTGTACCCTGCTTTATTTGTCTTTATAGCACCTCTTAGCAGGCACTTACTGGTTTATCGTCTGTCTTCCTCCGTTAGAATATAAGTCCAACGAGGACAGGAACTCGTTTAATTAACTTCTGTAGCCTCAGCATCCAGAAGAGACGCACTCACATTGTTGATGCTCAGTAAAGCTTTACAGAGGGAGGAACAAGTGCTTTACTGTCCGCTGCTTCCTCCTTCGCTCTGGCCTGCCAGCACCGCCCCCACCTCCGTCTCCGCTGGTTCTGTTTTCTCAGCCTTATAAATTACCCTTAAATCACGTAAATTAATGAATAAAATATAAGCTTAATTAAGGCACTAACTAATTCAGACTCTAAGTTAACTGAGGCAAGACCAATTCAGTAATGCCCACATCCTGTTTTTGATTCCTGTCTTCTGATTTAGAAATCAACTCCCACGCAATAACCAAAGTTTTCTCTAAAACAATATTGTTGGCACTAGGTATTGTTAATGCAAAAATCATCAGAGCACGTTTCTCGGAAAACTGCTCCTAATAATTGGAGATAAAGTCTATGCCTGCCTTAAACTTTCTTAGACATTAGTGATCAAAAAGGTAGAAATAAAAACCTACACATTCCATTTTTGAAAAAGGAAAACAGTTTTTCTCATGAAAAATCAAAGAATTGAGATATGAAAAAGAAAATTGTCAGAAAATACCCCCTAATTTGAAAACAACAAAATTCGATTATTTGGTTGATGGAGGTTTCTTTAAAAAGATGATGGTAAGTTTTATTGTCTTTTGCCAAAATCTAGTATCGCTTTTGGAAAAGAAAATACTTCCCAGCCATACCTTTTAAGTTTTTGTTTGTAAGAATACAAAAGAAAATTTCTGAAAAATTTATATTCTGAAAAATTTATATTGTGCCAAGCATTTCGCTTGCATAACAGACAACTCTACCAATATTTTAATAGAACTGTTCTTTAGCTTCAACTAACTAAACCCCTTATTGACGCATTAGAAAGATCTAGGTATCATTTCTATGGTCATTCAGACAGCAAATATTTATGGAAGGCATGCTTTATACACAGGATTTGGGGAGAGAAAAAGATGATTGTCAGCAGAGATAGCTCTGGCAAAGATGGAATTTCTGCTGGGTTAACTGAATCTATAACTAGGGTCAACTAGATCTAGACATTAACATAGTTATAATTACAGATATAAACATAGCAACCGAAAGGAATTTTGTCTTATCCTATATAATAAATTTTTTCATGTACTTCCTCTACTTTGAAAATATAATTTAAAGAGAGAAAACACTTTTGCTATGAGAAGAACTTGCTGTTCCAGCAGCATTAGCTACTCTTCCTTTCTGTGCTAAGACAGTTACTTATTTAAAGCAATTTATGGAGCTCCTACTCATGCCAGAATGGACGGGACACTGGAGATATAAAAATGCATACGGTCCTCAAAAGCCCACAGTAGAGCGGGGGTCAGTCGAAGGACAAGAATAGAAGCATGTGCCACAGAAGATCATTGTGATTCATTCATTCATTCGACAAACATTTATTGAGTGCCTGCTATGTGCCAGGCACTGTTCCAGGTGCTCAAGACACATCGATGAAATAAACTAAAAATCTGTCTTCCATGTGCTTCCATAGTCAGATAGAAAGAAAACATACAAAAAAATCCCAATAAGTAAGTGAATTACGTAATATCTTAGATGATAAGCCCTATGGGGAAATAGAATATGGTGAGGGCATTGGGAGTAGTGGTAGGTAAATATGGGATTTGCAATTTACATGAAAAGCTGGAGAGGACTTTGTGGGAAGGTACCATATGATTCTTTCAATTCATAGAACATGCATTTCTGGGGTGACACCAGTATATTGTGGGGAAAAAACCTTGATTTTTAGAGTATGATTGGCGTGGATCAAAATCTGTTCCATGTTATTTAAAAATCTGAGCCTAAATTTCCTCCTCCAAAAAATGGGAACAATACTACTTTACATCACAAATTTTGGGGAAGATAGAAATATTTGCCAAAACTTTTTTCCCCATACATATATCTGATGTATAGTAAGTATTCAATCAATTTAGACCCTGGACTGTCTTAAGCTAAGGGCCATGAGATAACAGGCTCTGTATGGTCTCCATCTGTGGAAATCCATCTGTGGGAAGAGCCATCCATCTTCATCCCTGAACGTGCAGGTCAGGCCAATCACCTTGATTCTCAGAATTATCTTAATTGGGCCTAAAACAAGAGAACACTTGCTTCTCAGGTTATGATGCAGTGAGGATGGGAGCTGAAGGGCTGAAAATGACCAGAGCACCTCTCTTGTCAAGACAGCTGACCTAAGACTGAAGTGGGTAGAGAGAGAATAAAAAAGGTGAGAAGCACAGAAGGTGTTCTATCATTGTGGTATTCCTGATTCTGTGTGGCCTTCACTTCTGTCCTCCAACAGATTGCAAAATGTGGCCACAAATTCCATCAAAAAGCAGAATCTATCCACTCCTTGAATCCGGGGGTAGTTATACGGCTATTGTTGGCCAACGGGACATTAGCAAACATGAAGCAAGTAGAGGCTTAAAAAGCATTTGTGCTTTGGGGCTTGCCCTGTCTTCCTGCTGGGAACCTTTCATTAACATATAAAATGATTCAGGCTAGCCATCTGGAAGATGAAAGATATGTAGAGCATAGATCATATACACCATGTAGAAGCCTCTTAGCTTATGCTTCCTAGACCAACCAGTCTCCAGATGACCTGCCAGCTGACTACAGACACGTAAATCAACCCAGGTGACAACAGCAGAAGAACCATCCCGCTGAGCCTAGCTAATTGCTGACCTAATTGCTAATGTTGTTTTAAGCCAATAAGTTCTATGGTGGCTTGTTATGCAGCACTGGATAACTGATTCACTCCTCTCACACACACACCCAACGCAAATTTTCGATTTTGTTCTTTAAAACACCTTTTGCTATTTACAACCAAAAGTACTGACTAAAATGAGAGGGCTTCCTGTGCTTGCATCATTGACTTGGTGCCCTGCCTATTAATTTAGTGTATGCTGGTACCTGAACTATTCCCCTAAATCCCAAGCTTCTCCTTCCAACCCATATGTTGCCATTACACACCTATGCTCTGTCCTCACAAACGGCTGAAGAATCGTCTCTTCCCTTCTCCCCACGCCCAGCACCTGCAGGTTGGACCTCTTCCCATGGCTCTTGCCAAGGGTCTGTACCTGCCACTTCCTGTTGGCTCTTCTCAATGCCAACTGCTTGACGATGTGACTCTCCATCTGTTACCGATCGTCAGATCTAATGCCACAACTCTTCACTTGTACGTGCAGACTTCCTCCTGCGAACAGAAGTATCCACCTGCCGAATGCTGACAGCCAGCTTTCTCCCTGGATGTTTTGTTCCATTAGGCCCAGGTTCCCACACTCTTATTCTTCTGGTTAATCTGTCTGACATAGAGCTGGGCCTGGGAAGTTAGGCAAATCTCTATGAGCTCTCATATCCAGATGACAAATTGCATACAGGAGAAGGAGAAGGAGAAGGTGAGTTTATTTTTATTTTTATTTTTTTGCCTTTTTTTTTTAAAGACAAGCCATGAGGAAGTTACATCTCTTCTTGGTGGAAGAATATTGACTAGGCCAACTCAGGGACATGGAATGCGCGTGCTGCCTTTGGTGCTGGTAGAGAGCGAAGTTGTTTCTCAACAGTATGAACCAGATAGGCCAATGCTCTACTCATATTTCCCTAAGACTTTCCATCTGTATGGCTGGCTGCCTGACGTCCAACTGCCAGCCTCAATATCTTCTAGCCAGAGAGCATTCTCTGGTGCTGGAGCCAACTTTTGCCTGCTCTGGCAGGCCAGAGGTGCTGGAGAATTAAAGTCTCCCACCTCTGGGCCTATGCAGTCCTCATCCAGTGACCGACCAGGGTGGTAGATAAATACCCCAACTCCCTTGTCACTTCATGGGCTACCTTGAGGAGTAATTTTTACAGTGGCTCCCAGAGTTTCCCAATAGGGTTAAGCTCTAGTCACCCACAGTGATAATTTACTTGATATAACACTTTTTTTATTGGTTTTCTTCCCTCTCCTGTCTCTCTCCTACAAATAAATTACTTGCGCTTGAAATTTTGTTTCAAGATCTACACCCAGGAGAACCCAACAGAGACAACAGCCTGCCTATTGGATGTCTTAAAGGACAGGGACTAGATCTACGAAGGCGATGGTAGCGATTTAGGGGGAAGAGTATGACAATGTGATGATGAATAGAAACAGCCACCTGGATGGTAAAGAGGGTAACAGCTGCCACTGGGCTCCGTTCGCTCGCTGTCTAAGAGTTTGGGTGATTTTCCTGATAGTATAGTAACTGAACCAAAGATGAATATAAGGGAAATTTTGGGTTACGACTGGATTCATCTATAACATGGGTGTCAATACTTTGCCCAGTGTTCATAGGGTAATGTGCTTTTGAAATTTAATTTCTTTTCAGGTGAAGCTATTTATGCATTACTTTGTGGATTTTTATGGGAGAATAATACTGATATGGTTCTTTGTCTAAGCGCAAATTACAACTTAAAAATCTAACCAGGGGTGTTCCGATAACTATGTTCAAATAGTTATGAAACATTGAATTTCTGGTCCTAGGCTAAAGCACAGACTTTAAATTGGTTAGTTCTATTGCCAAATGCCTTCAGCCTTCATTGACTTTTTTTTGGAATTAGTACAAAAGCAGAGATTAGATCCAAAACTTGTACAAAGATTCTGTGTGGTCCAGAAAATTATGAGTCTTAACTTGTACATATGAATTAAATATTGAATATGTTTATATCGTTGGGGACAGTGAGCAATCAAGGTGTATGAACTGATTGGAGGAAAGACCTCCATAAAAATCTATGACCTATTCTTCTAACAAAGAGCAGAAACAGTCTTAATAATTCTAAATGATAAACTTTCTAAGGAAAAAAAAGGGATTTTGGCACCTGAGAGGCAATGCCGACCATCTGAAGAAGGCTCCCTTTGCTTGCAGCCAGTACTGCAGTCATTACTTTGTCAAGGACTCTGAGATTCTTCAAGCATGAAAGGAAGGCTGGGGAATCAAATCGCTCTACTTAATCAGGAATGTATTAGAACTGCTTCAAAATTAGCCTTGGCTCTCAGCTTAATGAAATTTCCCATTGTTCAGCACCAAATCCATAGCATTCAAATGGCAGCCCTTTGACTGTGAAAAGCCTCAAAAATTCGAGAACTTACCAAGCAACAATGATTATTCCTCTTCCCAAGATCACAAAAAGAATCAAAGCTGCTCTGCCTTTGGAGTAGGCTAAATGTTGGAGACATCCTGACCCCGGTGGGCATGCCTCATTTTCACAGAGCACAACTGACCACATAAAATGCCTATGTGCAGAGCCAGAAGTTTCTGCGATGAAACTCACCAGCCTTGCTGTGCTCGAGGATCATTTTAGAGTATGGCAGAGTAAACAAGAGACGTGAATTAGAACCATGCCTGTCTGCTGTCACTAAAGTTTCTCCATGAGGTTTTACATGGAAGGCCTTCCACTTCGAGACTTTTCCCCAGCTCTGCTTAATTGAATTCGCCTTCACCGGTCTAAGAGAATTAGAATGGCTTCTCCACCCCCTATTCCTTGCACTGTGTGCTCACATACAATCTTGGTGATTCCGAAACTCCTTTAAAATATCACTGTGATATCCAACATCACTTTATGACATCAACATGTTCATAGAATCTGACACTCGAAGCTTACCTTTTTATCACCCATTCTCCGTCTATTCACGTCCCTTTGGCCTGAACGAGAGTGAGCCCACACTTAGTCTTCAGAGTGCAAATCAGCGTAGCAAACAAAGGATCTCCTGATTCAAATGATTCCAGTTGCAAGTGCTGATGTGTGTAAATAATTCATTTTGTTTTCACTGGTGAGTCCAGTTTGATCTTTCATTGCTTGGTGACCCCTGGGGTCTGCAGCTCCCCGAGAAGCAGGGACATTTAGGATTTTTTATTATCAGCTCATAAGTAATTCATAGATTACTATGGAGTCAGGTGCACAGACTCAGCATCTCATCTATCACTATAAGCAGCTCCTGTGTTAAGGGATGGCTACTTCCCAGAAATCAATGGAGGGGAACAAAGATAAGGCAAAGGGACAAGGCACATATGCCATAGAAGGCATATCTTTCAGATGATACACAAATGTCTCAAGGCAATGATTCACCAAGCCAACAAACGATAAAGTTCTCTAATTACCTCTTGCACAATTAGAGAACCCCACTGTATGTTGCATATCAAAAATACATCTGTTATCAGTGATCATTAAAATCCTTTATCCAGTTTTCCTCTCTGATTTGCCTTCTTCAGTAAAATTTTTTACCAGAACAACTGCATTAGAGTCAAACTTGTAGAAAGAAAGTACTATTGCAAGAAAGAAAGAAAGAAAGAAAGAAAGAAAGAAAGAAAGAAAGAAAGAGAAAAAGAAAGAAAGAAAAGAAAAGGGAAGGAAGGAAGGAAGGAAAGAGGGAGGGAAGGAAGGAAGGAAGGAAGGAAGGAAGGAAGGAAGGAAGGAAGGAAGGAAGGAAGGAAGGAAGGAAAGAAGAAAGAGAAAGAGAAAGAAAGAAAGAAAAAGAAAAAAAAAGGAAAAGGAAAGAAGGAAAGGAAAGGAAAGGGAGAGGGGGGTGGAGAGAGAGAGAGAGAGAGAGAGAGAAAGAGAGAGAGAGAGAGAGAGAGAGAGAGAGAGAGAGAGAGAGAGAGAGAGAGAGAGAGAGAAAGGAAGATTTTACTAACAGGAAATTTTATCATGCCAAGAAGTGACCTTGAAAGAGGAGGAAAATAGTGGCCTTAATTACAGCTTTGATAACATACGCGCAGTGCCTTTTGGACAACAGCATAGGGTGTGAGTTCATTTCCTCATGATTTTCTGAAATGCGTTCTATTACATGCACATGTTGATATGTGACGGAGGTGAAAAGTGCAAACACTAGAAGGGCCATTTACCACGTCCCTTCAAAGACACCAACAATGACTTAGGGATGTACATTACATTCCCGAGTTTTACAGTGTCCTGGATAGCATTAATAGTTTGCTGCGAATGTACTCAAGAATTCCATTTCCACCACAGCCGAGGATGTCTTCCCACCCTCTGACCCCTGAGTCGCGTCCCCAACTTCTACACAAAGCCCGTTCTCACAAAGCAAAGGAAAGATGGGCTGCGTAAATAAAACCTCGACCCAGCGGACTCCAGCACAAGGACTAGCGGAATAAAGAAATCTCTGAACATATTCATAAGGAATGTTTCTTTATGGTACTTTTCTATTCTCAGGGACAGCACCAAAGCTGTGCCACATTCTGAAACTGTTGCTATGGCAAAGCGTCTTGTTTTATTGACTATGGAGCGCATTGTTGTGTTTGAGCCATGTAAATGATCAGGGCACAAAAGAAAGGGCCCGAGGCAGCCCCTGCTCAATCACGACAGCGCTGGGGTCTTTAGCCCTTGACACATGCCATTTACGCAGCATGGGAAGGCATTTCTCTGAGAAAGCCTCACTCCCTGGGCGCTGCGAACCGGTCTTTGGAGACATTTACGACATCTCCACATGTCTCAGAATCCATCCTGCGAGGGGAAAAGGAATACACACAGTGAAGCCCTTGCTTTGGTTTCAAGGCCGAGATATTTCTATAGAAATTTTGCATCCTCTACCTAGTAACACGTTTTTGTTTCCAGGCTGCTGGTCTCGTCTAATATTTCAACTTTCTATCAGTTTCTGTCACTTAGAAGCAAAGTAGCCACGTTTGCCCTTTGCGGCCCACTTATATCTCAAATACGTGTTTCTAATGAAGTATTTTACCACAGCATCAATTCACACTGATTAGACATAATTACAGAAACAAAATATGCAGAATACATTTTAATAACGCCTGCCACCTCTAAGGGAACAATGAGGATCTAATTGAATGATCTAAGCGTTATTCGAAAGCAATGCAGAGTTTTAAAAAAAGAGTAATATATTTTGAAATAGAACTTATTAGTATTTTTGGATGCAGATGGAAGAGAAAATGCACTATTATCTGAGTTTTGATACTTGTAATTAAAATAAAACGACACCAGGACAACATTCGTTTACATAAAGAATCGGACGGCGCCCTTTAATAATAAGAGCCTGAGCCAATGAAAACAGTTTCCCTCGAGACTTGAAATACCGTGAGAACTTGGAGCCCACTTTCTCAGGGAAATTCTGCCACCATGTGTCAATGCCACTTTTCAGGTTTTGACAGCACGTGTGCTTCCGGAGGAGCTGCAGAAAAGGTACAGGGAACTCTCTGGACGAGTTTTGCAGTCTCTTGTGTGTCTTAAATGATTTCAAAACACAACAAAAGTTATAGCAACAATCGATTTTTGACACAGAATCAAAACGTGTTTTTTTTCCGACTTGTAGAGACATGTGATGTCTCAGCGGAGTTTACGGAATCACAATTACGGAACCACGGGATGTGTTATTTCCTGCATTTATGTGGGCGTCTGGAGTCAAAGGAGTTTGGGACAATGAGTTCACGTTCTCGATGAAAATTCTATTTACCTCACATTTTCGATTCATTCAGAGAAAAAATTCTGTAAACAATTAGGAATGAGAGGTCTATTTGCTTTTACTGCTTCAGATGATCTTCCAGTAGTTATTAAAACAGTATTTACAATTCTCATAAACCTGGTTGCGTCATTGGGTTGCTGGCTTTTTTTTAACTTTTATATTCTCTTTTTAAAAACTTGGTCGCTAAAATCGTTGCATTCTGCCCCTTCATTAGCAAAGTGCGGAGATTTTTTAAAAAAGGACTATAAAACATTCCTTTGGTTTTCACAAACCAAAATCATATGTAATGTACATGTCCATTCATATTTCATTTGGGTGTTTTTGTGTGGATCAGGGAGGTGTGTGATCATACAATGTCAGGATGCGGAGGGCTACAGGAAGCACCCAATTCGACCCAAATCTTAACATATTAAACATGCATATATTAATATGTATTAATAATAACATAATACTATTAATATTAATAATACATACTGGTGGTTATGTAATAAGGCTTTGCATTTCCATGGCATTCTTTAAGGAGCCATGATAGCATGCAGCTAATTTTATCCTGATAAAATTCTGTGAGCTTGCTAGAGGTCTTTACCATTATTCTCACTGAGAAAATGGGCAACTAACTTCCAGAGTCCAGACTCTTGCTTATTCTTGTAAGGCACGCTAATGGCGAGGTTGTGGATTAAAATCCAGATTAAACATCTTTGCTGGACGTACTTCATTGGGGGATATAGTCTCTAAAGCCACAACCATGCTTAAATGGTCTCATTTGATACCTGCAACGGTGACAACTTGAAGAAAATGTTTAATTCGAATGATAGCACAATTTAGTTAGCTCTTTTTAAACTGTAACAAATAAAAGCATTTTACGAATGACCTATGATACAGACCAGGGTCTGTATCTTAATCCCTTTTCTTTTCTCTTAACAGCTCCATCGATGTAGAATTCACATACCATACCATTTACTCACTTAATGTATACAAGTCTATGTTTTATTTGTATATTCACGGTCTCATGCAACTGTCACCACAATCAAATTTTAGAGCAGGCTCATCTCTCATAAAAGAAATCTTATACCCATTAGCAATCCCTCCCTCCACCCCTGCCCCTGACAACCACTAATCTACCTTCTGTTTCTATGGATTTACTTAATCTACAATCTGTGTGACTGGCTTCTTTTACTTAGCATAGTGTAGCATATGTCAGTACCTGCTTCTTTTTTATTGCTGAATAATACACCATTGTATGGATATACTACATTTTCTTTATCTGTTTCCCAGTTGATGGACGCATGTACTGTGTCCACTTCTTGGCTATTACGAATGAGGCTGTCATGGGCATTGATGTACGTGTTTTCACTTATCTTGTGTCTCTCCCTAGAAGCAGAATTGCTGGGTCAGATGATAACTTTGTGTTTAACTGTTTGAGGAACCACCAACCTGTTTCCAAAGTGGTGGCACCATTTTACATCCCAACCAATAACTCCTTTTCTTAATCTGAGCTGACAAAGTCACTCCGATGGTTCCTGTCATTACTGGAATTAGAAAACTCTAATGTCCCTTCCCTCACATACTTCATGGTCTGGCCAGGTGAAAGGCAGGAGAGTGTATTTGCCTCACCACGATTTCAGGAAAGTGATCAGAAATCAGAATGCAAAACAAGGAAATTAAGGCTGTATTTAATTTGGGATGTGTTTATCAATTCTACATCTAGAGTGTAAACCACTTTTAGAGAGAAAATTTAAAATTTAAGGTTTCAACAAATACACACACACGCACATACACAAATTTCAACTGGCCTTAAGAAAATAAACAAACTAAATCAACCAAACAAACAGTAACACCCAATGTAGGTGTTTGCTCTTCTATCAGTAACCCCTAAAGAAGTTGGGGATATTTGAACTGTTTTTATAGTTTTGCAGTTTTCAATAGAAGAGATAGTTTTGGCTATAAAGACATCTATGTGAAAGCCCTCACACCTGCTTCTTGACCACAGACACACAACTATTTAAAAAATCTCCAAAGATGTGTGAATAAACCTTTTTTAATCTTGAGGATTCTTAAGTTTCTAGACAGAGATCAATACAAACCCTGGCTTTTAAGGCAAGCTGGGGCACCTTCTGGAATTTAAAACACATGCTTGGCCTCTGACAAATCAAGCAAGAGTCAGGACGTCAATCAGATCGGTTCTTTTATGCACAAACCTAGCAACGCTCTGACTAGCTCTTTTTGTGTGACCAGAAACGTGTGCACCAGAAAAGGAATATGAACATTTCCTGGCCCGGCACTGTCGGGGGGCTGAAGAGGCCACCTTTTCTTCTTCTCCTCGCTTTTTAGAATATCCATCAGTTGGTGCTTTTGACTTGTTCTTATCTGTGTCCTATGTGGCCCAATTCCAGCTAAGTCAGTATAAAGTTACAAAGGAAATTGTATGGGATGCTTCTCTTATTCCATGGCTTCCTCCTGTATCACTCTCCACCACAATAACCAAATTTTCTGCCTGGGGACCAATCTCAAGCAGGAATAGCTGGAAGGTGTTGAGTGAAAGTGGAAGAGATGAAGAGGAAGAAGGAATGAGTGAAAAGAAAATAGAAAAGAGAGAGTAAAATAAGGAATGAGTATGTCATGACACAAAGGTCAAAAGCAGGGAGGGTGACAGAGACCAAAAAATGTGCTACAATATCCTCCTGGGATCATCCCAGTTCCCACTGAGGTCGTCATGCCCTTGGTTTGTGCAGTAATTCATCGGCAATGCTCAAATTGAGTTTGCAAATGACTTCAACTCAGTAGAGTTACCAGTGGCTTATAGCTTTGCAAATTGAATTGAAACTCAAAACGCCTTGATAAACTGCAATAAAATATTACAAAGCAAACAGAAATCTCTTCTAGGTTATAGAATAGCACACAAATAGAAAAATCAAAAAATTTTTTAAATGGGAGAGGAATAAACAAAGCTAGCCAGCTAACGAATAGCAAGCAGATTATAGAAGCAAGTCAAAAATGGAGGTGCGCTAAAGTTTTAAATACCTATCCTGAGGAAATCTGGCCATTCAAACTATTTCAAAGGTGCTCCGCCTAGTTCTGAGCTCCACAATTAAAGAGGGGTGTGGAGAACTTGGAAAGAGTTCAGAGGAAAGCCACAAAGACCATCAAAGACTTGAAGAAAACGACCTGAGAGGAAAGAGTCAGGCAGCTGGAAAAATTCAACCTGAAGAAGAGAAAGTTAAGGAGATAATTTAATTATGGTTCTCAGCTACATAAGGAGCTTTTCATAGTTCTGTTTTTCCACTATAGATGGACAGAGAGGCAAGAGGCTTAAACATGCAACGTGGTGGGGGGGGGGGGGGGCGGGGCAGTGTCTCAGTTAGTTGTAAGACATTTCCTGACATGAGAGATGGTAAATAATGAAATGGGCTCCTGATCATGGTTGGGGACAAGGAATCTCTTTCTCTAGCATCTTAGAACATAGAGAAGATTCTCATACATTTAGGGTGACTTATACAACTTGCTATCTAGCATTGAGGGTAGGATGAGGGAGTGGGTGCTAACGTTCTAGAAAAACACACTCTGTTACTTTGGTTTTACTTCAGATTCATGTATTCATCATTTGACTGGCCAGATTTCTCACGCATTTCTAGGGCTTTACACAAAATGTCTTGCGGGGTATACCACTTTGACATGTAACCATTTCATCTGCGAAAAAGAGCGCTGGAAATATCTTTTGAAGAGCGGGAATTTGTGGAAGAAAAAAAGTCAGCTAAACAAGACCCACAGGGGTAGGGGTGGGGGTGGGGTAAGGCACCTCAGAGTGCATGCTGGGATTTGGGCTAATTAAGATGTTGACTGAATCTATGCTAATCATGTCCCACCAGACTCTGCTGGATTAGTATGTAAATTGGTAAACTCTGTTCTGAAATTGCCCTACCAGCTGAGGTCTAATTACTGACTAGACATAACAAATAATAATGGGATTTGTATTTTAGAATGTTTAATTATAGAAATACACGTCTGGAAAAAATACCAGTTGTATTGCACAGAAAGAGACTTCAAAATGTTTTATCGAAGGTTTATGAAATTTTACACCTTTAATAAGAGCTCTGCGAAGTGGGATGGGTGGGGATCCTTTCCAAGGTCTAACGTTGGTGAAGCGGGACCAGAAGCACAATGATGAATTCGCTGCTTGAGTGATTTCTCCCAAAGCTTCTCAAAGACTAATTGTTTCACCGCTGATACACAGCATCTTGTGAGCTCTTAGTTCTATCACCAAAAGAACTGGAACTCACCCATAAAGAATAACCAAGATGCAATGGATTTAACCCAATGACTCCACAGCAAGCATTCAAATGGAATTTAAAGCAACAGGCCAATATTTGTAGGAAAGCCCCTAAAACAGTTTTTCTACTTCAAAATGATTCTATGATATCAAGATTATGAAATTGATATACCAGAAAAAGGTCGGTCCCATTCCGAAGCAAGAGTTTATTTTATGGTTTTAGAGAAAATCGGCTTGAGCTCTAGAGTTCACTGCATGGCTGTCTCGGAACACAAACGTCTTGGCAACGGTTCATCGCATCATCCTGTTACCCACCCTTTCCAAAAAGGGATCTACGCAGGAAGGGTTATAAACAGCGTTTGGAACAGTCGTGATAGCTGTCTATATCTGCCCACCGTATTGCTATTTCTCAAGCGATTTTAAAGGCATATGGGTGATCATTAAATCTTTATTGGGTTTTACATCATAAAATAAATTATTCATGTTGTTCTAATACATACTGATATCGTTACAGCCCTTCTGTCCGCATTTAGCCAAACAAATCCCATTGGCACATCACTTTCATTTTAATTTAGGACGGTTTTGTTCCCCAAAATATAAGGCTTAAAAGCCTATTATGTCCCAATTATGTGCTAATTTCCCACACTTTTCTTGGGTCCACACAGTGGATGACTAATGAGGAAAAGTTCGCATAATTAACAAAGATGGATGGTTTCTTTGCACTTATAAGAAGTTTCAGAAGGTTCACTCTTGCTGTTATGTGGCAAGAAAATAGGTGTTATCAAGTGAACTTCAGTGGGCAAGCTTGCGTTGGCAGCAGCTTCAAGCCTCTAAATATGTGAAGTTACACAAGTATGTGAAAGTTAAATTCGTTGATCACCTTACCTTGAATTACTGCAAACAAAGCATTAAGCGATCTTTGTGGTGCAAAGCTGTACAGAAGAACACTACGGTATGGTATTTCGGTGACCTGAGGATATTCTAACTTTGTCATTGAAATTCACTGAATGAAATACTTTTTAATGGAGGGCTCGGGCTATTTGTCCTTGTAGATCTTACTGCCACATTGATAACCGGATTTATTTAGGTGTTGACTGTGGATATGAGCTTCTTTTTTCATTAGTCTTATAAATACAAGATACACAAGGAGATGTTGAATTCCTTGACAGTGGATGAAAAACTCGGAACAAACCTTCCCTTTCGATATGATACTGAGTTCTCTGGTAAGCTGGCGCGATGGAGGAACTATATCACTGAAAACATTATTTTAAGTGCTATTTTTCAATGCCCAAAGGCACCTGTCAGCAATGATGTATTATTCTCAAAACTAATCACGACCTACTGTGAGTGTTGAACCCAGGGTCAGATACTCTGGGATGATACCTCTACCTCTGTCCCCTTCTGGTCATGAGTCTTGGGACAAGCCCACCTGAAGTCAGAACATTCGGAAGCTTCACAGAAAGCATTTTGCCGACACATTCGTAAGCAGAGTAGTAAGCCTGAACGGATAGCATCTTGAATATAAATCTCTCTGCGACTGGCTCGCAAGCTATTAGGTAAACGTCATATTTTTTTTGGAATTCTCACATCGAAGCAAATTATACAACTGCACAGAGTTATCCTTTCAACAAATGGGCTCTGAAATCCTCTTTCATCAAAGCAAGCCGCAGATTATCACGATAAATAGGAATATTGATTCCCAAATGTGTCTAACTTTGGTCGTGGCGATATAATCAAACTCTCCTAGTTTGCTGTTCCCCGTGGAAAAAAAAATATCATGAAGTCCTCCAGCAGCTCTGAGCACTCATTTTAGCTAAGTAGGTTAAGGGGCATGTGAGCAAGTTTTCTGGGCTAAGGGGCGGAAAGTAGGACTTCAAGCCTGGCCGTGCCGTTTTCTGAGAGTTTTCTTCCTCCATGGTAAAGAGGAAGCTTCCTAACAAGAACTGCCAGGAACAAATGAAATTAAATGTGTGCCCAACACAGAGGGAATGAATATACCAAATAATGTTTGTTAAATAAGCATCTAGTAGAAAAGGTTAAACAAATCTAAATTTTCCTGTTTCATAAATTGAGGAGCAAACTTAAGGGGCAAGGTCCCATATCTTCTGGTGACTACTTAGGAAAGAAAAAAAAGTACCACTCTCCTACCAAGAATACAACAATATTTCTTGGGATTTGTTACCTAATGATTTACATATATTTAGTAATAATATATATATATTTTTAAATTATATATATGATTTACATACATAGAGTAATATGCTTTTTAAAAAATAATATATATATTTAAGAGTTCTATAATTTCACATTATAACATCTACAAGGATTACAGGATACTTTAAAGAAGCTTAAGAGACGTGAAAAAGATGTTTACATATACCTTTCTCAGCAAGGACGATTTTTTTTTTTTTTAAAAAAAAGGTGACCTACACTGACAGTCAGTCACACACACAGGGCATCTCCACCCAGCAGACGAGGCAATGATAATGATAATGAAGGACAACCATATCGAGATAGCAGGACCTTAAAACACAGGAATATTATTTCAGGATTCCCGAGGCTTTTAAGATTTTAATTAAAACTGGTTCTGTCTGCTACATTGAACCCATATCCTTTAAACACACAGGTGGCAGAGTGAGAAATCAGACCTTGGGGTTCAAATTTTACTCTGTGGATCACCACATTGTGACCTCAGGCAAGTTCCTTAACTTAACCTCTTTGCGATCCCTCCATCCATCTATAAGGCTTCATTCACATCCCATTGTGATAAGGATTAAACGTGAGAATGCACAGAAGTAGACAGCACATGGAGTGATCGATGAGTGTCTGTAATGCCCCTGCATCTGACCATCCTGACCTTCTCTTACCTTGCTCTTTCCCACTTCCTTTTCGAAAAGGACCATATCCTCACTTCAAATTTATCCAGAGGGCCTTGGAACCGTTTCATTTTTGCTCATCCGTTTTTTATGATTGCAATGTGGTTTTCTCCATGTGGATATACATTCTTAGAGAGCAGGCAAATAAGAGCTTTCTCTATTTGCGTCCCTATGCCCAGTCCAGTGCTCCATGCAGATGTTTTGTTTTATCTTGGGTCACACATCCTCCTGATGGCCAGAAATCTGTAGGAATTTGCCTCACAAAGACTCATAGTGCATCTTGATGGCAGGAATTGCTATCCCTGTGGTCCTCCCTTGGAAATAAATATGCAGATCATTCTCATGCTAAATATCCCACAAATCATAATTACTTGTTAATTGAGGCAGCAGAGGGTAAGAATTAAAACCATGGACCCTGGGGCCAGACTACTTACTTGGCTTCACATCCCTTCCCTCCACTTGCAAATTGCTTGAATTTGGGCAAATCATATAACCTCCCTTTGCCTCCATTTCTGCATCTGAAAAATGGGATGACAGTGATACTAATAGCTACTTAATAGGGCTGGTATAAATATTAAATACAGGTGCTTGGAATAAGATGAAGTACTCACTAAATATGAGCTACTGCTATTATCATCATCGAGGTCTTCACAGATGGGTTTTGGGCTACGTGAGTGAAGAGGTGTTTCTGGCTAGCATTGTGTCCTCAGGTCCCAGTGCCGTGTACATACATCTTCCCAGTGTCATCATCTATCGTCTCTGCCTCTCCCTTGTCTACCCGAGTTACCCGTGTCACAAACTCCCTCCAGCTGTTCTGCCAATGCGCTCTTTTATTATCTTCAAAACTCTTCTACAGGCACTGTCACAAGTCATGTTCTCAACGTCTCTCTCCCGCATTCTACTGGGTGTCCTAGTTGGTCTCCGTTTCCATAAGGTTCACTCTGGAAGCTTGCTAACATGGACATCTGATTATTTCACCTCTCCACTTGAAATCCTTCGTGGCCCTCCATTACTTACGAGATCATGGAATAAATAAATATCGTGTAGATCTGAAGAAATATATAAAAAGGTGTGGTAGTCAGCATCATGCCCCCCAAAGATGTCCATGTTCTAATTCCCCAAACCTGTAAATCTGTTATGTAACATGGCAAAAGGCACCTTGCAGATGTGATTAAGGATGTTGGGATTTCCTTAGATTAGCCTGGTGAGTCCAAAGTAATCACAAGCATCCTTGCAAGGGAAGGAGTCATAGAGAAGGCAACAGAATGATGAAAGCAAAGGTCAGAGTGATGCGGGGTCATGAGCCAAGGCATGCAGGCAGCCTGGAGAAGCTGGAAAAGCAAGGAACAGATTCTCCTCTTGAGCCTCCAGAAGGAATGTGGCCCTGTTGATGCTTTGGTTTTAGACCCATTTCAGGCTTCAGACATCCAGGAGTATAAGAAAATAAACTTGAGTTGTTTTAAGACACTAAGTTTGTGGTAATTTGTTACAGCAGTGATAGAAAAACCAATACACAAAGCAACTGGATAGACAGTGCCAACTGAATGATGTGTTGAGGTCAATCAGCGATTATACTATGAATACGCCAGACTAGTGCACTGACACATTTAGAAGTCTTTTTTTATGAATGACATGCCACTGTCTCCTTTCTCTCAACCAATAGCTTTAGAAGAGGGCGGGGATGCATTTTCCAGGTTTCTACAACCCCATCTTTTCTTCTACTCCCCTGCTGGAGACAGGAAGTGAGGCGAGAGTGGATGGAAAATCACATCTCTATACAAATAGGGGAGGAGACATAATTGCCCCTCAGCTTGCTTGCAGACCGGGGTCTCCTACTACACATATGGTGAAAACCAGGGCAAGCATGGCCAAAAAGCAAACCAAATTTACCTGCCACTTCCCCTAACCAAGCAAATCTAATATGCCACATTCTTCCCCCCGCCCCCAGTTTTACTGAGAAATGATTGACATAGATCACTGTATAAGTTTAAGGTGTACAGCATGATATTTTGAAATAATTATCCAATAGTCTTAGCTAACATCCACCATCTCATATAGACACAATACAAATAAAGAAAAAAAATTCTCCTTGTGATGAAACTTAGTCCCTTAACAACTTTCCTATATATCATACAGCAGGGTTAGCTACAGTGCTGCATTCTATATTTTAATCGACTATTTCGTTTCTATCTTGACGTATGAAAGCAGGTGTTACATTTAAACATGGACAGCACCTGTCCGATCCAATCCGTACTTACATCTGTCGGTTGTCAGCTCATAAAGGAAGTTAGGGAACAAGCTGCAACTGTCAAGGAGAGTCCCTGGAAGCATTAAGATAAGCTGTAGGGAATTAACAATGGATATGGGACCTGGGAAGAAAGATGGTATTGAGAGCAATACAGAAGTGGCTAAAAAGAGTAGGGGACAGATCTGGGTTTTCTACCCAACTAGTCACAGGACCTGACTGCATTCTTACATTCTCTGGGCCTCAGTGTCCTCATCTTTAAAATGGGCGTTTTAATACTCATTCTGCAGTACTGCTGAGATTAAATGATGCCATACTTGTGAAGAGGACAGGGCAGTGTCTGCCACCTGGTGGATTCCAGAGACGCTCATTTCTTTCCTATGATGTCCTTTTTCTATTGATGTTATTACGAATTATATACATCATTGTGCTAAATCATGTCACAAAAACATTTCACAAAAACCATCTAACAGGAAAAAACTAATATATCAAGGGGAAAATTAGAATAGTAATTACAAGCTGTAAAGATTAAACTCGCTGAACCATTTTGGTCCATATTTTCCTAACCTGTGTAATGGCCAGATGAATTCATGAGAAATCTTACCTTTGAATTATTTAAATGCCCCGCGAAGAGAATAACACCCAGCGGGGGCTTGTGCAATGTGAGAGGATTATCGATCACCTCAACTTCCAGGTTCTAAGCAGCCAGTAACATTTTTTAATGTATCAATAATTCAGAAGAATGAGCATTTCTTTTTGTTGTTGCTGAAACCACATTCACAACTGAACCTTGTGAACATGCAAACGATTGTTCGACACGTAAAAGTTAGTCCCTCTCTCCTTCCAGCCCTGGCTGTCTCTGCAGGGCGCGCCACCAAAAACTAGTGTTCATGTCTAACGACAAACAAACGTGGGCCACACTGGTGACGCCCAGGCACCCAATAAATACATGCCAGATGAATGAAAATCTCATAAGGTGGTAGTGAAAAATGACCAGCAAAAGTATTTTAAAAGATCAACCTGAAAAGAAATCAATTCTAATAAACTCAATGCCCTCGGGCTCAAATATTATGAAGGTAAATAGTCTTCGGACCGAACCCGAGCATGCAGCAGAGAATAGTAAATAACATTGATCAAAACTGGAAAACCTCCCAGGAGTCCTCAGAGTTCAGAGAGAAATTGATTAACTGTTATGTCACACTCAGGACCCCCAAATTAACTGCCTGCATTCCGTAAACAATTCCTAAAGGCCAAGACAAAACCATTGGGTTGCATTATTAGCATTTCAGTCGAAGAAGAAGAATGGAAATTGAAATTGAAAGGGAAATTGGCTTTCATTTTTTTTTTTTTTTGCAAAGGACACCGTAGGCAAAGAATTAGTTCATTTTAAAGAAAGAGTACATATATTTTTCAGGTGTTCATATTAACATCCATGCAAAGAAACCATTTAAATAGTTATGTTGTTTTTTTTAAAAAAAAAAAAAAACCTGATCAGTATTAATAAAATAAATGCCACGCACTTTCAATTTTTGAATATTCTAATAATCAGGTCACGTCAAGACTGCAATATTAAGTAGGAAAAACTCTCTATGGGCCTAATTTCAATTGAAGTGAAAGTTGCAGACCTAGGTAATTAGTTGGTGTTGAATCATTTTACTTGATCATTGTTTTCATCATGCACAGATTCGATTGGAATAATAAGTACGTCATTTGGTATATGTTAAGTTTAGAAAAGAAACATCCATCATCAGGACTTTGCCTAGAGCAAGGCTCTTAGTTTTATTTTAATGAGGAAGAAAGAAATGCGGAGAGTCACCTACACTCCACAGCATCCAAACTTTCTCAGAGAAAAACCACCACAAGAGATTACCGGCCCCTCCCGTGGGGTGGGGGAAGGGCGGGCAGGGTTTGCTGGAATTTGGTTCTCAGCTCTGAGGACAGGCTTCTGGACTTGTCCATCACAAAAACAACAGATGTCTGTCACAAATATTCACGCATACTCCAACTCACAAGGACTTTAGTAATTTCCTGGAGGGCTAATTTGCCTCGAACTACATTAATATATTTCTAAACTAGTCAGGCTCAAGTTTCCCAGAGTATAATAAAAGGAGATATATATATCTCCACCCAAATACCAAAGTCGATTCTAAAAATAACAGAATGGAGTTAGGGAGTAAGAAGTAACATTTGCCAAATAAGGCTGTGTGAGCCAGCTGATTCCTTGAAAATGCTGAAGGAGATGCGGTGGTACCTTTCTTTCTCAATCTGTTCTGATTAGAACAATCGCTGAGTAACAAACAGAATCTGAAGTTCTTCAGGACTGACTTAAAATTCCATTTCTCTCACGTTAGCAGGACTGCTCTCCCCTTATCTCGCGCTGTCTGGAACTTACTCTTGGGACTACTTGCTTTATCAACAGTGGCTTCGGTCCCCACCGCCCCAGTTATAAAACAGGTGAAACCTACAATGGTAAGTACATCCTCACAGGAAACAGACCATTTAGAATTTTCCAGAAGGGCCCAATTTTCTCCTACCCCATGCAGTTGTACCCTGAAACTAACCAAATTTAGATATATATGCTCTAAAACACGAGTATCCTATGCATAAGTACATTCCATTATGGAGTATAGTTTCTGCGTGCGCATATGTTTTGTTTAAGTCGGTTGCTCAAACGTGATGCTAATCAAGTTTGGGAAAAGTCAGATTATGCTCCGGCTACCAGCCCTTTGTGCAGGAAAACAGCGCCTTTTCTCATACGTTAGGCAGAGACAATGCAGGATGTCCCCAGAATCACTAACCGATTTCCCATCCTTGCGACACTGGTACTTTACAGAAGCAATTACAGTAGCAGTAGAAAAAATGAGCCTTACCAGTTACTCTACCGCAGTCGAAGGAAAATAAGCCCCCAGCTGCTCCAGGCCAGGCAACTGGGTGTCTCAGAGTCACTCTACTGAGGGGACCACGAAAGCCGAAGTCTTCCTGCCCTCTGTTTGGTTTCTCCCAGGCTTTTTCTCACAAAGCACTCTCCTATTCTCTCTAATCCCCTCACAGGGAAAACCGGCGCACACACCAAATGACTTCTGCAGAAGCGCCCCTCCTGGGGAGGGGGAGGGGAGGGGGACGGGGGTGTTGCTGGCATTAATTCCTGCGAGGCCAGTCCTCAGGCATCAACTGGCCCTCTGCACCCCTCAGAAACAGGACACAAAGTCCCAAGCCGAGGGTGGGGGCGTCGGGGGAGGGGGGCAGGAGGGTTTCTGGCAAGGCCCATATGGAGATGCGCATTTGCTCCTCCTACACCCCCTGAAACTCCAGTTGGTACCTCTCAGGATGGGAAAGGCAGCTCAGCCTAAAACTTCATCTGAGTTCGGTACCCTTTATACTCCCTCCCAGAACAGAATAATGTCACACAAGTTTCGTAGCATTCGGCAAGAAGCTGCCCAAAGGTACCTAGTATTTTAAGAGCCCTCGACGATTTAGAGCAGCTGTTTGTTTTTAATTTATAAATTAAAATAAACCGAAAACATCAAGGCAGAATATCAAATACGAAAATGTGGTTCTACATGCGCTGTCAAAAATCTTGAAAATTACTGTTTTTACAAAAAAAATCATTTTAAAACATCATGTTTTTAAGATATTAAATAAAAGAAAATTGCTAAGTTGAACGCATGATCTTTTTTTGGGGAACTGAAGTGTACCTCATCTTCCCAGAGGGCAGGGTTCACCCTTGTGTTTCATAACAATATCCCCACCTTATAAATCTAAACCCCCTTCTAACTTAAGACAAATATCTTACGTATATCACGTAAATATCTTATGTATAGGTAAATATGTTATGTATATTTCAGGGATGCTATCATCAACCTGGAACACCCCCCTTTCCCCTTGATTTTTTAAAAAGAAGACTTACCTTTGATTACATCACCAAAACCCCCGAAACGAGTAAATCAAAGAGGAGACAAGCAGATGGCACAGTTCTAGATTTTGCAGCGGGGGCTGTTTGCCTTGGAGTCATTATAGCTGCTGGGCTTGTGCCTGTGTTTGGCAGCTTGCCATTTGGGCCTTTGAAACAAATGAATCGGCTTCACACCACCAGCTCCACTACATACTAACACTTCAAATGCCCAAACTGGGGCACGCTGCCTCTTTCTATATGGCCCTGCATAGAATCAGAGGTGACGGTTTGATGGATGAGTTTCCCCAGAGACAATGTAATCTGTAACATCATGGTTCTGGCTGTATCCTCTACCCCAGGAACCACATCCAGTCTCTCCTTTCTGGAAAGAAAATCGCCCCTGCTTGGTGACAATGCCACCTCAATAGCGAGAATGAGCCCGGGGTGCAGAGCAAATGCTGTAACTTATTTCCTTCTTAACTTCGATTTTCTGACTCTCCTTTGCTGGGCTAATGGAGGTAGGATGAGATGTGAATTCAGTCCAGACCAAGCAAAAGTTCAGATCTCAATTGTCTAAAGGTTTATCACTGACAGCAAAATAGTGACCTTCAAAAAGAATATTTGGGTTTTTAAAAATATCACTATCGAATATTTGCATGATACTAATGTCTTTCTGTTACGTGCAATTTACAAGACAATTCTACACTAGAGACTGCAAAGATATTTAAAGTATCTATTTACTTTCAGATTTAAATGGAACTCATTTAATATTACATTTGTCTAGATTATATTTTTCTTTTTCTCATTATCAAGTCATATATAGCTCTTGAATTAACCTTGGCCATTTTGCTCTATTCTATGTCTTAGATGTTCTCTGTACCAGTACGTACCATTAGTCTTAATATTTAAAATAATTCTTGGTTAATCCATTTGAACTTCTACTACAAACTTACTTGCACATAAAAGAGCTAATATCTTTACAACTCTCATCATCACCTCTATCTTTTTCACCTATTTAAATCTCAGATGTCCAGGACAAGGAGAATAAGAAATCCAGACATATCTCTATCTCTATCTCTATCTCTATCTCTATCTCATCTCTATCTCTGTCATCTTTATCCATATTATCATCTATATCATCTATCATCTATCTATCTATCCATCCATCTATAATCAATCATCTACCTACCTATCTATCTATCTATCTATCTATCATTAATCTATCATCTATCTATATCTATCTATGTACCTATCTATCTATGTATCTCGTATCTATCTATGGTAGATTTATCTACATAAAAATAAAAAATTTAAATGGCAGAAAACCACATAAGCCAAGTCAAAAGAAATGATGAATGGGAACAGAGGGCCCATCTCTTTCATGTTTAAGGAGTACCTACCCTTTGAAAAGAGAAAAACATACCACCCAAAAGAAAAATGGGTAGCAATTATGAAACAGAGAAGAAGACATATAATTGGTCCTTAAGTGTATGGAAAGATGCTTTCTCACTTGCAGTAAAGTAAGCGCAAATTAAAACTACATTTCTTACCTAACAGAGTAGACTAAATTCAAAGGTTTGGCCCCATACGCTATTGATGAGGCTCTGGGGAAGCAGGTATTCTCACGGGCTGCTGGTGGGAGTACAGAATGCTACCACAAATATGGAGAAGATATGGCAATAAGTAGTAATACATTTACAGGTGCATGTAGCCTTCCATGCAGCAACACCACTTGTGGGCATCTTCCGCAGGACCACCAGTACAAGCATAAAACATCACATGTTCAAGCAAAATAATGGAAGCCACATAAAAACCCAGCGGTAGATTGATTAATCTATGGTATATCTACATAGTAAAGTACTACATGACTCCAAAAAGGAATCATATATCGATGTTCCGATTTGGACAAATGCCTAGGTAATCAAAACAAAGTGCAGAAGAGGCATGGTGCTGAGAAAAATAAAAAAAGGTATAGTAAGAGGACTAAAGGTCTATATATGCATGTGCCTGTTTTGGCAAAAATAAAAGGAACTCTGGAAGGATAAACAAGAATCCAATAAAAACAGCTTCTTATAGAGAGAAGGAATAAATGAGGTAGAAGAGGCAAAAATGGACATGAGCTTCCTCTATGTTTACTCATCCTTTTACATCAGTGGCTGGCAAAATATGGCCTGAGGATCAAAAAGGCCCTCTGTTTTTTGTAAATAAAGTTTTATTAGAACACAGAGCCACACACATCCATTGCATATTGTCCATGGCTGCTCTCATGCCTTAGTGGCAGAGCGAGGCAGTTGTAGTCCTGGGCTGCATAGCTCACAAAGCCAAAAGTGTTTACTACCTGGCCCTTTATACAAAAAATTTGCTGACCTCTACATGGTACAATAAGTTTTAGCATAATTCAAGAGACGGTCTTAAGAAGATGGGGTAGATGTCCCTGGCTTCTACTTCAAAAGATGCTAATTTGAGATCAGAGTACTTGCGTTTAAGACATGGCTGTCTCTGCCTGGTTACTTAACTTCCCTGGACTTAACTTTCATCATCTACAAAGTGAAGACCCCTCGGCTTTGCTGTGAAGATTAAATAAAACAATAAAAACAAATATAGAAATACCTTGTAAACTCTAAACTACTACACGAACCTAAGAAATTATTATTATATCGGAAGGTGATAATACACAGACACACACACTCACACATAATTAGTAAAGCTAATTGATATTTAGAATAGCCATGACACAAACAATTTACAGCACTTAACAAGAAAACATTGCCTTTAAACTTTTCTCCACCCAACGTTTTTAGGTAATAATTATATCGGCTGTGGTCACATGGTAACTCAGCTCTTTTCCATTCTCCACAACCAGTTCAGCCATTACATCTAGTCATCTGGCAATACTGACTCAGAGGTAAAACCCTACTCAGGACAAGGTCTTCAGAATTTACTAGAATTATTTAGTCTCTGGAAAGCTCTAGAAACTTCTAGACTTGAAGATATCTTTAAATTCTAGCAGTTAAAACTCATCTAATAAAGGTTATATTATGAAGTATGGTGTATGAAGCTACTAAGTGTATTTGGGATCTATCTGGGGATTATATGTGACAAATATGTAATCAGACTTGAGTAAGAGACTCTCACCCTCAAAATTCATGTTTGCATAATCACCTCTTCTTCTCAATTTAAATATTTGAATTTATTATCTTTCATTTAACTCCTTTTTTGATAGAAATATCAGCGTTTTTTCCTATACTCAGTAATCTTCACTTTTGCTTAATGAATTTCTAGTGATTGATCTTACCGAAGTATTTTAAGTGTTTCTAAACCATACGTATCAGTGAGCCTCTAAACTACATTAAAGTGAACTGCCCCAAACTGGCATCAGAATCCCTTAAAATATGCATGTCTCTTGACCTGCACTTCTACTTTTGGGAAATAATATTGAGGAAATAATGCTATGTTCAGATATACACATGCAAGTGATGTTTATAGTAGTAACAACAACAACGACAACACCAAATCACTAGTAACAATAGAAATACCCAAAAGTACAAAAAAACATTGGCTACAAAAGCTGGTATAATCATTCAAAGAAATATTGCTATTCCTGTTATCTACTGCTCTGTAACGAACCACCTGGATACCTAGTGGCTTAAGCCACACGCATTTTGCTCATAAATCTGTGATTTTGGAAGGGTTTAGCAGGGACAGCCACCTCTGTTCTACTTGGCATCAGCTGCTGTGGCTTAAAGGCTGGAGTCCTCTGAAGACTCGCTCATCACACAGCCGGCAGTTGACGGTGGCTGTTGCCTGAGACCCTAGCTAGGGCTGCTGGCGAGAACACCTACACACAGCCTCTCCCACGTGGCGTGGGCCTCCTCAGAACGTGGTAGCTGTGTTCCCAAGACAGGGCTCGGCAGAAGCCATATCACCTGTTATAATCTCTCTTGGAAGTCATGTCACGTCACTTCTGGTAAATTGAGGCAGTCATAAAACTTCACCCAGGTTCAGAGTAAGGGGACATAGATTTTACTTCTTGGTGGTGCATGACGATGTTCAGAAAGGGAGGGGTTGAATGGAAAGGTTGTTGTCACCATTTTACAAAGTAAAATCTGCCATAATTACGCAGCCATTAAAATAATATAACAGATCCAAATTTACTGATGTGAAAAGACATTCAAATGACAGCAACTGCTGAATTGTCAAAGTAGGCAATATGGTGCCATCCAGTAGAAATAACATTGGCACATAAGAGACACTCAACATTTGTTGAGCAAATCTTATATAGAAATGGATTATATGTTATGTTTGTGTCTATAATGAAAACATTCAAAGAAAAGCTACATCAAAATGTGAATATTGGTTATTTCTGTGATAGGATTGCAGTTCAACTTTTTTTAAGATTGTGAATTTTATATTCATATAATGAATGTTCATAGAAAATTAAAAGTTACTTCAAAATGAACCTCAGAGGACAATAATCTGAGTTGATTGTCAGAAAGGTTGACCTAATTTTTTTTTACATAATTGAAAGCTAATTAGAATGCTCCCTGGTAAAGTACTTTTTCCTTTTTCTTCTTATTGGAAGAATTTATTGTTTAGCTATCTGTAAGTATTTAATTGATATAAAATATTTAAAGTATTCAACGGATATAAAAAATAAGAACTTTCTATTCTATTGGTAATAAAAAAGAGTGCCAGCAACATAAAATACATTTAAAAAAAATAAGAAGACATATCATTAAAGTAAACATAATTTATCTCCAAATTAGTCGTGAATGAGAGTAATAATATTCACATTTTAATCACTGAAATAGTAGGATATAGTTAAATGGAAAGCAGGATATCAGAAAAGAAAAACTGTGATCTGAATATAATGCACCATTACACTACCAGTAACTTCTCCCTGAACATTAATATTTGAAAAAAAATCATATGAAAATACAAGTTATTTTTGGAAGCAAAATTGCTAACTTCTCATATGACAAATACTTTGAAAGTGATGTCTAACCAATATTTTAGAAATGACACATGGACAAATTTGTAGAATTTCCTCTTGCGGTAAGAGAGCAATATTCAGAGTATCAAATTTAAGTTATTGGATGAAGCTGGATTAAACAACCCTGATATAATGAGAGTCATTTGTGTGACACTAGGAGATTATACTTTTATCTATCTATCTATCTATCTATCTATCTATCTATCTATCTATCTATTTAATTTTTGATGGTGACATTGGTTAACAAAATCCAATAAGTTTCAGTAAGGCATATATATATTTACACTGTGTGTTCACCTCCCACAGTTAGATTTCTTTCTGTCACCACATATTTGACCTCCTTTACTCCATCTACAGGAGAATATCGTTTTAACTGAATTCATAAACTGGTTTAACAGGAATCAGCTTTTAATAAATTTTGTCATGTTTGTCTTCAATTGTCATGTCCTTTTACTTGACCCCAATTGAAATCTCTAGTACTTTAAGCTAGAGCTCTTCCTTCAACCCTTGAAAGATCACTCTAAAAGAATGCATGAGTGAACTCAGCCCTGATTCTCCAGAAACAAAAAGAGTGTCACTATTAACTTTTAATGACAAAATCATTAACATCCTGAATAAATAAATACAGTTCCTCTTGTTAATGGAGGCTACTTGTCTCTGGTCCTCCTCTTTGGGACTAGATTATTATTCATTTGAATTGCGTGCGTGTGTGGACACACACATAAACTTTATTCATCCAAAGAGTCAATCATTCCATCGTAAACTTAATCTCTCATGAGCGAGTACTACTCTATGATACGACATGTACTGTAGGAGTGTTGAACCCCAAGATCCAGTCTTTCTGGAAGGCAAGCATATTCTCCACAGGAGAGGGACTGCACTTTGTCTTTAAAAAAAAATTTCTCTGTTTGTAAATTAATTACGTTAAGTAATAAATGCTCAATATATAAAAGGTGGATATTAAAAATCTAAGAAAAAATCACCTATAATCCAAAAAACAAAGTGATAAACACTATAACAGTTTGATACACATATAGATAGATAGATAGATAGATAGATAGATAGATAATAGACATTTCATATAAATGGAATCACATAATACATGGTCTTTTATGTATGGCTTTTTTCACTAAATAAATAGTTTTTGAGTATCAATCATGTAGTAACATATATCATTACTCTATTGGTTTTTATTGCTAAATAGTATTTGTAGCTCTTCATCAAACTTAGTATTAAAAACTTGTAGGTTTAACCACTTCTTTGGGTCTTCATTTCTTTATGAAGGCTCCTGTGTCATGTACAACTTATATTAAATAAATGTGTCTGTTTTTCTCTTGTTAATATGTTTTTTGTTGTTGTTGTTGTTACAGAGGTCCCAGCTGAGAACTTAGAAGGGTAGAAGATATCTTTCTTCTTTTCCAAGAGTATTTATATTAGGTTGATTCATTCCACAAATATTGATCAAGCGTCTATCATGTGCTAGTCCACTGTCCTAGTCGATGAGTTCACATTAACATACAGAAAATGCAGAGCGGGTCCTGCCTTCACAGGGGTTCTAGTCTGTTTGGAAACAAGGGCACTAAACTTGAGATAATAAACTGAATGAGAACTATTGGAACGAGAGGTATAAGCAGTATTAAAGCATGGAGTAGGAGAACCTAACGTTTTCTATGGCTCTCTGGGCACCCACTTGGAACTCCAGAGTTGGCATAAAGATTATTTCAGTTGAAGACATTGGAGCATCAACAGATGCAGAAAGAAGTCTTCTAAGTACTTCCCTTTTCCGACTACAAGCAGAAACTTCTGAGAAATGAGGACTGCCACAAATTCCCTCTCCAGGTTGTTTCTCCAGCTAGGACAGAGACCAACAGTAAGCCTACCGTAAATCCCCTTTCTGGAAGAGCTTTGAGGTCATAAAAAAACAGAAAGACTACTCACACCTGCATAAGCAAACATTATCATAAACTTTTTTTTTTTAATCTTCCATTTGTTCTCCTAAAATCCATCTGACTTTCCTAAAGACATCTACTTGTTTCTCCCACGGAAGCCTTTTCTCCCCACTCTATTTCCCTACTAGGTTAGGTAGCCGAGGCCCGAATTCTAAGCACCCCTCTGAGTTACTCATCACCAAGCACTCTCATGTGTTTGTACACTGCACAAATCAATTAACCGTTCTCACTCACTAATCTGTCTACTGTCAGTTTAAATTCCTAGGCCCCCAATCATTAAACATAAGGAGTAAGAGGAAAAGTTGTGGTTTTTTTTTCCCAATAGTTTTTTTTTTTTTCTAGAAGAGAAACTTTTGTTAAGAATAAATAAGAATTCACCGGGTCGGGGGTAGGAAGGATGGTAGAAGACTCGTAGAAAGACCAAGAAATGAGAGAGAACAAGACTTGAGGCAACGGAGTTGAAAGAAGTTCACCAAGGCCGGAATGAGAACTTTATAAGGGCAAGTGAGGAAATAGATGGGGATGGAGAAACAGGCTGGGGATTCTGGGGCTTAGCTGTCCAATGTGTTTCCCCAGCTCCATGTGGCTGTGGACCACTTGAAAGGTAGCAAGTCTGACTGAGATGTACAGTAACTATAAAATCACACACCAGAGTTCAAAAACTTAGTATGAAAAAAGAATGTAAAATATTTCAGTAGTTGTTAAGATACCGATTGCATATTGAAATGATAACTTGGATATACTGGGTTAACTAAAATATATGATTACAATTAGTTTAACCTATTTTTTCTTTTATTTTCAGTTTTGCTACCTGAAAAATTTTAATTACATATTCAGTTTGCATTATATTTCTATTGGACAGCGCTGCTCTAGCCCACGGAGGGCCTTGAAAGTTAAGTTAGGATTTGTTTGTAGGACCATGATGCATCCAAAAATAACATTGACTGTATAAGTGGTCTCTATCAACAATTTCACCCAACTTCAACCTGGCTAATAATTGCATTATCTCGAACAAACAGGAGGGTGACCTATGTCCATAATTAACCCACATGTTTCTTTGAAAACAGTTTTTTGAGAAATCATTACTAGAATAATTCTCATCTACCTTTACTTTCTTATACATTTGCTACCATCTCCCCACGTTTCAAGAAACACAGGGTGCAGGGACACCCTAGGTTCCCACTACCATTTATTCCATTTATAAAAGAACTAGGGGATTGGAGACTCTATTTATTTCCAAAATCTACCAGGTGGTTTTGCTTTCAGTTACAAAAATCTATTTCCTCCAAAAAAAAAAAAAAAAAAAAAAAAAGAAACAATGGATTAGCAGGGACACTGTCTGCGGGTGTGAATGCTGACTTCATTCTACAAAGGGAAACCACTGTCCATTCTTAATGGCTCTCTAATGATCCATCTAAGGATCAACATTCAAAGTACAGGATCCCAGACCACCAGGGGGCATTCCCCAAACTCAAATCAGAGTCCAAAAAACCCCCAAAAGAAACACTGAGAGAAAATGCAAAAGGTTGGAGCAGGGGACTTTGGAAATGAGAATTGTCTCTCAGTTAGCAGGAACTTTCAAAATAAGGAGAAAGAGATGATTTATACAGGGCTGCCCGTGTCCACGCATCCCTGATGACTTTTTTTCCCCCATGAAATATCTACTTTAAGTCTAAAAAAAATGAAAAGCTCAAATATCTTTACTGATGATTCAATGTGTTTGTTTAAAAACACATAAGACTCTTATGAATTGATTGAAGACTTTGGTTTCTTCCTAAATAGCTGGGGTGGTGTCTGCGAGTGTTCTGTGGTGGGGGTTTGTTTTCGGCAGGAGGTGGAAGCGCAGTGACATGCAGTGCATGGTGATGTAAGGCAGGTTTCTCCATCGTGGTGCTATTGACATTTGGGGTTGCTGCGGGGGCCGTCCTGTGCATTATACGATGTTTAGAAGCATCCTTGGACTCTGCTCATCGGATGCTGGTAGCGCTCCCCACATCTTAGTTCTAACAACCAAAAATGTGTCCAGACTCTGCCAGATGTCCCCTGGACGGCAGAACCGCCTTCCTCCTCCTCTTGAGAACATTAATGTAATTACTTAAAATACAGTATTTATAGATACGTAGACTTCAAAGTATCGATGTGGCATTTCCCAGTTGTTTCTTACACCCAAGTGCCTTGATGTGTGTTTCTAAAACCCTTATAACTAATTGGACAATGATGGAGAGAACATATTTTCCCCTGGGCCATGACCCTGCCAGGAAGGCTAATTCTAGCTGTAGTCTGGAGGGGCCATTAACTGGGGAGGCTCTGGTCACGTGCTGACTGACATTCTGATGTGGTGAGTCCCGCCCCCATCCTCTGCAGCCATCCAAAAGAAACAGAGAAATGAGACAGTCTCATAACACTGATTTGTGTTTACTCTTAAATGCAATAAAATGTAAACGCTGGTCCATCTTAATTTTTCACAGCTATGTCTTGACAAGCACACAGTTCTGGGCAGAGAGTACACATTTTTTAGTAAGGTAGACTGAATTTATATGGTGTGCTATTCTGAATGTTGTCCTAAGACTGATTCAGAAAGGGTAGTAGGGTGCCATTTTAGAGTGAGAGGATCAACATCCTTAGTGTCCCCACTTTTCACTTCTACAATCACATACTCTCATCGAAGGGGATCAGAATATGCTATCCCAAAACATGCCGCTTTGGCACAATGATGATTAATCTGAGCTGAAGGCAGCTGAGAAACATCAGATGCAGAAAAAGCTCTCTACCCTTCCCCGTTGCCTAAAAGCAGGGTGGAAATTTTCCTTTGTAAATGTGTCCCCTCTCTACTCTCCCCTATCAAGAGGAGACAACTCATCGCTGGAGATGGCACTGACTGAAATCTCCATAAACACATCTTGCCGAAATAATCCTTATCTTCCAATTGTTTCTCCCATATGTTTACCTTCTCACAATCTACTGTCCCTAGAACCATGAAAGCATTTTCCATTGTATTCACAATTCACTAATTTATAAGCCTTTGTTAAAATAGTATATAAGTCTCCAGGCCTGAGTGCCTCTTTGGGATCTTCACCTCATTTCTGTGACGCCCCCCACGTCCATATTAAATAAACTTTTTTTTTCCTGTTAGTCTGTCTTTTGTCAGCTTATTTTTCAGGTCCCAGTCACTGAACCTAAGAGGATGGAGGAAAAAGCTCTTCTCCCTCCTTGACTTCGTGTCGGCACCTGGAAGAGGCCTCCCATCTGAACGCATAACAGACCGAATTGACAGGCCATGCTGTGATTGTCGAAGATGTGGAACCAATATCCCCCATCTAGACAAAACTTTACCAGTTTTAACCATCACTGAATAGCAATCCGTCACAACCCTCCCCCTACCCCCTACAGAGAGTAGCTCTTTTGAGAAGCGGCTCCTTTGCTAACTGAAGGCTGTAACTTAGAGCTTTGCACCTGTGACTTAAGCTTAGAGGCTCACGTTAAACCCCTCATTTGTTTACTGTAGCCCTGTTTTGTTATGTGTGGCTGCTCTTTTCCCAGAGCAGTTACTGATGTTTGCCCCTTCCTCCTGAATAATCACGTTGTGCTTCTTGGTGATGCCATTTCTGGACATCACAGAGTCTTTAAGTCAGACATCACAAATGTACTCTTTAAATATGTTAAAAGAGTGCTAAATCTTCCCACTTAACATCACAGGGTTTTTAGACAGACACTTATATGTAGATTAGCTTGGTACTTTAACTGTAATGCAGTTGCAAAGTAAATTTATCCTATACTGTGGCAAAAACTGTTATAATTGTCCTCATATTTAAAATATTTTATATCTCAGGGACTGTGGGAAATATGACTATAGACAAGAGAGTAAAAAGAAAAATGTGAAAAGTTCTTTACATTTAGGAAAGCAGGATTTCAAATAATAGATTAAGGGGGGAAATCTTAAATAGTAGTTAGTGGGCAAGGAATGAAGGCAGGAGCTTTGAGATATCTTAAGGACAGAACTGAATTCACCTTAGATAAAATTAAAGGAGAATCGATATTTTTGACTGAATGGTTAGAAAAAAAACAGGCCAGTGTTACCCTGTGATGATGTGAAGTCTACATATGTAATGGGAATGTTTTTCCCCAACATCAGTGGGAAAAATAAATTTGTAGATTTCAGCATTATTGTTTAATGCCACCTACAAACGTCTTTGAAATTACGAATTTAAAAAAAAACCATTTCTTTAGATAACTAAATAGTAGTTTGCAGGCCTGAACACAAACCATTGAGAATGTAGTGCTGGAAACTCCTTTTTTTGTAACAAAAAAAAAAGTAAAATCCAGAACAGGGAGACCATTAAGCTGAAAAAGAAATTAATATAACCTCAAAGGCCAGAAGAAAAGCAAACACTCTTCCTAAAGCAGCTGCTGCCCATGCAAGCAAAGGTTAGAGCAACAGGGCTGTTTTGTAACAAAGTGTGAATCCCATTAGTGCTGAAGTGTTATCCCTTTCTTAGTCCTCACATCCCAGCCAGAACAGATTTAGCATTTTACTTCCATCTGCATCTCAAGACTGGTAAACAGGACTCACAGAGACGAGCAAAACCCGTGAAGCCATTCAAAAGGCATCTTTACCTTCCTGGAAGGCTTTGACATATGCACAATAGGCAGTAGCCAAAGTCTGCCCAAACACTCCTTCAGCATGCTTAGGTGGACAAAATAGGGAGCTGGCCTCTCCCGGTTTTCTCAGCTTCCCCTGTGGCCCCCATTGTCTCTTTCCAAATACACAATGATGCTTTTCTGTGATTGGTCCATTAGAAATGGAGCTCTTGGGAAAGCTTCTTTGGGAGCTCAGAGATGAAACTTGTTCCATTTAAAGAAGAAGAGGGGGAGAATAGAGGGGATGAGGCAGCAGCTAAAAAAGTAAAACATCTGGGAGTTATCAATGACTTATTTGCGTGCCCAATACCAAGGTGCTGCGTTACCTTTGACATTGTAGTCCAACAGACATTGATTGTTTATTACGGCAGCTCATCTGCAAGGATCTGTAATCCAAACCTCTGCATTTTTTTTCTATATCAAAATCTGTCAAGTATGTCTCTTAAGCCAGATTGTGTCATTGAGCAAAACCAAATGAAATCAAAAACAAAAGTTACCTATTCTCTCAAAAAAAAAATCCAACATAAGAGAAGCCCATACTTTGGTAAAAATTTTCAACATGGTTGTAATCAGGTCATTTTCCAATTATATAAGTAAATAACATCGACTACATGAAATATTCTGGGGAAGTACGTAGTTGCTATGATATTTTTTAAATTAAAGGTGTAAAACTAAGTGTTTAAATGAGAAATTATTGAACTTGGGTTCAATATGGAAATTATTGAGCTGAATGTCTACGGTGAATGTGTAGGATAAATTACAGCACTGTGTTCAACACAAAGAGTATTCCTATCTCAAGGAAAAAGTTTCTGATTCCCAAATGCACAAAGCTGTACCAACTTGCCAAGAATGAGGAAATAAAAAAATCCACTGGAAATAACATTTGGTTGTTCACATTAGCATTGAAGACTGTGGTTCAGAAATTTCCCCTTTTTTAATTATAGCGAGTAAAGTATTTTTGCCAACTCTCTTTGGGAAGCTCAATTTTCAACCTAGCTGACTGGTCTGAAAATGAAGCTGTCAAGAGTCCTAGGTTGAAATTGTTTTTCTAAAAAGAATGTTTGTTATCGTACGTCTCCAAAAACTGTAGAGAATCTGCCTAGAAAGATACATCTTCAAACTGACTTTGATGCATAGTTTGATTAATTAAAGTGAAGAAGATCCATATGAAAAATTGTTTTAAATAATCATATATACATCAAGACTTATTTTAGTTATCTTACTTGTTTGCCTTTAAGTGCACACCACTTTCAGAATCCATGACTAAGCCGAATAAATATCGCTGTGTTTTTTGAAAGCAAACTCAGGTTTGTACCAGTACAAGTTCTTTCCCAACGATCATTTAACCACAAGGAAAGTTCATTGATAGCTAGCAAAAATTCTACTCTTTTCTTCAATTAATGAATGTTATGGACTAAATGTTTGTATCTCTCCAAAATTCATACATTGAAGACCTAACCCCTAATGTGACTGTGTTTGGAGATTGGGCCTTTATGGAAGTAATTAAAGTTAAATCAGGTCATAAGGGTGGGGTCCTGATCCAATAAGGTTAGTGTCCTTATAAGAGATACCAGAAAGCTTGCTCTCTCTCTAGTACATGCACTGAAGAAAGGCCATGTGAAGATACAAAGAAAAAGCAGCAGTCTACAAGCCATGAAGAGGCCTTTTATCAGAAACTGAATCAGCTGGTACCTTGATCTTGGACTTCCCAGATTCCAGAACCATGAGAAAATAAATTTCTGTTGTTCAAGTCACCCATTCTGTGATATTTTGTTATGGTAGCCCAAGCTGACTAATACAGTGAACAACCAATTTAGTAGTACAAATATATTTTAGTTTGAAACCACTACAGTAGGATCACTGGAGCAGAAACAAAGTATACTGAGATTAAAGAATGAAAAATAACCAAAAATCGCACCATCAGCATCTTTAACCTTGAAGTACTTTTACTATTTCTTGCTAAAATGGTACAGTTCGCAATATCCACACAATTAAATGTGATATTTAGCTACCAGCATATATGGCCTCACTAAATAACAGCCAAACATAAGGCATTAATCATGAATACATTATATCTAAAGTCAGATTTTTTTTAGCCATCGAAGGCAATGTTTCATACATCCTTTTTTGTAACACAAAATAAAGGCAATGGGCAATTCACAAAATAAAATAAAACATGTCCTAAGAATTTTGGAGGTGCTTTGAATCCTCTCTTCCAATTCAATTTTCTCATTTTAAAAATGAGGATGACAAAAAAGCGAAAAACCCTAAATGTCCAACAACTTGTGAGTGGAGAAATAAAATGTGGTCTTTCCATGCAACAGAATCTTATTCAGTGATAAAAAAAGGAACAAATTACTGTTATAGACAATGACGTGGATGAACATTGAAAACATTATGCTAAGTAAAGAAGCCAGTTGGAAAGGGTCACATAGTATATGATTCCATCGATAGGAAATGTCCACAAAAGGCAAATCTATAGAAGCAGCAAGTAGATTAGTGGTTGCCAGGGTTTGGGAGTGGGAATAATCGGTGACTGTCACTGGTGAACGGGATCTTATGGGTGATGGAAATGTTCTACAACTGGATTATGATGAAAGTTTCACAGTTCTATAAATTTCTTAAAATTGAATTGCACATCTAAAATGATTAAAATTTTATGGCATGCAAATTATATCTCAATAAAGCTGTTATATAAAAAATAAAAGGAGTCATTTTGAAATGCTGAAAAACACACTCAAGGGCCCCCATCCAGCCTAATCAAAAACCAGGACAAATGTCGGTTGGGTTTGGTAACATCATGAGGTCACAACCTCAGAAGACTCAGATCTTTATTCAGATGCATCCGGACTTTAGATGGATTTAGATCTAATCTATTAACACATATTCCTTATCTTTCCACTTTTCTACAGGAAATTGAGTAAAGAAAAAACAGTGGGTGGTTTCTCTAACTTTGCCTTTTAGTTTTCATTCAGTAACTCTGGCCTATGTAACATCATTTTGTCCTGAATTATAGTAAACTTATTTTGTTTAATGGCAAAATCAGGATGACAGTGTTCTGTGAAGAGATTACAGATATAGGTAGATTACCAAAATTTTTTTTTTACAAAGAATGTACAGTACATTACTTTAAGAGTCCAAGACTGAATAATTTGTGGATTGCCTAGGCTTTTGAAATATACATTACTACTAGCATGAAAACCAACGCCACTTGCTGTTTCTTTCTTTGTACTGAGATGACGGCAAGCTGTTTATAGTGCACTCTCATCCCCTCTGCCGTGTGTGTGTGTGTGTGTGTGTGTGCACGCGTGCGTGCGCTCCCTCATCCCCCAACACACACAAAACATCACACACTAACTTTTATCTTCAAACCTTGGCTGGCCCTTTTCTTTGAAAGTTATAACCACCCTCTCCAGACCACATTTTCCTTCTTCTTTCTGAGAAAACCTGACTTTTCAGATTCAGGCATGATATTGCCTTCTTTGGAACTCCTGTTCCTGTTTCCCACCAACAACTTCACCTTTCTTCCTTGTAGTGCATTAAGCATCTCTCTCTGGGGACGTCTCTCTCTAGTTGTACTATTCACACTGGACTGTAATTACATATGGAACGGTCTCTGTTTCTAGATTGGGAAGTGCAGGGGATAACAAGGTCTTATTCATACACATCTCTTAGGGTCTAGGATAGAGCTTAACACACAGTAGCTCTTTAATAAATGCCATAGAAGGGGAAGAAGGAGAAGAATGGGAAGGGAAGGGAAAAAGGAGAGGGAATGAAATGGAAAAGAAGGGAAGGGAAGGGAAGGAAGGGAAGGGAAGGGAAGGGAAGGGAAGGGAAGGGAAGGGAAGGGAAGGGAAGGGAGAGGACTGTGAGGAAGTAGATAGTTAATGGCAATTGTTGTCTTCAGAATGCCCTCTATTAAAGCATTTACTTGATTTTGCACAGTTTAGATCATGAAGCAGAAAACAAGAAAACATCTGGACACTGCAACATTTCCCGCTCAGCCTTTTCTCCTACCATGCCCTGATGAGCCCCAAACCACTTACCATCCTCTACCTTGGGACCATTGCTCCTGTTATCGAAGGGAAGAGACTAATGACTCTGAGGTAGAGGGTGCCACTTTCGAAATCCCCACACAATCAGATGGGAACCCAGGTCCTCAAAGATGCTGCCTCTCTGCTGATTCCAAAAATGCTTCAGAATCTTCCCAATTTATGCAGCGAAAGAGCTCAGAGGTTTGCAACAGACAGACAGATGTCTGAGTACGTGAAGGTATGGGGGCAGCAGAGCAAGGGAACGTAGGATTCTTTAGGCACACCCTGAGTTTAGCCCAATTTCCCTAGATCCTAATGGATAACCTCAGTGGGTAGGGAATCATGATTAGCATCGTTATGGTAATAGTAATAGCAATAGTTCTTGCTACAAATTATGTAAGTTTTCACATATCTTGCTTCATTGGATCACCCAGAATAAATATAACTTTTGGTATGATTTGTTCCCATTTTAAAGATAAAGACATAGATTCATGTAGGAGGTGTAACCTGCCCAAATAGATTCAGCATGTGATATTTCAAATTCTCTTCCCCAAGCACCTGCTCCCTCATCCACTTTCCTTCAGATCCTCCTGACTGTGTCTTCTTTCTATGTGGCCTTCCTTATCTCCTTATTCAAGATTGCAGCCTCCCCCAAACCCCTTCTTTGTTTATTTTTCTTTGTTGCACTGACTGTGGAGCTTACACATTTATTTTTATATTGTACATCCAACAACATTCCCCTTTTCAAGATACAAATTCCATGAGGACAGTCATTTCTCTCTCTCTCTCTTTCTCTCTCTCTCTCTCTCTCTCTCTCTCTCTCTCTCTCTCTCGGCTCTCTCCCTAGCACCTATACTTGGCATATGAAAATTCCTCATCAATATCCACTGAATAAATTAATAATTCAGCAAGGACTCTGATGCCAGGGTCTGGGCATTCTCAATTATTTTTCCAAAAAATACATCATTTTACACTCAACTTGTTAATTATATTCTACTTTCTGGGTTTTACCAGTTTCAACTGTTAAATTTTAGTGTCCTACAAAGAAGTTCACTAAGAACGTCTGCTTTTAGAACATTAGATTTGCTGCGAAGTTAGTGTAAAAATAATTGGTAAAGCTTGACACAATAGTTTATATTATATATGCACGAATATTATCAAACCTGGATTTTCCTTTTGCTGAGTTAGAAATGGATATACTTAATCTAACTAAAATAAATACTCATCTATATATGTAATTATATATTTTAGGAGCTATCTCCATTGAAAAATGATATGTTTGTTTATCTATAATTATATATCAATTTTAGGCACAATGATCAGGCACCCTCAAGTGTCTGGACTGAAGAGAAATAAAGACCTCTCGAAAGGGTAGAAATATCTGCCCTCCAATTTTTACCAGCTCTTTCTAAAGTATTTTCCTTTGAGATGCTTTCCATTTAGAATGTCATGAGACCAAGAAAGTACCATCGTAATGCCTCCGAGAGGTCCTATTTAAAGACACCTGTATAACTCCGTTCAAGTGTTTCCTCAATGTATGTGACCATGGTACCAACTGTGTGTAGACATCTGGAATAACTCAATTTTACAAAGCTGATTAAAAGTAATTACTTAAAAATTCCTTTATTCTATCATGCATCAAATATCCCAACCAGTTTCACCTTTGAGGGGAGAAGGGAGACATAGAAAGTAGGAGGGATAAAAAAGAGGAGAGGAAGAGGATAGATTAAAATAAGCCAAGATTTGTTCATAATGATTTCTTCTTTCCCTTTAGTAGGTTCAAAATAGTTCTTTTTTCTTTTAATATAAATACTTAAAGACAAAATGCCAGTTTTATTTCATCTCCAAGGTCTGACAAATGGAAATGAGATTTATAGTAATATGAATCACTAAAACAAATCTATTGCCAAAACATCTTTTAAATGTATTTTGGAGAGCTGTTATAATATAACTTTTGTTGATAGACTAGTTATTGCCTGTTGCACCAAAACCATATGGTGTTAGTTTGACATGAAAAGGAGATATAAATGAATGCTTTAAAAGCAGTCCCTAGTGAAATACTTAGCCCAACCACTTTCTCCACCCGGTGCCTCGTCCAGTAGGCACAGTAACCTTTCTATTAGTCACCTCACTTTTTGAAGTGGTTACAAAGTCTTTCCTAACTGTTAATATTTTAGTTCTTCCACTTAACTGTGACATTTTAAAGGCACATTTAGCTCTAAGCTTCACTTATTAGTTCATTAGCACGTCAAAAGTTCCTATGCATTTTTTTTTCTAAAGAAAAACACAGTTCAATGAGAACCCAGGGATCAGTGCACGGCAACCGAGTGTGGTGGTTGCTAGCGATGCATCCAATGGAACAGCCATGTTCAAAATGGCGCACCGTTCCCATCACCAGTAGCCCTGTGCCCCCTAGAATTTATGAGCCTCCAGACGCTTCTAAATGTTGTTCCGATTTGCTTTTGTGAAGCCAACAAAACCCCATCGAACTGATATAGCATGTGAATATCAATAAAAGTTAGAATACAAAATGGAGTAGTAGGTAAATTCTGTGCTTGCCTCCTCCCATGATCATATTAAAGTTACAACTAAATTATAGAACAATCAATCTAGAGAGCTATCTGAACACTAGCTGAACAGTATCCTATAGCTAAGGATATAAAGAAGAAGCCTTGTTGAGACTGGTAGGAGGGAAAGAGACGCAAAACAGGCTGATCCCACACCATGTGTGGTGGTTAAGAATGGGAGGGATATCTCAGCTGTAGAGGTTTCTCCGGAGAAGAGAATATCCAGCCCCACGATGGACTCCCCATGCCAAGCACCAGGGCTAGAAAGAGAAGTCCCCACAACATCTGGCTGTGAAAATCAGCGTGGATCCCATCTGTCCGGGTGAGACAGAGGGTGGCTGTAAACTCAGGCAACAAATAACAAGCATTGGCAAGGATGTAGACAAATGGGAGTCCTTGTGCACTGCTGATAGGACTGCAAATTGGTGAAGTCACTATGGAAGATAGTTTGGAGGTTCCTCAAAAAATTAAAAATAGAACTACCAAATGACTCAGCAATTTCACTCCTGGGTATTTATCCAAAGGACCCCAAAATACCAATTTGAAAAGTGATATGCACCTTTATGTTCACTTCAGTACTATTTAAAATAGCCAAGACAACCTCAGTGCCCATCAATAGACAATTAGATAAAGAAGAAGCTGGTACATATATATATATATATATATATATATATATAATGGAATATTACTTGGCTATAAAAAAAAGAATAAAATTTTACCATTTATGACAACATGGATGGACCTAGAGGGTATCATGCTAAGTGAAATATGTCAGACAGAGAAAGACAAATACCATGTGATTTTATTTATATGTGGAATTTAAGGAACAAAATAAACGAACAAAAAAGAAAGAGACATAGATACAGAGAACAAACTGATCGTTGCCAGATGGGAGGAGGGTGGAGGGGTTGAGTGAAAATAGTGAAGGGATTAAGAAATACAAATTGGTAGTTACGAAATAGTCACAGGGATGTAAAGCACAGCATAGGGAATATAACCAATAATATTGTAATAACTATGTATATGCCAGGTGGGCACTAGACTAATCCAGGGGATCACTTTGTAAATCATATAAATGTCTAACCACTAAACTGTACACCTGAAACTAGTATAAAATAATAGTGAATGTCAAGTGTAATTTAAAAATAAAATAAGTTTTAAAAAGTTACAACAGAACCCAAATGTTGTTGTCCCGACAAATATTACTGAAAAAGGAGACAAGTTGAGAAATATTAGTCAAAGGATGGCAGAAAGGAAGAAAAAAAAGAGATTACAATCACATAGCCTTCTTTCCTTTATGATTTTATTTTGTTGCGATTCTCAAAAAAATTCTAATTTAATTTGCTAAGTCTTGTTAAACATTGGATGTATGTTGGGTAAGCATTAATAGGAAATTTGAGGCTTTATTATACATTACTATGAAGTCAATGTAAGATTTCCAGCACTCTGGGGTGACTTTTTTACACCTGAAAAATTGAGATGACCATGAAAACTGTATTTAGGCGAGTAAACTTGATTCCTTCCAGGCAATATAGCTATAGGTTTGCTCTGAGAAATCCATGCTACACTTATCGGAAGCATTGGATCAGGTATTACCACAAAAGAAACAATACAGTGCAGAGTGAAGAGAAGCTTAGAATCCAATAGATAAAACAGGGCAGGCACAAAGTTACAGACAAATATAGGTATTCCTTCTTTCTAGTAAATATTTAATATTTACCATTTTGCTTTTCAAGGCTTGGTATAGTATGGGATGAACGATTTTATAACCTACTAAATATGCTGGCCAGAGAACATCGTTAGATGAACGCTCAGGAAAGCAGTATATTGTTACCTAGCTCAATAAACATTGTCAATATCGCATAAAAGGAGCTTTGTAAAGCCAAAAGGAATCACCTTCAAACCTTTTGATTTTATGGAAGATAGTGAAGTTTCGGAAGTTTTGTAGAGAAGACAGTGTATTGTGATGGAGGGAACCTGGGCTTTGGGGTTTTATGATTCCCACATTCTTTGTACCTCTCAATAGCTGTGTGATCTTGGGCAGGTTGCTTGATGTCTCTAAAATTCAGTTTCCTCTTCTATGAAATGAAAACAAAAAGTCTTACTCCATAGATTTTGTTGAGAAGATTAAATGAGAAAAAAAAAACCCAATCATCTGCCATAATGTAGAGCCCGACATGTAACTACCGCCTCACAAAACGATTTCACATCATTCTAGCAAAGCCTTTTTGCTGGAACTATCTGTAATTTGGAAAAGGAAGTCAAAAAAATTTGCTCTATAGAAATACGTGTTATAGTCAAGTCATCTGAAAAAGGGTGTACCATAAATTACTGTGCTTTCAAAAACTATTAAAGGAATATAAAGACATAGCGACTTATAATATTGCTGGGGCTAATAAGAGTTCTATAATTGGGTGGGTGAGGAAAGCACTGAATTCGGGGAGGCTAGAATCAAGTGTTGCTAGGTCAACACTTCCAGGCTTATTACAGTATTTTCGGGTAACTGGTTGTACTAGTCCTGGCAGGTGAACTGTTGCAATCCCCAAATCACACGATAATCCTACATGGATGATCCTGGTTCTTCAGGTCTTCTGGGATGCTCCTCTCTACACCGAGACTTGGGGACTCCAGCTTCAATAACCTGATGGTTCTGCTTTCAGTTAGGTATTTGGAACTCTCCTCTTCACCACTGATAAGAGGGAAGAGAGTCTGTGCAGACTGTAATGGAGGTTTTTATAGACCATGACTAGAAATCTCCTATTGCATTGATAAGAACTCAGTTACATGACTATTGCTAACTACAGGGGAGGCTGGGAAGTGGAGTCCAGCCATGTGTCCATGAGGGAAAGGACACTTGTTTGAACAGATAGCCATACTTTGCGAATATGGTCAAAATCATTTTCATTGCCCAAGAGCCACAAAGTGTCTAATTTTCTGCTTTATAAAATCAGGATATTATATACTTTATAAAGGTTCTGTGAGGACTAATGAAAAATGTGTGAGCTACATCCTTCCCAAAGACTTTGTGCCCAATACATATCTGATATCTGGAGGATAATACGCTATGCTAATTTACAGCCCCATCATGAATACACACATTCTTAATCCCTGGCAGACATCCTGATGTGGTCGATCCATTATCATTCATTAAGAAGAGGCGAATGTGCTATGCAGTACAAGTTCATGTCCCTCAGCGATAGTGTAATATTTTCTTTTGCTCACAATGTGTGAATTATTAAAAAATAAACTAGCTACAATGTCATCATTTTTGATTATATCAAAAATGAAGGCAGAGACAGGACTGCTTCCAATTTGTGAAGTTATTTAGCATTTAATATTCCCTTTGGGAAATCAATATGGTTTAGGGGAGGCTATTTATATACCACTAGTCAAGTATGGTTTAAATAAATGCACCATGTTGCCAGAGCTATGTGAATGAATCTTTCAATGTCAAGACCTTACTATTGAATAAAGAGATATAATCACAAGTCAGCTAACTGGAAAATAGTGAGTAGAAATTATCTGGTCATTTTACTGATATGAATATCTTCGGTTTTGTTTTACTAGTACCTATACAAATCATAAAAATAAATATCTCGGCATTCTATGCCAAGATATTAATATTAACATACGGTAATTGCTTAAAATGTATATTCTCTGAAACTAGTTTTATTTTAGAGGAGTGAAATGTGGCCTAGTTAGGTTAAAAAAAGAAGTAACTAAATGGCAACAATATAATCCCTACTCTTCAGTAGTGGGCATGCATCCCTCATAATTCAGGATTCAGATCAGTTCCTTACAAGCTTGATAAAAGTTTGGAGCAGCAGAGGATGGTTAGCAGGTCAGAAAGAAGGGAAATGGAGAGAAGTCTATGTTCTCTGGGCTAAACCACACATCAGTTTGTTACTCTTTAGGCCACTTGACTCCTATTAGGAAGAAAACAGAAATTCCTGGGAGAAACAAGAAGCACTGACTAAAAGAATTGACTTCTCCAAAGCATTCCTGAAGGTGTTTTGGGAGTGAGAACTGACAAGCCTCACTTTGAGCAGAGGGCCAATACTGGCTTTCATTTTCTCCATTTAGTGATCTCTCACACAACAGGTATGCCCTGCCTTAAGTAAACAGAGTATGGGACCAGAGGGATAAATTAATTTGTCTTATGAAATTTACAAAGGGATCCCATACTTTACCCTGACATTCATTGTAAAATGTATTTAACTGGTAACTTCCTGGAGCCAATGGAAAACATTTTGGTTTCATAAAAATTATTTTCACATACTTAGGTTGAACATTATGAAATTGATCATCTCTGACTATTTTTGACTGGCAAAATGGCAGTTTCTTAAGGTGAACCTGAAGGTTTAGCTTCCGAGGAACGTACCTCTTGTGGAAAGTAAGATACGTCCTACGAGAAATTCTCAGATGGGTAAACAATGGAGTAAAATAATTCAAAGGATATTATTTTGAAGTAATTTGAAACCTCAGCTGCTCTGACGTCCAACACTCTTAAATGTGAGTCCTCAAGAAATGTTTACCCTAGAAACTGACACTGTCTAACAATGAATAGATTGTGCCAATTTGTACCAATAGCAATAACCGAAGAGGTAGGGCAGTCATCGGCTTCACAAAAGAAAATGAAGTTGTTGGCTGAGGGTCTCTTTCCCCTTCCACTGTTAGAAGTGTCATGTGTGCAGTGAACTGTGTGGCTGATACCATAGAGTTTTGACTTTTTTTTTTTAAACCTGGGAGACACAGAACAGCAGGCGTCAGGCGGGTTAGGCGCGTTTTGCCCTTCCTGGCTCATTTATCTAAGAAAGAATTTGGTGAGTTGACAAGTTTCTGAAAGTGGAGGAAAATTCTTTGAGTGAAGGCAGCCAGACGCACTTAGCAAATTCTGACCACCATCATCGTTGTCACCCACTGAAATTTAAACTCGAGTCCAAATTTATACAAGTGGATTCACTTACATGGCGCAGAATTCGCATGCTATTTATTAACTATCACTGGGTCCTTTCTTCTGAGTCGTGTACTTTTTTAGATGGTGTGACATTTTGGAAGCTGTAATCCTCTTGTGACAGGTTATAAGAGCCAGGTCAAACTTTCTTATTTTGTTTTAACTTAGTATACTCATCTTTGACTACAATGACAATTTGGCTTCAAAAGATAAATTCAGGAAAGGAAGTGAAAAAGTCAGAAAGTCTGAAGAAGGTTGGAGAAGGGAGTGTGTGGGATGTGTGGAGAGAGGAAGACAGCACATTCTTCCTTTTTTTTACAAGTTATTATTCACTTCTAAATGAGACAGCGCAATTTAACTGTCCTGAATTTATGGGTCCAACCATTGGGGAAGATGCTGTGTCTGGAGTCCTCTGGAGAAAGAGACTACCTGATGGTCCCACGTTTGTGCTCAGTTGTTATTACAGGTGTGGGAACTAGTAACTGGCGATGAGAGAATTCCTAGGGCAGGAAATTCAGGTGGGGTTCACTGATGGGGTAGTCAGGACATAGCCAAAACCATACGCCAGTAAAAGGTCTAGGCAGCTACTGGAGCTGGAATTTTCTGCTCTGTTCTTTAGAAGAATGGAGCAAGCCATCCTTTATAAAAATGCATGACCAATTTTATGTGGCCATTTTTTGTCCAGAAGTTATACTAAAATAAGCAACAGCCAATGTTTTCCTCTTTCTAGAGTGATAAGATTATTTGTATTGTATTAATTAATAAGTTACATAAATTACACAATTGTGTAATTAAATAAGTTACATATATTAATAAGTAATGGACAACAATTATGTCTTTGTAACCAAAACCTGCGTATAGTGAAATGACATACCTAGCAAATTCATGAATCCCTTAGAATAATAACTCTTGAGAAAAGGCTGTTACTATATTAACCAGTTAGTGATCAGGACAAAAGGATGAGGTGGGTACACAACTATTTTCTTTTTCTGAATTATTTTAAAAATATTTTATCTTTTTTAAAAAAAATTACTCAAGTAATTCATGGTCATTATTGAACTATTAGAAAATTCAGGAAGGAAAATCAAAACAACTTATGAGCTAGACCACCTTCAAAAGTCAGCCACTGGTAGCAATGCTAAATATATCATAAACAGTAATTGTAAATATACCATATATAGTATAGTATATGTACCATGGTATATATACCATGTAAATATACCATATTATACTATACTGTACTATACCATACTATAATATAATATAAATATTTTAAGTGAGATTATCCTTTATATACCACTCTATAATCTCCCCTTTAAATATTTTAACTGCTATATAATATTCCATTGTATAGCTACACCAATTCACTTTTGTTGGTCCCTTAGCTCATTTACATTCTTTTGGCTATAATATATATTGTTATTATCAATATCCTTTTATACCCATGTTAGCAGATTTGACCAATTACTTCCTTAGGATAAATTCCTAGAAGTAGGATTGACTACTAATAGGATATAATTTTTTGTGGAGGTTTTAATACAGATGAGGAAGTACTTTCTTTAAAACTTGTATTTATTTTCAATTCCACCAACCATATGAGAGTTATTAGTTTGTTTTAAGACTTTATTTCCAGCCAGGCTATTCCCTACTTTGGAGGAGACCAGGGTCTATTTCCCAACTTCCTTTCTTCTTTCTTTTTCTCTCTGTGATAAACAATGATTGATCACCTACTACATTCAGGCATTGGACACAAGTCTCCAATCACATTAGCCAGCACATATGGGAGTGTAATGATTTTGTATATTCACTTCTTTTGTCCTCTTATATAATCCACATAATTATTGTGGAAAATTTCAACATGTCGACTTCTAATCTCCCTTTCTTAGATGTTTTTCACATCTGGAAGGAACACAAATTCTTGTGTCAGACCATGCTCCTTGATTTTGCCCTGGAAATATTGTCATCATAATTGTGGGAGACGGAAACCAGCCACATCCCATCTTCAGGTTGAGTGCTGAACTCATTAAATAGCGCTTCCTTTTTTCCCCTCCTCAGTGATGGTGCTCTGGTACCTCATCCCCGTCCCCATCCCTAGCCCCAGGTCCAAGGCAGTGGAGATACAAGAGTGCAAGGGTTATTCAGTATCCTTCCTCCCTTACATCAGACTCTCTATTACATTAATGGGCTATTTTCATGATACTCAAAGAAGTCAGGATGAACAAGTCTTCTTGTTAAGGAGAGTGACCGTTAATTAATGAGTCGTCTGTATTGTGGCAAGTGGAAAGCCCCCGATTAGCTTTTAAACTACTGGGAGGGACTTCAGAAGTCACCCTAGCCCCAGAATAGTCTGACAGGTTTCACAGTGTGAATGGATCTCTTTCGAGCCCCTCTAAGGTTTGGGCTTTTAACACTCACCTTCTAAAGTCAAACAAACCACCCAATAATTATAAATTAATAGAACACATCGAGTGCACATGACATGAAACATGATTAAAATGCTCCCAGCCATATTGATCATATATACAATATTAGACATTTAGGAATTCTGGCCATACCTCTTTCAAGTAGTCCAAAGTAAAATTACACTACATTTAAATTGTGGTTTTCTTCTCTTTTCATGTATTTCCCCTCTTAGACAGAAAGAGAAGGAGCAAATGTTAGGATTATTGAGTCAATGGAGCGTAGGGTCAAGATTCAATAGGCAATGTATGAAGGTTTGTGCCAGCCAAATGTTGAAAGTGAAGTTCAAGTGAGTTATGGTAGCAAGTTATTATGAATGTACCTTGAAATTTTTTATTCATTTCAGTGTCTTGTGAACAATTCAATGTAGTGGTTCCCAACCAGGGATGATTTTGTCCCGCAGGGGACATTTGGCAATGTTTGGAACACTTTTGGTTGTCAAAACTGGGCTGAAGTTCTAGTGGCATCTAGTGAGTAGAGATAGGGATGCTACTAAATATCCTATAAGGCCCAGGAAACCTCACACACCAAAGAATGACTGGCCCTAAGTGTCAACAGTGTCAGGGTTAAGAAACCCTGATTTAATTTACTTCAAAGTCCGTTCGTTGGGTTCAAAGTTGACATTTGAATAATTATTTCAAGAATCATCAACTGTGACAACATTAGAGCTTAACAAGATTCAACTCTAGCTTAAGTTATAGGGAGAAGTCTTCTTTTTCATATCAGGAAACCTCTATAGATGGGCAGTGCCTCAGTAACCATCAAGTTCATCTCAAGTATGGTAGTTGAGAAAAGAAACTATGAAGAGTATCAATGAGAAATGTGTCTTTTCTTTTTAAGTAACCACTGGATATATCTTTGGGTCTTAGAAAAAGTGAAGAAAGGTTTGGCTCCTTTCATTCATAAACTCATTCTAATTATCAAATGAGAAGTTAAGGAGGATTCCTATTGCAAATAATTCCTTCAGACCAGCCAGAATCTTCCAAAAAGGACTTGAAAGAGCAAGAAACCCCTATATGATGAGATTATTCTCAAAGTGGTTCTCAAAGTGTGGTCCTTGGACCAGCAGCACCTGTATCACCTAGGAACTTGTTAAAAACCAATTCTGAGGCCCCACCCCATAGCTAAATGAGCCAGAAAGTAGTGCTGGGCTCACTGTACTTTACAAGTCTTTTAGGTGATGCTGATAATATGCCTGAGTTCTAAATCACTGCTTTAGCCAAAAAAAAAAAAAAAAAAAAAAAAAAAAAAAAAAAAAAAAAAAAGAAAAGAAAAGAAAAGAAAAAGAAAAAGAAAAAAAAGAGAAGTGATAGAGAGGCAGAGAAACAGAGAATTTCTTAAGGAAGTTCTAGGTTTTTATTACTCAAAAATAAATCAAGATATTTCCTTATCCTCAACAACTTAAATTAAAAATATAAAATATGGGTTGGGATGTTCATGTAAAATCCCATTTCCAGTGCAGCCTGTGATCTCATGGATATGTAGACTTACAGCCCACTGGTTGACATGGCCCAGAGATTTTTAGAACCTAAAAAGCCCCTGTAGTAAGTTTCAGGCCAGGGTGCAATGGGGTACCTTCTTTTGATGAAGTTTCCTGGGCATTTTCAGTCTTTTCATAATAAAGAAGGCAATAATTAATTCTTCCTATCACCTCTGCATTCATCTCGAGCCTTGAAAAAACATCATCATTCATGTTTGAATTTTCATGCCCTGTGACAATGGGATCCAGAACTCAGAGGCAAAGAAACATCATTTACAGTTACAATTATAGCACTGCCCTGGTTTGATCATCTATTCTTCCCAAGGTCACCGCTGTACTGAGAACATTTGGAATTTTCTGCTCTGGCAAAATTCCCTCTTACAGACTCCATAGCAAGATAAGGAGTTGACATCCAAAATATATAAGAAACTCGTACACTCAGTAACAAAAAAGATAAATAAATAAAGAATCTAATTGAAAAATAGGTAGAGGATATGAAAAGGCATTTCTCCAAAGAAGACACACACATAGCCAACAGACATATGAAAAGACGCTCAGCATCACTAATCATCAGAGAAATGCAAATCAAAACCACAAGGAGATACCACCCACACCAGAATGGCTATTATCAAAAAGTCAACAAATATCATCTGTTGGCGAGGATATGAAGAAAAGGGGACCCTCGTCCACTGTTGGTGGGACTGCAAACTGGTGTAGCCCCTATGGAAAATGGTACGGAGATTCTGCAAAAAAATAAAAAACTAAAAATAGACATACTATATAACCCAGCAATTCTACTCCTGGGTATTTATCCAAAGAAAACAAAACCACTAATTTGAAAGATATATGCACCCCCATGTTCATCACAGCATTATTTACAATAGCCAAGATATGGAAACAACCCAGGTATCCATCAATAGATAAATGAATAAAGAAGCTGTGGTGTATATATACATATAAATATATATATGTATACATATATACATATAAATATATATGTATACATATATACATATAAATATATATGTATACATATATACATATAAATATATATATGTATACATATATACATATATATACACACATATATATACACACACATATATGTATATATATGTATATACACACACATATATATGTATATATACACACATATATATAAAATGGAATATTATACAGCAATAAAAGAGACAGAATCTTGCCATCTGTGACAACATGGATAGATCTAGAGGGTATCATGCTAAGTGAAACAAGTCAGGCAGAGAAAGAGAAATACCATTTGGTTTCACTTATGTGTGACTCTAAAAGCAAAGCAAAACAAACAAAACACAACAAAAACAGACTCAGAGAAACAGAGACCAAAGAGATGGTTACCAGAAGGGAGGGGGTGGGAGATGGGTGAAAAGGGGAGGGGAATATAGTCCATGACATTGTGATAACTTCGCATGGTGACAGATGATGACTAGAATTACTGGGTGATTACGCTGTAGGGTATAAAAATGTCGAATCGCTTATTATACACCTGAAACTATAATATAATCAATGAGATTGCGTACTAACCATACTTTAAAAAAGGAGGAAAAAAGATGCTTTCTCTTTACATTTTGAAAAGACTACTTTTAAAAGAAAATGAAAATACAATTAAAAGGTGAGGGGAAGCCTCCTTCTTCTGTACAGTCCTCCGCTGCCCACAACCAGAAAACATTCATCGGCTTGTCAGCAACTCAGGGCTAGGGAAGAAGCGTGTGTTCCTGGAGCACAGCTTAAAGGGAAGCTCAGGTTCTGGCTGAGGGGGACAGAGCATGGGGTCCCTAAGTGGTGTGGCTGTTGAGCCTAGAAATCTATAGAGCACACAGGGCCTTCATGCCCAAATCAGGGTCTCTTCTTTCAGAAAAAGTGCCACAGATTCATCTTTGACAGTTACCGATCCTGTGTAGAAGCAGAGCAGCCCCTTTAAAATTCGTGAGCCATCTTTTCGTTAATCAAATCTGGAACATTCTAACATGGTTTGTGTTTCAATTGTATTAGTGGTATGGCTTATCTAACTGTAGCTCATGCTTCCAGATAGTCATGGATAAAAGTAAGTCACATGTGACATGACAATGGCCTCATTTATAATACTCCAGACATAATGGAAAGAGAATGAAAATGAAGCCATATCTGGTAGAGCTTGAAAAGATCTTCATCCAAGGAGCCTGCCAAGATGTTAACATAAGGGAACGATATCATTAGACAAAAGGAACAAAAATAACTACTAAAGCGATTAGTGATAATATGTAGAATGCCAAGCTTTGTTTAAACAAAATACATTTCTGTCATCAAAATATGACGATTTCAAAAAACGTGTTTATTGTTCTAATTTCATTTCAATCAAGACATGATATTCTCTTTTGTATACTGTAAACATTGCAGTTTTTAAAGAAATGATTTAATTGGCATGCATTAAAGAGTTGGTCTTTAGTTGGACTTAAGTTAGGTGTTAAGAGGTTTTTTTTGTGTTAAATAGGACATTTTCCATACATATGTGTGCACGTGGATAGACTTCCCTGTAATTAGAATGAAAAGACAGCTTTCTGCAGTGTGAATTAAAGGGTAATTAATCCAAAACCATATGCACAGGACTGAGTAATAACAGATAGAAAAGGTTTATATATTTCAAACTCAGAGACAAATTCATAGTAAATATAATTGTGTAAGTTTCTGGCTTATCAGATATAAAAGTATAGCCTTCTTTGCTAATGTTTCAGCAACATCAATCTATCAACAAATATTTTCCATGGTCATTCTGTGCCTAAAACAGAGGATCAAATTTCCCCCATCCGAAGTTCAATATAAGCATTATGGGGGGAAGTTTTTTGCATTTTTCCATTGTGTGTGTGTGTGTGTGTGTGTGTGTGTGTGTGTGTGTGCGCGCGCGTGCGCGCGCTCGCTGGCTAAAACAACAATTGTTTCCTTGGGCAAAAGAGATGAAATCTAAAAACATACCTTTCTGAAAAATAAGGCCAAATCAATAGCTTTGTATTCAAAACAGCATACTTTCTTTTTGTAGGGCAAAGGCTTACTATTTTGGGATCATGCGTAGAAATATTTTCAAATTGCCACACACACAGTTATTTGGCTATCTGCTTCTATGTCTGAGTAGTTTTATGGTTAGAAAAAAAAAAACATTTTGATGTTATCCTATGCCGAGTACAGTTTTAAAAGTAAGCATCTAACTGTGTAAAAATCACATCACAGATGATGCTTCTTGTCCAGAGATGGAAGACAGGGGATGTAAAATTCTCAAAAGTTCCTTCCAGTTCTAATATTTTCTTCAGCCACGTAAAAGGATCCACCCCACTGGCTTAACCCACCGAAGTACATGTTGTTACTATAAATGCACAGCAAATTATATAAACAAATGCGAATATGGAATCTCAAACCTTTACATATGTATTACATGATCTGGACACTTAGCAATGTTGACTACCTATTTATCACTAATCAATGGGAGACCACGAATCTTTAAATAGTCCCCGAGGTCACAAATGACCATTCTACTAGTGGGGGGGTGGGGTGGGGAAGCGAAGACAAACAGGAATTAAGTCGATTGTTCCCCCACACCAAAGCTGCCCTGAAAGCAGCAAAAATATCTTCCCTGGTCGAGAAACCTCCTGTCATTACAGTTGCAATTCATGAAAATCAGCCTTCAAGAGGAACACGGGAATTTATCTCATCATGCTAGTTTGTATCATTTATTTACTTACTGATTTATTTAAGCAGAAGAGACATTTCTGCGGTGACCAAAGGTCTAGCTCTGAAAATGGACATGCGCGGAGGGAGGTCCTGCAATCAGAAACCCAGCCCACCGTGTCTCAGAGTGAAGTTTGTTGGGGAGAAACCCCGAGCAGCCTCTGACACTGAAAGTAGCGTTGGAACGGCAGAAACCCCGTGCTCGTTTCATTCCCCCCTTATCGGTGAGACTGCGTGTCCAGGTTGAGGGGTTTTGCTGAAGGTTACGGGGCCCTCAAGAACGGATGGAGGTGTAATGGTGCCCTCTGCTGGAAAAATTCAGTAATGCTGCCCAGTAAGTTAACGGGGGCTGATGAAAAAAATTTTTTTCTTTTGGTGGGGTATTTCTGGAACAAAAAGTCCCGAGAGGTACAGTACAAAAAAGTAGTTGGAAAACCCCAAAGCACATGAAATTAGGTTGATTCTGAGTTGACAGTGGAATTTGAAACCAGCTGTATTTCATCCTAAAATGTTAGCACTATAAACCCTTCATCAAACCTGGAGGCAATTATTTTCTCACTATCTGGGCAAGACCACGTTTCTAGCGGCTGAATTTTTCCAGGGCAGACTTTCCTCTCCCGTTTTGTTTTGTAGAGCTCCCCTCTCGCAGGTTTGCATTAAAAAAAAAAAAACCTCATTAAGGAAGGAAGGATGCTATGAGGTCCAGCCTCAGCCACTCCGTGATTCCGATATTAAAAATCATAACAGGAATTTGTCCCCAAAAGGACACACCACATTGGCATTACCAGGCTTCTTAGAAATACCTAGTAAGGCCAAAAACTGATTTAAAAAAGTCATTTGATAAACTTCAAGAAAACAGTGGCATTTCATTAAGGCGTAGTTTCTTTACTTTGTTTCCCAGTTCTGAACTTGAAATTCTTAATAATTGATACATATGCTTATTTAGCGTGTAGTTTGGGGCGCTGTCGGAGTAAGATCCCGGAGAACACAGTCACGTCTAAAGTATGATGCTAACGATGAAGGAGCTTAGAGTTGAAGAAAGGAGACCAGACATGTAAAAGGACAATGAACATGTAACTGAATACGATAATCCAATAAAAAAAGATCATTTCCAGCAGGGAAAATCACAAATGCCTCATGAATGGGGTGTCATTTGAGCTGAGACTTTCAAACACATTCTTTGGTATCTATTTCTCTACAGGGAAATAGAAAAACAAAGAAAATAAATAGAGGAGCTTCTCCTTTTTGCCATCTGGTCCACTTGGTGGTTTTACTTTTTCTTAATCACCTTAGTTGACTTTGGAATTTTAATCACAGGCGCCCAATGCTCTTTCACTCACAAAGTGCGGTCTTCCACAGAGAGAAGAGTTTTAATTGTTAAAAATCAAGGACGAGTTGGATTTGTGCGCCTGTCAGTCAGCAAGCTTCCTTGGAGATGTCAGAGGAAGCCAGTGGGGTGCTGCATTTTCTAAGGGGGTTGCTCCCTTAGGTTAGAGCCCCGCGATCTGAGACAATGGCTGTGAGCTCAAAATCCGTAGCATCCTGGAAGCCGTTGGTCCCCCGCTGGGTGGGTCAATCATCCCGTTTACTACAAAGAAATGCAGCGTCCTCTTTCCTCCTAGGGATGATGTCACTGTGACACTGAAGGTGCCAAACCCCTATCTTGAAATCTATCTGTGTCTATTTCAGGATGTTCAAGAAGCTCAACGAATAAAATCAGGCGCCAAAGCTGTAATTAATTCGTCGTACCTGGAGGTCTAGATTGCATCTTTCTCAACTTCCACGACTGCCTTCCCAGCAAGCACTCTGCTTAAGATCTGATGTCAAAAGTACTTAATAGGGATAAAGCTGCATGTAACCAATTTTTAAAAGGTATTTCTTCATATTGGCCACGTTAAATATTCAATATAAAAATAACAGTGAATTTTGAAAATCTTTGTACATTAATGGACATAACCACATGCTATGCTGAGGGTTAATATTCTTAGCTTAGAAAAAGAAGAACGCATTGCACAAAAGAAGTAATATAGCCGAGGAATTTTACAAAGTACACAAATATTTTTTTCTTTCCTGCACTGTCTTATAGCTACCCTTAATATGTTCTATATTTCTAGAACTTAGCCTCCTTAATTCTTAACGGAACAAGACGTTTTAAAAAACCCACTATGTATTTTTAAGCCTCTGATTGCGGATAAAGCTATATAAGCAAGGTATACGATAAATTATATGTTGTGAGATTTTTCTTTTAGCCTTGCCTTATCTAAGCCTGATTTCTACTAGATATCTAAACCAGAACCAGCAAGCAGATCCTGTCTGGATATCAACTAAGCTGTATTTATCATTTCTTACAAATTGACAATTTTGGCATGTCCCGTATAATACAATTAATAGAAATCTCATTATTTCGGGAAGCTAAGAATCTAATTCCCCAAAGGGGAAAAATAATACACATCGCAATTGAATTATTTCTTGCACATGGTAACAGAATCAACAGAGAGAAGGAGGCATTTCTAACACTAGAGGTTGTATGACTCAGGCTAGAATCGAAGGCTGGGGATTTTCGGTATTAGTCTGTAGTATAAAGTTGAGTTGACCATTTCTTCTCCGAGAAAAGAAGAGAATAATAAAGATCCATTTGACTATAATTCAACAGCCAAGCTTGGTTGAATGAAACCACCATCTGGCAGCATTTATGAGAGAAAAATAAAATCGTGTAAGTGGCAATTGGCTTTAGAAACGGGTGGCGTAACAGAATCAAGTCCAAGAACAGCAGGCGCTACCTTTGTCCTCGTTTCCTACCTTAAGAACTGTGGCTGCATCACGTGTTTCGGTCTCTATAACCAGGACGCTCCAGCATTCTGGCAACTCGCTGACCCACATTTTTGGTGGCCAAGTTGCAGTTAGTGTGGGCCAGAGAGCCAGAAACTGCTGAGCAAACTCTTTCTGAAGCTTGTGGCTACGCAGGAACCAGTAGGCAACACATAGATTCCTCTTCTGTGCCTGGGGCACATGACAGAGTGGGACTGAGAAGGAATATGATGAGCAAATGTTCCAAGACTACTCTCTTGATCCCAACGAAATGCTCGGAAGAGCTGAAGCAAAGGACGCCTAAGTCTGCATGCAGATCTCCATTCATGTGAAGTGTCTGTTACGTGGCAGAATAAAGATTCGTGCTCTGTTTCGTCATTATTATCTTTAAACTCGGCATTTTGAATATATGAGAGACTAGCTCAACAGAGCCATGTGTAGATCCTAATGAAATGAAAAAAAAAAGTCTAAATTCCGCTAAAGTAGAGGGGATTTGGCAACTCCTTTCAAGACCCGAGAGCAATGTCATCCCATCTGACGCAGAAGTTCTCAAAGTGGGGTCCCCTGATCAGCAGCATCAGCATGGAGGAGGGACGGACTGATGGACATGCAGATTCTCAGGCGTCATCTCAGTCGCACTGAATCAGAACTCTGGAGGTTGCTCCCAGAAACCTGTGTTCTACCAAGCCTTCCGTGTGATTCTGTTGTGAGCTCAACGTGAGACCCACAGATCTAAGGAATCGTTGCGGAAGTGACTTCTATGAGAGTCAACAGCGGCTGCCTCCCCTGGGAAATGGGTTGTTCACTAATATGTTACCAGGGACACTTCAAAACTTCGTATTTTGTCCATGAAGTTGGACCACTGTAGTTTAGTTGAAGAAAACAAGCCATCTGCTCCCTCAAATTCTATTATTTCACTTGTTCCAATTTGAATTCCCAAAGAGCTTCCTAAAACCCTCAGACACAAAATACAATGTGTTTGATCAAAGAATGATTCCTTGGGCCCTTCTCTGGGTATTGTAATTGGTTTTTCTGCAAGTGAAATGTCTATTTTCTCTTTGAACTAAAAGTTTTCAGAATTTATAGGCTCCAAGAATTTGAGAGTTGAAATAGATCTTTAAAAATCATCAACATGTATATTGTTTTTAACCTAGGAAGAAATTCAGGTCACGAGATGGTGAGTGTGAGAGTTTCTACACAGAAATCTTCATGGGTTACATGGGAGCAGCTGACCGGCTGCTGCGCTATGAATTCCTCTATTAGAATCTGAAAGCGAGGGCTACATCTTATTTATCTTTTCTTCCTTTGCACAGCACAGTTTCTTGAAACAGTGCTGGCACAGTTCAACAAACATTTCTTGAAATAAAATGTGTTCACCTTTTCCCTTGCTCCAACAAGAGAGAAACGGCATTTTCTTCCAGTCCGCCAGAAGGGATGAGTGAAGATGAAATATTACTTTAGTTTCTATTAAATAATAGGGCACTTCTTTTAAGCTACTGACCTAGTAGCCTATGATCATATAAATGGATTCTATTAACAAGAGGCCCAGGACAACGAATGGCAATTATCAGGACTGAGATCTGTTGGAAAGGCTATTTGGAGATGTTTGTGCAGTACATGCTCATTACTGTGTCTGGCTCAAGTCAATTTTATTTAGCACCATAAAAACAGACTTAGCTTATGATATTTTAAGCATCTTAAACAAAGCAAGATTTATGCTATTGGGTGTGACTTTGGACCTTCCACTGTACCAGGTTTTCCACAGGTCTAGAGAGGCAAGAAACTGTTTCTTTATGCATTGCGAGTGCAATGTAGGAAGCCCCCTCCTTCTCGCCTCCAATATCACCAGGAATGAATAGGCAGCGTGTTTCCCATAATTCAGCAATAACTGGGCTATTATTCTTTAATGCTTCAGTTTATTAATGTAACCACTGTGTCATTCTTACCATGCCCATGTAATTAAATTACCTGACGGACATTTGATATGAAGCTCTCAATCCCCACAAAGGCCCAGACTTTCTATGCCCCTTTGTGGGTCCCTAATGAATGAGTGGCATAGACACTTCTGTCATCCATGTTCACTCACTGTCCCTCTTACTGCTCTCCTATGACATAGGGGCTCGCTCCCGCAGACAAACTGGAAACTGTTCAAAAGTAGAGAGGGTCACATTTCCAACAACAACAAGCACAGTCATGCTATCACCTTCCTCTCTCTTTGTCCAGCTAAAACAGAGGCTGACCAAATTAAATTCCAAACCACATCTGCCTCGGTAGACCAATGATACATTCTCACATCTTGGCTACTGAATGCTAATCCTTCCTTAAGGCATGAGTATATCAGGAAAATAAACTGAAAAAAATGTAAAGCAATCACCATGTTGATCCAAGTATATGTCATCATGTGACATTCTGAAAAAGAAAAAAAATTTTTTCGCTTATGAGTTTTAAGTGTTTAACTTTTTAATTTTGCAGACAGAGCTATAATAATGATGCCTCATTCAGGTGCTATCCTAATCCAGCTTGGGAAAAGGTACCTGTGATTATTAATACAATAACGGACTTTTTCTTAAATCACTCAACTGTTTATTCCAAGCTATTGATTTCAAACATGCTTCACTCTAAATATTGTAGAACTTGGACATCAACTCTTTAAAGTAATCAAAATAGATCGTACAGTAGGAATTCTTTTATTTCAAGAAATGGCACTTTAGAAACTCTAGACATTTCTAAACATTTTTTAAAAACATATTTTCCCTGAATAAAATGTAATACAATTAGCTCAGCATATATTAGTTATGAGGATAGAGGGAATGCAAACCTTGCTTGATTTTAATATATAAATCACATGCTTTATATATGGCGGGAAGATGATGAGGAAATGTTAGTGTCTAGGAATAAAAAATCGAGATATCATTTTAAAAATGATTACTCTGACTTTACAAGAAAAAAGCATCAAATCAAATATATGATGCCCAAATCAAGATTGGAAATATTTCCAGCCAACCAACCAACATTTTAGATCAGATACCTGAGAGAAGGAATCATGTGTTACTGGACTCTAGATCATTTAAATGTGACTAAAATCTGAATAACAATTATTCTATTACCATGACTGCTCTTTAATGTTGAAATTTATGTTATCTTTATGTAATCAACATAAATTTAATTTATGTGATATCGTGAGTGCCCAGATACACGAAAAATGTTGAATTGAAATCCTGAAACTATTTGGGATGAAAAGAATATTTGTAGTTATTGGCAACTATTCTTTAGTCTCAAAAGAAGGCACTAAAGGCACAAGAATGTATCTAAAACAGAGGGGACAAATAGAAAACAAATAGCTGGGTATTAGACCTGATCTTAACAATGCCAATAATTACATTAAACATAAAGAGACCAAGCATTCCAGTGAAAGGGCACAGAGTATCAGACTGGATTAAGAAAGAAAAGATCTAATTATGTGCTTTGTAGAAGAGATGGAGTTTAAGTAACTCAAACATAAATAAGTTAAATGAAAGAAGATAGAAAAACATATAACCATGCAAATACTCAGCATTAAAAAAAACTGGCAGGGCTATATAAACGTCAGATAAGATAGTTAATGGATATTGCCAGAGACAGATAGGAACATTTTATAATGACAAAAGGTCAAATCATCAGGATGACATACCAGCAATAAATGTGTATGTACTTAACAACAGAGCTTCAGTTTAAAGGAAGAAAAACTGCCAGAACTAAAGAAGAAAACACAAATCTATGCTTAGAGTATAGTATATTATGCCTCCTTTTAAGTAACAGTTAAAATAACTGGACAAAAAAAAATCAGGTCTTTCAAAAAGCCCAATATTTGAAAAGTAAACAACATGCTGCTACATAATCCATGAGCAAAAGAAGTAATCACATGGGAAATTTAAAAAATACTTTGAACTAAATGAAAAAGAAAGCTCAATATATCAAAATTTGTGAGACACAGCCAAAGCACTGCTCAGAGGGAAATTTGTAGAGCTAAATGTATATAAAAGAATCAAAGTTTAAAATCAGTGATTTAAGTTTATAGCTTAGGTAGCTAGAAAAAGAAGAACAATTTCAACCCTAAAGTAATAGGATGGAAAAATAAAGATAAAAGCAATAATACAAATGACAGATTATCGAATTGCACACGTGAAACCTATATAATTTTATTAATCAATGTCACCCCAATGAATTTAATTTTAAAAGATGAAAGCAGTAAACGATGAAATAAAAAGCCAATAAATAATAGCCATTTCACAAAGCCAAAAGCTGATTCTTTGAACTTATTAATAAAATTGACAAACTTTTGGCAACACTGCTCAAGGAAAAAGAGAGAAAACATGAATTGCCTACATTAGGATATAACACATTCTGCAGGCATCAAAGAAATGAGGTACTATTATAAATAATTTATGACAGTGGTTTCAAGAATTGGAAGGGGCAAATTTGTAGAAAAACGCAAGTTACAAAACTGACACAAGATAAAATAGAAAAGCTTATTAGTCTTATATCTATTTAAGAAATTGAATTTAAAATGAAAATTCTTTCTCAAAAGAAACCACCAGGGTCAGAGTGTTTTATTAGTGAAGGCTACCATATATTTAAAGAAGAAGAAATACTGCCAATTTATACAAACTCTTCCAGAAAAGAAATGTTTTCCCAACTCATTTTATGAAGCCAGCATAAATCTGATTAAAAAAAAACATGATAAAGTGAATACAGTATAAGAAAAGAAAATCACAAATCGATATCCTTCACAAAAACATGAAAGCCTTTAAATGCTAGCAAATCAAGTCGAGCAACATGTAAAAAGTGTATAATGCATCATAACCAGTAACATGAGGTTAGTTTAACATTCAAAATCAATCAACCAATATAATTCACCACATTATTAGCAAAAAGGAGACAAATGGTATGTCCCCTTTTTAATAAAGGCAGAAAAGAAATTTTATAAAATTCAATATCTATTCATTGTTCTATAACTCCATAAATTAGGAATTGAAGGAAACTTTATGAATCTAATAAATAGCATCTGTGGGAAACCTACAGTTCGCACTATACTTTATTGTGAAATAATGAATGCCTTCTCTCAAGATCAGGAACAGGCAAAGATTTCTGCTCTAACCACTAAAATTCAGCGTTGTACTAGATACGATGGCCAGTACAATTAAACAAGAAAATTAAATAAAAGACACAAAGATTTAAAAGTAAGTAAATCTGTCTTTTTCCAAAAATTGCAAGATTATTTTATGAAAATTCCTAAGGAATCTGTAAAACTCTTGCTCAAACTAATAATTACATTTAACAATGTCATAGAATACAAGGTGAATAGAAAAATTAATTATATTTTATATAATTGTGGTAGGTTAAAATACTGAGGAATTGGTTTAACTAAGAATATACAAGACTGAGATTATAAAAGACTAAAAACTATCACTGAGAGAAATTTAAAAGGATAGAAATAAATGGAGAGATGTGCCATGATTATGGTTTGGAAGATTCAATACCGTTAAGATGTTAACTCTCCTCTAATTGATCTATGGAGTCAATACAACTTCTATGAAAAGCTTCAAGGCTGTTTTGTAGAAACAGACAAGTTGATTCTAACATTTATATAAAAATACAAAGGAACTAGAACAACTAAACAGTCTTTAAAAGAATTGGTAAAAGGGGTCGAATATGTGGTGACAGAAAGAAATCTAATTATGGGAGGTGAACACACGATGCAATATATATATATATACTGTTAAATTGCACACTTGAAACTTACTGGGTTTTGTCAACCAATGTTGCCGTAATAAAAATTAATTTAAAAAATTAAAAAAATAAAAGAATAACAAAGTCGTAGAATCCATGCTGCTTTATTTAAAAGCTAACTATAAAACTACAGTAGTCAGGCCAGTTTGTTTTTGTCTTAAGGACAGACTGTGACCAATGAAATAATACAGTCTAGAAATACATTCACATATAGATGGTCAGCCGACTTTCAACAAAAGGGCCAATGTAATTAAAAGGGAGAAAGGAACCAGTTTTTCAATAAATGGTGCTAGAATAACTAGAAATATACATGAGAAAAAAATGAACCTTGAACTCTACCTCGCATTACACAGTCATTAAATAGAGAGATGGATCATAGAACTAAACTTGAAGGCTAAAACTGAAAAGCTGCTAGAAAAAAATCAGAGGCAAACATCTCATAACCATAGGGTAGGAAAATATTTTTTAGAGGGTATCCAAAAATTAATACTTATAAAAGAAAAAATGAAAACTTGTGTCTTCTCTAAATTAAGAAGTTCTGCTCATTAAGAGACGTCGTTAAGAAAGTAGAAAGGCAAGATACAGACTAGGATGAATATTATATGTGTGTATATATGTATACACATGTATCTGACACAGTAACTGTATTTAGAATATATAAAGCACTCCTACAATTTGATAATAAAAAGACAATCAAGCTTCCAAAATGGGTAAAACATTTGAAGAGAAGCTTTACAATGGAAAGTATATAAATTACCAATAAGCACAGGAAAAAACGTTCAACATCATCATTTGTCATCAGGAAGATGGAAATTAAACCACAACAAGATACCATTTCATACTCGCTGTAATGATAAAGATTAAAAAGACTAACAGTGCCGAATGTTGGTGAGGATGTGAAGCAACCAGAAGAATCCTCATACATTCCTGGCGAGAGTGTAAATGGCACCAGCACTTTAGAAAATTGTTTCTGCAGTTTCTAATACATTTAAACATACACTTATGCTGTTCCCAGCAATTCTGCTCTTAGGTAGTAACCTACGGGAAATGAAAACACACATCCTCACAAAGACTTATCCACAAATGTTTAAAGAAGCTTTATTCATAATAGCTCCAAACTGTGTATAACTCTCACGTCCATCAAAAGGTGAATGGATTAACAAATTGTGGTAGGTTCGTGCAACAGCATACCACTTGGCCATCAACAGGAACAAAAAATTGATGCAGGCAACAATGTAGATGAATTTCAAAACATTCTGCCAAACGAAAGTAGCCGGACACAAAGGGTACACGAGGCAAGATTTCACTTATGTGGTGGTGAAGATGGGAACAGCCATCGTCTATGGAAAGGGACCTGAAGGAACATTCCTGGGCTGACAACAATGTTCTAGTGGTTGGAGTTGTGCTTATAGGCAGACAGGTTGATTAAAACTCATTAAATTGTGCCCTTCTGAAGCACGCACATCACCTTGTATCAACTTTACCTCCTTTAAAAAGTCGGGGTGATTCCTAAACCCTCCACCCTCCTGAGCTCAGAGCTAGCTGTGGCTGCATCTTTCTCGTAGCAGTAGCTCGTCGGTCACTGCCTGCTAATTTGAATTCAACACAGCAAGTTCAGGGGTCGCTGCTAATGAAGGCCACTTCCGTTTGGTATCTATTCTCCACCAAGAGTCCATCAGACATGGTAGGGATTTTGAAACACAAGCAGCACAATTATAGCATAGTTTCTCTCTGTTTTTCTTTTTCTTGGTGTTTGGACTGTATGCCTTATTTTCCTGCACTAAAAGAAAATCCATTATCTGTTCTTTATAAACGAGGTTAGGGAATTTTTGTTGAATTCTATGTATAGGTATGAAGTTGAAGTTCTGTTTAAATTTCTTATTCTTCAAACTTCAAACCATTCTGCCTGTAAAGTCAAGCAATTCCTGCATATAATTCCATACATTTAGTTACAGTTTTTGGAGTACATTATCAGGGTGTGTGACCTGATATCTTTCTAACCTCTACCACGGAGTAAATATTGTAAATCGATTAAAATCATTCGTCAAGGGTTAGCTATGATATCCTTAATCTAAAATTCTTGTCTTTAATTACCATTCTTACGTGGAGTTTGAAATCAGAGGGTTTTTTGAGAGATGGGTAGGAAGAACTGTTTTTAAAGCCACACTTCAAAATGGCTTTATTATTGAGTTTTTCTTTGGAAAGAGCAGAGAAACATTTTGCCCACAATGTTCGGAAGACATATTTTTGTTGTTGTTGTTGTTGTTGTTCAAGACTCTAAGTCCTCTGCCCCAAACATAAGCGAGGGTATAGCTATTCGCACGCTTTGGGGTTTGGTGATGGAGGCTGAGCATCATTCCCAAGGGCATCAGGCTGTCTTCAGTTCCTGGATATGCAGCAGAGAGCAGAAGAGAGGCATTGCCATGTGGACTGAGAACATTGACCTTCTGAATCCAGAGTTTGGCTTTTGCCAGGGTGGCCCTTCACTCCTTGCTACCTAGGGGTTCTTTGATCTGGGGCTCATTTCCTTTGAGTGTATTTGTGAGACTTGGTTAAGATATCTTTTATTTTTATGAAAGTGCTTAAACTTAATTTAAATGCAAACCAAGAAGTGATGTATAGTATCTTTAAGTAAAATCAGAAACCCCAAGTTCCTCACTCTTTCATCCCTAAGCATGGTTCGTGATAACACAGTAAACAGTCTCTTTCCATAATTAGGCATTTATATACAACCACGGGCGTTAGAGGATCTGAATGTGTATATGTACAGTGTAGGTTCATATTCAGATATAGTTTATACATGTATATTTTGGAGGAAATACATGTATAGAGTCATTATATTTACATTGTGTGTGTATATATGTATACACACACATATATTCTCACACAAATATATATGCACATTCTTATTTCAAAATAGTCTCTGCATTTCCCTTCCAGATCTGGGAAATAAAGAGTCTTAGAATGTCGCTTTTCATTCTCAACAGAGAAGTTGAAAAGAGCTTATGAAAACCTTACTTTGATCCCTTCGAAAATATGCTTAGGAACAAACATAAGCTCCAAGGATAAGAGTGATTTGATAGATATTCTCATAATTCTTGCAAAACTGGTTTCTGCAGAAACTAGCAAATGTATCTCACACGTGCGTGTACACACACACACACGCACACTCCCGCATACACACGAGGGCCCTTGGAAACTAGGCCCTGTCAATGCTTCAAGGCTGCCGTAAAACACTGTACTTTGTTTCAATAAATCTACCCCGTGGATGGACCTTTCTACCCAATTAAGCAGCCTTGGCACATAGGTTTGGACCAGCTTCATCTTGAACATATCGCTGTGGCCAATGGCAGAGCCTGGAAAGACAAATATCACAGGAGATCCCTGCCACAGTCTCAGGAATGCCACCTCTGTTGTGAAACTGGTGGGAATGCGTGAGACAGATGGGAAAGAGAGGGACAAAGGAAAAAAGTGGGAGAAAGGGACAAAGAAGGGGGAGGAGAAAGGGGGTAACGGAATGCAGGGGAGGGTCAGAGCAGAGGGAGGAAAGTGAGCGCCGGAGAAGAAAAAAGGAGGGAAAGGCTTGCCAAACAGATGGGAGGGGAGGGGTGCAAGAGAGCGGGAGGAAGGGGCTGACAGAGACAGCCTGGCAGGGACTAAAGAGAGATAGCAATAAAACTGAAGGGAGGGATGGAGGGACAAGGGCGCTCTTAAAGGGGGGAGATAGGAAGCAAAGGAGGAGGAGAGATGCAGGCTGGCAGAGACAAAGGGAGCTACAGAGAAGGAGCAAAAGGGAGGCTGTTCGCATCTATTGGGACCGTGCTGGGAGCCCAGGCGCTGGCTGGGCAGCAGCTAGGAGCAGTATTGGCATGGCCCAGCTGTGCAGTTGGACAGCCCTGTGATTTTCCTCTGGGGCTGCTTTTGTCCTGAAATGTGAATCTCTGCAGGTCAAGTTCAAGCAGCTCCGATTGCCTCTCTAATCAACAGGCAGTCTTGAGCTCAGTGCAAATGGAGATATCACTGCTCCAGCCTCCTCACTGTCCTGAAGAGTTACATGGGGCAACATCTTTTCCCTTCCGGGTCGAGGCTCAGAAGGGCATACACACAACAGGAAACGGTACAGTGAAGCCAGGGATGGCCGGAGTGGGAAGCAGAAGTTGTTACCCTAAAGCAGAACCACCCACAGCAGTTCTTACTGCCTTTCACAAGGTCATGGGCAGATTTCACCAGACATACCATCTGCTGTTGGTAAACAGAGGGAAGACCTGCCCAGGAAGGAGAAGGACTCAGACCTGAAAAGCAAATGACAATGGCTCTGTTATCAGGATACTTTGTCCAAAACCTTCCTTCTCCAGGAAGTCAGTAGACATTTACATATACAGTTTCTTCAATTTGAATTTCTGATAAACCATGAATAATATTTTAGGGGTGATACTTTTTTTTAGGATAAGCATATCCCATGGAGAGCGAGGGAGTGACAAGGCACTCTGGAAAGGAGGGTGAAGTGGGAAAGGGGAGAGACACAGTGGTAGAGACAAAGAGACATATGCAAAGTTTGGGACGTAGTCATACTAGAAAGTTATTTGTTGTTTGTCTGAAATACAAATTTGCTCTGACGGTTCTAGTTTCAGGTCTGTCTCCCTCCCCCGCCCCAAATTATTTTCCTAACTTATTTTCACTAACGAATTCCACTGTCTCATCCCCTTTTAAAATATTTATCAGTTATTGACAAATATTAGAATACACTTTCATAGTATAGCAGTTTTTTGCTAAATGCAAACAATTTTCCTAAACTTTTGTCCTAGGTACCAGGATTTTTCTGTGTTTTATTTTACTTTTAATTCCAGTATCTCTTTTGATTCAAGTAATATTTTGTCAGGCCCCAAAGTGATGTGCTTGCTTCTTTAAATAGCAGAAAACTTGGTATGTGTTGGCAAGGGCGGCGATTGGTTGGCTAAATTGAGTGAATATCCAGGGAACAGAAATAAGACAGGGGACGGACAGATGAGCAGATGAAATAGTACAATTACACATCCTGTTCCTGTGTGTGGGCAGCATACAGTCCCTGTCTTTGAAAATGTTCAACAGGAACTCTATTATTGCCTTCCTGTAGTAGTAGTGGATAGAAAGTGGGAATAAATGGCCTCTAAGATTCCATCCAACTAACATTTTTCTGGCATTGACTTTTTTTTTTAAAAAAGGTCCATGTATATTCTTAAGAGCCTTCCCTCTAAGTCCATAAAAAACTATCACAGAGCCTCATTATTTTGTGAAATCCTTCCTATTTGTTTCTAGAAGGAATTAGCATAGGAAACTTGGGAATGGAAGAAAATGATTAAGCTAAAATGTTATACTTCCCATCAAATAATCTCAAAGAATATCGGGGCACTATACAGACTTTGCAACAATTCAGTATGTCTCAGTGAAGTGCCAGTGGGTTGAGTGGGATGTGGAGCCTACAAGCAGGAGGATAAAGTTATGGAAATGGGTCAGTGGAAGAGTGAGCATGTAATATGTAGAAACAGTAAGTGGGGCAAAACATTCTGACCATGGACAAAGAGAAAACCTACTCACATTGAATGGGGCAGGAGCTGCCCCCTCTACCTAAAACGTAGACTCTTTTTGCTGAACATATAGGCACAGCATTTTAAACCTCAGGAAAGAATTAGATCTTAGCGCTCAGAGCATAGGCTGCATCTGTTTTGAATACTTTCATGCCCCATGTGTGGGCACTGACCTCCCGTAAGAGAGGGCTCCAAATTGCAACCCAAGAAGATGTGTAGATCTAGAAAATGTTTATACAAATGCTTACATACTTGAAAATAAATCTTCTGCGCCTTCGGCACAGAAGTGAAAGATATTTTAGAACTGGACCACCATCACTTTTTTTCTTTCTTTCCTATTTTTGAGAATTGGGATGCCATGTGTCATTTGGAGGACAGATAAATGGAGACAATCTAGTACGTGGATAGGTATCACTTTACGTTTCTGTGACACTTTACACAGGACTGGTTGGCTACATGTTCGCATGGGCTCCTCCCAATACTGCTGTGAGGCAGGAATTATTGACGGCCTTTTAGAGACAAAGAAATAGTAACTCAAGCAGTGAAGGCCTGGCCAGGGATCAACATCAGGGCTTCTAATTTTCAAATTCCATGCTTTCCTCACTCCACCAGAGGTATCTTCTACAATGTCATATGGTTGATACAAAGTGAATTGACCTTTATGAACTTTATTTGTGCCCAGAGAACTTACAGAGGTTAATGAAAAGGGGAAAGAAATGTGATTAATTACTGACTCCTGGAATCAAATCTCTCTTCCATCATTTACTAGCTATATGTCTGTGGTGAGCTTCTTTCCTTTCTCAATCTTAGTTTTTCTAACTCTATGATGGGTTTAATAATAACAGTTTTCTCTTTGAGTTCCTGTGACAATTAAATTAGTCCAAATATGTAAAGTTCTTAGCACACAAAATGTCGCTACCTACATTTATGATTTTTAGTATTATTATTTCAAGTATTATTATTATCAATCTTTCCTTCTATGTTGCACAACGGTCTAGGATATTGTTTGTGGACTCTTATTTTGTGGGCTGGCTCTAAGAAAACCAGGAATTTTGAAAGAAGGGATTAAGAACTTCACTAAAATGTAACTTATCTAAAAGTCTAGTCAAAGAAATCCATAGAAATATTTCTTAACCACTTTTGAGAATGAGAAAATTATCAAAAATCAATTGTGAGATATGGAACCAAGCATATTAACAACTGAAGAAGTTTGGCTTGGAGGAAATGCATGAAAAGGGGGAAATGTTCATTGTGATCTTGCAAAGGAGTGTCTGTGCTCTGTCAATGTCATTTTTGCTTAAATGTCTCCAAATGTCTGAAGCCCAGAAGATAACCTTGGAGTTTTAAAGCTAGGGTTTTGCTGAGAGGATATTAGAAGATGAAGCATTTCACGATACTACCATTTGATCGGGGGAGGAAGTATAGACTTTGGAAATAAAGTTAGACTACCAATTTCAACACTAAGAGGGTCAAAGGATGGAGGAATTCTAAACATGTTTTGAGATGGTGATCTGAGTGCAGGGATCTGTGTGCAGCAGGATGCACAGATCAAGGCTGGGCTCTCAGTTGAACCCTGAATAAATGTAACTGATAACAAGGTGAGGGGGAGGACATGCTTTCTTTCCTTTTCTTATATATTTTTTCTAATAGTCTTTCCTTCTTAGGTTAAACAAAAGATTTCAGTCTTTGAAAATACTCTTTGTTCCTTTTAAGAACCCAGAGAAAGGTAGCTGCTCCAAGGCCATCCATTGGGGAATTTCCTGAGCTTGCATAGGAACACCATAAAATATTATTCATAAAGATATATGCACCCTGAAGTTCATAGCAGCACTATTCACAGTGGCCAAGATATGGAAGCAACCGAAGTGTCCTATGATAGATGACTGGATAAAGAAGCTGTGGTACATATATACAATGGAATATGACTCAGTCATTGGAAGAGATGAAATCCTGCCATTTGTGACAATATGGATCTTGAGAATATCATGCTAAGAGAAATAAGTCCGATGGGAAAAGTCAAGAACCATATGATTGCCCTCATCTGTGGGATATAAAAATGAAAGCAACAAACAAACAGGACAAACAAAAACTCATAGGCACAAACAACAGTTCAGTGGGTACCTGAGAAAAAGGGGAGAGGGAGGAGATAGAAAAGGGTAACAGGTGAGATATATGGTGACAGGAGATGTGACTTTGGGTGGCGAACACAATGCAAAATACAGATGATGCGTTATAGAATTGCACACTTGAAACCTATATAATTTTATAAACCAATGTCGCCCCAATAAATTTAAGAAAAAATATAAAATAACCTAGAAGACTGATTCCACTGCTGGGGTTGGAGAGACATTCTACTAAATGAGCAACTTGTGAAATGAATCGTGTAAAATCATGTCTCAAGAAGAAAGGGGATTTAAGAAGAAAAATAATATGTGACATTTAATGTAAATCCTTAGTCTTTCTAGGAATATTAGTTTCTGAATAAGTGACACTCAAGGTTATAATTGAGGAGATGACTGGAGGAATAAATGGCTAAAACTAGCTATATTCAAGGGTATAGAGGATCAGTAGGAATAAGCAAACCTAGGAAATATTTTGAAATAAGAGGAATTTGACATAGAAGCCTCAGTCTTCTAACTTAGTTCCTTTTTTCCCTTTTTGGCTCATGTTGCTACCACAGACCCTCCTCCCTCACCCTCTCTCTCTCTCTTTGGCCCAATGTCTTCATTTTATTCCTCCCTCTGTATGCATTATTAATTCCTGACCTCAGGTGACAGTCTGAGACTCTGGCATTTCAAGTTATAAAAACTGATATGAGATTACCATATTTTATCTCCCCTTTTCTGGAATTGTATTTTAATAAGAACGAAAGATTAATGCTAAAGTAATGGTTTTCCATGGCCAGACAGTGGGAAGGTGGGATAAAAGGAGTTTGAGGAAGAAAGGACCAACAGAAGGATCTTCATGAAAATCACACCACATTAAAAAATCACTTTTCTATATATTTGGACCGTTGACCTGCCAAAGGCAATATGTACTTACTGCAAAAGGTAGAATTCAGTCCTAATAACCAACCAAACTAAATCTACCTTTCTCAAATAGCAAAGGAAGGGAATTTTCTATAATACCTTATTAGGACTTTTCTTTGTTAGGACCTTAAAAACATTTTAAATGATGAAAGACAAATTGCTTGTGGTTTAAACAGCCGGAGGGCAAGATACTTTATCCCTGACTTCTTGATTTCTTCAAATAATTACAAATTATTCTCTGTAGAAAAATTAGACTCGTTTTCTTCACAAGTCTATGAGATTTTCATGTCCCCCCCCAACATAAGTGGCCCTGTGGCATTTCAAATCTCCAGTCATTGGAACAATTGGTTGATTTTGGCAGTCTCTATGACTAATGCGTTAACTCCGACCTATCAAATGAAGTAAAACCGAGTGTGTTGGAATATTTGGTCTACAGATAAGCCTATTGGGGGCATTCAAACAAATGGGGTGAACCTGACTTTTCTGGTCCTTTCAGATTATGTTCAGGGGAAAGGTCACACAACAGTTTAGTAGAGCCAAGCTGAAAACGTCTATTCCAGAAGGCTTCCTTTGAACAATATATTGTCTTTGCATTTTGCTCAATTTTGTTACTTGGAATTAAAGGCTTATTAGAAGCAAGTTTTCCTTGCAAACTGACATATTCGATTACAGTCATCTGTTCTAGAGAACAGACTGTCTAGACAGAAGAATACCACTGTGGCTTAGAAGGAGCATGATGTGTTACGGAGGCTGGGTCTAGGGCCGGGTGACCTTTTTTATGATCCGTGCGGGGAACACCACCTGATCAACTATTTCACAGCTCCTCGAATGTGTGTAGGTACGAACAACCTAAAGGGCTACATCTGAGAACGACAACAACAACAGGGGTTTAAACTATGGAGATGTGGCGATGATGGGAGAAGAACACATAAGCCAAAGATAAATATGAAACAGCAGTATTAAAAATGCAAGCTAAAAGTAAACAAAACAAAACCAGACTAATACGAATCAAAGCCAAGATTCCAAGCTTCGCGAGAGAAAGAATTCTAGTCTTTGCTCCATGTTCCAGGATCTTAACAACTGTGTTTAGGGTGGGGCATGTGGAGTTATTTATTCTCATGTATGTGGAATAAGAAAAAGTAGTTGGCCGGCTGTAAGAATTTAAGCATCTGTCCTGGGAAGCCTCCTCCCAAACAGAGCCACACTGAGTACATACCATACAGAAAGGAATAGGCTATGGAAACTGGCTGTTATTGGTAGAAACTTGTAAGAAAGCAGTCTTCGTGTTTTGAAATGTTTAGGCTTAAATGCATGTCTAGCACTTCAGCGAGTTACAACACAGTAGACATGTTGAATCTTATGAAGAATCCCACTTTAAATCAATTTCCCTAAAGATGAGTTTACTATGCTGTAAATCACATGCGCTTTGCAAAGCCATTGCCAATATGTAAGAAAAGGATCCTGCTCCCCCCAACCCCCTCCCCGGCCCATGAAATTGGTCATCATTTCGAAAGACTGAAAATGCAATCATTGTCAATTTTCTGGTTTCCATGGCTTAGAAATCTGAGAAGGCAGGGGTTCATTTCTTACTAAATTTGCCCCCTAGGTTAGAGGAGGAAAACGCAAATGAAAGGAGAGGACATGATGTATAGTGGTTGCTAAGAAACGTGCAACTGAACACAGGCTGCCACTTAAGAATAGCCAGAGGGGGTGCGAGCTGTGATAACATCAGCAGGGATGGCTCTGCCTCTCAGCCCAGCAGGGGCCATTGCTGTGGGGAGAATGAAAAGGAAGGCGGTCTCGTTAGGGAAAATGTAAGAAGATCTGGAAAGGGAAATGAAAGCCCGAGGCCCTTCTCATACTGGATGGTACTAGAGGCGCCGTATGGGAAAAGGTATGCTTTGTGTGATTTTCTACTAGTAATGAAGGTGAATGGGGTTAGGATGCAGTCACATTCTGTTTCTTGCTCACCTGGTAGCCCAGAGCTCTTCTTTGAAAGATCTAGGTCTGGTGAGTTCATTTTTCAGGACTGGATGAGCCAACCCATGCTTCTGACTTGATCAGCCCCATCAAAAGAACGGACTTTAGCTCTGCACTAACTAGCTAACTAGCTCCAAACAGCCATAAAACAGACATGTTATACCATCGGCATGATCAGAAGGCCAGAGCATAGCCTATGGGTTCTGGCTAACTTGGGTTCAAATTCTGCTCCTTCCACCTGGTGACCTTGGGCAAGTTACATAAGCTCCTCACTGGGTTTAACAAGGACATGACACTATAGCTTTGATGTACGCTCGTTTTCAGCGCGGCACCACTTCCTACTTTTCTTCCCCAGTCTTATTTTGGGAAAAATCCCGGCCAACATAAACTCTACTGGGGGTTACAAATAAGAAAACCAACACCTCCCAAACCATTCCCGCCTCAGCTACGGTGATTGGTCCAAGGATTTGGCCAATGACTCAAACCGGGCTGACCAGAACTCTGCCTTTGGGATTTAAAAACTACATCAGGGTAGGGGTTCACATATGTCCAGGGCAAACCCTTTCCAGTAGTGGAGCTGGTAAGGGTACTGGCAATCACTCACATTTCCTATCGCGTGGCTAAAGCTTGTGTACTGAATGGCATTGACAAGCAAAGACGTGCAGAGACCAGAGATCTCAGATCATTTGAATACCTGGCTGTAGTTCAGGAGTTCCCCAATATTACCCTGGTTCCCACCTTCCAAAGATCTAGGTAACAATTAGATGGGAAAATGCATGTGAAGCCTTTAGCACAGTGCTTGACGATGCACACTACTTAAAAAGGTTTATATTATTACCCGTGAGTAAGGAAGACTCATTCCTCCTCTCTCATGCTCGGGTAAAGAAATTTGTTGCAACAGCTGCTTCTCACCCCCTTTGTTAATTGAGCCCCACATAAAGTGGCTTGTCCACGATGGAGGAAAGGGGACAGGATGTGACTGCAGACTGATCGATGATCAGTTGTCAAGTGGCGCTACTGACAGAGACCGCTCCCACTGTACCACGGAATTCACAGAACCGAGTTGCTGCAACTGCCCTGATGTTCTCGCTTCCATATGGACTTAGTGGGAAAGAATTCCCGGTTTTCACTGAGTTAAATGTAAATGGCAAAATGCAAAGGGCTGGACAGAAGCAGCACAAAGACTAGGTCCTGGCCCTGATTCTGCCACTTGTCAGTTTAAGGTTAAGCATCACTTCGGGAAGGGGTGGAAATTAAGTCTACCCTATGTGTTTATAGCACTACTGAGAAGATCCCATCTTTTCATAAGCATAAACTCTAGAGAGCTTGCGAATGTATGGAAGAATTATTAATATTTTCTTAGAGGGCAAGAAAGCAATTGGTGTTGTGACAAAGGCCATTGCTATAGGTATAAGGCAGAGAGATGAAGCAAAGATTTAGTCTCCTTTTGATGGAGCTGATCAATGAGTATACTAAGCATCTTCTGTGTGTTTACCTTGAGGTTAGAGAAATAAAGCACAGCCATTATTCTTATGGCGTTCACAATCTGTCCACTAAAACAGACCCAGAGACGAAGACTAACAGAGCAGTGAAATCTCAGAGGAAGAAGCAATGATTTATGTCTGAGAGGAGGCCAGGGAAGGAGACACAAAAGCTATAATATTTGAGCTTCGATGTTCTCCAGGCAGAGCGGAGCCAGGAGATGCTCCTGGGCAGACAGGGTTGTCCTCGGGAGTTGGGGTGGCAAGACAGTGCGAGGCATGCTTAGGGACAGCCACAGAGGCAATGAGGACTGTGGCTAGAACACAAGGCAGATAGCAGCCTTAATATTTTTTTCTGAAATGAACTAGTTGTAGCTGACACCATGAGATCTCAGCATGATTCATTCGACATCCCAGGCCCATGCCCACAACCAACTTTTAGCCTTGTGCAAATTGAAAGCCAAAATTTCGGGTAATTTCTGATGGGTTACCATTTCCAAGGTTTTTCAGCTTCCTGGATCCTGCACATTTGACCATCGCCTCTTTGATTTTTGCATGAAATTCTGCCCCTTCAGTTTCCATCCAAACAAAATCATTCGCACACCTAAACACATATTCCTGAGTTTCCGATCTTTTCTGAAGGTTTCGGTTAGGCAGATTGCATCGTTGTCTACCATCTTTCTAGACACATGCTCTCTCTTCCATTACACAGTGCTTTGGGAATCGAATTATTCTTCCTGTATGAGGCAGAGCAATTATCTTCCCTCCATTGAAGGGCGAAACCTATTTCTCTACTTGGTTCATGCGCAGTGGCATTTTAGATTTCCCTTTCCATCCTATGCGGCTTATTCAAAATACTTCTCTAAGAAGAATTCTGATATCAGCTACAAAGGTAATCATATTTTTTCCCATCACTTTACAGATAAGTCATAAGTCCCTAAATAAAAATGTAATGAAAGCTGCTACGCAGAGGGCAAGAACTGATGGTAAGAGGGAAGAAAAGGTGTGCGAGAGAGAGCTGCGCTTGCGCTGTAGATGCTGCTGATCTCTGGCTAAGTAGATGGCGGGGGTCCATCGAAGGCTTTGGAGTTTGGAAGTCAGGTGCTCAGTCTGGGGACAGAGGGAAAGGCGGCTGTGACGGGGGTGACTAGAGGAAGGAAGAGCCATCAAAATAGTTGAGGACAGAGTTGATGAGGATTAGCCAGCCCGACAGTGGGAGTTAATGCACTGGCAGCTGGGATAGAGTTTTGTTTTGTTTTTTTTAGAAATCTGTGAGTCAGAGGATTCAAAAGTATTCACAGCCCGTTTTAAAACTCAAATATTTGTGACTTTCCAAGGGAGAGCAACTCTTTAAAAATCGTAACCTCGTGACCTCATTTAACTGATGTATGAATTTTCCTAAGTAAGGCCAGGGATATGGCTAATAAAAAAATAAAATGATAACTTGTATGTATGTTTTAAAATTTTCTCTCTAGGCCTTCAACTCATTTCTTCATGGAAGTCTTTCTATCTCATTAACTTCTCTCTTGTGTGTATTTGGAAATGACCCATTATGTATCCCCTCCTTTGAACCCCAAATTTCTGAATTATTTCATGACAAGACATGTTAATGCACTTAAGATCTGCACACACCTTCTTAAATATAATATCTATGCCCCTTCAAAACCAAAAGCCGCAAACATTAGCTTTGATCTTGCAGGAGAAAATGTGAAAATGTATTTTTTCAGGTGTGTCAATTCTTTAAGCTTCTGGGATCCATTTGGTGAGCTGGAGATGAGATTCTAGTGACCCGAGTCACTAGGAACTTACACAGTCTTGCTGTCCCTGGCACTAATATGTTTCCATTGACAACTGGCTCTAGTTCCTCCTACCTGGCTTGCTGTCCACAGGGCCTCCTTTCAAACAGTCCCATTGTTCTTTGGCCCCGCCCATCCGGCAGGCTGTCACCAAGCTGAGAGCCGGCAGCAGGGCCATGGCTTCCCTGTCCCAGGCCCAGGTTCAATTTCTAGCATTCCCCTACGGGACGGAGAACCATTAAACATGAAAACTCGCCTTTGATTTATGAGGCACACTTTGTGAAGTTGGAAATTAAACAACACGCAAGTCGAGGTCACGCAAGTCAGTATTGCTGACATTCAATTGACATGCTATCCTGAACAACTCAGAAGGAGGTCTGCGCTATAAACAAATGCATATTTACAGATTATTAATGCCTTTACGTTGAGATAACTCTTAATTTACATGAATTGACTATAATGTTGGATAGTTATCAACCTGAGTAATTTATTGTTATGCATTAGCCCATCCCTGAAAGCCACTGAGAACTATAATCATTATAATAACATGAATGAATGGAAAACAAAACTAGGATTTAGGAAAACGTAAAACCAAATTTGAGGTTATCAATACATCACTGGTGGTCGTATAGCACGTATGGGACGTGGCCACAAAGACTGGCCTCATCTACAATGTGCAGCAGAGAGTGGGTTAAAAGCTAGGCAGCAGTCTGACCCCAGGGACTTTCAGTCTCCTTAATTAAATGAGCTAGAGAAACCTGTGACAGGGCGTGTCGGTACTGCAGGGGGTGGCGGGAGGCGCACTCAGGTGCCCTCCTAAGTCAGGGCAGTCTCTGCTGCTGCTATCCAAGGGTCCCTTCTTTCTACCGCTCCTCTGTAGTCAGCTCTTGGATCAGGCCTATTTTTCATTTTTGCAGAGCAGATTATTTCTGGAAGGTTCTAAGGCTATCCTTGCACATAGCCGCACTATGTAATGTGGAGCGCTTTGTATCTCTTCACTGCCAGAAATGTCTCTGCTAATAGTCCATTCTTTCCCCATCCTCTTTCAACTTTTCTGAAATTTCCGTCACAGGGGCCCTTCCTCAATATTTGGCTAACCCTGAAAGACTTCTGTCTCCACAGGACACTGATAAATTGCAGGCATTACGTGGAAGAAGAACGCACAAAGGGACCGAGCAGAGATGTCATCACTAGAAAGAAATGAGCCTGAAGACCAGACCAGACCAGACCAGAACCTCGTTACTCAAAGTGTGGTCCATGGCATCTGCTGGGAGTCTGGTAGAAAAGCAGGACCTCAGGCCCACCTCAGACCTGCCGAGTCTGAGTCTGCATTTCAATAGGATGACTTGTGTGCACGTTAGGGTTTGCACTGACTTTGAAGGGACAAGAGCGGTGCTGTCGGCAACAAGGATGGCCAAATCGAGATGACGAAAGAGATGATCGAAGAGAAACTGGCTATTTTGCCAAGGACTCTTCTGCAGCGATAGTCTCGTCATTGATTCTCAAAGCTGGTCAGGCTTTTTACAAATACAAATACACATTTCCAGATCAAACTCCAGAGATTCAGATTCCACTGATCTCCGGAGGGACCCAAGAATCTCCATTTTCAGCAAGCACCTGTCTGACTCTCCTGGGACTGGTTGGTATTTGCATATCCTGTAGATCACTCTGGGTCCCTACTAGCTACTACCTACAACTGGCTCTAAGCTGCCATTATAATTTCGTGGCTGTCAATGTCAAGACCTGGTTGTCGAGTAATCCAAAAACATTCTCCAATGCATGGCCATCTTCAGACTTACTGACCATGAAGTTCTGAAATTAGAGACCTACATTTGCTGTTGGCCTGACTGGCGTTATCCAAGACAGCTGATGGAGCATGAGTCTTAATTTAGAAGCATATTTGTGAACACACATTTGCTGAGCAGAAACGCCAATGATTCAGAGTGTGGGGTGGGCATCGGGCGGTGCCCTCCATCTTCCAGTCACGCTTGCTCATGATGCTGTCACTTGAGCAGAGAACTGTAAAACGTCAATGCAGGTCGCATGATTTCTCGCAATTTTCGCACTTAAAACAAGGATCTTTATTGCCTAAAATACAAAAGGAACTTCAGGCCCCATGCTTGATCAGCTGTCATCATTTGTCCTCTCTGTCCCTTCCTGAAGCTGCAGGAAAAACACCCAGGTTCTTGAGTCACGGGAAGCCAGTTGGCTTCTCTTGCAAAGGACTTCGCTTTCCGTAGCAGCGGAGTTGGGAAATAGTCTTCTTTCCTTCCAAATGCCACCAGAAGGAGTACAGTGTAGGGGCCACGAGTGTGAACTATTTAGCCAGTCTGCCCACTTTGAATCCTGCTCGCCTCTTACAAACTGTGAGACCTTGGGCAAGTTACCCAGAGTCCCCGTGCCTCAGCTTGGCACTTAGCAACTAGTATAATCATAATCCCCATGCCGCAGAGCTGTTGAGGGGATTAAATGAGGACATGCACTGTCGATCTGCTCCCCAAACAGCCCCTCCACCTAGAAACCTGTGAGAGGAGATGGAGGCCGGTTGCCCAGATCTCTCCCCACTTGGCCTCCTGGGGACCCAGGTTTCTTCATCCTCTATAAGGAAACTGGCAACCGAGTGGGGACATGGCTTTGTAGCACAGCCCATGAGATGAGCACGTGGTTTTCTGCCTTCCTCTTGCTTAACCTCGCTTTTCAGAGTCTAGAGTCCACTACTCTTTTCTCCATTTTCTTTTCGAAAGAAAATTCTATAAGAACTTTACTCTCACACGTCCAATCAAAATGCATCTGAACTTCCAAAGGCCCTGCCCCTACCTGCCCCCAAGGCCCCTTTCCCCTGGCGGTCTCTGACCTACACCAGTTGGCACGGCCCTCCTCCGTCATGAGTTCTGCCCCGTTTTGTAGATGCCTGCCAAATCTGGCCTCTGGTGCCCCTGTTTGCTCAAAAGAGCTTGTGCAGTTTTAAGGGGAAATGAGAAAAGGACATACAAAGGGGACGGGTAGTGGAAACAGAAATCTTAAAAGGCAAAACGAATGAGTGCTGAGCCCCCAGCCTCCACGTGCGACATCTGTGGGAGTCCCAAGATTGCAGAACAGTGGCGATCGCTGGCCGACTGGGAGGGTGAATAGTATACTTGCTGGTTTGGCTGAAAAGATTGTCTTCCCTAGTAAGCAAATTATTGATTATAAACTGTTATGATTCCTTCGGAGCCATTGTGGCCAATTGTATTATTCCATCTGCCTTAAATGTGTGCTGTGTTCCCATGCCAAAACCCTTATGAAATTTCCACTTAAAAAAATGAGTAGCAAATTTGGGTCTCAGTGCTCATATATAATTTCAGATTTCATTAATGGTTATTAAATACATGCCCCGAGGAAGGATAAAGTTCCTCGTATGAATGGAAAGAGAACTGAATTTATAAATAAGGTGACTCTGTTTTCAAGGACTATTCATTAGACATATCCAGGACACACTTTGAAAAGAAACTTTTAAATGAAAGGTGTTTAAAATCTCAGAGGATAAAAATGCAATTTGGGGAAAAATACAGCCTTGCTCAAAAAATTCTGAAAACCCTTATGTCTGAAAACATTTTTCTTTGCCTGAAATTTGAAAATAAATTTTGAGGAAAATTTTCAAAAGTTGTAAAAAAAAATTTTCATGTGGTGGCCAAAAAAAAAAAATATCCACATTTAGAAAATATGGATATATCTATCAGTGGGTAAAAAGCTGGATGCTAAAAATAATGTTGAAAAAATTTTCTTAATCTCCTTTTAAGAACCACAATTATAAAAAGACTAAAAGAGGCTATTTAAGTAATTTTGACTAAGAAAAGCCCTTTGAAGTTTTAGGCTACTATATCACATAACCTGGACAATATATTCTTAGTAGGAGTTGTCAAAATTCCAAGTAAGAAATTCGAATCCTTTTCAGACCTGCTGCAAATCTCCCCTAAAGCTGTACAAACGGTATAATTTTAGCTTAATGTACATAAGTAGATGGAGAATGTTCGAAAGAGATATCTATGTCTTTCATAAATCGTCAAAAGTTTGGAAGAACCAAGCAGTTTCTTTTCTTTTAATGTTCTGAAGGCAATTGAAATATTTGCCTGAGTGCTGAATTCCTAAAGATATCATCGAACTCAAGACATTTTTGTATCAGGTGAGTTTTCTGACATCTATTTACTCCAAACTTTATTAGAAACGAAGAGATAAGGTAATTGTGTTGTCGCCTGCTGGCCTGTTGTTACTACATGACCCGCCATTGGAGATGAAATGCACAGAATGACTTCAGAAGTCAGGAGTTCAAATATTCAGCTTTTCTCATTTAAAAATAAACTTAGTGATTTTTCTTTAGCCAAAAAAAAAAAAAAATGCTTTTATAAATAACCTTAATACCAATAAACGGCTAAGCAATGAAGACAATTTTTCTATTGACATTTTATCTCATAAGAACCCCTGAAATGAATTTTATCTTTTAAAACGAATCGTTCCTAAACAGAGAGGGGCCGAGATGACTAAAACTTTCCTCCTACTCTATCTGGGTTCATTTCCCAAGTGCGGGAAAATGTGATTGGGGAGGATGTCATCAGCCCGACCCGTGGGACCAGAAGGCCATTTTGTATGGACCCTGTCATCTCCGCTATCAGTCTCAGATCTGGGGAAAGTTGCTCTCAGAAAGTTCACATCATCACAAATAAAAAATCTCATTATTCAAAAACAGTAATTATTCAGTTGCAGAATACTTCAAACATAATTCTTATTTTTATTATTCTCTAGGTATCCAAATTCAAAGAAGTGGGCCCCAAATATATGAAAATGTCGAGATGTACGTTATCCTAAAAATTTTTTTTATAAGTTTGATTCTGAGATATGTGGGATTTTTTTTTTAGCTAGGCTGTTTCTCACACCAAAAAGTACAATGGCAGAGAGTGTATAGGAAAAGTTGGAATAAGCCATCATAACGTGACATTTATGTAAGCAGATAAGCATGAAAATGCTAGTGAGAATCCTATTCTGCTGGGTTATAAGGTGAATTGTGGTTGGAGTTTGTAGATTGATCGTTTAAACAGGGACACTTTGGAAAAACAAGTAAAAAGCAACACGAATCCAAATATTTCCTTCATTAGGCGACAGAGCCGTAAAAGGGATTCATAAAGAAGACTGGAGAAGAAAATTCCACTTTCCTCCCTGAAACAGCAATGAAAAGTAGAAAAAAAATTAGAGAATATCGAATCATTTCCATCATCCAGTGTACAGATTTTTTTTCAAGAGCTGCCGATGGGAGATAGTAACTAACCTGGCAATGACCATGGAAAAATGAATTCTGAAAACGAACAAACTAAATGTCAAATGATGCTTTCACGGAGCAAGGGAGTTACCTGTCATTTCATGGGGAGCATGAGAAAAAGAACAGATTTATCCATTTCTTAGCAAAGGCACTTGGTAAAAAGCAGACGTAGCCTGGCTAAACCAGAATCGCACCAGCCCCCAAGCTGGGGTCCTTAGCGACAGCATGAAAGCTCAGGTGGCGGCTGTGGAATTTCCTACGGAGCGAGCTAGCAGAGTTCATCAGGAAAGAATGTCGGCAATTTACCAGCGGACGCCTAGGAGCGCGTTCTGAGCGCATCTCGTTATGGTTTTCAGAGAAATGAAGTTCCAGAAATTTCAGAATGGCAGAGTTTGTCCCCTGAAGTAAAGAAGTTCAAGGACAAAATTGGGTGGGGAAGCTGATGAAAAGGGGTTGTGGCTTGTTTCTATTCTCTGTTGCTAAATGCTTTCCCATGCGTGTACGTCTGTCTACACACCCCAAAATACTACGAGAAAGCAGAAACAGAAGGTGTGCTTGGTAAAAAAAAAAAATCTAATGACTGGAGTTCTACTCCATGATGTGAATCTGTCACTCATTTTCCTTGGTGACATGACGCCATCTTAAGAAATGAATGAGACATCAAAGAGACAACCTGGTTTGTCTGTGGATGCACGCCACATGCGTACAGTCTCAGGGGAAGAAGAAAAATGAAAAGCATAAAGCAAACATGAAAGCTTTCTGTAGCCCACATCGATCAAGCTCCACTGGAAGGAAAACAAATCCCATGATTATTTATGCAAATGTTTTCAAACAAGTTTCTCAGATTATTCCAGAAGTGTAATGTAATCATTTATAAGCGAGCGATGAAATGAACAATGAGGACATAGGGTGTTTGGAGCAGAGCAGAGAAATTTTATACGGAGCTTTTACTATCAGAAGGAACATTTTGAATAGAGTATTAAGATTGATTATATCTAATTAAAATGCCAAATCATATAGTGAACAAAGAAAGACAAGTGAAAACACGTAGGGTCTGTAGACTCAGAGCGAGGAGGGCCTTTGGGATTCCTCGGTGCAGTTTCCTCCCTTCGCAGACAAGAAGCCTCAGATCCAGGACATTCCTACCATGTGAAATCACACACGCAAGCCCGGGTCAAGGCTATGTGTCCAGTCATTTATGCATATATCAGGAGGGGAGGTATACACACACTCAAACACACAGAGAAAGGAAGAATGCGACAACAATGCAGCGTGCCTTGTGGCAATGTGTCATAATCCTCCGGGAAGAAAACGCACACATTGTGCATGAAAAAGAAATCCATCAAAGGGAAAGTCAAGCTTTCCTGTTGTGGTCTGAAAGCTCTGGTGGCAGATAAGGACTTTCAGATCAAGTTAAAAGGAGAGGGTTCGAATCGCTTCTAAAGAAGAGTAGTAACTTCCCAGGGGTCTGGACCCAAATTGCATTGTAAGGTTACCTGTGTTGTCCGCAGGAATCTGAGGTGTTCTCACCTTGTTTAAAAACCACTTCCCCCCTAAGGCCCCTACACTAAAAAAATCACCTTGTTGCTATGGATACCCAGAGCATTCAGTCCCACTCTTAATATTTTCACTGCCTCCTGGATGCACCCAGACATCCTAGCAAGGTGGTCCTCAGACGAATGAACATGGATCAGCATCCAATGGAGGGCTTGTGAAGTCAGATTGCCGGGTCCCACCTCCAGAGGTCCTGACTCAGTAAGTGTGGGTGGGGCCCGAGAACTTGCATTTCTAACAAGTGCCTGGGTGATGGTGAAGCTGCCGGTGCACGGACCACACTGGGATCTAGGGCACTGCACTAGCACGATTTAGGTGGGGTGCAATTGGAATACTGAATTGATGGATGAAAATCATGCTTTTACTGGACCACATAAAATATGGTGTGTGTGCCTATTGCTTACAGATGAAAGCATTGACAAAGCCTGAGGTTTCGAGCATTGCCATCAGGAAAATATTGACAAGCATCCATTAGAAGAAGAATTTTCCAAAGAAGAGTTTAAATGATCTCCGTATGCAAGATCAATGGGATGGAACTTAAAAAAAAAAAAGTTGTCTCGGTAATAAAGCTAAATGAGTAATTACTGTAATTGTTGAGATTTGTGCATGCAGTTCCAAAAAGTGTGGGGAATTTTTACAAGTCATTTTGGGGTTAATATAGTATTTCAGAAACTACCTCATTAGAAGAGAACTTTTTAATTATTGAAACTTTATGTCTGAGCTCTTCCTTTTCAAAAAAAAAGTATTAATAGTTTAAGCTGGATGTTCTTATTACTGGATTTTACTTTACAGCAGAAAATGGAACTCTATTAAAATGAGGAAAGAAAGGTTCTGCTCAAGCTCGCTATTCAGAACAGTAATTTATAAAGCAAGTTTTCTATCTCGATTAACTTAATATGTGCAAGAATGAAAAAAATGATTTAAATATAGATTTGAGGGCAACTCCAAATTTTATTTATTAATCTTGGTAATGGTTTCAAACCCTATTAACGTCCATCAAATGCTCTCGTAATTCACTTTATTTCTTGCATTAAGGACTAGTTTATCTATCAAGACAAGATACAAAGCTTCTTCATCCTGAATTACTTTATTTATTCTTTTTATTAACCCTCATCTGAATCTGCAGACCACTGAGACAGAGTTTTATCAGGCCTCCAAATGGCTCTGTGCCCTTTTCAAAACAACCTTTAATAGTACTTTTTACTATGTCGCCCTCTTCCAAATGTAATTCAAATAGATTTAACATTGTGTTTCTCAAGCTTTAAGAAAAGCTGAAAAAATCTAAAGAATGCAAATCACAAATATCTGTATAACAAGCAGATGAAGTGCACGATTTAGAATCTGTACACAGTTAATTCATTTTGCACTGGCAGGCAAATGATTACAGATGCTCCCCACACGTAACCTTTCCCGTTTTGCATCTTTTATCCTGTAAAACACTCGTTTCTTCGTCAGAAGCTCCCAGATAGAAAATACCCCATTTTCCAGGGGCGTTGACAATGTATGTGTACGTTATTCTAATTGTGCGCTGATGAAGGTGGCTGAAATCATGCGGTTTCTCTAGTAATTTACCTTGGAGATAGATGACAAGAGGCTCCCACGCAGTGAGCCCTGAAACGTTTCCTCCTTCGTTTGGCGCCAGGGTACATTGGAAGGAGATGGGTGGCGGGGGCGGTTCCACTTGCACGTGACACCTCTAGGCTGCGGAGCCAATGGCTCTAATGATTTTCAGAACTTTCTCGTGTGGCATGAAAGGGCTGGAAACATGGACACGCCCAATCTTCTTTCCGAGATGGTATGAGATAAGAAAGGTTCCTGGTGACCTACGCCCACCGGCAAGATACACATAGTCACTGTCTTCTCCTTCTGCGAAGCCATCTTGCTTTACCCGCTCCCCTGCGGGCGCCTATGCTGTCTCCATCTTCCGGAGAGGGCTCTGACCAGCTTTCCATTACCTCCCCTGTCAGCCCTGGCTTTTCCTCAGTCACCTTTGTCATTGAGGTCACTGTGCTGCCCACTCGATATACGATTCTCTGCGTCCACTTCATCTGGACAAGTTTCCCTCTGTGACTTCTCTCTTCTGGGCCAACTCGGCACTCAGTTCTCCAGCATAAGAAATGTTGGTAGCGTGTGGTTTAAGACAGATAGCAAAATTATTCTAAGCAAGTGAATTCAGCTGCCAGGCATACTATGCAAGAGGCGGCCCAACGGGATCCTGGGCCGGACTTGTCAAGTGACCCCCAGCGGCACGGGTCCTGTCCTTGGGAGCTCCCCAGGTCTCTGCTCACCTCACACAGGCCTCCCCTTCGAGCGCGCACAACCTTTGCGGGGGGCGCAGCCCTGGCATTCTGGGGAGCACGTTTCCAAATCAATGTGTTATCAGAGTTTGCAGCAAATCAACCGCCAACCACATCTCTGACAGGTCGATGCTCACTGCTTGCCGATGACGGGAGTCCTGGATAGTCCAGGGCAGGTGAGGGGCTTAACTCCAGGGGAAATAAAAGCACATACTGTCTTTGATCAATCCACGATTGCACCATTTCCACAATGGTTATTGTAAATAGCGCTCGCCTTTCTCTTTTCATTCTTCTCCTGGCTTACTTAGTTAAGCGCCCCCTCCCTAAAGGTATGAGAAGAATGTAATATCACTTACATTCTTCATTCCAAAATTGTAAAGTACATTTTATTTTCTTGGATAGGCCTCAGCAAAGAAAATGAAAAAAAATTACATTGCCTTTTTATACTGTCCCCATAAACATCTCGTAAATTATATGCGCTTTTGTAGCTGTATTGTTCGGGGAGGAGGAGTTAATATGAAGCTGTCTTTGTCTCGTCAAAAAAGAAAAGAAAACAAAAAAAACTGCACTCATCTTGAAAAATCTGTGTTGCCTTAACCTTTAGTTAATCACTGGGGAAAATCCATAATGGTTTTGCCAGCTCTTCGGGCATAAAGAGAATCTACAGCATATTTACACCAAGCAATACCTCCCGCCTTGAAACTAATTGTCTAAAGTTCACTATCACTTTTCTTTTTCTATCAATGACTGCGATAGAGTACCGAGAATGGCAGGGTTGAAAGTTATCTTATCACACAGCTGAGCGGGATCAACCATTATTTCTTACTCAGAACAAGCGACAGGAAGAAAATGATTCTTTTTACCAAAATGTAGACTAGTCTATTTTCAAGTAAATTGTTACAAGTCTGATTATGTGGAACCTATGTTCAGTCCTATCATTACACACACACACACACACACACACACACACACACACACACACACACACACAGCTCACTGTGCACTTCCGAATCTTCTATAGGTGAAGATGTTGCTTGTCTTAATTAACACAGACATTTATCTTGTCAATAATAATGTACTCCACCAGGCACCAAGTACGGGCGTACCTCAGAGATATTGCGGGTTTGGTTCTAGACCACTGCAATAAAGCAAATCACAATCTTTTTGGACAGTTGTGCCTCCAATTTGTAAAAAAACACAACATCTGCGAAGCGCAATAAAGCAAAGAGCATTAAGACCAAATATGCCTGTGTTCTAATGTGCTGGCTACTTTCAGGGCAGTGTTTAGAATAAACACTAGGGTCCAAGGAACTCTGTGAGGTCGCGTGTCCAGGAGCCCCTATGTGGCCCTCAGATGTCACTCTCGAAAGGTCTTGATGGAGCACAATGGCCGTCTGCCTCTTTGGTTACGGGGTATGACAGTGAAAAAGAAGCACAGTTCTGGGCCTGGCTTTCAGAGAATCCAAACTTATAACATTTGGAGTAAAGCACTTTTAACTTGAGTTAACCTAAGAGTGAAAACTTGGCCCCAGCCCTTCCCTTCTCCCTGCGTCTCAGCCCTCTGCCATAGTCCACTGTGGGCGGGACGTACTTCTCCGCCTCTTGACTCGGCCACATGAATTGTTCTGGCCCATGGGATGAGGCAGAGGTGACGGTTTGCTAGTTGAAAGCCCAGGATTCAAGAGGCCTTGAGCGTTTCCACTTGCTCTCTTGCGACTCTGCTGTTTGCATGAGAATGATATGCCTGGGCCTGCCTGATGGTCCCAAAAAAGGATGGTGGGCTCGCAGGAGAGCTGCTCCCAAACCAAGACCAGATAAGCCAACACCCAGCTGATCTGCAGACTTGGGAGACATCATAAATGAAAATGCTTTTCAGCCACTACGTGTGGGGGTGGTTCGTTATGCAGCGTTAACTGACACGTTATTAAATTACTACCAGGCAGGCTTGGTTTACAGCACTGATTGGTGGGGGTTCATTTGATTAGTTTCTTTTTCAATTTGATAGAACAATACAATAACATTACTTAGATAATCGTAAGAGAATCCTAACAGAAACACGTTGGCTTCTGAGTTAGATGGCCGTGTAGTCATATGGAGGGAAAGTTCCCTCATCTTTCAGAGCCTCAGTTTGTGTCTCTGTAAAACAGTCATCATCATACTTACCTTGAAGAGTAGGAATCATTGGCTAAATTATGTCATTTAACCAGCATATGGGAGAACAATAAACGTTAGCTATTGCTTTTATTCAGTACAATGTGCAAGAGAAAGTCTATTTGAGTCATTATCTATATTCCATAATTTTTTCTTCTTCTTTTAATTTTTTGCTCATTGTCTTCTGGTTTCACTTACATAACTCTTCTCTTTTCCTTGCCTTAGGTCTTTGAACAATTCAAGTATGAAGTCTGCCGTTCTTTCTGCCCAGTGCCCAAAAAAGGATGATTTACCAAAAGTGGTGAGGCCCACTGAGCTATTTATATTGCCCTGGACACAAGCTTCACATTATGGACAAATTTACAAAGTGCTTTTGAAAAAAAAAAAAAAGCAAGCATAGCAGGTCATTAACTGTCTTCCTTAAAAAGGGAATGTTCTTCTCTCTCCCATCTTCCATAAATTCCCTCAAATAATTATTGGATAAAAGTGATATGTTTTCTAATTGAACCCATGACTCATTATGTATAAAGCAATGACAACGACAAAGTGCTTGTCTTCCTTTCTATTGTTGCTACAGAAGTAATCTCAGTTTGGAAAGGATGGTCAAATGATTTTTCCAGGGGTGAGCAAACTTTTTCTGAAAAGGGCCAGATAGTACATATTTTTGGCTTCGTGGGCCACATGGTCTCTGTTGCAATTAATCAATTTTGCCTTTGTAGTACAAAAGCGACTATGGGCCACATGTAAAGAAATAGTTATGGCTGTGTTTCAATATAATTTTGTATACAAATACAGGTGGGCCAAAGTTCGCAGACAGCTACTATAAAAATTAAACTGTGAGATAAAAGTCATGATGATATTAATGCCAAATTAGCCACACTCAAGGTCAAATGTGTTCTTTAGGATAATATCCATACTATATATAACTATCTCTTGGGCTTGCTTTTAAATAGTCGATGTTTTTTAGGTTCTGTGTAGGACAATTTCAAAGCTGGGTTTTATTCATTGTACCTAACTGCATGGTCCAGGTTTCCCAACATTTACGGGACAGAAATTTTCAGTACAGATCCTTCAGGCTGATTTAATTCCATTTCGATCTAATTACTGTGTTTAGGACATTCATACTGCTATTCCCACACATATAAACACTGGGTCTCTGAAGTTCCATTGTCATAGTATTTCCCCCTATTTGCATGTTGCTCAATCCTGCTTTGGTGGTGACCCTACTGGGATATTACACTTCTTGGTTTTCCGAATAGAAGCCAACAGGAATATTGATGGAAATACATATTTTCCCCAAAGACTTTCACGTGGAGTCTCCTTGGCTTCTGAAAGCTCATTATTAACATGTAGTTTAACACCATTTTTATTTAAACCACTCCTCATGTGATCAGCATGTCACATAAACCCAGTAATTGCTGTGGTTCACCCCTGTGAAGACGGGCTAACTAACACGCTCAGCCCATAAGAAGCATGTTGGGGAAAGGCGAAGTTCACACTAGCTCAGCGGCCCTGACATGCTGAGGAAGCATGCACGTGCGAGCTGAGTGTGGTGTGCAGATGCTGGCGAATGGTTCAGGAAGTCCTCCGTGATAGCATCAAGTCTGCTGCAGAGTAAACTAGCTGGAGATGAATTTTTTCCAGGTTTCCATTGTTGAAAATGTTTCATTTACTAAGATGGGTTTCAGTAATCTCACTTATTTTACCCAGTGATCTAATCTGTCCTTAATCTCGAAGGGTGGTATCTGGAGATAAAGCAAGACTGAGCGGTATAGTCCTCTTGTGAGGCAAGATACAGGTTCCTCTGGCCTTCGAGAAGAAATAATTTATCATGCAGCATGCAAGCAATCAGGCCATAGGAGTCCCTCTCATCTCTGAGTCTGTCTGTAGTCCCAGTTTTTAAGACTTTGTGTTTTCTTTCGCTGGCTGAATTTTGATTATTTTTGGTTTCAAAACATTGTAACCCAAAAACGTTGCCAATGTGGGCTTTACAGAAAAATTCCCGTTCATCACCGTTAATTTAAAAAAAAAAGTCAGGAAATTCATGCGAAACTGAAATCCCGGTTTAGACAATGAACATGTATAGAAACATCAGTGTTTTTAAAAGCTCACTTCCTGATGCCATATGAAAATAAACTGATGCTTTTAATAGAAGAATTTGTGTAACAATTGTTCATACAAAGCTAAAAGCTGACACAGAATCCTTTTATCTACAAAGCATGTTATCTAATGTGTACTTTAGGCTGAAAGACAAAGACAATAAAAAAATCACACACACACACCACACACACACCACACACACACACACACACAAAACCAAAAACCAAAAACCAAAAAACAGTGCTCAATTCCCAGAAGCGGAGCGTCTTGCTTTATAGTCCGGGTCGAGTGCTACAGCCAAACGCCCAGGGAAGTCAGGCAGGGAGCAGACCCCGGCCATTGGTGGCGTAGAAGACAAAGAATGACATAGTCATGCCGCAGATTGTCCTGTCGCCCCAGCTAGCAGTTCCCGATGATGTGTGTGTGTGCACGCACGTGCACGTGTGTGTGTGGTGGGGGTTTGGTGGGGGATGATTTTGCTCACCAGAGGACACCTGGTAATGTCTAGAAACATTTCCGGTTGTCACACTGAAAGGAGGGGCTCCTGGCATCTACGGTACACAGGGAGGCTCCCCCAGCAAGGAATGATCTGGTCCCAGATGCCGATGGTGCCCAGGCTGAGAAGCCGTGTCCCACCTGGGAGGAGGCCTCGGGTGGGTCTGCGGTAAACTGCAGGGCGCTGGCCTGGCCACAGCCGCAGCAGGTCCGAGGTGGCGGCTGCCGTGGCGTGGTGGGAGCCCTCCCTGCAGGAGCAGGACCGAAGGACTGAGACTCATTCAGGATGTGACGGGATGACTGCAAATCATCCTCAGAGCCAGATGAGAATGAAGCCGCACCAGCATCCCTCCCCGCCAAAGCCCTCCCAAGACTCTTGCTTGCAAGAAACCAGACCCAAGTCCCTTTTCCTCACATTCACCTAAGTCGACTTTCTCAGACATAAATCAGGATCTTGGGGCACTCGTCCCCCCTCTGGAATCACAGATAACATACTGACATACACCTTGAGCTGTTTTACAGGAACCAGAACCCCCATAAGATAGAAAACTGCTGACTGTCGCTGACCACAGTCATGTAAACCCCAGACTAGATGGCGCCGCAGGGCTGATGACCCAAAATCCTAAAACATCTCTCTGTAACTCCAGCGCCGGCCAATCAGAAGACACCCATGAGCTAGCTGACCACACACCGAAGACCCCTACTCCCATTTCACCCTTTAAAGCCAATAAGCAGACAGGGAGTTCGGGATGTTTTTCCCAGCGTAAGCTGCGCATTCTCCATTGTTGAGCGCTTTACAATTAAATCCTTTTTTCCTTCACTACAACCCAGTGTCAACGAATTGGCTTTGATGAAAGGGGCACCGGGCGAGCGGACTCTGCTTTCATTCACTCCACTAACAACTTGAATGAAAATGATTAAGAGTTTTTTGCCAGAAAGATAATACAAATAAAGTCGACTTCTTTTCACCGAAATCAGATGAAATAATTGGGTAAAAATGGATTTAGGGTCACATGTTGACACGGTGATTTTAAAAAAAGGAATGTCCCCTGAGGTTCAGGGCTTGTGCCCTAAATGACAGCAGTCTCCAGGTCCTACATCCTCCATCAGATCTCTAACCCTTAAACCATGGTGTTAGCATCCTCGATTAACCCATGATGAAAACTCAATTGAGTTAATAAATGAATTTTATAGGGTTAATTCTTTTGTTTTAAATTTAGGAATACATTCAATAATTGTGGTGCCAATCTGGGTATGTGGCTGAAGACATTTTGAATATTTAAGAGCTTTTGGCATATTAGAAAATAGACATAATTACTTAGTATTTGTCAAATGATTAAACGCATTAGCCTTTTGATTCCAATTTGAAATGTGAAATTGATTTCAGAACGGCAATTGTAAGTTGAAAGTATAACAGAATTTATCACTTGGTAAATAATATTGGACACTTCGGGTGAATTTTCAATTCTCTAAATAAGTATGGATAGTCTAAATGTTTAAGAAACTTAAATATTGAAAAGTTTAAATGGCAAAAGTCTAAATATTTTAAAGTTTTAATGGCAATACGTTGAAATAGTTAAAGTTTAAATGGTAATGAACCTCTAAATACATGTATTTGTTGAAAAATGAATGCCTGTATTAGATTTATAAAAGTTGTTTAAGTTTTTAGAAGAGATCCTTCCTGTTAGAGTTGTAAGTTTGCCCAGTTAGATAGATACTTGAACAGTTAAACAGAAAATGGAATATATTAACTTTATAAATGTGGATTAAAATGTATAAAGAATTTTAGCTAATTAAGTTTAGAAATGAGAGCAATTGTTTGAGTTTAGATTATTCAACATAAATTGATTCAACACTAATCAAAACCCTCTGTGAAACTATTTGTTCTTATTATATACAAAAAGTTACTAGAATTATAAGCAGAAAAATAAGATTTGTAAGTTGAACTTAAAAGCTTGAGGAACATTTTGTTTTTTGTAACTTCAATAATTTAATATCAATTGAAAGCTTACATAACTGTAAATAGCCCTTTCTACACAGAGAGAGAGAGAGAGAGAGAGAGAGTCAGTCAGTCAAAGAAAAAGAAAATGCCAGATTTAGACTTCAGAAAAATCATTAATAACAGCCAAACTTGTCTTTTAGTTCTGGAAAGATCCTTCGAGATCACAGGCCTCGGTCTCTTCCTTAGTTCCCCTGGGGTAAAACGCTCAAGACTGGTCCTGGGGACCTGGGCCAAATCTCCATCCAGGGTGTCAACTTCAGGGGTTGTTTCCGACAGGGTCACTCACACACTCTTCCTCCTCCGTTAATGTGTTAAGGTTCATTCTACAGTATTTGCCAATTTTTCTATCGCCATGGCCACAGACCTCAGTGAGTGAGCAGATGAGCAATGAGGTGCCATGGAACAAAGTATAAGGAGACAACACACTTCTGAGGAATGTCCGACAGTGATTGCGTGTGTGCGCGCGCGTTTTTGTGGGCAGGAGGTGAAAGTGAAAGCTGGCAGCTTCTTTTCTTTCTCATTTTCTATCATTTTCACACAGTGGAAAAATGATACCAACATCGTGCTACACAAGATCGTGACATACAGCTATTAAGAGAGGCGTGTTATTTTGTTTTTCTTTATTTCTCGAATTTAGAAAATGTAACCGAATGACCTATGATGACACTTTATGACAGCTGGAATTGTTATTTAGACAGATCTATGAAAGCAGAATGCTGAAAATAAACGCTAAGCCCTCTTAATGCTACTACCTTTAAAAACAAACAAACAAAAAAACCCAAAATAAACAACAAAACCAAATAGCGCCATCTGCTGGCTATTTGCAAATAGGTGTTTTCTAATTAAGGCCACCAAACAAAGGTAAATTGAGAGGCAAAAAGCGGCGTTTTCCCTCCTCACTCTTTCCTCTGTGCCCTGGGACTCGCTGTCACACGCCCTCTGAAACAGAGATGACAAGGCTTCCTTCTAAGAGAAGCATTCCCATCTCCACTGGGGCCCATTTTTCTCCTTTCTTTCAAAGCAGCACATAAGAACCAAAAATACCTTGAATTGGGCTCGGCCATCAACAAATACATTTCTAAGCAAACAAAGATTGTGTCTAACTCCCTCATTTTCTTTTTCCGCTCCTGTCCTTTTCAATAAGGAGATTAACTACAAGCTTGCCAGCCAAATCCACACAAATATATGGAGATTTTCAATCTTTCTCTGAAACTCCACAAGGCCTGGACAGAAGGAGGCAAAGATAATTGAGTTGAACTATTCTAGCATGAGGTATGCTGTTTGTTTCTACTTGCCGGCTTCATGTTTCGATTCACTGTGACATCAGGGCAAACCGATTTTTGTGTAAACTCTTAGCTGGGCTTTTGACTGTCTTGCCATTACCACAGATGAGTTGGCATGAAAAATATTTATATTTTAATCAAATACAAATACACATGAAACACTCCTTTTAGGAGTTTCGTTTCCTGTGTAACGAAGTGAAATGAGGGAAAACACTGAACTGACTAATCAAATTCACCACTGCAGAGCAGCTCAAATGTCATCACCATGGCAACGTGTCAGCCAGGGTCCACCCTCATCTTTTCCTTCAGATTGGAAACTGCAAATTGCCCTTGCTAATGAATTAACCTGGTAAACACACTAAAAACAGTGAGTTTGGGGCTATGAGGAAAGGTCTTAAGACGATGCCATTCATGAAGCAGTCTAGCCTAATTTGAGTTTTGTCTCTCCAAATTTAATTAGCCTCTGAGGATCGGCTTTGCACAATGGATTCTCCCCCTTGCAGGCTCACTCTGGGCTTTCAGAGTGAGCCCTTTGGTCTGGGAAATGACAATGATCACTTCCACTTTGGACCAAACTGGGCAAATGTCAGGTATATTAATGCAGAAGGTGAGTCTAGTGTATATACCAGGGGGTCAATTTTAACATATTAAGAAGATATGCAAGAGATTCCCTATTCATTGGAAGATCACTTATTGAAAAATCTGAATGAGTTTCTGACTAAACTTTCCAAGGCCAATTAGTTTTAAAACTCAGGAGAAAAAACTCTTTCATCAATTATGTGTCTGATATTCATGTTCCTTATAAGAGAAAATTAACCTGCATAGCTACTCTAAATCCTTCATTTTATCATAATTAACCATTTCTTTTTAAGTCTGTTCTTAAAACTGTAGAAAATGGCTTAACACTATCTCCCTTAAGATACTGTTCACACTTCAAAAACTTAAATTAGGATCTCTACCTACCTTTCATGCAGGGAGGCCGAACAGCCAAAAGCTAATCTTCCAAGAAGCCAAATACGTCAAATTTACCTATTATAGGTTTAATCTCTTTAATAGTTTTAAACAGAATGTTGTATTTTAGTGACTGGTATCTATTTTCTGAAAGTTAAGCAAACTAAGAGTAACAGAAGAATCCTAAAAATGCTAAAAGTCTGGCAAAAGATAAGTCAATATAAACTTACCACATGGAAAACCATTTTTCATTAAAAAATTGGCATTTTATATGTAACAGGATCATTTTAGCTACTTCAGATTTCAGTCTGGATGCTTTCAAATGACACTCCCTGCTTTTTTCTGCTTTCAACAATTTATCTAAAATTTTAATGGACGGTCCGTCTTTCCTCACTATATTTAGCAATTAAAAATTAAATTTAAATTAAATAGAATCCAAAGTAAAATTTAAATAAATACTAGTGAAATCTTAAATACAAATCAAAAACAGATCAGATAAATCAGCACTGAAAATTTAGAATTAAATTAAAACTTATTTCAAATTGTTTAAAATCAAAAGCAAAAATTCATAAATTACTCAAACAATTCATTATATGGTTTGATATATATATATATATATATATATATATATATATCTTCATTAAACTATTTTTTAACATATTTGAGATTTATTGAAAGTTTTCATATGAGAGATAAAGTCATATAAAGGACTGAAAAGAGAGAATGGGAGCCCAGAGGCAACATATGAAATGTTGCATAAATGGTAGCTCCATTTTAAAATACATTAATTATAAATATGTAACTGTACATAAAGGATTACAAAAATAAATTGGTTAAAACTCCTAAACATGCAGAAAGGTGACCGTAAAACCAAAGCACTCTAAAAAGTCTTTCATTTAAACTGAAGAACAATCGAACAAGCACTTCTGATATTTTGATTACTGATAATGCAGCCATGTATTTCTGAATGTATTTAAAATGTTTTATTAATTGGTAGATTAATTGTATAGAAAATGTCCAGGTAATCCATAATCACACACTACGGTGGAATAGATCTATTAAAGCTGTTTAGATACTCTTTGAAATGCGCTAATGCCATTTTTTTTTAATAAAGGAGGACATTTACGTGTTAGCTTTTGGTGAATTGACTGAGAGCCAGTATGTGTGTGTGCGTGTGCACGTGCGTGTGTTACGTCTAGCTATTTCTTAATCACTGTGTTCTGACAAGTGCAGAGAGCGGCAGCTGTAATGACGTTTCCATTGCAGACGCTATGATTCTATTAACGCAGCCTCAGTACATTGTTTCGTTCCCACGTCACACTATGTCTCATGTGAGAGATTTTAGTCAACTGATACTGCCAAGTATTTTTCACCAGAACTGATGTTAATCCAAATCTCCCTGATTCTGCTGTAATGTAGATGATCGTTTTTGAACTTAAATACTGCATTTTTGTCCTGGTTACATTTTACCTTGATTTATATACTATGTTTATGTTGTATTGTTTGTAGCTAAGTCTGCTCAGCTTTATTGGAAACCTCTTGACAAAGTGAGGATGTGCCTTCTACCTCCCCCATAGTCCTTTGCTCCATTTTGGGACAAGGTGGGCTACATATCATCGCTGAGGAGTGATACAAAACTACTGAAGACCTGTTCCGACCCAGAGCACACACTTCTAAGTCCTTCAAAGATTTCATTGACCCAACCTTTTAAAATTAATATTTTCACCTCTCCTGCCCTCACTGATTTGATGTTGAGTTATTGAAATGTAAAAAAAAATACTCACAAATAATATTTGAGTAAAAAAATTAACCAATCATGCCAAGTTAATTAAAAATTGAGATGAAAACAATCTGATAAATTCATTAATCTTCCTGAAAGTATTTAATTAAAACAAAGTATATCTTCATTAACATGAATGTCATAAATATCTTAGTTACACTGATATCCACATAATTAACTCTAAGTTTTAGGCAGCTATCTAAAATAACAGAAAGGTAAAATTACTTATATTTTATTGGGGATTTGGGTGTATTTCAATGGTGCATATACCCAGCATTCCGAGAACTCACCATAACTCAAGATGAGATAAGAATAAAGAATTAAACAATAAAGAGAAGAAAACCTCAGCAATTAAGAGAAGAAAACCTCTTATTCCATGACTAAGAGAAGAAATCAAAAGTTTTAAGTAGCCTTCCCCATCCCAAACTCAATTCTAAAGGACACCAAGAAACTACTGGATTTCTTTGTGAATGTTTCTGAAATCTCTTGAGTAGCTATTCCTCATGTTAGCGCAACCTTTCTTGGAGATAACTGTGGCCTCAATTCTAAAACCTGATAAACTTAAGAAAAAGTTCTAGTGACCAATATCACACCCGAATTTAGCTTAATAAATGGAAACCCACCAACATAGAATTCTCTGTTCTACTAAGAAAGATCATATGAACATTTCAAGAGATAACAAAAGATATTTGGTAAAATGAATGCACTTTCTTAAAGAATTAAATAAGAATAGTAAATGTTCCTTAATGTGTCACTACAGACCCATCTTATACTGAGAACCGGTAGTAACACTCTAGTACATTGCTGTCGAGCAGAACTTTCTGTGATGACCAAAAAGGTCTCTATTTGCACTGTCCCATACAGCAGCCACTAGCCACATGAGTACTGGACATGTGGCCGTTGTGACTGCAGAACTGAATATTTTAAACTTTATTTAATTTTTATTCACTTAAATTTTAAAAGCCACATGTGGCTAATGGCCAATATAAAGCACAAGATAGACCTAGAGGGTGTTTCTTTATTCAAGGTGAAGGGAGGGCAATTATGTACATTTTAACCATTACTTTTGATGGTTTAGTAGGTGCTAATATCAATTACTAAGAAATTTTTTTAAAAGAATAATTTTTTTTAAAAGTGATTACTTATTTTTCACCTTGCTTAAAAAACAATGCTTTGTTTTTTAACAAAGGAAACAGGTAAGGAAACTGAAGCACAAGGAAGTAAAATTGCCCAAGGCACAGCTACCCATTGCCTTAAAACAAGTCGGCTGTATTCCCTTCCTCACCGTTTTTTTCCTTTTAAATTCACATCTGTCCTGTTTACTTCAGGCATCTATCTGCATATCTGATACAGAATGCCTCATTTGGGATCACAGAAGTCACAGAAGGCACAGAACTAAAAGAAACTCTTGCTTACCATTACGAAAATTAGTTGACGAATTTAGAGTTGAGGCAGGATATAAGCAGTCCCAGCTCATGGGAAGGCCCACATCCAATGTTTAAGTTGGTTGTTTGGAGCCTGGAGCACATATTCCATGAAACACAAATAATAATAAAGATGGAGAACTCAGAGAGTGATTATTAACGGACATGTGGGAACATACACGTCTAAATGAGCACTGGTCTTTGGGAATGAGCCATCTTGGAAGCGTAAATGTAAGTTCTAATTAAGCTAAACTTGTTCAAGAATTTCAAAATCACAGTTTTAAAAGTTCCTCCAGAGAGATTTTACAAGTAACAGTAAAATTAGCTTTTTGATTTTCCATGAGAAAATAACAAAAAAGCAATATTGTGAAAAACAAACAAACAAAAAGAAACTTATTAGGAATACTTTAAAACATTCATTTAACTCGAATCCTGACACTCCAGGAAAAGCTGTTTTGATGACAAGAATAAGGAAGTGGTCAAAGGCTTTTGTCCAATTCTCAAGGGGCTTCTAAGCACTGTCAAGGGCTTTAGAGATTGGCATCTTTGGCTCTTATTACATCTAAGTCCACTTCAAAACTCAATGACATTTATTTAGCTAAAGTGTTATAATTCTAACTCCTCTTCTATTTGGCACAGACGATCTTAAAACTGTCCAGCTCCGGAATGCTTTGTTTTTTAACAAGAAGTGAATTGCAACAGGGTTTTTCTGGAGGTCTTAAATGGCATTGGGCAACGGGGCTTGGGGATGGGGATAGAAGTGAGGAATGAGTGAGTGAGTGAGTGAGTGAGTGAGTGTGTGTGTGTGTGAGAGAGAGAGAGACAGAGAGAGAGACAGAGAGAGAGAGAGAGAGAGAGAGAGAGAGAGAGAGAGAGAGAGAACACCAAAGAAGTTTTCACCAAGGTCACCAGGCAGGTGTTGGGAGTGAGGAAAGATAGAGAATGTGGACTATGGAGCATGCGTATGAGAAGAGATTAGCTATAATTAACTGAGCTGCAAGAAGGGCTCTTTGGGTAGGTGGGAAGGAAAAAGCGAGGCGGATTGGAAAGAAAAAGGAAAAGGGAGAATTTGGCTCAAGGAACCTCACATTAGACATTTCTCCACATCGGACGCCAAAGACCACACAATTCAGATGTGCTTTCGCTGCCCCCTAGCATGGGAGAGGGGAGGGGAAGGGAGGCAAGGAGGCAGGGAGCAGCCATGCATTTTTATACACTGGTCAAGTCCAATGTTCATTCATGGAATCATGAATGAATGATCTGTTTTTAAATTTCACATTGAGAAGCCTAATGACGGAAGTGTAGCATTAAGTATTATAAAACAGAATAATATACGAAGCCCTTGCATCAGACAGAGGCACTGTAAATTTCTTTCCATCTGTAAAGGAATTGTATCACGTGGGACCCTGCGAGCTAGCCTTGGCCTTCCTGAAATACCCTGGATTCCTTGTTGTAGGTAATGGAACCCAAAATGTCAGCCTTTATATTCAGGTTGATCCCTAAGGAGAAAGGCATTCTCGTTCTGCTAATTTAATCAGCGATAGCTTCAAAGGTTCTTAAACCTAAGGTTGCTATACAAACAGTTCCTGACAGGTAGATAATGGAGGAAGCCTGTTTTCTTTTGAATATTTAGTCATGAGTTAGAAGGGCCAGATAGAAAAGAGATTAAATTCCTCCAGTAACTGTCCAGATTCTGTAAAGGCATTAAGGCTCGTCCTCTATTCCTTCTCCATCAACATGAAGGATTTCCAAGAGCCTTAACCCACAAGACAAAGCAAAACACCATTTCTTTCCAAAGCAAAACCAAAACAAGAAATTACGCTCGTATAGCAATTTGTGTCTTTTTTTTTTTTCCAGGATGCCTTCCTATTATCCTGTTTGATCTTGCTTCTATTATGGGGAAGGGGCAGGCAAGTTTTCTAAATGAGGAAACAAAAATTCTAAAAGGTGAAGTAATGAGAACTAGGAAGATTTAATGTCTACTCCAGTATTTAGAACAGCCAGAACATCCAAATTCAGGCTTGTCACCTGAATTAAACTTTGATTTAACTTCATTTGAATTAAGTTCTTACAGTCACGATGAAAAAAGAGCATCCAAATCAGCTGCACACAATTATTGAGTACCTAAAGTGTTCTAGATACTATTTTTGTGGTTAGATTACCATAAACTAGACACAGTTCCTACCTTTCAGCATATTGTCCAGCCTGAGAGACAAGAAAGCTGGGAAATACATGGTTAAATGAGTTAGGTTTTCCCAGGTAGAGAAGGTTGCAACAGACATATCTTTTTATTCACTTATTTTCAATGATTTACTTAATAAACATATATTCAGCAGCTACTATGTGCTATTCACTGTGCTGCCATGTGCAGGGAACACATAAATGGAAAGATATATGCGTCCTTTCTTCCAGAGTCTGTAGGAAATAAATACATAAGTAATAGCCAAATGCTACGCGATGAGGTTACTTCTAGGGCAAAGAGATGCGCATATGTAAGGAGCCATGGGATCACAGAGAAAAGAGCTGAAAGTCGACCAGAGAAGTGAGAGAAGGTTCCACTGAAGAGGAATCTGACCAAGAAGTCACATGACATCTCGTCTTGTCCTTATGAAACTTATCAGTCAGAACAATAGCCCTAGAAATAGAGAACAACAAGAAATGGTGATGAGCCCCACTGTGTTTATAAATACGAGAATGTGCTAGCATGTCCTCTGGAGACTCCCTCTTGCGTGAGCATGTGAGGGAGCATCGCAGTGCTGAGGACTGAGCTAGCACCTGGAGCAGGACCAAAGTCTCTGAGGTACAGAAGGGAGAGAGCTGATGGAGGCAGATGGGAACATGTGAACGAAGTCACGAAGCACAAATGTGCACGGTTAATGGGACTGGCAATAGTGAGGCCTGGAGTTTGGAAACAGGATCTGAGATTAGATGAAACAGAAGAACTGGACAGGAGGCAAGAAAGCAAATTTGGATGGTATTTTATGAGTCTAGGGTAGAAAAGTAGAGGCAGTGACGATGAAAAGGAAAAGATTGCATATTTCTGAGGAAGTTCAGATACAGAGCACAGAGAACCTGGGAAACCATCAATGTAAAGGAGAAAGAAAGAAGCAGAAGATGGCCGAGAAGTCTCCAGCTTCACCGGCTGAGTGGCTGGAGATGCAGTCACTGAGATAAAACGCATAGAGGAATGGTTTGTGAGTGTAGCAGGCAGAATCAAAGCCCCCAAAGATGTCCATGTCCCAATCCCTAGAAACTGTGACTATGTTACCTTATATGGCAAAAAGGGTTTTTGCAGACATGACGATGTTAAGGGTCTTGAGATAGGAGATTATTCCGGAGACTATTCAAGTAGATCCAGTGTAATCACAAAGGTCTTTTAAGAGAAAGGTAGGAGGGTCAGAGGCAGAGAAGTGGAGCGGGGTGAGAGGGAAAGGGTGAGGGTAGGAGGGAGGGGGGGAGAGAGAGGTTTGAAGATGCTTCACTGTTGGCTTTGAAGATGAAGGAAGGGGAAAAGGAAAGGAAACAGATTTTCCCCTAGAGCCTCCAGAAGGAATGCAGCGATGATGCACCATTTTGGACTTTTTGCTTTGGTTTAAGGGAGAAGTATTTGAGTACTTGTTTGTATACTAGTTTTTGAACTGTGGGGGTTAACTGAGCATGTCGTAGGCTGAGGGGTAAAAATATTAAAGCATAAGAAAGAAGGGGGAATGGTGGATAAAGGCTGGATTCTCTGGAAGCTTCGATTTTAAGAGTAACCATTTTGAGAGAGCCAACCTTTATTCATGTGTTTAGTGTAAACACGTAACATGAGCCTAGCTTCCAGCAGCCTTTCAAGTGTCCATCAGCTGAGAAAATTAGATGGCTTCTCGATCCTGTGGCTTTCACAATTTAGGTCATTAATTGTTTATACATCACCAGGGCTCTAATGGTGGGAGGGGTGTGGAGAAGTGGAGAACTGAAAGTAGGAACTATATTTGTGTAAATTGCAGGGAGCATCGGAAAGAAGTAAAAAACTTAATCCAGGCACTTGGTCATAAATAGAGAGGTAAATCTTGTAATTTGTTTTGGGAGTTAAACTAAACTTATTGTTGAAACATTAATTTCAGCCAAGAGCATATTTTTAAATCCAGTTCAAGGGGAGAGAAGCAATGAATCCAATCAGACTCAAAGAAAAGTGGATGAAGGAAGTAACAATGAATCCCTGAGTTCCTTTACAGGGGCTGAGTGTTCATAGTTTAAGCTGAGGATGGAGTAAGTCAGAAAAAAAACCACGTGGTTTTGCTTGATTTAATCAAAACAACTTTTTAAAAACATCAAATTTCCTTTAGTTTGTGAACATAAGAGCTTTGAGTGATAGAAGAAATAATGCATTTTCCATTTTTTGGAAAGGATATGGAGTAAGAGTTATGTTGGAATATCAAATCTCCTTGCCTGGCATCCCGGAAATTTGTCCCCAAACACCTAGGACATGGATACCCCTGGTATATATCCTGTGATATACAGGTCTCTTGAAAATAATACTCTCTAGATGGTCACACTGCTGTTCATAGGTTTAAATCTGGTAAACGTGTTATGGATATTGAACAAGAAAGAAAACCATCAAATTCCTTTTAGTGACAGGAGATTTTCCAGAGCCTTTCTAGTCTAATGCATTGTATGACATCAATTTGTTGTTGCTGAAGTCCCCAAAGATTTCATAACTCTTGTTAAATGCAGAAGTAACTTCACCATTTGCTTTTCTGAGATTAAAATAGTACCTATCTAATGACTTCCATCACTGGACCTCCATGTGTAATTAAGTGGCATTTAGGATGATCTTTTGGATAATAAGTAATACATTCCAGTAAGTTTGATCAGTGTAATCCATTGTTCTTGGACATGTGACTTATATATATATATATATATATATATATATATATATATAAATCAACAATATACTTTTCTAAATATCAAGAGATCAAGTTGTAGAAATCCTTCAAGGTGTTTTAAGAACTATGGACCACTCCTAAATGTGCAAGCTGTCCAGTACTTTTCTTAGGTGCTTTGGATCACCAGGATACTGTTTATCTGTGCCATTGTAAATGTCCATCTCACTCACAAATAATCTTCATGAGTCGCTCACCCAACAGGATGCTTTTCTGATGTGTGTAATAATGACTTATAAAGTACACCTCTGAAACAACAGTCCACTAATAACTTAAGGAAAAGCCACACAGATGAGTGGAGCTTAAATCTAATCTGAGGAATAACAAAGAGGGTTTGTATCTGCTCCTCAGCATGGAGTGACTCAGGGAGCGCTTGCGTTTCCTATTTTGGTGAATGCCATCGCCACCCTTCCAGTAGCTCAGGATCGAAACCTCAAAGTCATCATTACACCTCTCCTCTTCCTCTTCCTCACACCCGACATCCAATTACCTGTGCCATCCTGTTGATCCTATGACCTCAATGTGTTTGGCATCTGACCCCTCCTGTCTGCCACCCTCAGTTCCTTCTGTTTGGATTCTGTCGTGGGCTTGGACTTGGTCTCCCCAGCTTTGGCCACGTCCTTTCTCCATTACTCCTCTCCATTGCCACCGCATTCCTCTTCCTATGATTTGGATTGTATCATTTCCTTGCCCAAAAGCCATGAGAAATCGCTATTACAAACAGCATTAAGTGCAGGATCCTCAAGCCACTATTCAAACCACAACATTATGGCGCGGTCCATGAATGCTTTGGTGTGTTTCACCATGGATATACAAAGACAAACAGGGAACAATCATTTAGAACCCTCTCGACACAGTCTTTCCTTTTTTCTTCTATTTGTTCTGATTACATTCATTGAAATATAATTATATGTCTGTCGAATCCACTAAAATAGTTTTCCATTTAGTAAGTTTAAAAAAATGTCAATACCTCTTTTCTAGTGATTCATTTTTACTGTTGAAAATATATGTATCGGTATACCACACATGGGAAATTGAAAACAGTGATCCTTTGAGAAGCACTGAACAGTGCTATACACCAAGTGTGGTCCCTGGCCTGGCAGCATCTACATCTCTTAGGAGCTTGTTCGAAAAACAGAATTTCAGGTCCCACTCCAAACCTACTGATTCAAAATCTTAGGGGTCGGGTCCCAGCAATCCGTGTTTGAACAAGCCCTACAGGTGTTCACTGAAGTTTTAGATACACTGATTAACAATCTTTACACCCTGGTGGCTACTGAGCACTTGAAATAGCACTAGTATGATAGAGAATTTTTAACTTAACTTAGTTTAATTTAAATTGAAATAGCTACATGTGGCTGGCGGCTGCCATATTGGAAAGCACTGATCTGTTCCCTATACTACACCCTTAAATAGACAGTTGTGGTGTCATCGGTGCGCTGTACTCTAAGCTTTTCAGTCCACATGGGGATATTTGTTTTTCCACCTTCAGTAATCTATTAAATTTCATGCATCTTTCAATATTTTCACCTCTTCTAAGAAGACCCTCAGGATTTTCTTTATTTAAATTAACTTCTCTCCTTGTTTTCCTTTACAGTGTTTTTTCTTACTACTCTCCGCTTCGTGCCCAAGTTACTTAGGGATGGGTTTGCCTTCCATCAAGTGGAGGGCTGTTGGTGTAATCATTTTTTATCCCACGACAGCACCTATCCGATACTTTGCAAATGGCAGACATTCATAAACCATGTAATTAACTCAAGCCTACATGAAAGCAGAAAGAAAAGTCTTCAACACCAACAACGCATCCTAATGTTCTTAGACGTCAGGATGGATCGAAATGTTAACACACATAATTTGGTTTAGAATAGGAAAAATGTTAGAGCCACGGTGAAACATTTGTCACGGGATCAAAACACATTGTTATAAAAATAAACAGAGTGCCTGCCTCATCGTCTCTTTAGCAGCGGGAAAGCATTTTCCTTTGGCAATCTTCTACCTCCATCAGAAGTGTTCCTTAACTAAATTTGAGATTAAAAACAGACTTGTTGCTTTTTAAAATAATGGCACTCCTATTAGAGAAATGTATTTTCTGTGATACAAAAGCAGTTTCCCCATCAATTTCAAGAAAGGTATTAGACTTCCAAATGGATCAATATTTCATTACAAATGAGAAAAAACTTTATTTTTTACAGAAAAGGTGAGAAGAAAATACGATTCGTTCTGCTTTATTTCAGAGTTCTGTGCTTGCTCCTATTTTTACAAAGCTATAAAATTAAAAGACATGAAATTAACCACACCAAACCAAACATTAAGGTGGTTAATAATTAAGTATATTCTGCCATCGATGTAATAAACCTCATTAGACTTTTATAGGGATTACGTACCCACACTGACTCACAAATACAGCACTCTAAAGAACTTACACTTCACAACGCCTTCACACAGAAGTGAATGGGAAACGTATGTTACTTTCCAACAATGTGCAATGGCAGCATTCATATTGGATTTGAAAACCTGAATGTCAAATACAATCGACAGCTTTCTGTGTGCCTTTCATTATGGGAACTCACCAACTACCATCAACGCCAACTCCACTTACAAGTTCTATTTTCAAAAATTTTAGGTTGTCTAATTGTGCCATGGTGGAAAAGCACATGATTTAACAAGCTTCTAGCTAGCATCCGCATATGATATATATATTTGATATATCATATGATATATCAAATATCTAGCTAGCACCCACATATGATATATTTCTTCTCACTCTATCCTGAGAAGCTTGGGAAGATGCAGGTTTCTAGGCAATGCTTTCTAATTTATTGTGAGTATTTAATTTAGATGAAGAATAGGCTGGTAGTCCAAAATGAGACAATATATTTATCTCAAGAATCCACCATTTATTAGAGAATAACAGCAAAAATATTTTTAAGACATGTGGATAACTGAAATAAAAGATGTCACAGTACAAAATATATAATCTTAGTTATGTAAAAAATAAAGTAAATATATGTGAAAACATACAATACGAATGTGAACACCAAACTGTTAAGACTGATTTCTCCTGAGTAAGTAAGTAATGGTGGTGGGGTAAATGAGAAATATATTTTTTATAAATCTACTTTATGGATTTCTGGTAGTTTGAATCTTTTATAACAAGAATGTTTCCATGTACTACTTGTGTAACCAAAAGTCAGGATTATTTTAGGAAAACAATAAAACATTTTATTTAAAGAAAAGCAAAAGAAATCTTTTTTTTTTTTTCCTGACAGAGGATTTTTCCTTAAATATAGGTACAAATAAAAGCAACTTAAAAATTTTGCTTAGGAAAACATTACAAAAAATTAAACAGGCCTGCCTAATGACCACTGATTAATTCTCATTAATGATTATATAATACTCTAAAATTTAGAAATTGCACTTTACATGCATGATCATGTTTATTAATTTAATGATGAGATAAATTTCACCATCATCATTTTATAGACGAGGAAACGGAAACTCAGGTGTGGCAAATCATTTGGCTAATATCATCCAGGTAGTAAGTGGCAGGGCCAGAATTTGACCCAGATTCTGATTCCAAAGCTCAGGTGTCAGCCACCACATTCCCTCAATTCAAGGAGATGCAGCTCAGAGAAATTGATTAACCAAATCTGACTAGAGAAATTAAACGACCCAATCTAGACAATTAATGATCTTGTAAAGTTTAATGGGTTTATTTGAAACAATTATATATGAAATAGTAATATTTTATCCTGCTTAGGAGGTCTCTAATAACTGCCTTCCACTCTTTCTGGTGATCCTTTCTTTAATTAGAAGAACCAGCAATAGGAGAAAATGACCTAAGTGTCCTTGAATCCCATCTCATGCTCACAGTTGTATCACATTTAAGGTCCAATTCATTGTTCATTCACTTGTTCCACAAACGTATATTGATTTCTCAATATGTTGCTGACTGTGTGCATAGGAAATGGTGTCAGGGAGAGGACTGAGGCATCGTCCTTGCTTTTGGGGAACCCAAATCCCCGAGGAAATAGGTAGAAAAGAATAACCCCATGTAAAAGAAAGGAGAGCAACAGCAGAAGATGTGCTGAGCCGAAGTGGTTCTCAACCAGGAGTGACTGTGCCACTCAGGGGATGTTCAACAATATCTGGAGACATGTCAGTTGTCACAACTTGGCAGGGGTGGGGCGGGGTAGCATGTAGTGAGTAGATGGTGGAGATGCTGCCAAATATCCTACAATGCACACGACAGCCTCCGCAGCATGATGATCTGGCCCCAAATGCTAATAGTGCCAAGGTTTAGAAGTCCTTTGCTGAGGCATATGGCTCTTTCTAGATTTTAAATGGGGAAATTTATACCAGCTAAACTAGAGAATTTACAATTCCATGATAATGAATGGATTAAAAATATAAGTAATCTGCTCTTAAAGAAATGCTCTCCTCCTATTTTTATCGTTCTGTGAGATTAAGACACAATATAACTTTCCTAAAAGTGTGCTAATAATACATAATTAGAAAGGGTGGAGGATTCTCTACTTTTAAGGGAATGAAGTCCCATTCTTCTGCCCCACCCTTGGCCAAGTTCTCATCACCTCTCCCTCCCCAGACTGCTGCACACCAAGATAAGATTTCCCCAGATCAGCCCTCTTAACAAATCCCCACCGTGTTGGGGATAACTTTCAACCTTGCTTCGACACCTACGAGATGCCCACCTCACACCTCATCCCGTTTCACTCTGATCCCTATGTTCTTTTCCCAACTCAGAGGCTTCACACATTCCATTTCCTCTAATTGGAAATTTCCCCCCAGCACTAAATCCTTGTGTTTCATATTGTGACTTAAATATCATGCCCTAGAAAAGGCTTTCCCTAACTTCCCATTTCCTTTTATGTCCCGGTTCCTTATCTACTCTCCATCTTTGTCCACTCTGCTCTTTGCCCCATAACCCCCGTGCGTCTGTAAGACTTAACACCCTTGCTAGTTGGCTCCTGGTTGGATTCGGCTAATAGAAAGCATCAGTAAGAGATCTGAGGGCTGGAGGAGATACACATTTGGGTATTCCCATCCCCTTTCCTATTTGGGTACCATTCTGGGAGGAACTTCCTCCTACTAGGAACAGAGCTCCAGCTCTCATTAAGCCCTGGTGCCACATTCTGCCCCCTTGTCTCTCCAGCTGATGCTACCCTCTGGTTAAGCTGGCATCTCACCTGTGTTCTTTTAACCCTCACCCATTTCTAGAAGTAACCCCTTCATTAACAAACTTTCATTTGAATCGTTTAAAGTGAATTTTGTTTCTGGCCAGCACCTTGACATTTACGCTCCTCAGTCTAAATTAGTATAGATTCTTTGCATTCTTCTTCATATACATTCTTCTGCAGCCCTCGATCATTTTTCTCCTGAGCTCTTATCATAGTTTATAAATGTGTGTATGTGTGTTTATATTTTAATTCTTCGTGTAATATCTATTATCTGAGCAAGCACAATTCTGTATGTTCCACAGAGATCATGGCTGTTTCGTCAATGATAGTTGAATGGATGGATTCAAAGGGCAGACAATGTCATTACTGAGGATAGACACCTGAATTTAAATGAAAGAAATCATTATTGAAAGACAGTATTAATCTAAAAATTGGTGGATGATGAAAATGACATATGTGAAAGAAAATGCTTGAAGCTTTAAGTACATGCCTGCATGGATTCAACTGACATGTGTTCAGCACCTTGCAGTACCACTTTCCTCATTAGGCATTAAGAGTAGAGGCCTGAAAAGGAAACAGGTTCTTTCCTCAAAGGCTCACAGGCCAGTGAGCAAGATAGAAATGTAAAGATAATAGGGCATTTGAGAGACTTAATCCAGGAGCACATTGGGGTCCAGAAAATGATTGCTATCAAAGGGGGAAGATTTACAAGGGAGGCATCTAGAAATTAAAAAAAAAAAACAGCATGTTTCAATTTTGTTCAGAAAACACAGGGCTAATACAACTGTAAATTATTGTCCTTCAACTTCATGGAGGAAAAAATGAAGGAACATCCAAGCCAAATAGGTTGCTTTGGGCGGGAATGTCTCAGCCCAGATATAAGGGTTCAGTTGGCACCGGCGGGCAAAGAAGCAAGAACGTGAAACTTGCTCAGGTTTTACTGTAAGAATCTGGACATGTGGGTCCTGATTATAATGGGCCAAGTGGAGCAATTGTGGAGGCCTCCAGCTAGAGTTACTAGGAAACCTGCCTTTTCTGAGTTCACGAAGGTTTAAGTCATTCACCTGCTGTCAAGGTTGATACACATGTGTATGCCACTGGGTGGTATGTATGAGTGTGTGTGATTATAATATGACATTTATAACCCTCAAGGTAACAGTTATGTTCAACGACATTCTTTCTGTCTTGAAATATTAAGAAATATTCTAACATCTTTTTTTCATTGAAATAATATTTTTTTACCTTCCTGTGTGGAGGAAAACAGTTATTTCAACAGATGCTTTTATCACCTTCATGATTTTGGCGATGAGTTGCCCCAGCCCAAAGAGGTCACAATGAATTACAAATCATTCTGATTAGAACCAAATAAACACTGAGGTTCTGTCCTCAGTCACACATTAGATTGGGGTCAGCAAGCTTTTGTTACAAAGGGCAGCTAGTAAATATTTTAGGCTTTGTGAGCCATATAGTCTCTCTTGCGACAACTCCACATTGTCATAAAGTTAAAGCAGCCATAGACAATATGTAAATGATGGGCACAGCCATGTTCCAATCAAACTGTTTACAAAAATAGATGGCGAGCCAGGTTTGGTTCATGGGCTGTAGGTTGCCAGTGCCGCAGCAGACTATAGGGAAGGAAAGGGAAAAAATGTACTGAGAACAAGGGCGACAGCTCCAAAGAAAGTGGGAAAAATAAAATCAGTGATTTAAACACTGCAATGGTACCAAGAGGAGAATATTCTAATTGTAAGCTATACTAAGGTAATGACAATAAGTCAATCAACTATGACTAACTGAGCACGTATTCTGTCCGGTGGTAAAATAAAACGTATTGGTAAAATTTCTTATCAACTATAACTACTATGCAGAAAATTATAAATTTTGAAAAACATAAATAGATATACAGCTCAGAAATAGGACCTAACTCTAACATGGAGGAAGCCAGACACACAAGGCCACATGTTGTATCATCCCACTTATATGAAAGGTCCAGAATAGGCAAATCCATAGAGAGGGAAATTAGATTACTGGTTGTCAAGGGCTGGAGAGGAGGAAATGGGGAGTGACTGCTCCTGGGCACAGGGTTTCTTTGGGGGGTGATGAAAATGTCCTGAATTAGACAGTGGTGATGGTTGCACAACTCTATGAATGTACTAAAAGCCGCTGAATCGCACACTTTAAAAGGATGAACTTTATGGAATACGAATTATATCTCAATTTTTAAAAAGAGACTAGGACATTCTCATACAATGCTTCCATCTTTCTGGAAGGCAATTTGAGGCAATACATATTAAAATTCCTACAAATGTGGAAAGCAAAAGAGAAACACGAGCTGAGAAGATGTGGAAATAGAAGAGCAGCAAAAAAATAATTAAAAAATAAGCAATTCAGCAACTGAGATGTTCCATATATGTCAATGTGAACACAAAAGGGGTTCCATCCTGTCTTGAGAGTAATTTAAAGGTAACACTTTCCTTTTCCACATCCCTGGAAAATGGCCCTCGCTACTTGATCTGTTTATAAGAGTGAACAACAGATTTGCACGGACATAAAATTATTATCACTGGGCACCAGGCCAGGATCTTTTTATATTTGCTGATCCCCCCCCCAAAGTTCTGCCGATTATGCATTATAAATCCCATTTTACAGATGAACAAACTGGTGTCAAAAGCCATGGTCTTTCCCCCATCCCTCCTGATCTCACGGATCTCACATGGATGTTTCCTCTAGCAGAAGGTGGTTGTCAACCTGCACCTGACTCCCTGAATGTCCCTCAGCTGGATTCTTTCCCTGAAAGCAGTCTCTCAACTGGTCTCCCTGCTCTTTCTACCTGCAACTGCCAGAAAGACCTATTTAGAACTTCAATCAGTTCATGCACGCCCCATGCTTTAAAAAGGCCAAGCCCCTCGCCCAGATTTAGCATGGACTACGTGCCTCAGCTCATTGGCTATCATGTGTACTGCATCTTGCCCTTGCCCTTGTCCTTGCCCTTCTTGTACCAGTCTTTGGGTGCTCCTTCACATCAAGCCTTAGAGGCATACTCTGGTCCCCCTGTCTGGAATGCCCTTCACATGGCTGACTGCTTACTCAGGCCACCTCCTACAGAGGCTGTCCTTGTCTACTGTCCTAAAGTAACAATAATTCACACTCTTTTTATCTTCTGCCAAGCTCTTACCATCTGATATTTCCCCCTCCTTTCCTCACTCTCTCCTCCTCTCCTTTCTTCTTTCCTCCCTCCCTTCCTCCTCTCCATCCACTGGAAATATAAGCTCTATGAGAATACAAACTCTGTGCTGTTCACTGAAGGATCAACTGCCCCAGCCCATTTTAGGCACTCAATATTTGTTGAAAGAATTAATGAATGTGGATGAAATTGGAAGGTCTATGTTTAGCTAAATGATTAAAGATCTAAATCCAACAGCATAGTCTTGGCTCTGCAGAGGGTACCCAATAAATGGAGTTCTAATGACCACAGACTTCAGATGGTCCTAACCAATACTTGACCATTTACAACTGCCCAACCCAAAGTTCCATGTCTAAGACAAGTTTCTGCCTGGAGAGAGTTTTTATTACCTACTCATCAAGCCCTGAATCATTGGTTACAGGGCAAGTGCTAATGTAGTCATAATTATATTGGTGTGAACCATTGTCATAGATATTAGCAACATAGACAGGATTTAGAGAAACAGCTGCTCCCAACAAGATCAACCGTCGCTAGAAACCAGTCAGCAGGCTCAGAGCTAAGGAACTTGAACTGAGTGACTGAAGGTGACACACCCTATAAATCACAGAGTAAAATGACAGCTTGCACAGTACCTCAGAGTAACAAACTCACTATCCAGAGAGCAATGCATTTTGGGGAAATCTACAATGAAGACATGGGATACCACTTTCCCTGAAAGGTGATTCCATTTATTTTCTGTTTTGAATCCAAGCATAAAATGAGTGTAAACTTTAGTGTGGTTGCTTTTCTTTCTTTTCTCTTTGGAAGCAGATCAAGAAACAAGAAGGGACATGACTTCATTATAAATTCAGCACTTACCTAGGGTTTTTTTTTCCTTTTTAATCTTTGAAATAACAGTTGATCCATTAAGAGACTGGAAGGTGAAAAATGTCAAGCCTTTGACCTTTTCTTAATTCACACACATACTGAGCCAATGAAACATACCCACCTACCTACCCACTCCATCCCCTCACAAGTCTCACAATTAGTACTTTCCATGAACTCAGTGATGATTCTAAAGCAAGATTTCTCAGCCTAGGCATGACCGACATCTTAGATCACATCATCCTTTGTGGCAGGGACTGTCCTATGCACTGTAGGATGTTTAGATGCCAGAAGCACCCACCCATCAGCTGTGACAACCAAAAATGCCTCCAGACGCTGTCAGTGCTCCCCGGTAGGCAAAACCAGGTTGAAAACACTGTTCAAGATATTGTACATTAAAAAAAAACTCAAAGAGAAAAGATCAGCTAATACTCTCTAATTGCTTTCCTCTTTTAACATATGCGCTGACATTTTATTTTTGGACACTATAAACGTGTCAATCCAGAATGTACACGTTGCCCCTGTATTATTAGTTGCTCTGTTTGAGTTGATGTTTCTCAGCATCTTTCTGAAATGCCATACGGCCAGGACTGCTTTTGTAGGAAGACTCCCTGAAATTCAATGCAGGATTTTATGCCTTCATCAAGAATTGTATGCCAAGATTACACTTTTTAAAAAAACCAGGACCTATAAATGCCTCTGAGACTCAGCAATACTTGCAGTCGGTGGAAGGATCTTAAAACTGGTTTCAAACCAGACATTTAAAGATCATAATATTTGTATGAAGAGCTCTTTAAAGGGAAAGAAGAGGGCTGGTTTTAGTTTGAAACCAATGAAAAAACAAGTCGTTTGTCTCTGCCTTTTGCTAAAATAACTAACCTTTCTTAATGATGATGTATTTAGATTAACAACAGAAAGAACACTAGCCCTGGTATCGGCCTTACAAGATTTTACAATTCTGCAAAGGCCATTAATCACAATCTATAAAGACAACCGAAAGAAAATGTGTTCCAACTGCCTCATTCCTTCTCTTGGTTATAATCCAAGAGTAAATCCTCCAAGTCTAAATCTCAATACCCATAAACTTCTTATCTGCTGTACTCGGTAAAAGCCATCAACCAAATCTCCACACAATGGTTTTCCCATGGAGGAATAGGCTGTGAGTTTGTTCACCAAGAGGCACTAGGTGGGAAGGAAGAAAAAGAATAAGAATTCTAACTCAAATCTTCCTTGGCCTTCTAAGTGTGAAACTGACACAGATTTAGAAAAAAGCTTTTCTTTGGGGTTTTCATCAATTTGATTATTTGCCCAGGAATAATTTATTCTAATTGAAAAGTGCACTTTAAAACCTGTCTACAATCATACATGGATTATTTCACATTACACGGGAAGCTGACCAACATAACACTCCTATGGCTTAGTCATAGCATTGTGTGATTTTGTTTGCTTTCACCATTTTCTTGTAAAATATTCTAGGGTTATGGATTTATCACCAGATGCATATGTGGCATGAATGGCACATATTTTTTCAAATGGTATAATTTCTGTTTACAGAGAGACATAAAGACAATTAGTACCCATTTTTATCTCTCTCTTCTTTCTGGTGAGTTCATGAGTCGCTTTGTGCGAGCTCTGCTATTTTCTTTGGGCTGAAGAGAACAACATTTGACGTAGTCCATCTCAATCTACCTCGTGGTTTTGCTTTAAGCTCTCTGTGAGCAGCTTACATCTTGTGATCTATTTAATATCTTACCTTTCTTATTAACGAAACCAAAACTAGGCCACGTCCAAGGTGATCAGCTGGAAAGAATGCGGCTCATCCAAGAGGGCGGGTGTGTACCCAGCATTCTTCTCTATTAAGCGTGTGACTCGCCACAGATGTGGGGTGTGTGGAAAGTCTGGGCTCCCAGTCTAACTCTCGATTAGGGAACTTTTGAGCTTTTATTAAAAAAAAAAAACTTAAATACCCTTCCTTTCTGCAGGTCTCCTCCCATCGACTAGTTCGATAGCCGCTCAGGGGAGGGGAGCATACTGACATGATGGATACAGTTTTGGAGAACTCGAAAATGCTTCCAAATAATCTATACATAATTTCTGAAACAACGATTGTAAAAAATGAACATCTTCCAGTTATACGTCAAAGAAATGAATGATCTGAATACTACTTAAATAAAGCATGATGCTGTTTTTCCTCTCATCCCCCGATAGATGCGATGAAGATACAATCTATCAGTAGAGCCTCTTTGCAGAAATTTGGTCACTCATTTTAAGGTGACGTAATATTGAATCCATTCAAACTACTACACAGTGACTGTCTTGGAGGGCCGGGCATTCACTGTATTGTAGCTCCTATTTTCAGATGTAAAAGACGATTTCAAAGCTAACTTTAAAAAGCATGAGGACAGTTGGAGTTGTATTGAGAGTGAGGCTTAATACATCAGGTCTGCGCAGTAGAGCACTCACCTTCGGCTCGCCTAAGTGCTCACAGAGCCATCCGCGATGCCTAACAATCCCTCTGTAGTCTCCAATGCTGATATTAGCTCCCTTTACGAAAAGAGCCGAACTGACCTTCAACACCAGAATAGAAACCCTGCAATGAGCACTACTGTTTGCATTGTTTAATTTAGTCCTCTAATCATTGTATAGCATAGCTGCAACTTCTCTCATTTTGCTGAGAGGTTAAGAAATTTGCTGGAGTCATGTAGCCAGCTAGGGCTGAGGCAGGCCTTGGAGCCGACTTGGTCCAAGCATATCGTCAATGCTTTTCCCGCTGTCCTTGGAAGAGGAAGTCATCGCCCTGAGGTGGAGAGCTACTGGCTCTCGTTGCAAGGACATGCTGAATGGAACCACTGAAATGAGATCCAGGAATTGCTGGATAGCTTTTTCTACACCCCCGATGCCACATCGGATGCACGTCTGATAGGCCACTAAACCGTTAAGGGCATTACCAGACAGTATGAGTACTTGTTACTAAGTCTCATTCCTATATGTTAGTCCCTCTATGAGACAAACAAATACACAAAAACCCCATGCTTGATGCATTGCTACTCCTTCAAAATCTCACCAGGGCGGTCCAGTCAATCCCACTTTCTTCCCAGCCTTTGCCATTAGCTGTCCCTTATTCTGCCAGCTCTTTAAATGGACAGAGGGCAGGCCCTGAGCATGGGGCTAACCTTTGAAAGCATCTTCAAGTACAGTAACAGAGCTGCAAACCAGGGCTCTGTCCTCTGAAACAGTACCTGCTCTATCATTGCCGATGCCTAGGCTACAGCCAGTATGGCAGGGTGTTGCCTCAGCAGCAGGCTTTGCTGATAGGGCCTGGCCAGCTGTGGCTATGACCTGTAGAACTCCTCGTAGGCTCCTTTTAGAGCAACGATTCTCTGCAGCTCCCCTCCCCACGATGCGTTCCCTCACCTTGCATTAAAACATGCCTTGACTCGTCTGTCTTGTTCACGGGGCTTGGAGACCCTCCAAAACCTAAACACTGCTCATGTTTGGATTGCCTAGGGGTCTGGCAACTGTGCCCGGCACACGCTGGTCTCCCTCTCCCCTTCCCTCTCCTACTTTGGTTTATATCCCCTGAAAGTTCTCATCTGAATAATTGAAATATCACTGATTCAAGTACCGACCCAGCTTTACAACAGCAATTTACCATTTTGATTCCTCACTCTACTTTGCTTCTACTATTGATTTACGTTCCTTTCAAATTCTAGGGCGAGTCAGAAAGGTGAAGAAGAAACATTACAGACTTTGAAGTCGCTAGCCAGCTATGGGGTGAGGGGAGTCTTTGATCACTATGAGCTTATGAGGGTCCTCATTCGTATTTCTAAGGAAAGAGTTGAGTTAGGGAGAAGGGAGGGAAGGGAAGAAAGGGAAGGAAGGAAAAGAAAAGGGAAGGAAGGAAAGAAGAAAGCAAGAAACTCAGTTGTATATGGTCGTTGTGGGAATTTTAGCCTGTGTTTTGTCTGGTGTTTCATTGTCTTTTAGTAGGCAGCTATCTGTTTTTGTGTTCCTGAGTCTAACCTTGAATACTGTAGGGCCAAATAGAAGACACACCACATATTGAAATAAGAGAAGATATGACTTTGACTTATTGTCACCGTGATGGTATTTGTAGGTGAATTTTTTCTTGTTGTTGAATCTCATTGGAACTTCGATTTATAAAGTGAATCCATATTACATTGAGTTGTTATTGGTATTAGAATCAACCTTCCACGATGTCTAACATTAGCAAGCAGCACTGAGTTTAGGACATCAGATCAACACGGCATTGCGGGACAAGCTTCTTTAAACCCCTTTCACCCACCAGGCCACCATATTGAGCAACAGAAGTTTTAGAAATCGCTTGATTTAACCAGGCTGGGGTTAGAGAGGATTCCGACCTAAGTTGAGGTTTAAAAACTAGGGGATGGCTGAGTCATTCCCTTGGGAACCATTTTGATATCCTGGCTGCTTAGGCTAGCTCTGTTGGCCTTAGCTTCATCAGCAGGGAACAGTCCTTTACATTCGAAAGTTTCCACATTTTACAGAGCTTTTATTTTTTAATACAGGGATAGTCAAGACTCAAATTCAAAAGAAAATTCTGGCTCAATTACATTAGAATATGAGAAATTATGTTATTTCCCTTGGCTTTAAAAATTAGTCAAAGCTCCTTTGGAATTTTAAAAATTCCTCCTTTTTGTTTTATTTTGTTTCTCTCTTCATTTATAGATTGGCCTTGATGTTCAATATCAGTTCCTTTGTATAAATATTGGAAGTGACAATTTATGTTTGATGATTTCTCTACTAATGGGAAATGGCAGCTCTAAACTTTATTAACAAAGATGCAGAAATGCATGCCTTTCTGTTCTGAGGTTAACACTTATTATATTAAGTTATGCTCCATCAGCAGTATTTCTTAGTACTTATAACACAGCCTTTGGCATTAAGTAGCCCTGAGTTCGAATTCTGAACAATTCATTTCCTAACCAAGCAGCCTTAACCTCCCTGACTCTCAGCTTTATAATCTGTAAATGGGGATAAAGAAAAAGTCCTTGAGATTGAGGTTTCCTTATCAATTAAATGACATAATGAAATTAAAATGTTTATATTATGCTTGGCACATAATAAGTGGCTATATGACACTCTAAAGATTTTCTTCTAGTTTTTTGGTTTTCTACAATTTGAATATAATATAGCTAGGTATAGACTTTTACTACTCATCCTGCTTTGTGTTCTATGCACTTCCTTGATTTGTGGTTTGGTTTCTGTAATTAATAGTGGACAATTCTCAGCTGTTGTTACTCAATTATTTTTTTCTGCGCCTTTCTCTCTTCTTCTTCTGGTATTCCCATTTATGTGTACACCTTTAGTAACTGTCTCATAGTCCTCGAATATCATGCTCCCTTTTTTCATTCTTTTTTTCCTCTTCGCATTTCTTCTGGGGAAGTTTGTATTGGCATATTTTTCAGTTCACTGATTCTTTCCTTGGCCATGCACAGTCTACTAATGAGCCCATCAAAGGCATTCTTCATTTCCGTCACGGTATTTTTGATTTCCAGCATTTTCTTCTGATTCTTTCTCAGAGTTTCCATTTCTCCGTTTGTTACCCATCTATTCTTGCATGTTGTCCATTTTTCCATTAGAGCCGTTAGCATATTAATCATAATTATTTTCAATTCCTGACCCGATAATTCCGGAATCTCTACCATATCTGAGTCTGGCTCTGATTCTTGCTTTGTCTCTTCAGACTGTGCTTTTTCTTGCTCTTTGGCATACTTGGTAATTTTTGTCCAAAGTTGGACATGATATACTGAGTAACAGGAAATGTTTTATGTTGCCTCATCTAGGCGTTAGGCTGTCCTTGGTGGTTGTTTAGCTGTAGGTATCAGAGGTTTCAATTTCCTCCATTACCCTTGTTTTGTTTTTCTCTTGTGTCATCTTCGTGTTTCCCTAGAAACTCCTTCTTCAATAGAGTCAGGTCATTGTAGTCATGTCACTTGTAGGAGCCCTGTTAATGTGCAGTGTGGATAGGGGAAGGGAAATACTCTCTAAGCCTACGATTAGTTCTAGTTTTTGGTATGCCTGCGTCCCTGGGCTGTAACCTTCACAAGTGCATCTCAGCTTTAAGTTTTCCCCTTGGGTAAGACAAGAAGGCTAGAGGGGACGGGAATTAGGTAATTTCCCTTCTCTCAAATCAGATATGGCTCTGGTAAACACTTTTTTCCCTTGCTGTGGAGAATGCTCTGGGTTTGTTTCAAAATAGTTACTTTTCCTATGGGCTTATTTCAAAATGGCTACTTATGTAATTTCAAAATGGTTACTTTTCTTCTCACCCTGCCCAAGAACTAGGGAATTTTTCTCTGATTTTCACCATGAGAATTTGGTGGGAATCCTAGCGGGTGAAACTCACAGAGACGTGGGGCTCCCACATCGACTGAGCCCACAGCAGCTGTTATCTCTCAAGCTAGTCCACACATAGCCACTAGCAAGTCATTGAATTCACGTTTCAAGTGTTACTACTACCTGCTGGGTCAAGTGGCTTCTGCTTCAGGTAAACGGACCCATATTTTCTGTATTTGTTTGTCTCTCCAGTTTTGGGATGGACGTTTGTCCCATGAACTCAAATTCTCTGATGGAGCTAAGAAAAGTCAATGATTTTCAGTCTTCAGACTTTTTCTTGTTGAGAGGGCAGAAATGATGGTTTCCAAGCTCTTTACATGTCGGAGTGCATACCAGTTGTTTCTGCTGTTAATGTAATTTAAATTTATGAACAAGTTACACTCTCCTCATCTACAGAGATCTATAAATCTAGAGGTCTGGAACTCCAATTGTCCAAATGTGTCTCTATCATGGCATTCAAGTCCCTCACATTATCAACCAGAATAGATCTTATCATATGAAGCAAATCAGAAATAGGCAAATAACTGCTCCTTTTGGTTACTGCAGTTAATTCTGAAAATATTATTTTCAAGTAATCTAACTAGTAATTAATGATGAAGTTTCAAATGAGGATTACTAAAAATAAGGAAAATGAGGACAACTTAATAATTTTTTCATAAAGCTAAATTTATTTAATATAAATGATTGTTCTTCTAAGGTTACATCCTACTTATGTTTTTTGATGGTAAAATATCTATTTTTATGTAATATTTTGTGTGTAAGAAAGTGTTTGGTTTTTTTTAAAGTTAAGGTCATTAGTGGCAAAATTTAAAGTTGGCAACTCATATCAGTTCCCTGCCATTAAAAAGAATCATATTGGTCCCTGAAATTTAAAGATCTGGAAGGTAATGAATGAGAAATGTGAGGACAAAGCAATATAAAATATCACAGAGAACTGAAGTACAGTAAGGGCTAAAATACTGAGTGGATTTGGCCAAAAAGAGGTCATCAGTGACATTATTGGGGGGCAGTTTTGACAGAGTGATGAGGATGGAGCACAGGATAGATAATTCTCATTTATCTCCAGTCAACTAAACTTGAATGGCCACACGGAAAAGGTACACATTGGCCCATTACACACATGTAGTTGCATTCTGCTGGTTGTTTGGTTGCCATATCTTTAAGACACACAGGGAAGTGGGGTGACATAAAGAAACTAAGTAATTTAAGACATAGCTCAGAAGCAAAAAGAATGACAAACTCCAAAAATACTCATTTGACTCAATCAAAAAAGAATCATTCATCAGCTTTTTTAGCCCCTACCCTCTCTTTCAGTCATGCCAGTATCCTCCCAGATTAGAAACTAGATAAACATCAACATCCAAAACACTCTTCTCTGAGCATCTCTGTGATGGATCAAAGTAACGATCAGGGATGCACATCTCCATCAGCACCAGTGTCATTCCAGTCACGCTCTGCCTGGCCCAGAGTGGGGAAGATACTTGAGACTGGATCTGATGTCCTTTCCAGAGTGTGTGTGTCTAGAACAAAGGTCTCCCACCCAGCAGCCTGACTTGCCCTAGGAGAAGTTGCGTGGGAAGTGCACCCAACTCCCCACTGAACCAATGTGGAGAGTTCATCGCAAGCCAGGGCACTCTGAATTGAACGTTCACTGATGAAGACCTGGCAAGCCGGTCCACCTGCGTTTCCCCAGACTGTATGATTTCAGTGAGAAGGTTGTCTTTATAACCTGAAGGCTGGAAACATTTTAAAACCTGAATCGGCTTATTCTTGGAGACTAGTGCTGAGCCCACTGGATAACATCAATCTGCAGGTTTCCCCCAGCACTGAAGACATATTTCATCCTATAATTGAAAAATAGATTTGATTTATATTCCATTGTGCCAGAGCCTACACTTGGGTCTCCCAGTGGAGAGGTCTGGGCAACAGGGAGATGATCTAGTTTTGAAAAAAGATACTCCGTAGACACCTATGGAGAACACCGCAAAAATGGAGCCAGAGTGATGTTTGATATGAGGCATGGGGAGCCCAGGCATAAAACAGAGCAGCCGGTGGCCTCCCATCCTGGACTAGCATTTGCTGAGTCCCACTACATGCCAGGCACTTGACAATTGAGTTCATTGAATCCCCTCAACATCCCGGAGACTGCGTGTCATGATCTCTATTTTAAAGAAGAGTAAAGAAAGATCAGAAAGGTAGGTAACATAGCTGGCAAATGACTGAATGGTCATTTGAACTTGAACGCATGACCGTCTCGCTTTAAGACCATTTCTTTGCTGCGCTCCACAAGGGACCCTGTTTTCTCTCTCTAAAAGGATGTCTGTTGTCCTATGGGCTGAGTTTGTAAAGTTGTGATGTTTCTGCCAGAAGGGTAGAGGAAACAAGCAAAATAAGCCAATACTGCATGCTATTGACTCAGGTAGTGACACATAGGACATTTTCCTATGGAGTTTATGTTGTGAACTGTTAGCATTCTTTTCCTGATTTTTTTTTTCTCAGGGAATGCCTAGAAACCACATATGTCTTGTCAGGGCTACCTCAGGAAACCCAAATGACAATGGGAAGCCCTTCCAGACTAGCAAAGCCTGGGCAATTATTCCGGGAGCGCAGAGGTGGACAGACGTTTGCCGTAAAGGGCCAGATAGTCAATGTTTTAGGCTTTATGAGTCAGGCAGGCTCTGTCATAACTACTCAACTGTGCTGTTGTAGCTAAAAGCTGCCATAGACAATACAGAAATGAATGAGGGAGGCCGTGTGCCGATAACACTGTTTAGGGAGACAAGTTTGAATTTCACATTGTTTTCGCTTGTCACAAAATATTACTCTTCTTTTGAAATTGTTTTGAATTAAAAAATGTAAAAATCATCCTTAGCTTCCGAGCTGTGCAAAAGGGGGTGACAACCAGGATTTTGGCCCATGGGCCAGTGTTTAACAATCCCTGCTGCAGAGGATCATACTTTATTTTTTCATATATGTTCAATAGTTTACTTTCAGAAAGTTTACAGAAGTAGAAGAGAAGCTCCATTGATAAATAATTAGTGAAAATGACTGATTTATGATTTAACATGATATTTTAAATCATATGAAGACTAGTTTTTGGTTACTAGGATGACTCATAAAAAACCAAGTTCTGTATTACTTAAAAAAAACATTTTAATTAAATTTTTATGGTAATAATTATAGATTTGCATGCAGTTGTATGAAAGAACACAAAGAAACCTTTGTACCCCTTGTCTAATTTCCCTCTTGGTTAAGGTTATAAAACTATAGTGTGCTATCACGAGTGGGATATAGACATTGATACAATCTACTGAGCTTATTCGGATTTTCTCAGTTTGACTTGTACTAATGTGTGTATGTGCATGTGTGTATGTGTATTTAGTTCTATACAATTTTGTCGCATAAGCGGACTTGTTTATCTACCACCGGGATCAAGATACAGAAGAGTTCCATCACCACAGGGATTCCTTGTGTCACTCTTTCACTATATCTGCCCCTCTCCTTCCCCCCATTCCTGACCCCTCGCAACCACTAATCTGTTCTTCATTTCTAAAACTTTATTATCCCAAGAATGTTATGTAAATGGAATCATATACTATATAACCTTTTGGGATTGGCTTTTCCGACTCAGAACGACTCCCTGGAGATTCATCCGGGTGGTTAAATGTAGCAATAGTTCATTCCTTTCTACTGCTGTGTAGTATTCCATGGCATAGATGTACCACAGCTTATTTAACCCTTGACCTGTGGAAAGGCATTTGGGTTCTTTCTAGGTTCAGGCTAAAAAGCTTTTATGAATGTTCATGTATGACTACTTGTGTGACTATTTCATTCTGTGGGATAAATGTCTAAGAGTACAGTTTCTGGGCTATATGGTAATTTTATACTTATAGCTTAAAAAATTTCCCTTTATCCATATTTCAAAATAAGCACTTTTAACATCATCACAAAAATACTCGATAAAAATGGTTAAGGAGGTACAACTAGCAGTTGATATATGGTCACGGGGATGGGGAGCAAGGCATAGGGAATGCAGTCCGCAGTAATGGAATGGCCAGGTAGAGAGCCAGAGGAGAGAAAGAGCAATCGGCAGATCGTTTTATAAACTATATACACGTCTAACCAATGTACTATATATTTGAGACTAATAAAATAAAATTTTTTAAAAATGCCATGGTAAAGGCCCTTTAAAAATCTCCGGCCATCATGCATTCTCATTTTGTAGACCCGAGAACTCCAGGCTAAAGACCTTAACTGACTCCAAAGGGTCACGAGTTAAGAACAGTCAGTACGAGGTGAGCCAGGACGAGAAATCACTTCTGTCTCGCCATTTACTGCTCTCATCCTCTCACACCATACCAGTAAAATTACAGATGGAAACAGCCAAAGACAGGGTGTTTCTCTTCACAGGAAAAAGGCCATGGTTTACTTGAGTCTTAGGGACATCGTGAGCTCACATCCATCTATCTGTCCTTGCCACAGCCTCCCCGACGAGGTCTTGTGTGGCTTCTCCACTCCAAACTTGATACGGCTCATGGTGAGAGCCAATGATCAGGGACAGCAAAGTGCAAACATGCAAACGATGTTTAATAATTCTCTCGAGTGGGTATGGGAACCGGAAACTCTAAAGCTCTGTGACTACGGGAAACAAACCCTTTTCATCAGGCCCCTGGGGGCTGTGCGGTTGTATGGTTAACAAGTTCACTATGCTCACTACAGAGGATTGAACTAGTTTTGATAAGTTACAAGTTCTCAAATCTAAAACTTTACCAGACAAGTTCTGAGGTCCTGAAGAGTCCAAAGAAGAATTTACTTCATTTCTATATTAGATTGGGCAATTTTTTCCCACTCCGCTGGCGATGACCTGAAGCACAGATTTCCCCATCATCTTTTGCTCCCTTCAGAATCTTGGAGACATTGCAACAACGCGGCCACATCTTAAATCCGGTCTACCCAGCATAGGGCCTTAGGGCCGGCAGCACCAGCATCACCTGCAAACTTGTCAGAAATGCACACTCTTGGGCCCCACCCAAGACTGAGAGAAGCAGAATTTTTGCAGGTGGGGCCCAGTAATCTGCTTCTTTACTCGCTCTCATCTGGAAATTCTGAAACTCACTAAAGCTTGAGCAATATCTTCAACCACTGCAGAACTATTTCAAGTAGACAATGGAAATGTAAGTCATAGCTTGCAAATAAGTTGGGGAAAAAAAGCCAGCAAAACTGTGTCAGTCCTTTTCTGTCAATTACGCAATCTTTATGAGGTCAGTATTGATATAAGCATAAGCCAGAGTTGTTATTTCTGACATTCAACAGATCATAGCTTTCTTCACACTTGCTATATTTAAGTTATGTTTCTAATGAAAATGTTGAGTTTGTGCTTCTACTTAGCACCTATTTAAAATTCTTTATCAAACTGTAATTTCCTTGAGGGCAGGAGACATGTGTCTCCATAGGCTAATAAATAGGTGCCTAATAAATGGTAGTTGAACAAATGAATGGCTTGTGTTTTATATTGCAGCTGCTTCGTCTTCTACTGAACTGCACACTTTAAGGTTGTACAAGATGCTGAATTCCCCAAAATCTTCTATCTTAAGTATCCAGCAGATTTCCCCGAACACAACAGGTTCATAAAAATTGTTAAATGAACAATAAAAACTAACTAAATTGCATCTTTAGTGCTACTGCATAGACTCCAAATAATTTTACTATGGATATCATTTCCATGTGCCTGTGGAAAAAACTCATTTTGAATATTGTTGAACAAATATTACCTACAAAAGAACACTTGAGCATGTCTGGGGAGGCTGTGAGTAAACAAAGGCATCCGTGACAAAGGTACCTTCTTTCAGAAGAGGCCCTCATGAGACAATAAAGGAGAAAACAAGCAATGGAGACCGAGCCAGGGGAACTGGCAGACCCCAGCTTGTTTCTACCACAATTTTTCTAGTTAAGAAACCAAACGACAGTCTCACCAGACAATCCAAATTCTGACATTAAGGAAGAAGGGCTGTTTCAAGGCCTTTGGTGTTGAGCTTTTGGGTTTTTCTGCTTTGCTGGTTATTCTGTAAGACTGAGAGTGACTGACACTTGCAGAGAAAGGTGCTCTGACAGATAAGCACTCTTGTAGGATCACATATGTGTGAAGGAAAAGCCAATGTCTTTACCTATGGCTCTGAGATAACTTAGCAAGGAAGACCCATGAGCTTGTATTATCCCATAGCTCATTCGAGGGTCAGGAAATCCTACGTGGTCTCCTCAGTGGTCTTTGTTATAAAACACTACACAGGGATACAATTTTGTAATCTACCTTTCAGTAAAACAAGTGAATAAATTCCTCATCTGTGCCTTGGAATCTAAGAGGAGGAAAAGTAAAAGTAAGTGTTTATGGTAAGTAGACTTTAGCAGTCAAGTACTCTGGAAAACTCCGACAAATAGTCATAATGTTAGGATGGCTTTGACATGGTTTTTTTTTTCCCCATCAAAAGAACATTTCCTTGAGATTGACAGGAATAGGAAAGTGCAATGGATGCTAATTTCTTTCATTCAACACTACTGCCATATTTGCATATTTATAGAAAAGAATTTCGTTGTTCATTAGCGTTTGTGCCCCTTGAAATGTGTCTTCAGGACATGTATATTTTTAAAAAGACTAACATGTTTCTGACCCAAGAGGAAATACAAAACCAGTCAGGATAAAACACCATCTTCCAAACAAATTTTAACTTTGTATTTAATTTGTTCAAGCATTTCACAGAGAATTTGTCTTCAGGCAAAATTCTTAAAAGCTAGTTTTGAGCCAACATACGTTACAATGGTTGCTTGCAATCACTAAATATTTGAGTACCATTAGTTCAAATTTGAGTAAAACATGAGTAATGTTTTACATGCAAAGCCCTAGGCTGACGGTATCTCGGAAACATTCTTTAAGGGTATAAAGCTGTCATTGTGAACTGAATGGACAGGGTGATAATGAATGTCCACCTCGGCTCTGGCAGGTCACTGTCTCGACATGCTATCAATCCTTTTCAATCGCTATATTAACAAAGAGATCCTAAGTCCACCTATGTCTACAGACCTCTGAAGGAAGTCTAAACAATTTTGAGTGATTTGGAGTAAAAGCGGTATTAACCAACAAATTCAAAAGCTTTTTAGTGGGTACCCTCTCCTCCAGAGGCAGAGTGTTTTGTATGATTCACCTTTCAGAGTGACAGTTCCATACCTCACATATTCGTCAAGTATCGGGCCATCACTCTCAAGGAACTTCGTGGGGATGGCACTTGCCAGCACTTATTGAGCGCTTACTCTATGCAGAATACTGCACGTACATCTTCGAATCTACTCTTAGCAAATGACCCTGGAAGGCAGGTGGTAAAAGAAACCATGGTCATGGAGCTAGGTATTCAGAACAAGAAGCCCTGCTAGCCAGTGGCATGGGAGAAATTCTAATTCAGGTCTGCATGGCTCAGAATTTGTGCTCCAAATACCTAAGCCAGTCTGCACCTCCTTAAAGGACATTAAACAGCTAGTGGTGGTGGCTGTGGAAAACTGATTGTCATGAAAACAAAGTGAGTTCCTTTATACATCGTTCCTAGTTAGGATGGGAAGCAGCACACATTAGTTTTATTTTGGTTTATTTGTGGGGTAATAATTTGCATCATGTGAGTATCTGAGTGTGTGTGTCAGAGAGAGAGGGAGAGGGAGAGAGAGAGAGAACACACTTAGAAATATTGAAAAGTTCCAAGAGCACTCACTGATCTAGTCTTTTCAACTAATTAAATGAAATTAATTTGAACTGTAACATATTTCCCTTACATATCTCCATTTGCGACTTATGGACCACTATATTCTTTCCTTAAACACCACACTGTAGGTCTTATGTTTATCTCGTGTCATGGCCTCAGATTTGTCCGCCCAGTTCTTTTCCTCGTCTCAGTCAGGAGGCAGTGGGTGTGCTTCTCCCTACCACTAATTGCTCCCCTTTGGTACACACTCATTTCCCTCCTTCCATTTTCATAAAGTCAATATTTGGAACCCAGAGAGAGTAAGAAACAAATAGATGTTATGTGGAAATAAATCATTTAGAACCTAACATTTCCACATTTGCTCTGTCTGGTCTCTCGGGGTTCTCAATTAGTCTTTGTCTTAATTCTTTGGCAAATTTCAGGAACTCTCATGATCCTCAAATTATCATCTTCCAGTATTCTTCCTTTGGGAATTCAATGGAAGCTTCCAGCCTCCAAGCAATCCTAGGATCTGAGTAAGAGCCATAGTTTCTGGAATATCATGAGAGTACTCTTCTAGACTGTCTGTTTTGTAACATTCTACAAGTTAAAGGACACAGTATGTGTCCCAAGCCTTTCTAATCAGTGGGCTAAGAAGACACATTCTACTATTCATTATATGTTTTGCCAATCTTTTCTCATAACTGGGATCATGGGTTTTGTTTTCCCATAGGTAGAGCCTTTGTTTCGTGGCTCTCATTTTCTTGAGCAGCCCCATTGGCCTCAAACCCTTAATTGCCATAAGAGTTAAAACAAAATTGCCCACTGGGAGGCTCTGGAATACAGCAGTGCATTGGAATTAAAATGGTGCTCCTTGCTGCCCTGCGCTTCTGCGTGGCGTGCATACAGCCTGCGGACAAACAGATGCACCTGCCAGGGTAACCTAAATATGCGGGGACAGAAACAGCGACCGCTTGCAAGGCACACCGACCTAGGCACATCCACGAAGCTCTGGCCAGTGAGTAGGCAAAAACCAGTGGGTCAACTCTCCCATATTCAGTAAGTGGCAACGTGAGGTTTCTTTTGACCTAATGAGCTAACATGGAGCTACGTTTCACACAGTCTCAAAAGACATCAAATTCTGCAGCAGGCCAGGGGGACGGACTTTGGTCATAATGTCGTCCTTGAAAAAGTAGAAAATACGATCTTTATAATTTTTGTGTACCTAATGGGCCAATTATCTACTAAACAATTGTGAAGAATGATCGTTTCAGAAAGCACTGAAAGAGTCTTTAAAAATAGTCAGTTGATTTCAGTGATTTAATGTCATAAAGAAACAGACCATTTTCAATAACACATGGGCAATAAAAGCGAGCAGATGTTTGCATTCTAACCGGGGCACTAATGGAGGTGCTATGGTACTGTATCAAAGTAAAGTCTGCCATCTTCAGGATTGCCCACTGGAGTTTGAAACGCAGCTGCGTAACTTTGCGTCGACAACCGATCAGTGTCCCCTGACCACTCTCAGTCTCGTTCCCTGCTGCAGGTCAGAATTAGCAATTCACTGTCAACGCGCTGAGTCAAACTCGTTTCTTGAAATGGGCCTTGAAACGTGTGATTGACGGTAAGATTTGAACTTGCCATAAAAATGATTCCTCGAGATGCAGAATTACAAACATCAGTTATTATGAGCAAAATCACAGTGAAGATAAATGAACAAAATCACAGTGAAGATAAATGAACAAGCCCGAACCCACAAGGGACCGGCCTTGGAATTTCGCGGGTGGGCTCTAAGCCTCGCAGTGACGGAGCCGAACCCTGAGCACTTGGGTCAAGCTTGATGGTCGAAATGGGTTCATATATGACAACCTCTCCCCCTTCCTCACCTCTTCAGAAATTTGAAGCGTTTACTAAATATTAAGCCAGATACTGCTGGCCAGATAAATGACTCCTGAGAGTATGGAAAGCATTGGGAGGATAAACTCCTTAGGCCACCGAGTAATCGTTTATTAAATCAGGAATGGCCAGCCTCCTCTGGAACACCCCCGGCTTAGATGCCCACGATCCCCGCGACACGAGCCTTTTGGAGTAGGACATTTAAAAAGCGAATTGCATTCACACTGTTATGGCAGAATAGAACTAAATACAGATTAGACAAGCTCTGCCACCTTCGGGCGTCAGTTGTCCGGTGAGGAACCCCACCAGGACACTATTATGCAGCCATGCTCTGGGACGTACTGCTCGGCTGGCTGTCTCCTGACGTGGGCTAATGGTGCCCTTCACCTTCACTCGCTCTCCTCTTGCCATTTTCCACTTGCCCACCTTCTTTTCTCTGCTGTCTAATTCATCAGGATACCAGAGAACAACGTCTTCTCGTCTACCCACCAGCTCAAGCACAATGACCATTTTTGTCTCGTTTCACACTTCTTGATTTTTAATATCACCTCTTCGTGTCTTACTTTCTTCTGTATTTCTTTTCTTTTGATGTTGGCTCATTTGCTTTAATGTTCAAGCTTTTCCCCTGAAGTTTTATTCTCACCCTTTCTTTTGTTATCTCTCTGTCTCTCTCTGTCTCCAGTATTTTCTAGTGACTTGTGGCTTGCCCCTTCTTTTCTTGACCCCTTAGTCCTCCACCTGTTTGATGGGCTTTTGTTTATATACAGAGTTGGGCTGGGAGGGGAGAGTAGATACTGTTGCTTTGGGACCTCACTTCCTCTAACACCTCTTATTTCTCTCTTTCTTTTTCCTTTTCTTTTTTTTCTCTTCCTTTCTAACTTTTATGGACTTCCACTTATCTTCTAAATCGTTATGCTTGGTCTTAAAATATTGTGACATCTTCTTATATCTTTCCTCTGAATTTGAAAAAAAAAATCAGTACACAATGGCTGTAGCTTACTCTCCTAAATATAGAGAAGCCTTCAAAGAGACATGTGCATTTGCCTATATGTAACACACATAGAAATGTACATACATACATATAGTGTTGCTTTATCATAGACAGTGACTCTAGTGGATAAACAAAAACTGAATGTACATGGAAATATTCTACTGGAACTACATAAGACTGGAAAAGGTCTAGCAGGCAGCAATTAAGATTAATTTTATGAGAAAAATATTTTGGCATATAATAATATACGCATTTCATTGGAATCACTAGTATTCTGTATTTGGATCTGAAGTTAACTTTGAAATTTCCGATCAACAGCAATAAATTATGTATGAGGCACAAACGCACACATACGCCGCTGTGATTTTCCTCACAGAAGGCAGGTCATTTATAAATAAACTTTTGTACGATCTAAAACTCATATATTGACTTATGCTACCAAAATACGGCCTTGAGTAAGCAGAGAAACAAATAAATCAAATGTACAAGTATATAAAATAGGCTGCCTCAGAGATAACACGGGACAGACTTTATTAACTAATTTATGACCTACAATCTTGGCAGACGCCTCCCTCCTCTCTGATTTCAGTCTTTCTGCGCTAGATAAACAGCCCAGAAGGCCGGATGGTGTGCAAAGCTTACATCTTTATCTGTGCAAGAGCTTTAGCCGGCAGCCTGGTAACAGAAGTGCTCGCCATTTTTCATCGATTGTAATGTTTAGTGTGTTTTCTCTTTGCTGCGACCTTCACTCTGGGCCACGCCACCAGGTTCCTTCATTATCTGTGGACTATTGGCAAATGATTTATTGGCAAGCAACTACATTCGTGGGCAGAGTGGACTCTTTCTCTGGGATGACACCGTCTAGCTCTGGCTTCCTTCTATGGCATCGTCACTCTCCTAACACATCCAGGCTTGGAGCAGCTACTACTGCGCATGCTAACTGACAGTTTCTGTGGGATGCTCCTGCTTTACGCTTAGCAAAACTCAAGCCAAATGGGTCTTTATGAAGTGAAGTGGCAGTTCCTCTGGACATACCACTCAGATTTAGATCCACCTCCTTACACTGCCCTTATAGCTTGAAATGCGTTTGTACCAAAATGGACCATGTAGAGAAAAGATTATGAAGGCACGGAAGGTAGTGGAAAGACGAAGCTCTTTAAAAACGTGCCTAAGTCTCCTATTCCAGATAATAGCTTCCATTCCTCTTCCTTCCCCACTCCTCCCACACTCCCAAATCCCAGTAAAGTCTCAAATATCCAGATGGAGAACCAAGCACAATCTAGTTATCTGAAAGTTCATACAAACGTTTCACAATCTTCCACCCAAACGGTACGCAAGTCAAATGACAAAATGGGATGCCTCCCGCTCTCTCTCTCGTGTGGATTTCCATATGAAAATAAGTGTTTCTTGCATGAAAAAATAACCGAATGGGGTTTTGATGGGAAACTTAATCATCGTGATAATCCAGTGAGAGATACATGAGGCTGTAAAATAAAGAGACTTAATAGAGTGTGTCAAGAAAAAGGAGGAAAGAAATGGGAAAAGGCAACAGGAAAATTATGGTAGTGACCTGGATCCTGCTATGTCGAACACCTGCAGAGAGGGAAGCTAATACCTGGATTCCACAGGGCTTCGGCCCCTCCTCCCTGCACCCACTTATTCCAAGGTTTTCCTAACCTTGTGGCTGCAGCTTTCGCTGCCTAATGGCTCCCTTTAATGAGAGAATATTTTGAAGCCAGAAAGGAATTCGCTGAGGTCACTCAAGGGCAGTGGAATCACAGGTCGTATAAAATGCTCTTGCTAAATTGATGCTAGAAAAACAGAATGGTAAAACCTTCACCCAAGGCCTACAGGGAGTGTGAAGTTAATCAAGTGTGCTCATCTGTTAGTGCAAACTCTCAGGTTACATTTTCCTAAATCCTATAGTCCTCTTACAAGTGATAAGGGATCTCAGCTGAGAAAAGCAATGTAGCTTATTCCTGTATGGAGTTCCTTAATCCAAGTTGAGGGAGAGGAGGGAAGGGGGTTGGAATGAAATAGGAGGAATTCACCGGACAACTGAAGTTAATAGCTGCCCCGTAGCTTCTCAACAAGGAAAAAACGTCACTTAGGTGAACTTACAGAGTGTTGAGACTGCAGCTGTCAAGGCTCTTCTGCACCACCCCACCCCCCGGGAGTTATTGAAAATAGCTCTTCTTCTCCTGGGCTTCATTGCTGGCAGAGTTGTGAGTGATAATAGTAAATCATGTGTGCGGGACCTCTGACCACATATGAAGTTATTTTGATGGTAGCAACAACCCTGTGAGGTGGATGTTTATGGTCTCATTTTAAAGATGGGAAAACTGAGACTCAGAGGAACTTAGCATCACACAACTAGTAAATGAATGAGCAGAGACTTGAACCCACACCAAGATTTTCGGCCCCAAAGCTCTTGCATTTTCCGCTCCATCAGGCTACCAAAAATTCCTCTCCCTACCCCCAAACGAGGTCAGTTTTCATTGTTCTCTACATCATCAGTGACACTACTATCCCTCTAAGTGAACCAAATTCCTGGGAGTCTGCCTTGACACTTCCTGGCACCTCACCACTGCCTGTGTCTCTCTCATCATCCACTCCTCTGTCTATTTCACCTTTGAAATATAACTGAAATGCATCCACTTCTCTTCATCTCTACCACCATGATATTAGTACAAGGAGTCATCGTCTTCCCCGGACCCCTCTCCTAGGCTCTTGTCTGGTTTGACCAAATTCACTCTGATACCCATCTGATCTACCTCCACGTCAGTCTCAATGTGGCCTTTCCCAAAGACAAATGTCATCCCTTGTTGAAAAGTCCCTGATACGGTCTGGCCATTCCTTACCCCTCCAAACACACTGAACCACACTCTTCCCCACTACTCTCAGTTTAAGCATCTCTTCCTGGGGGAAGTTTTCTCTGATTTCCCTCCCAATTAGCTAAATCCTTCCAGTACAGTCCATGGCAACATAGAACTACACTATAAAGCTTTCACGTCAGGCTCACCTTTACGCTTGTCTGTGTGATATTTCATCACTGTTTGTCTCCTATACTAGACTGTTAACTATGTGAGTGGAGGCTCCGCTTTGGCCTTAGCATGTAGGGCGCTGCCTGGTTCAGAGCAGGGATTTGATAAATATTGTCGAATGACTGTTGAGCTTCTTTTTTTTTCTTTCTTTTCTTGCCCTTTCTCCATTGCCACATCCTCATCCCTAGCCCATTTTTGGGGGGTTCCGTCTTCACGGATCTTGCTCTCTTGCATAGTCTTAATTGGAAAGAAATCCATGCCAAAGTAGGAAATATGGCAACTATAGGTATTGCTCTCTCTAGGGACACTCTTGATGTTTAAGAGACAATGAAATCATTCCCTAATGCTGAGATTTTAGGCATCCTGTGGGATGGGGGAGATACCCTCTATATCCTGAGTTCTCAGGGGATGTTCCCCACACGTTAGGAAAAAGTCACATGCTTGGCAAAGCCTCTCAGAGAAATGGAAAGGAGGAAGGGTTTCTCCCAGGTCAGAGAGAGATCGTCTCAGGGCTCAGGTGGGATCAGAGGAAAGGTGTCCAGATGAACACCCAGGCCGTGCGTGGAACCCACCAAGCGTGGGGTTCTTAATGCATTTGTGGAAACATGTTCAGAGGGGAGAATGACCTCACTGACAAGTGCAGTAACTTGGTAGATATTCCTGGGGGTACAAATGGACAACTGCACTCCCAGGTAGGGCCATTTAAGAAAGAAATACAGTTCTGACTGTCACCTTTTGGTAGAAACTCAGAGACAGTACAGAAGCTCTTTTAAAAGAAACGCTGTATTTTGGCACAAAGCATGATGGTATGATGTGGAAAAGCACACACACGACAACTCTGCCTGAAAAATAATTTAGAAAAGTTGGAATCTTAACAAGTTTCCGTTGCCTATATTTTCCATTTTATGTATGCACAGGAGGAATATCTAAGTCTTAGAAAATTAGTCTGAAGCAACCTAAACGAATTATTTCAATAATTGTAGCATACAATATTTAAATTTTCAGGAAACATCATGTTATAGTCTAATTGGAAGAATTTTTTTCTCTTAGTGCTGTATCTAACAATAGGCGTTATCTCAAGTTCGATGAAAATAAGTCAGAAATAGTCACTCGGTCTACACTTCGATAAAGTCCCTGCTATGGACTAAACTGTGCCCCCCCCCCAATTTCACATGTTGAAGCACTAACCCCCAACGTGATGGTATGTGGAGGTGGGTTCTTTTAGAGGTAATTAGGGTTGATGACGTTACGAGGGCGAGGCTGCCATGAGCGGATTTGTCCCTTTTTAAGAAGAGAAGACAGATCGCTCTCTCTCCACCCTGTGGGGACACAGTGAGAAGGTGGCTACCTGCAGGCCAGGCAGAGAGCTGTCACCTGACACTGAATCTGACCACACCTTGGTCTTGGTCTTCCTAGACTTCAGAACTGTGAGAAATAAATGTCTGGTATTTAAGCCACTCAGTCTCTGGTATTATGTTACAGCAGCTCGAGCTTCCTCATCGCACCCACACCACAAGCTTCCCACTTGCCTCAGCCAGGAGCGAACTCTTGTCAGGGCTCACTGGCCCACGACACACATTCTCTCCACATCGTAGCAACCCTATCAGATTAAATGTGAAATTCCACTGGGTAGGACATGGTGGGTGAGGAGTGGGGGAAAGAGAGTGGGATCTGAGGGTGGCCTTGGGGACATAACACCTTTAGTGAGGTCCATCCTCAAGACCCCTGGAAAACTACTTCCAAACTGAACCCAGACAGATGTTCTACTTGCTAATAAAACAAGTGGCTTTTATGAATAATTGAGTACCTGGCACCGTTCCTCCCATCATTGCTGTTGGAAAAGCTTTCAAGCTGTCAAATTAATAAGTACAAAGTGAGTATTTTTTGTTTTGTTTATAAAACAGTTTTTGGCAGGGAAACGCCTTAAAAGGGGGAAACTTATGTTTGAGATAACATAGATGGTTACAAAAGGAAGAAGTCCTTTAGACTGAGGGTCTCAAACGCAAAACCTTACACGGGACAAACAGGTAACAAAAATAAGCAAGGAGGACCTGGTAAAAGACATTAGAAAGTATACTATGTTTCATTAAGAAGCGAATTCGAAATCACCAAGTGGGCAAATTTTCATACGGGCCACCAGCGTGTGTCTACTTCTCTGCTTCGACCTCTAAATTGTTTGTTCAAGATGCCTAATCCACTCCCACCCATTTCAGATCCAGCTAATGCTTATTAGTTGAGCTTATGCCCAGCATTACGCAAGGTGCTTTCACAGATATAACCATTTTCAATACTCATAACTGTACCGTGAATTGTGTTCTTATGTCTCTATTGATAGATGAGGAAATCGAATCCCAGAGAAGTGTAAGATGACTTGGCTAAACCCACCATCCACTGCTTTGGAAGAAACTTGGGAAATACCGCTATTCTTTTGTTTCTTAACTTTAAGCCAAGTATATCAGTTCGAGTAAACTTGTTATCCATCCTCTAGTAGTTTATATACTGTTTTGTTCCCCAAGGCAATACATGATGAGTGTGTCAGCACGGATCTAAATAACTGCACAATTAGACACTCAGGGGGAAAAATAATTTAGGTCTAACTAACCAAGGCCTCTTTTGCAGAGCAATACCTATAAATATTGTAGCATTTCCTGGCCCGAGCTCTTTTGGCTAAAATTCCAATTCTGTCACGTGTTAAAACTCAAACTGTCAAATGGAGGAGGTTCTGCTTAATTTCATTTCTGTCTCAAGCTTAGACAAGTGAAGAGCAAGTCACAAGAGAGTGTGAGCATCTGAGTACATGCAGCTTACAGCCATTCTCTATACAGATCCAGCTACTAAGCACCAAGCATATCTGAGAATGCTAACACTCCACAAAGCACTGCTATCCATTTGATACTTTCTTTTAAATAAAAAAAAAAATAAAGTCAACTGAACCCTCGGCAATATTATATAAAGTAACTCAATTTCTTTGACAGGTTCACTCACAGAAGAGTCCCTTATATGTGATTGCAAGCAATTAATTAAAAAATGGAATGTGCTTTTACATTTAACTAGACATCCTAGTCTTGTCTATCACCTCGCCCGCTAACCTTTCTTTGAATATAAATATAGTTTAAATTGGTTTTGCAGTGCCTAGATATTTGAAAAATCCTGCTGGAGCACACCGGTTATTAATTCATGGTCCCTAATTCCAAGCCTTACACATACAGCCTTAGAAGCAACAGCAGCTTCTCTTGTCTGCTTCAAGAGACCTTGGACCTTAATAATTTCCAGAGGTTCAAAGTAGAAAAAGCCCAGTACTCTAAGAAATATCTCTTCTTCATGTGGGGCCCCACAGACTCCTGACAACCCGAGAAAATGTGGTCTTGAAAACCACACGAACAAAATATAAAGGGGCATCATCCAGATCGCTGTCATTTACATCTGATCTGCAGGGAGTAAGGTGGTGTCTTTCTTCCGTACGTGCGTAAGTTCAGTGGCCTCTCTCTGATGTGTTCTGACATGGAAATCCTCTGGTCAAGAAAGCACGTACATCTTGACCCGTGTGTTTACCTGCTTTGTGCCCACTAGTGGGAAGCTGCGACGTGAAGAACGTCCCTCAGAATGATCAGCGAAAAAGTGAGTGGTCGAGAAAGTCTGTAGCAAATTGTACTCCACATGCCACACACCGCTCAGGTCATGAGAAGTCTTTGCGCAGAACTGCTATCGGTTGCATGAATATTTGGTTTAAATTCATCTGTCTCTTATATACCCGCTTTTCCTCCAGAGTACTTAGCATAGGACTTCAAAAGGCACTCAATAAATATTTGCTGAATGAATGTAACAGGAATTAATAATACAAAATGTTTTTGAAAAGGTAATTGATGTCAAATGGTAGGCAGAGAAAGCCAGAGAAAGTTCACCAGGGATAGGAATGCTGTATACAAATTTGGTACAGTGTCCAAGGAAAGATTTACACTTAATAAATAACTTTTGAAACCAGGTTCTTTTATGTCATTGCCTCTGGACTAGGCCACACTGGTGGCCAGAGAATCCCAGACAAACAAACCCTGAGAGCGGTTTGAGAAAGGGAAGTATAAACAATAACTAAATGTTAGAAAGGATCCTATGAAAAAACACTTTGCCATCAGCTTTTCAGAAGATCTTTAAGAACAGAACGCACATGTATGCACACGCACACACACACACACGCACACACTCACATCCCTCTTAAATTCTTTACGGAATAAAAAGGGCAAACTCGATGACATACGGAGGGCCTTGACATCCTCACCATAGCATGGAAGACAATAAATATTAGTGTATTTTTCTTCACGTTGCGCCTCAAGGCCCAGGTTAATACATTGCAGCAGAATTTTGACTTACGCGATCTATATCCTGGGTCTGAATTGACAAACACGAAGTCTCAGCTTTTACACATCATAACAGTTATAGCAATTGACCCCATCTGCACGATGCAGGGGGAGCAAACTGAGGAAGCTATGCAGTCCAGAGATAACCTTCTGGGGGATATGCCCAGCCCAAGTATAGTTTGATGGCCCAGATGCCAAGAGAAATCAACATCTGGGCACGTCTGTAACCCATTCGTCATCTAACAGTGCCCTGTGCCCCATCCATTGGGAAAGCTTTATCTTAAAGAATCTTCCTCAGGATAATCAGGCATCAGGTGAGTTTGCAGCAAACGATACTTCACATGCTGCACTTTGGTAGGGAGTCACGACGCATATTAGCAGATGAATAAATTAAGGCTCTGAGAAGACTGGTTTCTCTCTTTTTTTCCCCAGTAGTTTTCAATCTCCTTTAACCGGGCCACTTCTTTAACCTCTCACAGGCCTAAGCAGTTTCAGGATGGTTAAACCCCACACGAGAGCACACAGTACCAGTGACTCGAAAGGGTTAATGCAACACCACCGCGTATAACCGCCTTTCATTGGAGGATTAGTTCGGACACTGAACTAACTTTAACCATCAAGAAGGAATCCTCCTGGAGCTCTATTAACACCAAAGTGTTAAATACAACAATCACCATTATTGCCCCAAATGAGCTGCCGAGGAGCCGAGGAGAAGTGGACTCCCAGCCATCTACAATAATTCATATACCATTGCGAGGAGAACTCGAAACACGAGATGCAAAACCCCTATGCTCACCCCGGCCCTCCCCACCCCGGGAGACTGATCGATCTTGCTGGTTCTACAGTCCCTTAGCCGTTGATGTAATTAGTGCATAATAACTGTGTACATATCAACTCGCAGGAAAAAGGGCGGACGTGCTGGTTGATTTGGCTTGAGGCCATGTCATCGGCAGGGTGAGACAACCGGGTACAAACATCTGTTATGAACCGTATATTTTAAACCAGTGTTTTGAGTTTCCTGGGTTACTGATTCCCATTTAAAGCAACACGACATCGAGACTCCTGTTTTCCCCGAGGGGCACCTGGGAGATAACGAGCTTTCAAACATTTGCGATAGTCAACGCAGTTCTGCCGCTTGTGCTCTGCGGCGTTTTATTTACTAAAACGTCTACTGCATCACACACACACACTGCTTTTCTAGGTTTCACTCTCACCAAGGTGAGCAGGTTTCGTTTAAATTGCCTCACTATGAGGAGTGCTGCTTTTGCAAGTCAAGGGCCCGAAATAAAACGGGCCCCAGCTTTTGTTGTTATGAATAAGCAGTTGCCATTCCCTGTATTCAATTAACTAACTGGGGATTGGACTATGACTTGCAATTTTTTAAAAGGTCGTCATTCTCCCAAATCGGCTTGCTTGCGCTGATTCCTTTTCTGGCCTTTAATTTAAGAAATTAACTTCTTAACAGAAGAAATCTGAAATTGGGTCCTCGTGCCACTTGCTGTAATCAGTAGCACAATCCTGCTCCCTAAACTCCTAGGATTAAGTCACTGTGTATGAAAGAAAATGACAATATTTCTTTGATAGATGAGCAGTCAAATATTCAAAACATTTATCCACGCTAACTCAATTAAGTAACCACCTTGCTATAAAAACAACAACAAAATTTATACCTGATTCCAGATCGTTTTTTTTTCCAGCTATACTATAAACAAATCGACTTTCTTCAAAAGTTTTACCTGCACCCCAAAACTGGGTTGGGATGGTTTTTCCTCTCAGTTGTCTCTGATAATTGGCTGTCCCCTATAACTGGCTGTCCCTAAGTAGAACTAAAATCTCCCTGCAAGCCTCTTAAACCCTTTCAGATTTCCACGTTTATCTACATTCAGATTGAGATCTTTGTACACAGAGAATAAAGCCAAATTTTAACTCAACCGACCGCAACGCCTTTGACATAAAGTCTTTATTCATCGTTCTCGCCTTATATATAAATAGACATGCGCTACTTGTCAAAATGCAAGCGTGAGCTTCTTTACATTGTCTAGAACAAAGAGCCCAGCTTGGCTTCTTTCTTTCCTCAATGTCTCAGAAGGTGTCCTTTATTACATGGGTAGGATGCAAGGATTTTGCTGCTGCATGAATGAAAAATGATACCTTCACACTGCCTTTTGAGTGACAAATTGCACTTCTGCAGAATATCACACTGCCTGTGGCCGTAAGAACCCCACTTAGATTTACTATTACTTCCTTGGGGACTCAGCCTTCTCGCAGAGCAGCCCAAGGCTCATTCCAGGGTGTGAGAGCGCAACAAAGATGAGAAAGTTTGCTCGTCGTGATGGTCCAGAAACTCTTGCCTAGTAAAAATGCTCTCTGGAATGTCTAAAGTGCTAAAAAACCATTGCCTCTGTGGATTCTCGGTGTACAGAACAGGCAGGAAAAGTTGTCTGGAGGTATTCGCGAAGCATTGTGTTTGTTCAGGAAGGAGCTGTGGGGTGAGAGGCTGAGCTAAGCCTCTCCCTTTGCTTCCTGGTGAGAGCAGGGAGGCTGCCACTTAGCAGAAACAAGCAGAAAGAGATCGGTAAGACTCACCGGCTTCCCCATTTTTCCCAGGACGGGGCTGTGTTCCACAGCTGTGATCTGGACGAGGCAAACCTGTAGGTCCTCTGAACAGGCTGCCTCGGATCAGCTGAATGGCTGGGGCGTTCAGGAAGCTTGCTCTGTCCAGCTCCGAATCACTCCCCCTTCTTCAGGCTGTGTGCTTACTCGCCTCCCAGTCAGCGCCAAAATCCGCCAAACTCAGGTCAGCTGAACAGGTTTCCTTATATAGGTAAACATGAATTGCATTCCTGGTGAGGGAAGTTAACTAGGAATCCGGTAACCTGGTTAACTCTACACAAGCCAGAATGGCTCAGAGTCAGTCAGCCCACATAGGGTTTGGTTGCAGTACAAAGGGATTTGTGCGATTTAATTAAAATCATCTTTATCCTGGCAGTCTGTAAAATTGGCCCTTCTAGTGTAACTGTGAGTCAACAGCTAGTATTTTATAGCATGGGCTGTGACCAACCTTTTATTATCTGAAGGCATTGTAGGGAGAAAAACCTTAGTATAGGATATTATCATTTATCCTGCTTTTTTAAAACCAGGGTAACTTGTCTTGAAATTATTTTCAAAGAAGTGAACAGAACACGCGCTAGGAAGAGAATGTGAATCAACCTCTATCAAATAAGGCTCAAATGCCTTATTTGACCATAGTAACTAATAGTTATCCAACTTGCCCAGGCCTTTGGTGGATAATGCAATGTGATCATTTTGAGTGTACTCCCTTTATATTGCAGTAATTGCTACTGTATTGTTTGATAGCTGAAATGACACATAATGGCCTGTATTTATTTCCTGTAATAACCCTCCTGAGCCTACATATTGAAGTGTTATTTGATGGTTTCAGGAAAGAAATCTAAGACTTGTGAATTTGTATAATTATAAGTAAAAGTTTTTAACCAACTTCCTGGACTGAAGAAGATAAGAAAATACATTTTTTTCAAGAACTCTGGGGAAGGCGTAACTCTAGGCTCAATATGTAGTTTTTAAATGTAAGTATGTAACTTATAACAATTGTCCAATAATTGGCTCTTTTCCCTACATTCATCTACCACTGAGTAAAGTAATAATTCTTTTTAATTCTAACCAATTCTACTGAAATCTTACTATAGAGATGCAAGACTTTCCAATACCTGAGTGTCAGAGGGAAAGACTGCCTGCTAAATAAACCCTATCTTAAAGTGAATCCTTTGTTCTTATTTCATCCACTGGTTCACTGCTCTGTGAGTAGTGACAGTCTCAGTAAAAATCCTTCAGTGCTGTGTTTTAGGTTTCTGCTCGGGAAAGGGGAGAAAATGAATGTTTACACACTCCCTAAGCCAGCACCAACACAAACCAATCGTGAAGAGTTTCTGCTAAGAGCAGTAAAGTGCACAAATCACACTGTCAAGAAGGGTAACTTATCCTTGAATAGCATTTTACACTGGGCAAAGATTTGCATGCACAATTTCTATGGATATTGCCACGGGAATGCGATGAAGTGTGTGTTATTATTTCTTTTCCACGATAACAAATTTGACTTGCAGAGACAAACTGATTGGTCCAGAGTCTCCTGATCAGTTTGTAAAAGATCCAAGATCCCAGATCTTCTAGAATTCAACTCCGATAGAATTTCCAAAAAATAGAGTCAAGTTAAAGAGGCAGAAGAACATTAAGATGGCAGTTTTCCATGGTCAAATATAATCTTTAATAATCATGTGTCCAGAGAGTTTAAATGCAATATACAAACTGATTAAAATACTCTTTATAAAGTCATAACTTACTGCTAAAATGACTGCCTTTAAGTGACTCCAGAAAGGTCATAAAATGAGATAGGAAGTGTATTTTTATTGAATATGAATTTGGGTTATAAAATATTATGAAAATATAACTTTGCAAATATTGCACACATTTTTCTGTTCACAGTACACAGGTTTCTATTGTATCAAGTTAAGACTCATCTTGACTCCTTTACTGGAAGGAATATTAGTGTTTTCTACTTATTGAGTTTTCATTAATCTTAAATAAAACTCCGTGTGCCTCGCTAGGTAAGTGGCTTTCACTAATATAGTCCATTTATGATCCTGCACCTTTATGTTCTCATAATTCCCACTGAAGCAAGTTCTGTTTATGCAGGAACTTTAGACTTTATTAACATGTTGATGCAAGACAAAGAATGTGTCTTTTTCTAGGGCAGGCTAAACCTTTAAGTGCCTTAAGCTGGCCTTCAAATTTGTTCTTACAATTTCAAGCAAACAACCGTTTAGGTTTTAAACATAAAATATCTTGGGCAATAATTATTGAATTGGAAGGTCCAAATGAACTTTGGATCTCAAAGTAGCTTATTTCAAAGAGGGAATATGACCCTCTGCTAATTCTATTTTGGATACCTCAAGAAATGGTTGGGGGAAGGCTGGTTCACTGAAGCAGCATGCATTCAACCTAACCAAAGAAGACCCCAATGAGAGAGTACTTACATAATTATACTGTGCCAATAAACAGCACTACGGGAAACTAAATAAGATATGAGACTTGCTTAAGGGGAGAAAATATCATTGTGGTTTAAAGAAAACATCAGAGGACAGATTTTAGGAATTCCCAATGACATTGACTAATGAGCCATAATTCAAATCTTGGTCCAGCAGACTTCAGAGCGCTTACCATTTCTACTGCATCCTAGGTTTACCACCCTATCCAAGGAAGAGCCAACACCTCAGAGTCAGAAGATGCTTCTATTTTAGCTCCGTCTCTTGGTCATGTGACCTCGGGTAAATTATTTAACACCTCTGAGCCTTGCCTCCAAAGTGGAGATAAAAATGGCTGCACACCTCACAGATTACGGAAAGTTCCGCATGAGACTTAAAAAAATCATTCTGCATATATTAATTGATGTTTTTTTTTATGGTGCAGGCATTTTGCTAGGTCCTAGGAATACAGCCAGGAGCAAATTAGCCCCACCCCCACCCCACCCATAGGGCTTTCAGGAAAGACTATGCAAATCCTTATTATGGAATGTGAAACTCTAATGTTTCCCCAAATTTCTCATAACACAAGAATATTTAATCGAAGTTTCGCATCACTGTAGAAATATTAATAGACAGATTTCCAAGCTAATGCTCTCTCTGTAGTTACTGCATGTTACACTCACTGGCCAGAGGCCAGCTTTACCATGATTAGACTTGGTGGACCCAGGCTGAGCCAAATAAAATACCAGGAAAAGGTAAGAACTGATGCATCTGTATATGATGACAACGTCCTTTTATTGAACAATTGAAGAGGACCAGCACATTCGATTGAAAGGTATCTTGAAGATGCTCAGGAAGCTAGATGTTCATGGAGTTATTTTTATCCTTAATTCTTTATATATAAAAAGTGATGAAAAACAAAGTTCCTTAAATATTGTAGTCAGTTATCTATCTACTAATCGATTATTAAATCACTTCCGTGCAATAAACATTTAATCGGTGCCATGGATACAGGTCTATGAAAGATACATACAGAAAAGATATACAGAGAAAAGAGTGGTCTCTAGCTTGGATGGAGTTTTCTAGGAAAATGTTATGGTCCTCGATAGCTGTATCGGGCAGGATGGGTGAGGTTATGCTTTGGTAACAAGCAACCCCAGATGACAGTGGCTTATAACAATAAAGGAGTGTCTCTCGCTCGTGCTGCATGTTTACACAGATCCCCAGGAAGGACTCTCCTACTCACAGCCACTCAGGCAACAAGGCTGATGATGAAGGTTCCTTTCGGCACATATTTCCATGGTTGCTGAGGCAGGAAACGAACTTGGTGATTCATGCTCTCCCTTTTAAAACTTCACTCCATAAGAGACACTTAAACTTCCGCTCATCTGTCATTGGCCAGAGCAAGTCTTCTGGCCTCGCTTAACTTCAAGGAAAGAGAGAGAACTAGAATACTTGACAAATGAAGACGTGACAGAGATGGCAAATCATTTGGCTGGAGGAAAGGATCAGGTAAATAGGCATATTCAGTACCCCTTCTGGCATAAAGGCCAGCATTTTCGGTTTGCAAATGACTGGCTAGATCTAGTTTCTATAAGAGTAGGAGCGTAAAGGTGGACACAGAGATTCGTAGTGCTTCTGATTGAACCCTGAGGGACCATGGCATTTACAAAGGATGTCCTGAGGCGGCCTCTTCCTAATCTTTCTATCAGTCATGAGTAATGAAATAAAACACAGGTCGATTTAATCTGCAGATGGTGCCAAATTGGGGAGCTGACGCCACAGAGGATTGTATTATAATTCAAAATGACCTTGAAGAGTAGCAGGGGGAAATGATGTTAAGAAAGAAGCTTGTGTTCAATAGTGATAAATAGAGAATGAGAAGGAAAGGTCTATAAAATCAATAAATGGTAGAAAAACTATATTGAGCTATCGTTCGCCTGGAAAGTAAGTCTACACTGGCGGCTTGGCACTTTTACGTGTGAAGCCTTTGGGGGACAGAGGCGTCCTCAGCGAGCCGCTTCACTGGGGAGCCCGTTATGAGAAATAAGGAAGCAGAGCAAACGCAGAAACAAAAGCAGATACTTCCGAAAGACTAAATCGATGTCCTAGGTCAGGAGGCAGCACACTCTTTCTGCGAAGGGCCAAATAAAAAATATTTTTGACTCCGCCAGCCATAAGGCTCTCTGTTGCGACTTCTGTACTCTGCTCCTCTGCTCCAAAAAAGCCATAGACAATATACAAACGGATGGGCAGGGCTGTCCAGTAAACCTTGATTTAGAAAACCAGGCAGCCAACCTTGTGTTATACTTTGCAGACCCCTGCTCTCTACAGCATGTGTCCCACAATGGCAAGGTGCCTAGTAGGCCAGAGGGACCCTATTTTGGCCATTTTCCTATAGTGCTTTCCATACACGTGCTCGTGAAAAATTTGGTGAAATAAATTAGCCAAAAATGTTACTACATTAGCCTTCTTATCAAATATTAAGAAAGAATTAGAACATGTAATTCTTGAAAGTGTCATGAAAATAAATTCCAAAATATAATTTACCCTCTAACTGTTTCAAATATTTAACAATTATATTGTGTTTCGGGTACAAAAATAATTAATGATGAAAAGATATAATAAAACCTAGAGAAGGATTACAATAATGAAATGAAAGGAAATAAACATTTGTGAAGCAGGAATATGCACATAAACTTTTAATTTTTCCAAGTTCTTCATAACTAGTTGAAGTCAATGAAGCAAATGTTGTCCCTATTGGACAGAAGTAAAAACAGAGACAAAGAGAGGTTAAGTCCATTGTCTAATGTTAACGAGCTAGTGGTGATGGAGAAGGAAGTAGGACCCAGGTCCCCAGGTTCATAATTCTAGACCATGATAAACAGCAAGTGCACAGGAGCTGGGAGAATGAAGAGCCCATATGAAATGCAATGAAGTCCTGTGGTGTCTCTTTGGGCGCCTCAGGCAAAGCCCAGCACTCAACACCCCATCTCTTCTTCGCTCCCCATGTGCTCCCCCACCTTTCTGATCTGTGGACAAAAATGAGGATATGTACAAGTTCAGTGAGAAAGTAACCTCACAGGGTGATCTGATCATAAATCCCTAACCGGACAAGTCAGGGTGGGTAGTCACGCCCCAGGCCTATAATTTTAGTGGAAGGCTGGAAGGCAGCCCTGTCTGTGGTCCTTGTGCATCTAGTATACCTTTGAAATGCCAAAGTAACACTCTTTTCCAGACCCCTCGGAGGCATAACCACCCTCAAGGAAGCACGTAGTCTTGTTATCTATTCTGTACCTTACTTTGCCCCTCCACGTAATCTTCCTTACATTCTCTGCTTAATACAAATGGGTAGAAGACAAGCCAAAACCATCTTTTAAAAATATACTTCAGATGATGCCACGTCTCTGCTTAAAGCCTCTCGTGATAGCCTCTCGCAATGAGAATGCAATCTAGTTGTATATACCATGGCCCACAGAACTTTGGCCCATAATACGATCTCTGCCGGCCTCTCCGAACTAATCTCATGGCACCCTGTCCAGCCACACTGGCCTTCTTTCCCTTTCCCCAACATGTCCACCTTGTTCAGACCTCAGGACCTTTGCATATGTTCTTCCTACTGCCTGAAAGGGCCTCTCCAGTGTGGTAGGCAGAATAGTGGTCTCCCAAAGATGTCCACAGCAGACTCTCTGGAACCTGTGACTATGTTATGTTAAATAGCAATGAGAAATTAAGGTTGTGGATGGAATTAAGATTCCTAATATACTGACTTTAACATAAAAGGATTATGTTGGACTATCCAGGTGGGTCCAACATAATCACAAAGTCTTTATAATATATAAGAGGGAGGCAGAAGAATCAGTGTCTGAACCAAGTGACTTATGAGGGACCCGACCAGCTATTGGTGGCTTTGAAAATGTAGGGAGGAGACCATGATCCAAGGACTGTGAGCAGTGTCTAGAGGTTGGGGACAGATTCTCCCCGAGAGCCTCCAGAAAGAATGCAGCCCTGTCCACATCTTGATTTTAGCCCCATGAGACCTGCATTGGACTTCTCACCTTGAGAACTATAAGATAATAAATCTGGGCTGTTTCAAGCCATTAGACTCGTGATAATTTGTTACAAAAGCAATAGGAAACCAATATGCCTAGCATCTTCACCACTAACCCTTAAACCCTCAGAATTTATGCAAAAGTCTTTTCCATTGGGAGGCCACCCATGACAACCAGGACAACCAGCCATCCGCCTCCAGTGCTTACATGACAATTTACCCACTTTCTTTCCTTCGTGGCTCTCTTCATTGCAAAGCAAAAAAAAAAAAAAAAATTAAATTAAATTAAAAAAATAAGCCCCACCTTGACAAAGAGTAGAAAGCAATGATGAACTTGAAAAAATAAACGTGGCGGTCATTTTATATTCCTTGAAACAGGAATGTTGGAGAAAGAACCAGTTTTGGATTAAGCAAAGAACATTTATGTTGGATGAAAAGACACTCTTGACAGTAGTTGGAGTAATTGCACGATGTAACAGGCTGCCAAGAAGGGCCACGGAGTCCTTGATTGTGGCAACACTCACAAAAGAGATTAGATAACTCAAGTCAAGAGAATAAGTGGAGCTCAGCCTAGAGCATTTACTTGATGACCTGCTTGTCCTTCCTCCAGCTTTAAAATGTGGATAGCACAAAGCAATGAATCACAGGACAACATCTGCATGTAATTGCATTTCTGTTCCAATAATAAATGTTTCAACTGCTACGCTATTTACGAAAGCTGTTATCATAAAGAGCCAAGTGGGGGAAATTTGAAACACAAATGCTTATCTTAAGAAACTTTTCCTTTGCAATTGAGTGTCCAAGTACCCTAACACCAAATTTGCTGTAGCATATGAATTTTCCTGAGGAGTTTATTTCTGAAATTCTATTTTAAACTGATCTTTAGGCATTTGATTCCTTATAAAAAACTTTTTTTGGGGGGGAGGGTGGGGTCACTTATGGTTTTCTTAATAGTTTTTGAACCCAAAGAAGAGTAAAGGTTAGAAATCATTCATTTTTCCCCCACGGACCTATCATCCGAATTTTAGACCCATTACCAATGGGAGGGGAGAGAGGATGTTTTGCACCTTCTTTTTTAGTCAAGAATGTTTACTCTCAAAACAGAAGAAGAGATTACACATTCCCCACCACCACCCACTCCACTCCCACTCCCACAAACCATCCCCACCTTCAGGGACTTCTGGCCTTTACATTGCTCGTGAAATGTCAGGACAGTTTAAAATTGTTAACAACCAATGTGGAAAAGAATGAGACAGAAAAGAAACTCTTATTGCCTCGGATCAGCCTTGTCCCCTCACGTCCTCATAGTGGCGAAGGAATCCTCTGTATGCCTTGGCACAAGAGAAGCTGACTTCTCCCCTCAATATTCCCCAAGCCGCCCGCGCTACCAACGATCATTTTGGCCTTTTAAACTTAGCTTTGAGGGAATGCATGTTACGCATAATAACGCAAGTTGAATTTTTAAACAATTGACTTTACTTTGCATCTTTCAGTTCCGTCTGTTGGCAGAGTAAAATTCACTGCTTTGAGTAAAGCCTGAAACCTCGGTCTGGCTACAGAGAAAATAAACCACAGCTCTTAGAAGGCTGCCTCTTTCCATTTGGCTAGACAGGTGTTTCAAGATGATGTCGTTGAGTTTCTCTTTTAATGAGATGGCAAATAACCATGCAGGAGGGAAAAATCCTGCAATGATTTTTACAATTTTTACAATAATTATTTTACAATAATAATTCTAAACCATCTCCCCATTTCCCAAGGTCTGTATTTCTTCACTTCTAAATGCTTAGTTCTCACTTCATTAGCACTGTTTAAAACACCACAGTTGAATATCAAAACCAAATGAAAACTTAGAACATTCTTTTATGGAGATGAAAATAAATCATAGTTTTCCAAAGTTATTTTTAATTAGCTCTTTAAAACCCAGATTGATAACAGTGGTTGGACTATCAAATGGTTAGCATCTAGGCTACCTAAGATTTTTCTTTTTTCCACCCAGAGGCCCTGACCCACGGTATAGATGAGGATGGAAACAGATATATAGTCATTCATTCATTCATTCATTCACTGAATAATAACATGTCAGATACACATTCACATTCACATATTAGAAATAAAGGTTGGAAGAGTTTCAAAAGTTATGTTTTAGTAAAACATATAAAATGTTCCGTTTTCTTGTTTTTAAATTAAGAGCAATGTGCATTTAGTGGTATTAAAAATCAACTGGAACACATTACCAGTGATAAGGGATGTTGAGAAGCACACATTACCAGTGATAAGTTATGATGTGATGAGAAGGGTACTTCGCCTCTGTGGTATTTTCCCCCAAACCCACAACCCCAGTCTAATCATGAGAAAACAACAGGTAAACCTAATGTCGCAGTCCATTTGGGCTGCTATAACACGATCCCACAGACCCGGTGGCTTATAAACAACAAGAATTCATTTCTCAGAGTTGTAGGGGCTAAAAGCTCCAGATCAGGCTGCCAAAAAGAAGGCATTTGTGAAGAAACTAGAGAAATGCAAATAAAGTCTGGAGTTTACTTAACAGGAACGTACTGATGTTGGTTTCTTAGTTTTGACAGAAGTACCACAGTAATAGAAAACATTAACAGCCAGGGAACCGGATAAAAGGTGTATGGGATCTCCTTGTGCTTTCTTTGAAACTTTTTTGTTAATTTAAAATTATTCAAAAATTAAAAAAAAAATTCAAAAACACCCCAAACAAGAACAACAAAACAATACACCACATTAGTTTTACATTGTGGCCAAAGAAGGAAAATCAGGAAGGAGAGAAGATCCATCCAAAAAGGACAGTGACACAGAGGCAGGGACATGCAAAGAGCAACAGACAGATATGGAAATAGACTGGCGGGCTCCGGAGGGTGTTAGAGTCCCACTGCCTTATTATGCGGCTCCCTGCTATTCTGGTAAGCCACAGGGATCAGAGGAGATGATCATTCTTGAAAAGAACTGAGAGACTGGACGTAGGTTAGAAGCATATTAGAGTACTGAGAAACTTCTCTTCCTTTTTCTATTTTCAAATGCTCGGTATTTTTTTTTTCTATGTGATTCTGAAGGTTTTGCAGATGTGTCAATGTTTGGCAAGTTTTGCAGCACCTTGGAAAGACCGATCACCAAGCTTTTGCCACTGAAAGTTGTTGTGTGCCATGGAGTTGAGAGTTGAGAATCTCACACTCTCTAGTCTCCGATGCCAACAGGATACATTTAGAATTGGCCTTGACTTTTCTTAATAGGTATTTCTATTTAGGGAGCAATCTAGTTTTTGGTCTACCTGGGAATAGATTTAATGGGAAGCAAAAAAAAAAAAAAAAAACTTAAAAAATAACCCCTAAGATTCGAATAAGTTTTCAGTTACACATAAGTCTTTTGAGGTTCTCTTCTTAAGAGCCCCAGTATTTCATAGAAGTTTTCTTGATCATTTAACCCACAGTTTATCTGCAGGTAATTCATGCTAAGAATTTCTTAAGACCAGTGTGCAATCACTTACACTTTCGTTTGTTTGTTTGTTTTCTAAAAAGGACTTGAAATAGCACTAGCCATAACTCAGGATAGTCTTGACAAGGTTAAGTGTGAGATATTAACAGGCAATCAAAGGTATTTGATTAGTGTGTACCTTAAATCAGTCCAAACATATATTTCAAGGTTCATGGATGGGCTACGCACACCCAGGTCTCCAAATCTTTTATTGATATCGATCAGAGAATCCACATACCACAGTGCATGGAAGAAATCTCTAGAAACTGAGATTCTGGTAATGGTTGGCATGTTGGAAGTGGGAGAGTAAGGAGAGAGATCTGGGAAGATATCTCAGGGACTGCATATTTCATCTTGAATTAGTTTTATATCATAAATGTGAAGTTCTTGTGAGCTTGGTTTTAAACTATAATACGGCAAATTACATAAACTCTTTAACAAGAGCCAAAGTTCTAAAGTGTTCTCTTATATTTGTTTTCCTTTTCCACTGAAACAGCATACCAAAGCTGAATCTGATTAAGTCTGCTGAATTTGTTATCAGTGCTAGGAACTATGTATTCTATACAGAAAATTAACTGCACCTAGAAATGCATGTTTTGGTGGTTTTACTCCTAAAAAAAAAATGCCGATTAGAAATGCAATAAGTCCTGGGAGAGGCCAAACTTCATTTTTCCCAGTAAAGAATTGGATTCGTACACAGACTGAAAACGAGGCTGGGAATTAGAGGTGTAAAGGAATAATGACTTTATGTTAAGTTATACTTGTCATTCTCTGCCGAGCACAATGCCTGGCACTTAGTATATATCTAGTTTTATTCCTATGTATGTATGTATGAATGTATGTATGTATGTGTCTATCTATCTATCTATCTATCTATTTATCAGTTTCTGAAGCTCAGCACTATTGACATTTTAGATCAGATAATTCTTTGTTGTGTGTCTTTGTGCACGTGCGCACATGTGCGTACGAAGGTGAGGTTGTCCTGTGCATTGTGGGATGCTGAGCAGCATCCCTGGCCTCTACCCACTAGATACCAGTAGCTTCTCCCTCTCTCAGTTGTGACAACCACATATGCGCCCAGATATCGCCAAATGTTCCAGGTGGGGACAAGGAGGAAGCTCCCCAGGTAACAACTACTGATTGTCTCTATCTCTATGTATCCGCATACTTATAGAAGAAATAAATGAATGAAATGATTTTCCAGTAAAACATCCAGGCTTCAACCTGGCACGATCGTTGAGGTAGGAAAGATTAGTGAATCTATTGCATATGATAATATGCATAATACATATGCATTTTTATAATAAACTCTAATACTAGGTAAGGAATGCAAGAAAAGATTTTGGAATCCCCATGCTCCCCCCGACCCCATGCTTCCTACCTAGTACCCTTCTCCTGCGGACAACACACTTTTTTGTACACACCACTTTCAGATACCGCTTAGAAAACATTAAGTCAATTGATTTGCTGAATGAAGTTAGTAAACTTATGGAAGATCACAATAACCTGAAAACAAAGGTCACTTAATATATAAAAGTAGGCTTCTCGAGGGGAACATAGATATTTTTAAAATTTAAGAAGCTTTTCTTTTAATATCAAGAGCAGATTCAGACCAAAGAAATGAAAACCAATGGGCCAAAGAGATTTGGTGTCTAAAAGCAAAGAGAGTTGTATCTAACTTCCCATCTAGGAGACAGAAAAAGACAGCTTTGTGGGGTGCCCTGTCCCATGAGCCAGTGGCTTGCACACAGCAAGTACTCAGTCATTATCATCTAAAATAAATCACGGCACATTTTTAAGGATACATAACTGGTATTCATACTAACTTCACTCATCGACAAGACCATAATTAGAATAACTTGGGTCACTTCCCTTGAATCAATATCCCTGAATCTGCTTTCTCATTATGTATCAGACTCCTCCGCACCACAGCTGAGTAGAACACAGGCATTCAACTAGGAAGTAGACAGATGACGACGGGTGTGCCATTGTAAAATCTCTTTGAGGCTGTTTGATTCCATCATCTGTAAAAAAGGAGGGATACTACCTCTTAGGTGTTCTCTGAGGATAATATTAAATGAACAAGAGCAAATATGTTTTTGTAAATGTTTAGTCATTCGCTTAATGTCCCTGGAGACTGGCTTGCATGGTCAACAGCTTTAAATGCAATAGCAAAATTAATTTCCCCCTGGAAATTGGAATCAAGAAAGGATAGGTGAAAGCCCGCTGAAAAGGTAAAACGTGATGTAACTGTAGTTAAAGTGGTGGCAGTGTATGCCCTACTCCTTCGAGGTAATTCTCCCACCCTATCTCTCCTTAAATAGTAGTGGGGTGCACTTAAAAATATCGGACTCTTTTTTTTAAAACTAAATTTATTAGGGTGACATTAGGTAATATAATATAGGTTCCCAGTGTATAATTCAATAATACATCATATGTATGTTGCATTGTGTGTTCACCACCCAAAGTCAAATCTCCTTCTGTCATGATATATTTGACCCCTTTACCCTGATCTACCTCCCTTCTCTCCCCTTCCCTTCCGGTAACCACTAAACCATTCTCCGTATCCACGAGTCTCTGTTTGTGTGTCTTGTTTGTTTGTTGCTTTCAGTTTTATATCTCACATGTCAGTGAAATCATATGGTTCTCAACTTTTTCTGTCTGACTTATTTTGCTCAGCATGATAATCTCAAGATCCATCCATGTGATTGCAAATAGCAGTATTACACCTTTTATTACGGCTGAGTAATATTCCATTGTATATATGTACCACCTCTTCTTTATCCAGTCATCTACTGAAGGACACTTTGGTTGCTTCCATGTCTTGGTCACTATGAACGATGCTGCTATGAACATTGGGGTGCATATATCTTTGCAGATAAATGTCTTTAAGTTTTTTGGTAAATACCTAGAATAGGGATTACTGGGTCATATGGTAATTCTATTCTTAGTTTTTTGAGGAACCTCAATACTGTTTTCCACAGTAGCTGTACCAATTTACATTCCCACCAGCAGTGCATGGGGGTTCCTTTTTCCCCACAACCTCTCCAACACTTTTAATTATTTGTCTTATCAATAATAGCCATTCTTACAAGTGTGAGGGGACATCTCATTGTAGTTTTGATTTACATTACCCTAAAAGCTGGTAAAGTTGAGCGTCTTATCACATGTTTGTTGGCCATTTATATGTCTTCTTGGTAGAAGTGTCTGTTCAGGTCCTCTGCCCATTTTTTAATTGCATTGTTTTTTTGTTGGTGGTGGTGGTCTGACTCCCTTTTAATCTTGATCATTACTCATAGGCTCCCAGGCCACCTAATCCCAGGATGCTAACAATGTCAGCCCAAAGTACAGGGTGGCTCTGGCTGACCTGGCTTACTGACCCTTGTTTAACTTTCAAAACATGCTGGATTTGACTATTTCACCCTGGGTTGAGTGACCTCTATTGACTTGACCCCTGGTGTAAGTGACTTCTGTGGCCTCATTCACTCCCTCCCTCATTCATTCACACATTCTTTTCCTGATGAAGTATATTCAAATTATAGTTAAACAGTGATACTGAGACTTGGAGAAGATCAAAAGATAATTCAGGAATTGGCTGTGTGTACAATGTGTGTGCACACACACACATATAATACAGATGATACGTGACATAAGAAGAATCCATCTACGATGTTCTCAGAGGTTGATGAGAAAAATATTACAGATCAGAAGCTTATGCAAATCTTTGTTGCAGGACATTTAATCTTGTCTTTGAGGTATGAACAGAATTTGGATCTAAGGAGAGAGTGGCTATATAGGTGTTCATTTTATAAACATTTGTTAAGCTGAACATATATGCTTAACTTAACTTCAAAACATTCAGGCAGACACTTTAATCATCATGCTTCTAAAATGTGCACTACATTCTCTGCTCCTCTGACTATTCCAAAATATGGTATCTGAAATCTATATTTTAATTAGGCTAAGAAAATTATTTTGTCAAACCACTTCTAACAATAATTGGAATATACTGATGAAATGGAAAACCCGGATTGGGATTCATCCATCTAAGTCATCTAAAACCCTGAAACCAAGATAATTTTCCCAAAGAAATAGAATCTATAGCTCTCTTTGCTTTTTTTTGACTCAATATTTCCTCTTGTAACATATGGATAATATTATTTGTCTCCCTGAGGTGTGTGCCTATTATGGGAGTTACTAGGGCAATTTGTTCAAGTACTTTAATGAGCACAGCGCATTTGAGATCAGTTCAGAAGAACTTTCTTCCATGGGCAGGCTGACCAAGGGTTTAGAGACTAGTTCATCCATCACAGCATAAAGGGCCTTAGTAGAATCTACTCACTCACAGCCCCCTGGGGGAAATTGACGACTAGATTGGTGAGTGGCTTAGAGGGCCAGGGGTGGCTGTGGGAAGGACAAATAATGAGAGGCAGAGTAAGATTCAGATGAGACAAAAGTCTAAGTACCAAATGAGAAAATGTTTCACTGGCTGGTGGCCTTTGATGGTAAGAGATTAGAAATGATGGGATCTAGGGGTTAAGACAAAATATGGGGATACGTATATTCTAGTTATCTTTCAAATCAACTTATTATAAGTGACACAGACAAGACAGAACCATTATAATAACGATAAAACAATAAGAACAAAATAATGAACCAAGGGAAGCAGTTGGATTAGAAAGCAAAGCAGCAGAGTTATTAGAACTGAACACAATTTTTAGCTCCAAGAATCCTGGTAGCCTAGGCAGAAAAGGAAGCAAGACCAGTTAACATTCATATAATAAAGGAAGAAACAAACATTTTACCAGCACCAAGACATAGATATTTTCCTCAATGGACTTTATGGTAAGCAGAATAATGGCGCTCTGAAGATGTTCATGTCCTAATACCCAGACCTGTGAATTTTACCTTACATTGCAAAAGAGACTTTGCAGACATTATCAGGTTAAGGGTCTTGAGATGGAGAGATTCTCCTAAATTATCCTGGTGGATCCAATGTAATCACATGGGTCCTTATATGAGAAAGAAAGAGGCAGGAAGGTCACAGTCAGAGAAGGAGATAGAAGCAGAGGTCTCAGGGATGTCATTGCTAAAACGGGGCCATGAGCCAAACGCTACAGGTAGCCTCTAAGAGCTGCAGAAGGCAAAGAAATATGTTCTCCCCTAGAAACTTCAGAAAGAACTAGCCCTGCTGAAACCTTGATTTGAGCCCAATGAGACAATTTGCAGATGTCTGATCTCCAGAACTGTATGATAAATTTATGTTTTTCGAGCCACTAAATTTCTGGTAATTTGTTACAGCAGCAATAGAAAGTGAATACAGATCTTTTTTAAAATAATGGACCAAGAGAAAAATCATTGAAATGTAACTTTTAGGTCACTTCTGTTGGGAGTAAAAATAATAACGGACAAGTTATATAACTTTCTGGTGAAGCTGACTAGATGTAAGAATAAAGATTAGGGAAAATTTGGAGTGATGATTTCTAATCCAGGTGCAACAGAATCATCTGAGGTGATAGCGAACATTTCAGATTCCCAAGTCCTTCTCCAGTCCTGCTAAATAGATCCTGTGGCTAGGACCTATGAATTTGTATTTTTAACAAACACCTATATTAGCTATCATTGCTGCAAACAAATTGCCACACATTTAGCAGCTCAAAACAACACACATTTATTTCACAGTTCTGTGGATGAGAAATCTGAGCATGCCTTAGCTGGTACTTCTTCTTCAGGGTCTTAGAAGGCTGGAATTGATTTGCCAGCTGGGGCTGGAGCCTCATCTAAAGGTCTGACTGGGGAAGGATCCACTTCCAAGCTCACACAGGTGTCTGGCAAAATTCAGTTGTTATTTAAGGGCTGTTTGACTGAGGTCCCAGGTTCCCTGTTTGCTATTGGTTAGAGGATGCCCTCACTTTCTTTTCAGATGGGCCTCTCCAACATGGCAGCTTGCCTTATCAAAGCCAGCAAGAGACAGAGTCTGCTAGCAAGATAAGGATTATCATGTAAGTAATGTAATCATGGAAGCGACATCCCATTATATTTGTGATATTGTATTGGTTAAAAGCAAGCTGCAAGTCCCACTCACATTCAAGGGAGAGGATTACACCACGGTGAGAACATCAGGAGGAGGGGGGTCATTGGGGTCTTTTTAGAGTCTTTCTACCATAGAACCCTGGCTGATTCTTGTGTAGAACCAAGTTGGGAAGCACTAAAGAATAAATGATGAGAAAAACTGACCATTTCAGTTGGGCTTTTGACAGGAAGTGGGTATAACACAATTCAAGACCATGGGCTCTGGTGATGTCTCAGTTGTATCCTTTCTATAACAAATGATGCGAGTTAGCATAGTGTCTGGATCTTGGGAACAGTCATTATCATTACTCCCAGGCCCCTCTCTGCTGCCAGCTCAGTTGCTCCCTGGCCCTGAGCTGACCTCCGCATCTCAGGGGAGGAGCCCAAGCTGGAGGGAGAGGGGCGAAGGCACAAGGGGAGATCAGCTGACATGGTAAGAGTGGGTCTCGAGAATTCATGAGTTTTTGATTATTTTTACTTTCTTGTCAAAAAATGTAAATTTTCCCTGTCACAATATAAAGAGAATCCATTTCACGATTTACACAGCTGATTTTAAATACTATCCTATTTCAAGCTCCATCACATTTTCTTCAGATATTGAAATGATATCCTGGCAGAAACACTGACATATGCTTACCCAGCCCTCCTGGGCACAAAACTAAACAACATTTCCCAGGCCCTTGCAGTTAAGTGAAGCCAGAAAATGGTGTTGGCCTGTGGCAGGTAGCCTGACTCCTAACGTCTCCATGTTTGCAAAGGGCCATAAATATGCATCGCTTTGTCACCCAACAGAAAAGTCACAGGACTGTCTAAAACCAGAGTGTCCCATGGATTACAAAATAATATTAAAGATTATTTCTAGAATTCATTATATTGCTGTATTTGAAATGCCTAGATTAAAAAACAAACACATGATATCGCATACAACTAATTCATAACCTGTGGATTTTGTGAATATGCGTGGTAATTTTTTAAAGTACAATTCTTTAGTTTTTTTGATATAGAATGTTTAGAAATATACAACATCTTTAACTTAGCCTGTACATATACAGAGCGTTGGAATATCATCTGTTTTGGTCATAAAAATTATTTGGTAAAAATACTGAGGACTTAGGCAGAAAATGTTCTTAGCTGATATTCAACTAATGCTTACTTATTTACTGAATGAATAAATGAACAAATGAATGAATGACTGATACGAGAATCACACTATTAAACCCAAACGATAATTAAGGTTATGAAGGGTATGTCATGCATTTTACTAAGCAAAACAAATCAGACAACACTATTGCCACAAATACGAGACGACTGTCAAGTCACTAAATGTTAACTGACGATCAGCTTGGCAGTTTGGCCGAAAGTGCGAATTAAATTCTGAAATGGGTCCCGGTTGCATATTCCTCAGTTTGAGGAACGTCTTTGTCAACTCAGGCTGCCATTAAAAATACCACAGACTAGGTGACTTAAATAACAGAAATTTATTTCCTCACAGTTCTGGAGGCCGGAAGTCTAAGATCGGGGTTCCAGCATGGTCAGGTTCTGGGGACAACCCTCATGCTTGTTTACAGATGGCTGCCTTCTCACCGTGTGCTCGCATGCTTGAGAGAGAACAAGTTCTCTGGTCTCCAACTACCAGGGCACAAATCCCATCATAAGGGTCCCCCCCATGACCTCATGTAAATCTAATATCCTCCCAAAGGCCGCATATCCAAATATCATCACATTGGGGGGGGTAGGGCATCAATATATGAATCTGGGGGAGGAGGGGGGACACAATTCAGTCCAGAGCAGAAAGTATAGTAATGAGGTCGCGATCTGATTTTTAATGATCTAGCTAATACCTTGGTAACATTTCTAGAATTTTGCTACACTGACCTCATAGTGCAGCCCCTCACAATCATGGCTGTGTAACAGGGTTTCTTGACTCCATCACTATTGACACTTGGGGTGGATCATTCTTGGCTGTGGGGGGCTGTCTTGGGCCTTGTGGGATATTTGACAGCATCCTTGGTCTCTACCCATTAGATGCCAGTAGCCTTTTCCCAAGTCGTGGCAACCAGAAATGTCTCCATTCATTGCCACATGCCACCCGGGGGACCCAGTTGTCCCGCTTAAGAACCACTAGTGTAGAAGAATGAGGAGCATGTTTGCGATGCTTTCAGCAGGGAGCTGTAACCCCATGACCTGGACTCGGTTGCAGCTGTCAACTTTTATCTGGATGGGACTCATGACATTGACCTTCCTTTCCATCTTAGTCGGCGCCAGGCCTCTTCTTTACAAGGTATCCTGAAATTAACCAATGACCTAGTCTAATCTCTCCACACAGTTTATTTTTCATTTTTTAAGTTTTAATTGAGATATAATTGACATATAACATTGTATAAGTTTAAGGTATAAAATGTGTTGATTTGATACATTTATATAGTATGATATGACTACCACTCTAGCATTAGCTAACACCTCTCTCACATGACATAATTATCATTTTATAAGTCTATTTTTAAATGTATTAGGGTGCTATTAGAAAAGTCTACAAAGGCTTCCTGGGGCAGGGTGATAATGAGCTTTGAGAAACACCGAATTAGAAGTAAATCTCTCAGTCACATTCATTTCCTCTCGTCGCCATCATTATTCAATGTCAATATATCACGTGGTGATTTTTGATATCTGGAGTTTTCATAAGAACAGCGTAATAAATATCTCTAGGACAATACTCCCAGAATAATTGAGATTAAGAAATTTACGGTCAGCTCTAACACACATTTAATTATGGCATCTAAGAGGAGATGTATCCTTAAAAACTGACATCAAGTTAGAAAAATCAATTAATATTCATCCAAACCTAAATTACAAGTCCAATTTTAACATCTGTATTAAGTATTACATATCTGAGGCCATAGGTTGGCACTGGCAGCTGAGTTCCAAAACTGCCACTTAAAATGCAAAATGAAAATTTGCTGTCTTTTCAGAAAGCATCCCCTTTACACTGTCACAGGAGATTTACCCATTTATTATAATATCGTAGTAAGTAAACACTACTTTGTCATTATGAAGAAGAAAACTTCGTAAGATCATAATCTAGTTCTAGAATACTACTCACTCACTACACACAGTATATAATAAAACAGGGTACACTCCGAATGGTGGTAGCAACGATTTGGTTGTAGAAATGTTCACGTAGTTTCTGCTATGTCAGAATTCTGTGCTCACAGTTTGGGAGTTGGAAGGAAGAAAAGCACGATTATTTAATGATTATATAGTAGAGACATCTGAACTCGTAACATACAGTTACCACTAGGCATTAACATGGAATTTACAAAAAAGAAAAAAAGAAAACTTAAAAAAGGATGACCTATATGACCTAAGGATGGACTTAATTTAAAAAAAAGTCATTCGAGGACTACAAATTATAAAGTAAAAGCAGCTCACTATGTAGAAACCTAGTGAATAGAGTTTGCTTGTGTACGAAAACTTTACCAAAGTTATTCATTTAACGATTTCACCTCATTCACAATGGTATCAGTAATAATGCTCTTCTTCCTAAGGTTACTATATACCTTTATTTCAAATTATACCACACGTTACTCCCTCCAGGTGAACTTTTAAAAACCTATTCTTGGTTCATAAAAATGGCACCTTTGACAAGGGGCAATTTCCACTCAGTCTCCGGTGACATTATTCCAAACTAATTTCTTCCAACAATCAAAAAAACTTACAAAATGTTTACTTTTAACATGAACTCTTTCCACCAAAAAAAGCATGCTCACATTTCATTTTCTCCTGACTACTTATATAGATGACTGGCAGCAAGAAAAGAAAGAAGAAAATTAAGAGGCAGCCATTAAAATAAATGGATCAGTTGTATAGAAGAGATATTTGGCTCATGGCCATTAAAGAAAAATAAGTCAACTAGGGTATGTTAATCTAGACCTGGAGTCATTAGTGAATACGCTAAGAGGATGAAGCTGGTCCTACATGGCAAAGTGAGAATGCAGCATTATCACTGCTCTCCATTCTGTATATCGAATACTCTAAGCCGATAGGAAATACGAGTTATATGTACACAGTTCCAATTAGAACATGCTGACCACTTAACATTTCCAACAACTGACTAGGTTTATAGTCATTTCTTTTACTCACACTATTTTGTGAGTCCTTTCCTATCAATCTAAGTGTATGACCTGTGTTATATTTGTTAAATGACAAGACATTTCTAAGATACAGTTGAAAACGGTGTGAAAAGAATACCCATTTGTGTTGCCTGGAAAAATAGAAACTAAATGTAGAAGTTTCTCAATGAGAAAAAGCTCAGCTTTTTTCTTCCAACCACCTCTGCCACGTACGATTTCCCGAAGACCTCACTTTTAAGCTTGTTCTCCATGGCTTCACTAAGGAATGAAAACCAGAGAGCAAACAATTGAGCCCAAGGACATCTGGAGTTAAAAATGCAAGAAAATATTATCATGTGAGCCATGGTCCATGTTAATGAACCCAATTATTGTGCGTGAGATTCTCCTCGATGAGGAGAGCTTTGGCACAGCAAATCATCACACAGATCACTGCCTTTGAGACCTGGGATATTCTTACAGTTTAATTTGCAAACGGAATGTTTATCACAAATTATTTTTAGCCAAATCGTATCTTGAAAACTGTTTATATAGAAAACACAGGGAAAAAGTGAACTGTTCACTGTGGAAGGCTTTAAATTACATTAATACGGCAGACAATATACAGGAGGTAGGAGATATCTGAAAAGACTAATACAATAGATTCAGATTTACAGCTCCTGTAGCTACTTAAAACACGGTTTTAGAAACGAAACTCAACATTTCCGGTAACCATAGTAAAAATGAAGTTTGCCACGAAAGCCCTTATACGATGCGTGATGTAGGGAGGTAGCAAGTACCAGGACACACGAGACATGACATTGTATCTACAGCTCCCGCTTGCTTGACTGAGGGTGTAGTTTCAAAATTCAGTCACATTCTTCAGCCTCAGACTCAGATTCTTCTTCGGCATTTTTGAGCTGCTCTACAAACTTCTTCACTTGCCCAAGGAAGACACTTTTCCCTTTTGCAACACGTGTGTCTTTATCCCACTTCAGAACGGGCTCTTCACTCAGGACTTCAGCTTTATAAAAAGCACCACACTCCTCTGGAAGGCTCTCATGAAATCAGTGTTGTCATAGCAATGGTCCTGAATCTTCGGGAAGGGAGTCAGCTCAGACTGACCTTAAGTATAGTAAAGGCGACAGGTAGAAGGCCGCATTGCTTCAAGCACTTGCTGGCTGGCTGTGCTACAAGCACCTCGTTTTCATTCCATCCCACGGTGCTCTTGCCATACTGTCCCAATGACAATGGGTTCTGCGATGTTATTGCTTTTTTTCACCTCCTCCTTGACATACAAAATTGTATCCTTAAATGGATCGCCGCGAGACATCTGTTCCCGAAGTTCTTTCTGGAGTTCCTTACGAGCGCTTATGGTTTGCTGATTTCAAACATATTCTGAAAGCTCTTTCAAGCCTGCCCGAGTAAAGTACTTTGTGAAGTGTTCAACGCTTTGTTTTTTGGCAGGAAAAAGTTCCATCGGTCTGTTATCCATGCTGAATTTCCAAAGACCTGCAGCTACTGGATTGATATCCTTTCATTCACCTATGATTTAAAGAGTTTCATAGCAAAAGCTGCTGAAACCCGTTCCTTAACCAAATTCCCATTCTAAATGCTATGGAGAACGGATGCATTAAGCATTCCATTAGCCAGAACACCAGTACACATAGCCAGCTTGTTTCTCTCTGACTCGGAAAAACCTTTTAGAACAGCTGCAGCTTTTGTACTTCATCTTCAAAATCTTTCTCCAGGTATTTGTAGCGCCTGATTAACTCGTTAAAACCCTGAGCAAATGCTTGCGTGCTTTCTAGGTCTTGTGCTGTTAACACACAGACATCTGTACGCATCACGTCCTCTGCCAGTGTACCACCTGCGGCCAGCATTCTGCTGGCCACCAGGATGTCGAAGGGTGTTTCTGCATATTGGTGGTAATCAAGTTTTGCTTCAGAAGCATCAAGAAACTGCTACTGCTTCCATATCGGCACCAGTTTCAGTTAAGCCTTGAATAATACGGCCTTGAAACTGCGTAGGGTCAAACCTCTTTTTCAACCCTTTTTCTGGTTTTAAAACACTGGTCTGATAGCGTTGGCTTTTGCTGCTTTTGATTATTCATAAAAGACATCTGAATTTAAAGTGAAGAGAAAAGAGCCAGAAATACCTGATGTGGTGATGATAACTGTGGCGGCCTCTCCTCTGTGACTGGAACTCTATCATTTCCTTGTGGTGAGGACAATTAGGATTGAGCCTCTCAGCAACCTTGTCGTTTATCATACAGTAGTAATGACTATAATTATTGTGCTGGGTGTTAGATCTCCAGGACTTATTTATCTATCAGTTTCAAGTTCATGCCCTTAAACTACATCTCGCCCAATCCCCCACTCCACAGCCCCTGGGAACCAGCATTCTACTCTGTTTTCATAAGCCAAGCTTTTGTGGATTCCATATATAAGCGATATCATCATACAGTATCATTCTCCATCTGGCTTATCTCACTAAGCATACTGCCCTCAAGGTACATCTATGCTATTGAAAATGGGAGTTATTCTCTTTCTCATGGCTGCATAATACTCCATTGTATGTGTGTATGTCTGCGTATATACATGCACATATACATAAATGACCTCTTCTTTACCCATTCATCTGTTGTCAGACAGAGGTTGTCTCCAGATCTTGGCTACTGTGAATAATGCCGCAGTGAGCGTGGGAGCGCGGAGATCTCTTTGAGATCCTGTTTTCACTTCCTTTGGATATATACTCAGAAGCGGGATTGCTGGGTTGTATGGCAGCTCTATTTTTAATTTTTTGAGGAATCTTCATACTGTGTTTTTCCCCCCAAATTGGTGGCTGAACCAATTTATATTCCCACCCGTCCATCCAGTTTAAATTCTGGCCATATAGATAGGAGGTGTTTTTTTGTTTTGTTTTGTTTTTTTTCCTCATCCGAATAACTAAAGTTTAAGGTTTGATTCTCACCCAACTTTCTTGGGATCTGGCAGGGTTACTTCAAAAAGAATATGCTCCTATATAGGCTACTTTTAAGATTGGAACAGATATTAAACATGATGCATTTCACCGTCTTGCTATCAATAGCCATTTACAAAAAATCTGATGAACGTTAAGTGCTCATCTGTATCTCCCAAATAAACAATCTCTCTTGCCTACATTTAAATGAGACTTTAATCATGTTTCACTAAGTTTTCCTTACGATTTGTAGCAATGTTTGCATTCTGCTTTGCGTGCTCTAGAAATCAATTGTTTCTCTTTGGGGAAACCAAGGCTTCCAAAAACACCCATTGCTTAAGAGAAACAGCTACCAACGCTAAAGGCTGGTATTTCAGCCCAGAAATAAACTGAGGAACCTCTCTTTCCCTTAGAAATAAGGGACTTTAAGTCCTGAATTTGCTACCAAAATATATATATTTCCACCGATGCTCCCTGTGAGTAAAATGAAGTCTGAAATTCCACAGAAGCATCATGCAGTAAGTGGGCAGGGATGGTTTAAACAAAGAAATACAAACAATTGTGCTTCTACACAAAAAGAAAAGCTCTCCAAGTGACTCGCGAGTGTTTGCTCACTGTGACTCAAGTTTAAGTTTCTGTGTCTACATTTGCAAATGCTATTGTCGACAAAGCCTACTCAAAACCAGAACATAACATTCTATGCTTATTATCTCTCAGTAATTCTCTAATAAGTTTATTTGGAACCACGATATGTTATTTCAAGCTGCCAGGTCCTCGGCACAGCATGAGAAATCTGGGTTGTCTTCCATCTGCTTCTTAAATCTTTTCTCCTAATGATGATCCAGTAATCCAATTTTAGCTTACACAACAGTCAGTGCTATCGGCCAGTACAGAATTCAGTTTGCTCACTTGCTTCCCAAGTTCCCAGGCTGAAGAAAGTCTTGTTTTTATCAAAGTCTATGATGTGACTTGAAGACTTGTAAAGAACTAAAAGAATAAGAAAGAAATGAGGCTCTACTCCTTCAATATGTCATCTCTTAATTTTTATTATTAAAAGGGAGGCAGAACATGACTTTATTGTCAGAACAAAGTAGAACTTTAAAAAAATCTTTTGTAGTGGCTCTATTTTTATATGTAGACATCTCCTGCCCTTTATTTTGTTTGCTCCTTATGCCCCATGGGAGGACATTAGAGTCCCCTTTAATAACAATTTTGTTGGAATATTAAATTTTGCTTACTAATACTTAAAATAATCTTCTGTAAACAAGGAATCTTCTCAGGTGCTCCGTGGATGACTTTACGGGTACAGGAATAGCATGTGACATTACAGAGAAGGTGCATTGATCAACGGTTAATACAAAAGTTTTCTCCTTGCCATCCTAATTTGCCCATATTAAGCCTCACAGCTAAAACCACATTAGCGTGCCAGGTTTCAGAGTCTGACACTTATCGCTCTCTGCACAGAATTCTTCGCTTATATTGTTGGTTCAGATAATCTCCCTCAAGGTATTATAACCAGAAGAAATATTTGGCTTTCAATCAAGTGTCCCAGGTCTCAGCTCCAAATCAGCGATACGCTGAGAACACATCCGTGGGACAGCGCTTTGCTACATCTGCCTACCAGCTGCCCGGGATGTACATACCTAGAGCAAATTTTATATCAGAGGCAGATAATTTCAAACTCTTAGAAGAGAAAAGGCAGCATAGAGAAAAAAACTGCTGAAATGGAGCAGGAAATTCCCCTTCTTACCCTGCCCTAGACTACCCCCACCTCCATCCCAAGTTTTTAAAAGCCATCCTACAATGCAGAACTCCAGACTCAGACTTCTCATGTTCTTGTTGTGGCTTCTGACCTTTCAGCTGACCCACTGATAACCCAGAATAAGAGAGCTGAACTAACCATATGCTGAAAGGTTCGAACATCCCTCAGGGGGTATTGAGCTACATGGAGAACTCTACATCCTGGCAGGAGAAACACAGTCTAACCCAATTTTCTTACCATTACATGCATTTCACGGGCCTGGGAAAGATGGATCTTCTTACTTGTTTTACCAAAGTCCATCAAAACAAGGCTAGGTGTCACCCAAACAACTAATCAGGGCCTGGATTTTATTGTGGCTTGAGGGGAAAGCAGAACGATCATTGACATTTTCTTGGCTCTAGAGCTACATTAGGGGACTTCACCACTCAAACATTCCTCAGGGGATACCGAATGTCACTATACTCGATATGAGGAAAGGGGTATTAACTCAAGAACCCAGATATCTTCGTTCTTGTTTTGGAAGGTTAATGGACACATATGATGACAGTCATCCACACAGACATTGTGCTGCACTTGCCCTTAGTGGCTTCTTAGAGTTTAGTCCAAAATATTGAGCTAACTCTCAAAGATCCCCTTCTGATGCCAGAAAATTTGTATGTGAGAATTCTCTGCATCATCATCAGCAGAAAGCTTCTGCTCAATCTAAAGGCATTGCCTTGTGGGTAATCTTCCTTCCAAACCAGATTCTCTCTGTCTTCCAACAAAGCCAAGAGCCAACACAAGGACAGCAAAGAGCCATAGTCCCTTTCTCAGAGCCTCTTGGTCAAGGTGCCAAATTTTCCAGCCATCTCTCCTAACCAGACTTGGCATTACCAGTTTCAATCACTTCTCTACTTTGCATTTCCAGCACCCCTATTTTAATTCAGGCCACCATCTTGTCTCTCTTGCATTATCACAACGGCCTGTTTGTTTTTTGTTTCGGTAAAAGTTATTGAGTTAGAATTTACATGTCACAAGATTTACCCCATTTATGTGTATATTTCAACAGTTTTTAGTAAGTTTACTGAGTCTTACAACTACCATAATCCAGTGTTAGAACATTTCCATCACCCCAGAGATCCCTCTTTGCTGTTGACTGTTAATCCTTGTTCCCACCCGCTAATCTTTTTCTCAATAGATTTGCCTTTTCTAGATAGTTCATGTGAATGAAACCATAAAATATGTGATTTTTTGTAATTAGCGTCTTTCACTTAGCTGTTTTCAAGGCTCATCCATGTTGTAGCATTAACTAGTACTTCATTTTTTTATGGCTGAATAATATTCAATTGTATGGACAGACTATATACTGTTTATCAATTTACCGCTGATGGATATTAGAGCTGTTTTCACTTTTGGGTTACTTTGAGTAAAGTTACTATGAACATTCACATACAAGTCTTTAAGTGGATGGTAAGTTTCATTTCTAAGATTGAAAGTGCTGGGCTATACAGTATATTTTTGTGCAGCAGTCTCTAAACTGTCTTACTTTGCTCACGTCTTAATGCACTTCAAGATCTTCTCTCTACTACAGCTAGAATGATCTTTTGAAAGTGAAAATCCAGGCATTGTTTGCCTTGGGTAAAACACTCCAAAAATTTCCCATTGTCCTTAGATTCAAACCAAAACAGCTTCATTGTTTCTGCAGTCCTGCCTAATCTCTTCTCACTTCTGCAGACTCTAATCCTGTTTCTCTAATTCACGTGGCTTCTTTCCCCTCTCTATATGAACTGGATTAAATTTCAGTTTTCTGGATAGACTGTGATCTTTCAAGGCTTTAGCTTGGGCTTTTCCCCCTATCCAGATCTTTCCTTACCTCTAGGGTCATGGTTAAGAAGGCAGCTCTGGAGTTAGATACCTGAATTCACCAATTAAAGCTGTGTGCTGATGGGTAAGTCACATCTATGTTAGAACCAGACTCATAGGGTCCTTGGAAGGGCTAAATGTGTTACAATGTGCGAAGCCCCTAGAACAGTTCTCATGGAGAGTTACAGATGGCCAATAAATGCTTCATGTTTTGGCTTAGATTTGACTCCCTTTCAGAAGCCTTCACTAACCCTTTACGTAAGGACTTGCTCCTTTAACTGTTTCCATAATACTCTGTTCTTGTCGTACCACATTACCATTGCCATCATATTGTCATTTACTTGTGTGTCCTCCCCTGGCTGTCTCTGAATTTTGTAAGATGAACCAAACCACTTTCAACACACGAATCTCACACAGCACGGTTCACGTAAGTAACTATTAAAATATGTGCTGAAATGAAAAACTGCACTAGCTGGTGTCTACGTTCCATCCATTCTCACCTTCCCCTGTCCAGTTTGCTCTCAAGAGAGACCTCCATGGACCATCTCATCCACACAACTAAACCAGCTGCAATTTGGCTGGGTTTGGCCAAGAGGCGGCTCTAGCAATAGAAAGACGGGCGGGCGGAAGAAGAGGTCATGGTACTTACCCTGCCCGCTTTCTCCCTGCTGTGGTTCTGCCAGTGGTTGCGTTCTGCTGCAGGCGCAGCTCCTGGCAGGTGAGCCCACTTCCACAGCTCGAGCTCGCTCCGGTGCCACAAAGAACATTCTCTTCCCCTGCCCCTTCAGACCCGGGAGTGCGACCAGCAGCTCCCCACTATCAGGAATTTCTTGGTGCTCTGCTATCCCTCCATCAGTCCTTCAACTCTGTCCGACCCTCTGTAAAAAGTTCACTAATCACTCTTTATGTAAATCCATTTGAGTGTGTCATCTGCTTCCTGTTGGTATAATGACTGAGCTTTGTCATTATTGCACATTTCACATTTCTGCTCGAGACTTGGGTGGTAGAGGGGTCGGGGTCGAGGACGCTTTGTTGTGTTTTTGTTGGGGAGGTAGTGGTGGGAAGAATATGATTTCACTATTAAAATAGCTTGCGATGTTTACAGTTCTTATTTTTATATGTATACATATCACTTGCCATATGCCGGATGTGTTATTGCCAATGGTTTCCATATGGGTTGTTCTTAAAGCATTTTACTGGTGGATCTTGCTTTCCAGTGCACTCTGTAGTGAAGACTGGGTAGCAGCACTTGACTTGATTAATGGAAAATCATAGTCCACCCACCAAGAGTGCAAAGACTCTTCAAGTATTATGTTTCTTTCCAGCTCCAGCTAATGGTACATTTCCCAGGCTATTATTTATACTTCTATTTGAGAAACAATGCTGGATACGGGACACCATCAGTTCCATTATAGGCATAGGCAGTAGCCAAATATCAGACTCTGAAACCAGGGAAGATCTGTAGGTCTAAAGACCACCTCCTGGACACCCGTGTCTTTTGTGTTACCAGACAACATTTGTTGAGCACACACTCCTTACAGAGTGTGGTATAATTTCTCAGTTCCCAAGAAATCAAAGGCTTGGGCTGAATACTCAAATGGTTTATAAATATTATTTTGTGTCAAATAGGTGTCTCTTTGCATATGAACTTAGAATTAGAAACAATCACCCGCAAGGACTTGGCATTACTACCCAATGTGCATGATTTAAAATGACTCTCTAATGTGGTCAAAGCTCAGATTTCAAGAGCTCTAACTAAACTATATTGTTGAAACCATCAAAATTTGTCATGCACTAAATGTGCAAGGCTACACAGAAGAACTGATGAATTCTTAAAAGTGCATATTTTAGAAAGATAGCTGGCTGTGTTGGTCTCCTATGGCTGCTATGACAAATTACCACAAATTTAGTGGCTTAAAACAAAGACAATTTATTATTTTACAGTTCTGGAGGTCCGAAGTCCCAAGTGGGTTTCACTCGACTAAATACAAGGTGTCAGCAGGGCTGTGTCCTTTCTGGAGGTTCTGGGGAGAATCTGTTTTGTTGTCCCTTCTAGCTTCTGGAGGCCACCTACATTCCTTGGCTCATGGCGCCTTTTTCCATCTTTGAAGCTAGTGATGGCTGGCTGAGTCTTTCTCACATCATATCTCTCTAACACTGCCTCCATCCTCACACCTCCTTCTTGGCCTCTCCTGCCTCCCTCTTCCTCCTATAGGACCCTTTAATTACACTGAATCAATCTGGAATAAGCCAGGATAATCTTTCCATCTGAAGATGCTTAACTACATCACATCTGCAAAGTCCCTTTTCCATGTAAGATAACATACTCATAGATTCCAGAGATTACAATGCAGACGTCTTTGTGGGCCATGATTCTGTCTCCTACAACACCCGTTACATAATTATTTAATTATGAATTGTTAGAAATGTTTGCCTTTGCTGTTATAAATAATGAAAAATGGTGAAAATAAAAACTATGTTATAAATATTTATAGTTTTCCCTAGAGCCATAAAAAAAAAAACCCTAGACACATTCTGTTGCCTTGATGTCTTTACATGTTAAATGAGAATAAAAAAAAAACCACTTCGAAGGGTTTTAATTTCTGAATTTGACATTACTAATATGGGTGAAATAACTGATATAGAAGAGTGCTCAAAAAATAGTCCCTATTCATTACATACCATTTTAACACATAAAAATATTTCAGTAGGAATTATTATAAATGTTTGCATTTCAGATGTTATTTTGTGATTTGGAAAGCTCCATGAAATAATTCCATAGTTCATATCTTTTCATCTTCAAAATTAATACAGAGGAAACACATTTTTGAGACTACATTTAATTTTTACTTAAGCAGTTTTGGGTTTGGCTTTCTACAGGATAGGAACTTAAAAATTTTTCTGGTTTCTGTGGTGGAAGCTAGGAATTCTTCCCTAAGTTCACAAGCCAACCATCATATGTGATTATGCATTTTAATAACTGAGAAGGAAATTGGAAGATTTGAAGAAGGCACCATAAAGGTGTCATGGCTGTGCCACTGAACTGACGACAGTGAAGTAACTGGCTACCAACAAAACCCCTGTTAATCAAAAGGGTAACTTATCTCCAGGTCAAGGGACAAGGGTGGTACAGAATGACAGGGCACCTATTTTTGCGGTATTTCCATTCTAATGGTGGAGAAGAGGGAAATAATACACCAATCAAAACGTGAGCCAACATATACACATGCAGAATAATTCCTAGAAGGGTAAATACTATGCTGACGGTAATATGCTAGGCTGTGTTTGTGCCAAAGGGGAAGCTACTCTAAGGGAAGAGGTCCCTGGAGAGGAGTCATTTGAGCTGTCATTTGAAGCAGTTCATGTTGTACGTTCTTAAAAGCCCTGATCCCTATGGCCCCTCTCCTCAACTTCGGAGTATATATACGACCAAGGGGAGCAAGTTAATCAATGGGATCACAGGGAGAAAATATTAGAACTTCAATTTGTATTTCATTTTACCTAGAAAATAAAAAAATTACAATTTGGTAATATTTACATTTTTGCATTGGCACCATATACTCGGTCCGTATGACAGATAGTCACCTTCGCTCTAGAGTATTCCAATGTATTGCATTTTATTAATATCCTGTTAAGTAAATTTAGAGACTATACTATCTAATTTTAACTAGAATAAACCTCACATAGTGGACCGATGGCTTTAAAAGTTTTCTGCAAGGATACCATGAGTTGAGGTAATACTATTATTGTAATCTCAAGTCAATAATAAGTTAGAAGTGACACTCTTCCTCATCCAGGTGGCCCATCATCAGCCATATCACGACTCTGTTCATAGCTAAAGATAACTCAGCCACAAATATGTAACATTATCACGAAATGCATGTGAAATATGTACTGACAACAACTCCCACTACAGATAAATCTTAACCAGCCTTCCCATAGGATAAAGCCATCGCACTGAGCAACACATTTAAAAATACTATTTAGTTACTTCATCTTTATTCCATTATGTATGTTTTATAATACGCAAAATGTATTGGCTCCTGATCCATGTCTATGATTTATAAATTGATATGCATATACTTAGAATCCTTGTGCATTTATTGTTACTCCCAGACTTACATAATCAAACAGGCTTCGTGATCACAGCTCTAAACTATTTAATAGTTTATGGCCCTTATTAGGGACTGTCAGCAACCATATACGGGACAACCCAGCTCTGAACTCTGAAACGAATTTTCAGGATGGTGTGAAGTTTTGAGCATAATTAAGGTGCCAAGAATCACATAATCCAGCAGAATCTGGTGGAGTGGCAAACCCCTCGTGGTTTGGAAGGAACATTCCAGTTCCAGCTAGAAGCTGCAGGGAATCTGAGACGGTCCGTGAGGCAGTGCTCTGATTCCTGTGCCTTCGCTTATACCGGACAGTGGCCAAGATTCTCTGCAAATTCATTCCTCAAAAACAGAGTTCCATGAGTCTACAGGGTCTGATCAGTGATGAGTTTTATGTGAGTGTGTGGTGTGTGTGTGTGTGTGTGTGCACGCGCGCGCGCATACACGCATGCACACATGTGCACCAAAGTGACACCAACAAAGGTTTCCTTTGGCCCCTTGTGATCTCATCAAACACCTTTGAGTTGCTTTGATGCCTGAATTTAACATTGGAAAAAGTATTTCGTGAAAGAGATTGTTACTTTCATTGGCCAATGGCCAAGAAAATACAAAATATAACTATGGGCTCATTTAGAAGTAAAAGAGTTTTTAAGTGTAAGTGTGAATTTTACTCTAATGGCATTGAAGAACTAATTTGCAATTTTGTTTGTCCTTAAGTATAGGCATTAGACGCATCAAGTTTTCAGATGTTCTAACATAATCAATTGCCTGTGATGAAAAGTGGCCGGTCATCTTTACGCATTTCCCGGTGATTAGATCGGGGATGCTTTGACGCGCACAGCAGAATGCACTTCCAGGAGAAAAGGGACAGTACAGAGACGGTAGAAATTCAAAGGGGCCCCAGGCCTTCCACGTCCTATATTCCACATTCATCAAAGTCATAGCTGTCCTGTCAGAGGATTTTTCTCTCAGTTCCCTTACTGCTCCCTTTGTCCCCTTTTCAGCGAGGCACAGACACTTTTTTGGAATACAGACGAACTCATCCTAGAAATACGAATGGGGCAGCATCACTTAAGACTCAGCCGGTGATCAGTATTTTAAGAGATTTCATGCATTTCACTCCTAGTTTTCATCCATACCTATGCCATCCCAGACTTTAAAGTATAACACCACATAAAGAACACAGATAAAAGCATCTTGCATATGTAAACATGTGTGTGAGTGTGTTAGGGTTACGGTCCTCAGGATCTCTGAGGAGATAGATAACTTCATGGAACTTTCCCCAGGAAGTCACTGCTCCAGGCATTTGAGCTTTGGTGGTGGTGGTGATGGTGGTGGTGTCTGTGTGTGTGTGTGTGTGTGTGTGTGTGTGTGTGTGCACGCGCGTGCGCACATGCAAGCACACACATTAACAGAGGATGAGGGAAAAGTCTTTCATAGCAAACTCTTTTCCTTACTATGAGAAAGAAGATAGGGTCAAAGCCTCTTGAATCACTAAAGAAATCCTACTTGACAGACCATACGAGGCGCACAAAACTTATGCAAGTGGCTCGGATGATCCATGAGAACTCTGCATTAGGACCTGATTATTTGTTCCTTGGAAAAATCTCTTCTATCCCTTTCTTATTTTAACCAAATCTACCCTGAAGGCAGATTCTAGATGTAAGTTTCAGGGAATCTGTGAGTTCTCAATCTATTTTAATAAAAACATTTCCAGTTCTAAGCAATTCAGGGGTCAGTGACGAACTATCTGGGTCGGTGGCGGTTCAGAGTGGGACCTCACAAATTTGACCAGCTTTGAGAAGGAAAGGAGTAGGGACAGAGCCTCTCAATCACTTTGGCCTCCACGTCCCTCTCCCCCAGAGACCTACTTTGTCACTCCCATCTTTGAGTACTGAGGTCCTAGTGGATTTCCTGTGCAGAGGACGACTTGCCAGGGGGCTCCAATGTCCTAAACCAAAAACACAGGAATCCAAGCCCCACCTCGCTTGTCATCACAGTAAACATGTGCCACAATAGGATGGTTTAATTTATTTTCCATGTGGAAGATTTTATTAAGTTTAAAGTAGACTGGGGCACACAGTTCTTTCCTGCAGCTGCAGTTTCTGACTAGGGTAACCCAAAACACATGACCGCATGATAAAACAATGGAATGCAGCGCTTCAGGAATCCCGAGTGGACAGAAGGTTGGAAAGCGATCCTTTGTGTAAATAAGAGCTGGCCTCACATAATGGTAGATGCTCGAAGACTTAAAAATCCAAAGAAGCATGTACTTTCCCTAGGATGTCATCATGATTCCAAAGGCTTTACACAAATATTGTCACATGAGGAGCCTGGACGTCCGTCATCCTCCAGTGCCACGTATATGAATGTAAATCTGGAAATCTCTGGAGGGACTTTTGATTTTTATGAAGGTAAATTCGAAAGATTCCAGCATTTCGCTTCTCGATCTTGCTGTCAGGTCACCAATCCACTTCTGCTACTAGTCTAAGTGGAAGAAACTTCTCAGATGACATTTGCAGGGTCCTCATTTCCCTGTCGCAGGTCATCGCCTCTGCTCCTGGTCAGTCCAAACACACGTCTCCAGGTCCTCCAGGGGAGGGAACGTAGCACTTCCCCTCCACGACCCCCAGAGACCTGATCCAGCACTTGGGAACCCTACAGGGTGTTCTTTCTTGCTCACGAGTATAATCCTCTCATAACGCATGAAATAGTAACATAAAAATAGCATTTTGGAAAATGTTTCGGATAACAGATGCAGGAATTGGACTAAGTATGAAATCATGCAATTTACTGGAAAGAGAGTATGCCTTTTAGTTAGAAGGCTTGATTCACAGTCCTCGCCATGCCATTCACCAGCTGGGGGGAACCTGGGGAAGTCTCCCTAAGCTTCATGATCCTTCTAATCTTAAAAAGGACCAAGAATATGTCCCGTACCTATTCACTGTGTGTTTGTAAGAACTGTATTATTTGTAAAGTTTGCATAGAACCTCAAGGTTGGCCAGAGGTGAGAGTTTAGTGCCTCTTCTCAGATCTTTTTTGAGCATCTATATAACCCCAGGCATGCACACGACTTTACACCTGTATGTAGCTCTCCAGATTCCCAATAATATGCTGGAGTCTTTCCAATCTCCCTACGGACATCTCATTCTCTATCTTTTCCTTTAAAGCTTTTTTTTTGGTTAGCCTATTATATGCCCCAACTGTTACCTACTACTGCCTGAGGGAGCTGAGATGTTCACCAAATGCCTCTAATTGTTTTTTACAAACATCCCCCAGTGCGAAGACTGTTAGCACTACATAAGCTCTGAGTCAGGGCAAATATAGACAGCCATGTGAGTGGGGTCTTCTAGGCAAAGAACAGACATGCCAAATAGGTGTATGGGAATGAGGCTCTGAAGGAGATCTAACTCTCTTCTTCCCCCTACTGTAGCCACACCTACTGTAGCTACCAGGATGCTGTTTTTTTTCCCATGCTTGTGGCTGTTCAAAGCTAAAGATTCAGGAATATGAACAGTGCAAATCAAAATGCCACAAAGCTCACTGTTCTTACTAATGTGAAGTCATTTTTCTTGAAAAAAAAATGCTCTTGGATCGCTGCAATCCTTTGGTTAATTGCCAGAATTCTGAAAAAGTTGCTTCTGACCATATTTTGCCAGGGTTATTGTTTGTTTTATGGAGGAGAGAATTTTTGGAGGTCCTTTCTTTGCTATTTTCAGTGACATCCAGTTCTCCCTTGGGGTCTTTAGCAGTAATTCTGACACGAGAGAAATGGACCTCTTCAATGGCCTATTACATATGATGAGCAAAGATCCGGCTCCATTATGTTATACAAACGCAAATGATCCTCTTTGACTTCATATGGCCCAGAGAGATAGCAGCTTATGGTCATGGGGAGAAGGAATAATGATTAGCAAATACATTAATTAGTGTTATATTTATACTTCAGCAGTCAACCAGTATAATAGTTTCGAATTGTAGTTTTCTTGCTGTATTAAACTTGCCACTCTTGGAAATAAATTCACCTTGTATTTCCGGTACAGGTCTAGACTTAGTCAAAGTCTTCTTCTGGATCTTCCCAAAGTAGTCCCTGGCTCCTGATGACCAATGATGGAACCAAGGTCCTGGTGTGGCACCTCTAAAATTACAGCTGTCACACTCTCCCTCTTAGACATTCTCAGCTTTCAGCCTAACAGAGATTCTACATCTACACCTATATCTACATCTGTCTATTCATTGGGTCTAAGTCCCTCACTAATATTTGTTTCCCTGGATAACTTATTCCCTTCCTGTACTTTGACAGAATATGAGGAAAGTGAATAGAGCTCTATGTCAACCTGTGGGTCTGGTATGAATATTCTAGGGATCTCAAAGTTCAGTGGTAAGGATTGCTCTCTAAATCAAAAACTTAGTCTAACAACCAAATTTTTCTTAGGTCCTAGAGGATGACTCCCAGGTGGAGAGATCACATGGGCTGTCATCCCATCAGATCCCAGCTCACCATTCTTCCTTCCTGCCTTTGCTTTCATTCAGGTGGTAGAGACTTCTGTTCATGCATATGTGGGTCTCCTCTCCCCTGGAACTGTGGTAGAATACATACTTAACAAACTCTCTTGCCATAGGACAGAGTCATGTGACTAGTAATATCTGATAGGCTGAGGGCAGAAGTATCTTGTAGCATCTCCTAGCTGGGGAATTTTATTGCCATTGTAAGATCCTGCAACACTTTCTTCCCACTGCTGTCATGACTGGTAATGTTCCATCCATTGGTACCACTATCAGCCTGGGTTCCAGAGGTAGAATGACATAGAGAAGCACCCTCCACAGAAATCTATTTATCAGGTGTGACCAAAGAATATCTTACCTTATTTCATGATTTTAAGCTTGAGCCACCTACAGTCCTCTGCCTTGGCCATCTGCACCATTTTTACCACATATGTCACATATGTCACATTCATCAGCATCATCATGCTTATTTGAGACAATGAAGGGAGGCGAGGGGCTCATCAATTTTTTCTTTTCCTCTGAGCCTCCCACTAACACATGAAGCTACAACATAAACCATGCAAACCATTCTCTGTCCTATGTTTAACTAACATTCTCTTTCTCTCCCTAAGAGATAGATTTGACATGGAACTCAACTATCTAAAATCAACTGATGAGAATATACACGTACTCTGAGTTCCAATGCCTCTTTATGACGACGGCAATCCACCATCGTCTTGGGTTTCCTTTTGCTGCTCTGTAAAGCAAGGACAAGAGTGATATTTCCCAAGGTGGTTATGAGAACGAGTGTGTGTGGGTGTGTGGGGAGTGCTAGGGGAAATGTGGTGTATTTTGCATAACGTGAGCTGTAATTGAAAAAGGCACTCCGTTCTAAGGGAGCGGTCAGGAGAACTATAGACCTCCAGAGCCTGTTGGAATCTGCTTTCTATTTTCCCACGTTCGTTACATGCTAAACTGTTTGGATCCCCATTCTCTACTGAGATATCTGGTCCCAGCGAAACATGGAATTGCTACATTTATTTACTGATTTAAGAATAGTAGCCAATCCAATAAGAAACCGGATCATTCTTATATCAGCCTGAAGGGGTAAGGAAAAAATTGTGTCTCTGCAAATTCTAAATGCTTTATTTTTTACCTCGTTCTTATTTCTCAAATAACTGGCCACTTTTCATTAAAACATTAATACATTAACAGAGTATGAAAAATAATTAACCCTTACAAAAGGATATGCAGGGAAAGCTCTATTTAATTCTTTTTTACCCCTGGCATCTAGGTTCCAGTCCTTCCCAGAAGCAACTCTTGTTACTATTACATGTTCCACGCATATAATATATGGCATATACAACGCGTAAAACCTACCCCCTGTCCATATTTATCAACATAAATGGGAGTAGAGCATGCACACTGATTTTAAACCTGTTTTTGTTCACTTAACAATGTTATCTTAGCCATTTTCGGTCCATATAGGCACCCACTTTTTTCGGTCCAGATAGATACCCACTTTTCAGTCCATATAGGCACCCACTTTTTTCCCTAGGGCTAAATAATATTTCACTGTACATGTAGGATTTGACTTAATGGTGCAAAAACTGGAATTTGGCCAAAGTAGAGGGCTGTAGGTGGGTCTAGCTCAAAATAATGAGATGCAGTAGAATATCTGTTCTGATAGCACAGGTTATGTTGCATTAACAGACAATCCCCAGAGGATGCATATTTATACTGCCTTCAGTTTCAGGCTATTGCAGACAATGCTATGACTTTTTTTTATCTTTGCATACATGTGTAAGTATACCTAAAGGATAAGGTCCTAGCAATGCAGTTGCTGACATACAGAGTATGTATATTTTCTTTCATTTTTAGTAAATTTTATTTATATACAATTAAATGCACCCTTTTAAGAGTGCAGTTCGTGTATATCCAGTGTTACTGCCGATGTAATTAAGATATAGAACATTTCTATTCTAATAAGCTTTAATACTGTTGAGGTATGATAAGGCCAATGGATCAAGAGATGACTGCTATTGAAAGAATGGTTTATTTTGCTCACTGTTGCCCAGAGAGGGAGCGCATATCACACCACAAGTCACCATAAGGGGACTCGCCAAGGATGGGACAGTGAGGTTCGTGGGCAAGAGAGAGAGGAACTGTAAGCCTAATGTTTCTTTTGATTTCCACAGGAAGCATAGGGGAGGAGAGATGACTGTTACGAGTTAATAGAGAGCAGGTGTAGATTCTGGATTGGTCAGTTTGCATTTGAGACGGCTCAAATCGGATTGTCCAGAACGACGTCTAACAGGATCTGCGTATAGGGCAGATGTCAAAGCGTCAAGGTTACCGGAGGTTAATACAATTTCCATTACTGCAAATGTTCCCTCACAACCCTTTGCAAAAACTCTCTCCCTGAGCTCTGGTTCCAGGCAACCACTTGATTGCTTTCTATCACCATGGTTATAAATGGGATCAAACAGTATACATGCTTTTGTGCTTGACTTCGGTTGCTCAGAATAATATTTTCAAAATTCATTTACGTTGTTTTGTTTGTAAATAGTTCTTTCTTTTTTTTATTGATGAGCAGTGTTCCATTGTATGGATATACTACAATTTGTTTATTCATTCACTGAGAGACATTTGAGTTGTTTCTAGTTTGGGGCTATTATGAATATTGCTGCTTTGAATATTCTTTCGAATGTCTTTCATGGGCACAAGTGTACATTTACCTTGGGAAAATACCCAGGGGTGGAATTTCTAGGTGTGTGTGTGTAACTTTATAAGAAACTGCCAAAAGGTGTTGCAAAGTGGTTGTGCCATTTTATACTCAAGATGGTGTGTAAGAGTTTGAGCATCCCTGCCAGTACTTGATATGGTCAGTCGGGATGGACGTTTTGATAAATATTGCTCTCCAAATGTGTAGCAGAGACGGCTAGTTGTCTGAACCAACAACCGCTCCTGTCTTCCTTCTCCCTCGCCTCACATCATTAAGCTAACACTTTCCCATTCTCCCTTGCAGCTCTGTGTATTCAATATATCACAGTTCCAGTCAGGACGGCATAAACCGAGGTCTGCTGGAAGCGGACTAGGTAAGCTTTTATTTACCTAATAAAGGAACAGATGTGTCAGCATTACTCCCTTGCTTCCTCCTTGCTCCCTACTGACTTGACGGCAGACAGGGTTCCTGGTGCTGCGGAAGGCATCGTGCCAGCCGCCATGAAGGGAAGGCAAAGAGAACTGTAGCAAATGGCAACCCAGAGCCTCTGAACCAGCAGCCACCTCTATCCAAACTTCTCCCAACATATGGCATGGTGTGAATATTTAGTATTTTGTTGTTTTCATATACATTTACTTAATTATGGCTTAAGTCGGAACTTCATTTACTTAAAAGCTATACATTGTCCTTTCTGTGACCTGCTTGCATATGTCGTTAGCATATCGATTTATAAAGACTCTTTACATCTTAATACAACCTCCTTTTTTATGTGCCGTATTTGTCATTCGTCTCTCAGCTTTGTTGATAGTAGTCTTTTTGTTAGGAAATTTTAGTTTTTATAAAATCGTCAGCGCCCAGCTGATCCAGAAGGGAAAGTTTCAATGGTGAGACGCCCAGCTGAAAGAGTGCACGAGGAGCCCGACAGGAGAATGAAAAGGCAGGCATCACCTTATTGTGGGGAGTGTGCACTCCTACACTAAGGGATCGCGTGGGCTTTATATGTGTCAAAGAACGATAGTGGCAATCTGCCACACATGTGTGATAAACAATAAGCTGAATCATACATAAGTCAGGTGCAGGCGCCCTACTACATTAATGTAACATTCTAAATCTGGAGTCCCATCCCTAGTTGAGAGCCTGGATGAAAGCGAGACCTGAGACCCATAACATAATGTATTTGGAAGCGAGATGTCCTGTATTTAAATGCTGGTTTTGTTCCTTACCAGTTCTATGATCCAGGGGCTATTCTACACTCAATTACCTATGTTTGATCTGTTTTATATATATTGCTATTATAAGTTTTCTGAGATTCGAACCCAAGTCTACCTCACTCTAAAACTCACGATCTTTTTACTATGTATCAAAGTGCTCTAAATCCTACAGATTATACACTGTCTCAGCCCATTGGTAGGCACAATATTTAGGCTGCCATTCTAAGGGAAAACCACAAGTGCATTCGCAGAGAAGACTGGCTTTCCTACATATGCACGCTTCCAATCTCTGCGAAAATGCAGCTCCCCTACGCCTTTATTGGTAGGTTATGAACAGATATGGGGCTCATCTTTCTAAGAGAAATCACACCTAAAGCACTGAAAAAACACTGGCTTTCTTTGGTTCATGGAAAGGCTGTTCTTATACTTCCAATATTTTCTAAAAACGTGGCTCCTCTATGACTTCATCTGTAGGATATATGTAGATATGTGGTAGGTCCAAGTCGGTCTCCCAAGATCGAATTGTATCTGTCTTTTGATAATCTCTAATAAAATAATTTGTTCGGTTTGTGAAATTTTCCAATGCCATTATCAATTGAACCCCAAAATGTTATCAACAATTTAAATGATTATTAACATACAAATGTAAGAACCATGGACAATCTGTTTAGTGTGGGCTTGTCTTTTCCTCTGTGGCTATATAAGGGTGGGCATTTCATTTTTTTAACCTACATGAAATTAGAATTTTACAGTACATGCCAAACAAAATCAGTCTTTTCCTCAATCCCATTTCCATTTTAGACTGTGATTTTGCTTTGGCTTACATTTTAATAAAGTTGGCATTTTTTACCTCTTCTGCATCTGGAAATTCCCAATTGGCTTTGTCACATTGTAAAATGTAGTAATTCAGTTGGACTGAATTTGTTTTGAGGAATAAACCAGCACGTTTTACATTTTCTCCCTTATGATATATTGATTTGCAAGATATGCCATGAAATATATACTTCTGCGGGTATGTGTGTGTGTGTGTGTGTGTGTGTGTGTGTGTGCATGCGCACTCACACACACACACAAACTGAAGTTTAAAAAAAGAGCAAGAATCTTATGCATGGTTCAGCTTACTGTTAATTAGATTACTTCATTTAGGGCACCTCCAAGGACTTAGAAGCTGAATAAAAGCAAACTCAAGAGAGAGGACAAACAGGAAATAAATATGTAGATTGTTAAAAACACAACTGTTCCCATGCCTTCATTGCTTTTAGAAAATAAGTATTTTTTTAATGTGTGCATTATTTAATTTTAAGAAGAATACATTCTGATAAATCAATAAGTACAAATAAACCTGCCAGATTCCCTACGTCATGTAACTCTTAAATGTCTGAAAAGATGTGGCGGCAATCAAGGATGCCTATAGGGATCCTGCTTCCCCACCACCTTTGAAAGTAAACAAGACTGTAATTTGCCAGCCAAGAATGGCCACCCTGCTGATGGCACTTTCTTCTTTTCTTTGAAGATAAGAGCAGGGTAGGATAACTAATCATTCCAGAATTTGGGAGGTTCCCAAGATGTGGGACTTTCAGTGCCCAGGAAAGTCCTGGGAAACCACGACGAGCTTGGTCAGCCTGGAGCAGGGAAACCTGTCATGAGTGTTACAAATTGCGCCATCTGGGTTTGATAATGGAGCACATGACTGTCCTTCATGTGCCCGGAACTGAGATCATCCCTGGAAATGCTCACAGTTGTCTAAATGGAAGACAAAATTCTGAAACCGCAGTAAAACCTTAAATGTTTTAAAAGTTGAAAATGAGTGTTTTTGCAGTTTAATGTCTCCAGAGTAATGAGGGTATCGATATGAACACAATATATTCTAAAAAACAAATCCGAGTAGAGAAAACAACCCTCCCTGAGATAAATATCAAGTCTAAGATGCATATCAGCTTAATGTTTGGCTATGAGGGGAAAAGGGACATTGATGGTATGGGTCAACATGCATTCTAATATTTAGAAAGCAATTTAGAAAGTAACTTCTTTGATCGTTGTAAGTATTGAATTTTCCAAGATAATGAAATGCCCATTTTATGTGAATGAGTCATCGGTTCCTGAGTTCCTGGTGGCAACTTTCAAAAAACTATACTTGTATCGGGCACTGTCATTCGCATTTAGCTCTGCCCAGAATTGGGGACTATGTCTAAATGTATCTGGTGTGAAACAATGATCTCTGAAAAGGAGCTATTTACATACACAGATTAAATATTACGTACTTTGAAAACAACTAGACAGACGCCTGTCAATTGCTCCTTCACAGTTGTTCATTTTGTAGGAAGTGTTTGGGTTGAGAATTTTCCCATCTACTTTTTAGTTGACGACGCTGCTAAACAATGTGCACGGACGAGCGATGAGAGGGCCTGGCTGAACTTTCCCCGTTTTGCTCTATAAGAAGAGTCAGGGTGTAACTTGGATGTCAGCCCAACCATGCCTTCCCTTTTGATTCTCACTGAATTGGTCGTATCTTCACCCTGACTGCAGTAGAGACCTTCCTGCCATTCACGGGGGTGGGTGGGGCTTGCAGTTCTCATTGTTTCTGACTCCAGTTCCTGCTTCTGATGAGTTAGTGTTTGGACCACCTCACCCTTCTAGCTTACCCTCCTTAGTGGTCAGGGGGTTGCACCACTCAGATCTCCCTTCAAGAGAATCTGCTGTGAAGACTGTGGTTACCAGACAGCTGCTGGCTGCTCTACCTATAGATCTGCCATGGCAAGTTATGCCAAGGCCTCAGAGCTGCCCCAAACCAAAGACGGAGCATGGAAGGGGACTAGATCCAGGCCTCTGTGGATTTTCGAATGCGCCAGCTTTGCTCAGGGGCTCCCATCAGCCAGGCCACGACGGTCTCAGAGCTGCACTGCAGCCTAGGAGGCTTCTGGCCCAGTCTTCCTTCCTTCTTGCCCCTCGCTGGTATTAGAGGGCTAAAGGCTCTCCTGGCCTGTTCCTGTTCTCTCTCCCTTTTCATTGGCATTTTCTCCATCTGCGTATCTGCTTCTTAGAGGACCTGAATTAACACATAGTTCTTCTTATTGCCTTATGCTAGATGCCACTAAAAGTACCAGTGACACAAGGCTCTGTGCGTAGCAGTTTTTTATTGAAAGTTGGAGGCAAAGGATTGTGCTTGCCCTGTAGCACGCCAAATGATATAAAAGTCTTTAGCATCCTCATCCTGAAAATCTTTTGTTCACGCTCACATCTCAGAATTCCCATAAACTCTTTTTCTGGACGTTCCAACCTCTTGCCACATCTTCACATTTCCAGCCTTGCCTCATTTCTTTCATCTTTAACTCCACACTCAATATTTGCTGCACCACCCCAGATTCTTTTTAACTTCCCTTTTTACAAACCACGTCATTGGGATATCACCCGCTCAAGTGGTCTATAATTTTGTTTCCTAAAAGGAACTGTCATTCAGGATAAAAAAAATAACATTTTTGGCAAACCCCACTATGCATCCTATGCATGATTAAAAATAAAGAACCACAATTCTCATATTTACAGATAAAAAAATAGACAGCTCCATAACTGTATCCAACGAGAAAGAATATTTGTTTACCGCTATGAAGTCATGAATAAAAAAGGAAGGGAAAAAGAGGTAAATTGATGGTCAAACCAATGGCATCGTGGTACTGATTTTAAACATTTAGGATTTACTGTAGACTATATTCTCTTACTTGCCATAAAACCACCTTTAAGCATCTAGTGATAGTTGATCATTCGAATGAGGTGGAATGTGGAAGAGATTAACTAGCTGTTCGCTAAACCCATCTCCCTCTTTAGTTCTGTGTGATTCCATGGCTGAGTTGTGGCAAATGAAATGTGGGCAGGAGTGATGTACACCACACTCCACCAGGACCGGCTCGTAAAATTCCCAATTCATGGATCCTCCATGCTCTTTTCCCCTCTTTGACGATTGTCGAAGATGACAAACCCACATCGTGGAAGGATCATGGGTCTCTGAAATTTGCCATGGAGAGGAGCATCTTACCTATCAAAAATTTTGCCAATTTTTTATTGGGTGGCTGGTTTTCTTATTATTAAATTTTGAGAGTTGTTTATATATTCTGGATATAAGTCCTTTATCAGGTATATGATTTTCAAATATTTTATCTCAGTCTCTGCTTGTCTTTGGATTCTCTATTTTGATTCTCGCTGTTAAGTGACTTTCAAAGAGTAGATTTTTTAAAAATTTGATGAAGTCCAATTCTCAGTGTATTATTTATAGATCACATTTTGATATTGTATATAAGGAGTCTTTGTCTAATCCAAGACAAAAGTTTTTCTAACATTTTCTTATAGAAGATTTGTAGTTTTAGGCTTTTTGTTTTGATTATAGTTCAAATATAGTGTATATGTGGTATGAAATACAGATCAAAATTAATTTTTTTTGTATATGGACATCCAATTGTTCCATCACCTTTTTTGAGAAGTCTATGCTTTCCCTGCTGAATTTTTTTTGCACCTATGTCAAAATTCAGTCATCCATACATATGTAGGTCTCTTACTAGATTCTTTGTGCCATTAATATCTGTGTCTCTCTTTATGTCAGTGCCACACTATTTTGATAACAGTAGCTTATTAATAATTTTTGAAATTTGGTAGTGTTAGGCCATCTTTGTTCTACTTTGAAAAAGTTGTTTTGGTTATCTTAGGTTCTTCGCATTTCCATACAAATTTTAGAATTAGTTTATCAATTTATAGATATAAAAAGCCTGCTGGGATTTTGATTAGGATTTCATTTAATCTATTGATCAACTTGGGGGAAGTAACATCTTAACAATATCGAGTTTGCTGGCCCTCGAGTAAGGCATATCTGACCATTTATGTTGGTATTTATTTAATTTTTCCCCGGGAATGTTTTATACTTTTGACTGTACATGTCTTTTACATATTTTGTTCAACTTATCCCTAAGCATTTCATACTTTTTTGCTATCATAAAGGATATTTGAATTTCAATTTCCTATCGTTCCATGACAGTATGTAGAAGTACAATTATTTTTGTATATTGATCTTTTATCTCACGACTTTGCTAAACTCATTTATTAGCTCTAGCGGCTTTTTTCTAGGTCCATCAGATTTTCTACCTGGGCCATAATGTCATCTGCAAATGCAGAGTTTTACTTTTTCTTTTCCAATCTTTACTTCTTTTCCGTAACTAATTTCTCCATCTAGAATCTCAAGTACAATGCTATCTAGCGGTAATGAAAATAGACATCCCAGTCTTCTTTCTGATTTTAGAGAGAAAGCTTTGTCTTTCCCCATAAGTATGATATTAGCTTTGGTTTTTCATAGATGCCCATTATCAAGATGAGGAAGTTCCATTCTATTCCTGTTTGCTGAGAGGTTTTATCAGAAATGGATGTTGGATTGTGACAAATGCTTTTTCTGTGTACATTAAGATTACCACATAGTTTTTTTCTTTTATAGTTTGTTAATACAGTGAATTATATTGATTGATTTTCCTGTTTCATGCCAATTTCTATTCCTGGGATTAATCTCATATGGTCATGACGTATTATCTTGTTTATATATTGTTGGATTTGATTCCCAAAATTTCGCTAAAATTTTATTTAGAATTTGTTTTTGGAAAGCACCGGTCTATCACATATTAAATATTCAAGAAATGCTAATGATACCTCCTCTCTTCTTCAGTTGTTTTTCTAGAGAGTGATAAACAGAAGTACAAAAAATATGCCCAGTAGTGCATTTAAGCACCTGGGGAAATTTAATTAACCCATTATGAGTTGTCATAGGAATTTAGGTTAAATTACATGTAAACAATTTAATTTGCATTTCTTAGCTACATGACAATAATGAGCACATGCCCCTTCCTGTCTGTAACAAAGGGTCTCTGCAATCTCAAATTTCTTTCTGGCTTTCTATCTTCAGTTTCAGACATATCCAAGCAGCAGAAAAGCTCACCTTCCAAACTATGGCTAATGGAGCGCCTTTATAACCACACAGGGCAGCAGTCAGGCTTCTAGTAAGGGATTGGAGAACTTATCCATATACATTATGCTCTGTTAAACCTCACACTTAGAGTTCCATTCACCCTTGAGCACACAACATGTCCAATTCACAGCCTACCTAACTAAATAAGGCTGTTATGCAAATCGATAGAATCCTATTGCCTGTAATCCTCTACCCATTCTTACATGTCAAGTAAAACCAGAGACAACCGGATGCAAGAGCAGACAATTGGTTTTCAGTTTGAGTCCTATGTGTCATTACCTTCCAACATTTCTGGGGTTAGAGTCATGACCTGTTTAACACAGCCATTCATACTGTCCGAGCCCAAAGGAAAACTATTCCTTTCTGTTATCAACCACAGGCTGTTTATGCAACAGCTAGACAGACCCACTGGCTAAATATTAGGAGGCCTGGGGGAACTAGAAAAAAAAGATAGAAAAAGAATCAGCAGATGTTTGTGGGTATAGGCGGGGCTGTCTATTGCACCATAACATATAATGTAATATAATCTAAAATCTCTGTACAATGTTCAAGCTTAGCACATTTGCGTCTAAGAAACTTGAATGTTTACAGTTTCATTCAACACTAGGCTGCATTCAGGGTGTGACAGCAATTTAATCCCAGGGGTATCAAGTACCTGTAAGGCAGGCTTGGTTGGTGTTCCAATTTGTCTTCTGACCATATTCTGGATGATCCCATTTGGGGTTCAAAATAGACAGTGATTTCATCTAATATTTCACAATAAACTTTGGGCATGGTTGAGTAGAAGTAAATTTCTTAAATGAATCAATGGCTGTACCATTTGCCTAATTTTCTTTTTCCTTTTCTTGGTCTCTATTTACTATTATATTCAAGGCAAAGATAGGATGGTAAATTAGTATAAGTTTTACTGACTGGGATATACTGCTAAGAAAGCTCTGAGGTATTTCTCACGAGCAAATATTTCTAAACTTATATTGGTTCTGGCATTCAGTGAAAATGAAGCATTTTCCTCCATTTCTTGCAACCAACAGAATTTGAATGCATATTCTTTCTGACTGCATGCTGTTTTTGAATGCCACCTGGGTACCCAATGCAAAGTTTGTTTTTTAAAAAAGTAAGGTTTTGTTTGCAAAGATAATCTCTTACATATTTTTTGACCCCAGTATACCTAGGACAGTAAAAGGCACCTTATCAAACTTCCATAAATACTTAAACAAAATTAGAAAAATTGTGTGTTTAGGGCAACACTCTTTGTTGTTTGGACATTTGGTTTCCTTAACTTTTTTATTTTCCCTGATTTTTATCATAGACAAATCTTCCTTTCACTAGCAAGAAGTAGATTTTCTTTTAAATTAATAAATGAATACATAAATAAATAAAACTTTTTATAAATTTATATACTATAGAGTGTATATTTTTGAATTTGTTAATGTACTGATGCATTTATTTCCTTCTGAGAACAGAATTGGCCATAATCGTGAAAGAAAGACATTGCCAGAGACCACACTCTGTGTTGAACATTACTTTGGCAGAACTTTCTGAGCTATGACCTCCCTGAAAGGAGGAAGCACAGAATAGCAGAAATGCTGAGCTGACACGTCTAATGATGATCCTCTCCTTGCACATAGAAGACAGGTTGAACCACGCAAACACGTTATCTTCAACCAGAACATTTTGGGTTACGCGAAGTGGGAGAGAATGAGATAGAGACCATTTCAGCTTTTGAGGTTTAGAGGGAGGATTTCGGGGGAAGTAATCTGGACAACTTGCCCAGTGCCTCAGTCCAGTGTTTAAACACCCCTGGTGTTTGAAGTATGAACGTTTGGAAGATGAAAAGAGGTCACATTCAAAATTCATGGCGAAGGAAGCACTCTGAGGCCACACGCAAATATCACGTTTAGGTATCTGAGTTGTCTGAGCCTCTGCTCCTCTCCATTCCAGAGTTAATAAAGAGCAAACAGAACTAGTCTTTCTGCCCTTAGTCACCTAAACACTGCCTCTCCCCTTGCATTATTTATTATCATTCAAAGCAACAGATGCTACCAATCTTATGGCTCTAAAGAGCCTGACCAGTCTCCTGGGAAATACTCCCAAGGCTAGAGTCTGCCAACACTAGACTAGTTTTAATAATCTACAGTTGGCAGGTCATTTATTTCAGATATCAACTGAGATGAGCGAGACAGCAGAGACTTAAGCACAAATAGGCACATTTGTTACAACCTCAAGGAAGTAGGAAGGAAAGAGGAGCAGCATCTGCTGGAATCGTTGGAGGAAACATCAAATACAAAAGAAGGACATGCACCAGGTGAAACAATTCAAGTTGAAGAGGAAGAAGAATATCAGAGATTCCCACAAGGAGCAGAGCCAGAATCAATGGTCAGGATGAAAGAAGAGAGAAAACATGACTCAGTGAATGCCCCTGGACTCAAGTCCCTTAACCTCTCCGGGTCTCAACATCCTTCTTTGTAGCCCCTCCCAGGGAGTTACTCTGAGGTCTGTAAGTCCAGGAACTGAAGTAAAGATGGAGCCTGACTTACAATGGTTCAACTTATGATTTTTAAATTTTGTGATGAGATGAAAATGATATGTATTCAGTAGCAGTGGCACTTCAAAATTTTTTTTAGATGAGGCAACCCTTGGTTGGCCTCACAGATTGCAAGGACTTTGTCAGAGCTTACGATCCCTTATTTTTCTTTTTTTCTTTTTTACACCCACAGCACCTGGGCTTCCTAGGTGGTCTCCCACTCAAGTACTAACCAGGCCCGACCCTGCTTAGCTTCTGAGATCAGACAGGATCAGGCTTGCTCAGGGTAGCATGGCCGGAGACTCAAATTTTGAATTTCAATCTTTCCCAGGCTAGTAATACAATGCTCTCTCATGATGTTGAGCAATGGCAGTGAGTAACAGCTCCCAGTCAGCCACACAGTCATGAGGGTAAATGACTGATACTTCAAAGAGTAGTATTAAATGTATTGCCAACTTACAATATCTTCAACTTATAATTGGTTTATTGGGACATAACCCAATCATAAGGCGAGGAGCATCTGTACATACAGGTATATCTTTAACAACATCAGTGCCTTATCCAAACTAAATTTAACGTAGCACCCTTTATAGTCACACGCCTTGTGTTTTATTTCACTATTTTCTTCATGAAAAAATATTTCATTTGGAAACCAACTAGTGAGCATAAAATAAAATGAATGTGGTGAAAGTTGTCAGTAGATTTCCACATATGTGTCAATAGGTGCGAAAGGGATTGTCTGATTTGTTAACACCTCATTTTTGGATCAGTCCCTCCATAAATACCCTTCTCACACCTTGGAAAGAACGAGAACAGAATATATTTAAACTGGGCTTACTGGATGAGTCCAGAGCCTTGCAGGAAGATCTGAGGCCTTGAAAAAACAGGTTCTCGGTATACGAGTAAAACGACAGTTAAATTTATTTCAATTCTGTGGTCTTTTATTTAAAGGAACCAGGCAGGCTCTTATCTCTTCTTGGTTTTACTTATTTGTTTTATTTCCATTTATTGAAATTACTTCATACCTGGCAAACGTCTGTATGGTAGAAGGGAGAGGGAAGGACGTGGACTGGGAAGAAGGAGATAATCTTGAGATTGGTAGAGGGGAGTTCTAGAAATTTTTTTTTCTGATTTCCATACCAAGCCAATGGTAATGAGCACTCGCTGCACACCGGGCACTGGGTGAGACATGCAAGGCACTATGCTAGATGGACATCAAAGAGAGAGCAAAGAAACACAACAGCTTGGCAGACACACTGACTTAAAAATCCATTTGCATAGGCCTGAGAGAGCCTATTGTCTCCTGGGGAGGCTTTGGCATGGCCAGGAGAAAACATCAAAGACACTCCAAACTTCAAATCCCTGATCAGCAGGACAGGAAATGGGAAAGTCATCCTAGAAGGGATTTGGAAAGGAAGGGGCTTATCTAAGGACGCCCCCTGGTCCCTGAACATGAGCTCTCGCCATGTGTACATTCAACAGACGTGATATGGTGAACAGCTTGGCACCCAGTCAGTAGCAAGTCTTGCCCTAGCCCCCCACTAAGAAACTGCAGGGAATAAGACGAAACGAGGAAAGATAATTCAATAGGAGTATTTTCATCTTCATGGTCAACTTAACATTTTCAAAGGATCCCATCAAACAAGAAAGCCCACATTCTAAAACGACAGAAGCTTAAATAAATATCCGAAGATAGAAGCCCAAAGGGACAAGAGAAGACCAAATTCAACCAAAACAAAGCGAAAAAGTAGGGTTTGCCTGAAATGCTAGCTGGCATGCTGGACTCAAACTCCTGGTAGCCCGGCGGGGGCGCTTCATGCTCACAGTGTCTCAGTACGACCAAGGGGCCAAAAGTTGCCAACAAACACAAGGAAAGGCCTTTAATTCCATGTCGCTGGGAAATAATGACAGACTCTGAAATCTGCCCATGTGCAGAGCTCAGACAAGGCTGAAATTTCACATGTGACCTGCCACCAAAGTAGGACGGTCAAAACGAACCTGGCCAAGCTTGTTCCCAAACACAAAGTTCCTATAAAAGCAAGGGATAGGAGATTTCTTCAAGAGACAGGAACGTTAAAGCAAATATAAGGGATACACTCGAGGTATATTGATGGCATGTATTATGTGTATGTTGATCTAAGTAATAATACAGGCTCTATACAAGCATATATATATTTACATATTTTTAAATAACTTAAAATATAAACATTAAAACATATACTTTAAGTTGAACAAAGTTGAGATTTTAAAGTAAGGCCACAGCAAGTGGAAAATTTTTAAATGAGCCTGAAGCCCAGTAATCCTTTCTTCTGTATGCCTAGTTAGGATGCATGCGTCCAGTTTGCCGGCTGTGTACTATAATGGTCAAGTTTAGAGTTTCTGGAGTGAAACCTCCAAGCCCTAGATGCCAGCTTCACTACTATTAGTGTGACACAGAATAAGTTCTTGAACCAGACCTCAGAAAACATGGACATAATATCAGTACTTACCTCATGCAGCTATCGTGGGGCATAAGCAAGATATATACGTAAAGGACTAGACTGGGCCCTGATACATACCAGGGACTCAATAAACACCCACTATTGATATCACAAATCTGTTATAAGCTCTCTGTCCCAAATCCCTTTGTAGTATCCACGGCCACTAACAGAACAAAGAGTAACCAGTAGAATTCAATATGCGCCTGCGGCTTGACTTAGAAGTTGGGTTCCATACTTGTTGGATTCCTTAAATCCCACAGTGTGAACAGAATATAGAACAGAGAATTTCTTTTCTTTTTTCCACGTGGTTATTTCCACCAGCTATTGTTTTCATCAGTTATTAAACAAATGCATTTTTTCTGTGACCTATTTTTGTTTACCTTTGAACAGACTAAATGCCTGTTCTTTGTCATCTATATTAGTCCTCATAAATAATCTTCCTAGATGTCAGTACAATATTCATACCTTAGAAATCCTCAAGATTTCTCCAAGGAGCAGTTTCTTCAGATGCGAATAGGTAGCCCTATTGAAAAAACAAACAAAAAACATTTCTATATGAAAGCGAACTGAAAAACCTTGGAATGAACAACGCTAACCAGGCACGCTGGATTTATCAGTCTTAAATACACTAATGTGCACTATGGATCTCTAAGAAATGAATATAAAATGCCATGTTTCCCAAATCACTTGTTCGCACAACGTCTTTTCCATGAAATTACCTTTCACAGAACTCTGACCATCGACAGAACTAATGCTCTATGATAGGCACTTTGGGACACCCTATCTTAGAGGAACTACTTGAAACCTACTGATTTTTCCCTGGAAAGTGGGGTCACAATCTCATGAGAACACAATCACTTCTCTACTTAGATGGTCCGCATATCAAGCAAGGGTAGCTATAAAATATCGGTTTCCTGATCCCCAGGGTTGATCGTGATGATTTCGCTGGTTGGGAAGGTGTCACCTTTCTCTTATACCACTTTTTATATGGACTCCTCCTGTCTCTATAAGCTCAGAAGAGTCAAATTCTTCATAAGAGGAATGTGGCAGTGTTTTCAATCAAGGCCATCACGTGTCCTAAAAGTATGTTATGTAAATATATCATTGGCGGATACACTAAAAGATGACAAAATCTACATTTGTATCATACCTTCCACAGTTGTTTAAGCCTGCATTCCAATTTGTCTCTTGAGCACTGTTTCCCAAACTTTAGGATTCTAACAATCACCCATGGTACTTAGGGTGATTCTGGGGTTGTACCATCTCATGTGTTTTGAAATGCTTCTCTGGTGAAGCTTATGATCAAGTATCCTTGAGAATTTCAAACCTGGCTGCACATTATAATTCTCTCTCTCTCTCTCTCTCTCTCTCTCTCTCTCTCTCTCTCTCTCTCCCTCCCTCCCTCCCTCCCTCCCTCCCTCCCTCTTAAATACCAAGATCCTAAACAAAATCTACTGAATCAATATCCACATTTTTTAAACATCGAAGAAATTTGGAAATCCAGTTCTCTGAGCAGCATGGTGGCTCCAAACCTCAGGTACATCTAGTGACAGCACTAGAGATGGAACTGCATGAAATCCCAGGAAGTAATGACCAGCACGGTACTCTAGACAGGGCTGAGGAGCTCCTACTCCTTTGATCCTTAGTCTGCTTAGAATGAACTCTCTGAGGAAAATGTATGAACCTTGCTAAAAAGAAATCTCATAACTGGCTATTGATCATGGGACACTTCAAGCAATCACAGCGCAGGTTATGGAACTAATTAATCATTCTGTCAAACTTGAGAATCCTTTAATTGGAGAATTAGTTAAAATGGTAGAGGTATTGGGAAGTAAAAAAAAAGATTAAAAGGGAACTTCTGGAGCTGGTCTTGTTAACATGATTTCTACAAGACATCCGGGGACGAAGCTGAAGTTTCTTTTTAACAGTTCATCTTTTCTTTTGGAGATAACTACAGACTTACAGAAGAGTTTCAAAGGTACTACAGAGAGATACCATATACACTCTACTTAGCTTCCCTTATCCTTAACATCTTATGTAACCATAGAAATTTTTATAAAAACTAAGAAATTACCTTTAGCATAATACTATTAGCAAAAATACAGAACTTATTCAGATTTCACCAGTTTTCCCACTAATGACCTTTTCTTCCCCAGGGTTCTACCAGGATCCCACATTGCATTAAATTGTCATGTCTCCTTAGTCTCTTCTGACCTGTGAGAGTTCTTTATTTCTAGACCTTGACACTTTTGAAGAGAACTGATTGCTTGTTTTGTAGACTATCTTGAGATAAATACTATTTAAGCAAATCTCCTATTCATTGGTGGATTTTGTCTGAGACAATTATCACTGTGGGTTTCTAATTCTATTTTATTTTATTTAGAAATTCTTTTTTCTATTTCCATCATTCTTGTTACTTTTAATTGCAATTCTTCTACAAGGAAGACTTGTTCCTCCCTCCCCATTTAAGACAAGAGATTGAAATGACAGAAACGGGCTCCATACTTTCCAGTAGACCAGTAGGACAGCATGCATAGTCAACTGGGTCTTTAGAACATGACACTATTCTACCTCCTCAACCCCAAGGGTTCCTGCCCAAAAGACAAGCAAAACACGTACTAGATGAAAAATTCTAGAGTTTAAACCTAAATGTAGAGCTAGGGCAGGGATGACAAGGTGGAGATGATGTGAGGAGGGGTTATTCCTGGTGGTGTCTACCTGAAGAAGATGGAAATGCTAGCTAGAAACAAAAGAATTTCTGGGGTTCAGAGAGTATTGGCAGAAAAGGTTAAACAACTTGATGGCAGTTGGATGCTTGGTCAAAAAACAAGACACTACAAATAGAGTTCAGACAAAAGGTGGCAGGGCCTGTGAAAACAGTCTAGAAAAAATACAGGCCAAGATGTCATGGGGATTAAGACTGGGGGCTGAGGAGTCTGGGTGAAAGCAAGGACACCAGGCAAATGTGATAGAGCCAGAAAATATTAGCAGGTACGGTCAGAATTGCTCTTTGTGAAAGGCCAGAGGATAAATATCTGGGGCTTGTGGGCTGTATGGTCTCTGTCCAATAACTCAGTTCTGCAGCTATGGTGTGAATGCAGCCACAGACAGTACGCAAAGGGATGGGCATGGCAGGATTTGGTTCACAATGAGTCAAACGTGGCTTGTGGATAGTAGTTCGCCAATTCTGAAGCCAGTGAAGTCAATAATGCACGCAGGGACAGGGCGTCCTTTGCGCTCTCTATCTAGTACCTCTTAATTGGTTCTGTTTTGACTTTAAAACCTCACAAAGGGACAGAGAACTACAAAATGACCACAGTCACTTCAAATAAGCCTAACAATTTGAGGGTTCTTGATAATGGGGGGCCTTGGAATTACTCTAGTTATTGCCCTATGTCTAGATAGAGGGGTAAGCATTACTTTTGAATTTAACCAAATTACTTATATTTATAATACATTCTTCCAAATTTGATACAGTATATACTTTTATTTGGAATTCACATTTTAGAAATACTTTATGTCGTGTTTTCTTGAGATATTTTGAAACAAAATCGAATATAAGCCACTATTATTATTAAATGGCCTCTTGGAATTTTGTGATATGAGTAATCTGAACCAAATTCTTGCCTTAAATTATTTCAGTAAGCTGAAATAAAGGAAACACTAACATTCTCTCCATTCTCTGATTCATCTTTGGCCTGGTGTTTTGTTTAATGTTCTCCTTAAACATTATACCTTTGAAATATAAGCTTTTAAAACATAATGGTGGTTAAAGAGAGGAGGATGAACCAGAGGAGAACTTCAAACTATTTCACTCTAGGAGAGGTAGAATATATAGAAAACGTTAAACTAACCCTTTTCGGAGTGAGATATCAATTCTATTTTCCTTGTACCCTCTGGGCATTTCTTTAATCTTTGAAATCCCTTCTCTATGACTGGAATCCCTGTGAAGATATTTCTGTATATTTATTCTCAAGTAGCATAAAAACATTTTGGAATTCTTTGCTAACTTTAAGATATTTTATAATTTTAACAATTTTGGATGTTACAGAGATGCAAACATAATGCAGGATAGTGAAAATGCGTGACCATTTATCTGGGAGATGAATAAAAAGAGAAAAACACCTTTCAATATTTTCAGTTTCCATAATGTCTTATTATTTCCCTGGAAATCTAATTTCAAACCCAAGACATACTTCGCAGATTTATTTGAAGTAAAAGAGTCCATTTCGGTAAAATATCAAAAAAGATGCTTTCACATTTTAAATTTCATTAGATTGAATATTGGTGTAAGATCCACATTTCAATCTACTATTTTGTAATACTAGAGTTGAACAATTAAAAAAGTTGTGTTTTGTGTAAGAAACTTGTCAGCAATTTGCTTTTACCTTGTAAAAAAAATAAAAGTTTTACAGACCAAAACCAGTAAACACAGTGTAGAATCATGTGAGTCTTAGGGCTATGAATATTCTGATTATTATATTCATGCATTCTTTTGGGCATAAATTAAGTAAGCCACGGGGCAGTTGGAGGGTGACCACAGCTCAACAAACCTTACGGTTCAGCAGATGTGGTTGTAAGATATGGCTTCACTGAAAAATATTCACCGCTAAGCAATTTTAGGACTCCATTCTGAGGTTTTGATTTAAAAACTTAAAATTTCCAATAGAAGACGAATGGGTTTACCATATTGGTCATGAGACACAAAAATATTCAGTTGCTTCAAGTAAGCAATAATGTGAACCATCAGAGTATTTTCAAATCGCAATATTTCTACAGATCTGCAAGTCACGAGCCGAGAAAGGTTTTCAGTACATGCAACGACCCTATTTCAGTTTCTTTTTTTTTGTGACTTCCAGACGCCCAGGGGCTTTTCTTGGTGTATATATGAGAAGTCTTCATGGGGGTCATTCACTCTGAAAGATCAGCTCGATATTTGAGTACATTATTTGAACAATATTTTTCTCTGATTTGAAAAATAATATGTATATTTTCAAGAAGATATAAAATTATTGAACTGTTCCAAGATTTTAGAGGAAATATCACAGCCACAATCATTTCCTGGGCTGGGGAGCTGAACACCGTCATTTATAATTTGCATTGGGAAATTCCATAAAATCATGAAATACACAGGAATCGAGTAAGCGCCCAGACATGCGGGAGAATAGGAATGAAGGGGCTTCAGAAACAACCTAATGTCAACCTCATGCTTCAAAGTTTTGAGTTAATAAAAATTGAGTCAGAGCAGCGGTACTACTTTGATCTAGATCAAAACTTCCCACTCTAATTCCCTGGCTGTGAGAGGAAAGTGAATTTCCAGATTTCTCTTTGTAAAGGAAAAAAAAAATAATAAATGTGAAATATGCTGACATAATTCTTCAATGGTTTTAGAACTTGTGGTTAAATTTATGAAACCCTCTGAGTTACAATCTAACATTTACATAAAATAGGAGTGGGGGTGGGGGAGCTGATGAAATTAACATGTCCAAAAGTTTCAAAGAAAACCTCTAAAATCAGGCAGGATTGCAGTATCTCTCCCTCAAGGGTGCTGGTTCCCCAGCATGGGGGTTAATTCCTACTGGGTAGAATACTTAGTCCACAGAACTTCTTGATTTGTTCCAGTTTCTCACTTACCTTCCCAAGGAAATTCAGAGTATCACTTAGAGTTTTTTTTAATCTATCAATTCTTTTTTTTTCAATTACAGTTGACATTCAATATTATTTTATATTAGTTTCAGGTGTACAGCATACTGGTTAGACATTTCTATAACTTACAAAGTGATCCCCCCGATTAGTCTAGTCCCCACCTGACACCGTACATAGTTATTACAATATTATTGACCATATTCCCTGTGCTGTACTTCACATCCCCGTGACTAGTCTGTAACTACCAATTTGTACTTCTTGATCCCTTCTCTTTTTTCACCCACTCCCCAACTCTCCTCCAATCTGGCAACCACCAGTTTGTTGTCTGCATCTGAGTCTGTTGCTGTTTTATTTGCTCATTTTGTTCTGTATTAGTCAGGACTCTTTGGTTACCCGATCATGACAATATTTATTTTAAGATATTCCTGTTGACTTGTGGTGTCCTTGCAGATGACCATATAAACTTCATGCACGCATTCACGCAGATGAATGAAGACCAAGAAAAAGAAAAGCTGTGTTCCCACTGCCTAGGAAGCGGGCCGTGTTCCCTCACTAGACTGGAAGCCCCGTGAAGGGAGGGATGTTAACTACCTGCCCTTCAGGTATCATCAGCGCTTCTGTGGTGGTTTGCACATAAAATAGCAACTCAATAAGTATTTCAGGCCCTGTGCAATGTGTTTCCTCTACTTAGCATCGATTACACTTCACAACGACTTTTCTAGTTAGGCAATATTATCCTTATTTTATGAACTTCCAAGGTTACATAGCAGGAAAGCAAAAGAGTTGAGATTAGAACTCAGGCTTTCTCATTTCAAATCTATTACTCCCACCAACATCAGCTGCATGAAACAGTATTTAGTGGACAGAAACAATTTCAAAATCTTTTCTCGTTCTAGAAAATAAAGAATAATATGTGTTCCTTCTCGTTTTTACCTGAATACTTGATATAGGAATCCTTCCTTAACCACAGAAAAAAAGAGTTTTCAGATCCATTATTTCTTTCAATTTTGAGGGAACAGAAAAGTCTTCAGCTAATTATTTAAAGAAAAAGCTTCCCAATCCCATTCCAATATTTTTCTAATCACGTTCCTGGTTGGAACAAAGGCACTGAATTTGGAACCTGAAGCTCATTTCCTGTCTAAAATGGTTTTCATTCATTGAATGTGAACACTTGTTTTTTATTGCAAAGTTGTTTACAAGGCTGAGCTGCTGGAATTAATTTCTTTTAATGAACAAAAGAGTGATGGAACATTTAGCTGGAAGGAATTCACAGAGAGCTGCATGGAACTGGCAAAGAGTTTTAAGGAAAAGTTTTCAGTTCTAATGAAGTCTACACACTCCAAATTGGAGGAACATTCAGGTATAATTCTTTTAATGAAAGAACTGAACAACTGAGAGAAGGAAGTTCAATAATCTCTTAAAACTAAACAGAGCTTGTTCTCATCCAAAAGAATCATTCGTTCAGGAAATATTAACGAACATAAAATTCTTGCTACATGACAGGTATCAGGACAAGTTCACTAAGATTGATCTGTACCCACAAAAGATAATCAATAATTTTACGTGTTCATGCAAAGTGGCAAATGACTGCTATTCTTAATGGCAATTCATTGAAGTGGGAGCAAATTGTATTCAGAACTCCAACAGATAGAATAAAACCAACACATAATGCTGAGATCAGCAGCATATACATGTCAGTCACCCTGAAAACCAAAACTTGATTGATACTTGAGCTGTAGAATATATGTATATCAAAATAAAGTGTTCCTTTTTTATTAGTGAAGCTTCAGTCTCTTTATTTAAATTGAGATATAATGCCACATACCATGAAAATTCACCATTTTAAAGTGAAAAATTCAGTGGTTTTCAGTACATTCACAGAGTTGGCCAGTCATCACCGCAATCTAATTCCAAAACACTTTCATTGGCCCAATTAAAAATAACTCTATACTCTCAAAGCAGTTACTGGCCAGTCTCTCCTGCCAGCCCTGGCAACTACTAATTTGCTTTCTGTCTATGGATTTGCCTACTTGGGACATTTTATAAAAATGGAACCATGCAATATATGGTCTTTTGTGATCAACTGCTTTCTCTTAGCATAATGTTTTTGAGATTCATCCATGTTGGCACATGAATCACTTCATTCCTCTCTACAGTTGAATACTATTCCATTGTTTGGATAGACCACATTTTATCCATTCATTCAGTGGATGAACATTTGGGTTGTTCGCATCTTTTGGCTATTATGAATGATTCTGCAATGACATGTTTTTGTGTGAACATGTTCCTTTGATATAGTCAACTTAGAAACAAAAAAAAAAGCAAGAGTCAGAAAGGTACCTTACACTGTGCCAAAGACAGCGAATGTATCAGCAGTTTGCTCCTTTTGTTGCTGAATAGTATTCCATTGTGTGAAGACACTGTTGTTTCTTTATTCATTACCAGCCATAGGATATTTGGGTTATTTTGAATTTTTGATAATTATGAATAAAATCCCTATAAACATTCACATACAAGTTTTTGTTTGAATATAAATTTTAATTTCTCTTAGGTAAATACCTAGGAGTGGGTTAGCTGCATCATATGATAATTCTATGTTTAACTTTATAATAAATTGCTAAACTCCTTTCAAGGAGACCTGACCATTTTGCATTTCCACCAGCAATGTATGACTTCGAGTTGCTTGACATCCTTGCCAACACTTGATATTGTCAGATTTTGTTTGTGTGTTTCTTTTGTTTTTAGCCATTTAATAAGTGTGTGGTGGTATGTCATTGTGATCCCTTTAAGTTCTGATATTCTAAATTATCTTAGGTAGGTTTTATTACATTGTTTTTTTATAGAGTTTTTTTTAATTTTTGTTTTTGCATTATAGACTTTTAAAATTTCTTTCTTTCTTCTTCTTTCTTTTTTTATTTATTTATTTTTAATGCCTACAGTACCCAGTATTCCTAGGTAGTCTCCCATCCAAGTACTAACTAGGCCTGACCCTGCTTAGCTTCTGAGATTAGACGAGATTGGGCGTGTTCAGGGTGGCATGGCCATGGTTTACATTGTTTTCTACCCAACAAATAACCTGTTTTGCTACTACTATTCTTTGTTTTCCAGAAATTTTAAAACATACACAGTAGAGAGAATATATAATAAATCTGTATAAACTGATCATTATCATCATCTTGCCAATTATTTCATCAAGCATCACCACCATTTTTTGGTTGTTTTCTGAAGTCCTTTCAAGCAAATCTCATCTATTATTTCATTTTGCTGTTAAATATTTCGATATGAATCTCCCGAATGACTTTAAAACAAATATAATCCCAAATAACAAAACGAAGAAAAATTCACTAATGTCTTCTAATATTTAGTCTATGTTTAAATATAACCAGTTGTCTCAAAAGTGTCTTTTTACAAGTTGCATTGTTTAACTTTAAGTTGCTTATGACACGAAGTGGAAGCTAAAAGAATCAAGATCTTACTTTCTCCAAATAATTGAGGTTCCACTCAATTTTCAGAAATAGTTTGAAGTTAGTTCGGATTTAACTCAAGTTATAGCTTTGCTATTCCAAATTATATTTTTATTACACAGCAGCAATTTGGGGTTATAAGGCAGATATTAAGAATACAAAATTGGCATATCATTTAACCCACAGATCAAAACCCTTAAAAGATGCCTGCCACTACTGTACAATGCAGCCAACTGATTCTGTTGGTACTGAATACGCGAGTTGGCACTAACAGCCCAGGGTAGGGTGGAAAGGGCAAATAAAGTGGTGAGGACATGGGAAGGGGTTCTTTATTAGGCCATCAGACAGAAAGACTTGCTTTTCCTACTTGGCATTGCTTCAAACAAGGCTTGTTCATAGTAGGCCCTCAAATAACTAGAGAATTACTATAAGACATCCTATCAAGAGGTGTGTGTGTGTGTGTGTGGTGTGTGTGTGTGTGTGTGTGTGTTGTGTTTGCATCAGGGACTTCAGCCAAATAAAATTTGGGTTTATTTTGGAAAGAAAACCCAAATAAGGATTTTTTGTCATGCTAGTTTTAACTTTCACTTTATTTAGTAAATCGACAAGACTTATTTTGAATTGGTTCCATTTTAGTTCACAGTTGAGTCATACAAAAATCCAGAAATTAATATGCAGATTTGAAGATAGGCAACTTGGTGTGTTCCGTTTTAATTTTTAAAATTAAATATCACAGTTTTAAATTCCTGGCTGTAACAAGACTTCCCTTCAATCCAGACCAGAGTGCTGTGTTGTTGTATGGCTCCTTATAGCCCCTGACCTCTATTTCAACGTTTGCAAAATGTCTTTGCTTGCTCTATTACCATTTAGCCCAGATAACAAGGCTCAAGTAAATGTAGCCTGCACAATAAGAATATAATCACTGTTTAAAATCAAACTTCAGAGCGGGTCAACATGGCATAATCTCCTGTCTAAGTGATCTGTAATTTGCCTCTCCAGATAGTCATCTTGGCCCGGAGCAGTTTAAAAGGTAGTAGCTGCCAAAAATTGTTAACCATTAAACAAAGGTTTGCTTTTCTTTTATGTGGCAGGAACAAAGGTGCACTTTTAAATCTGTATCTGAAAACTGTGTAGGTTTTGAAGAGTCCAATCCACCCTACAACTGTTGCTTTTGGTATCCAGAACGAACTTTTTAAAAGTGTTCTGAGGTTTTGGTTTGTTTTTTGTTGCCTTGGTTCGGTGATCTGAGCCAAGGTATGTGGGTTTTATTTCTGGGGGCAAAGTTGACATAAAGAAAACTCAGAAAACCCAAGAGTCCTGAAAGGAGGGTGTATTACAGTGGAATGTATTCTATCAATTGCCAGAATATTTAAGAACATGCAGCCATCATCATGGGGAATGTCCTCTTCATGAGTGAAAGGTAAGTTTTCATCATGGAGAATGTTCATCTCTCTTGTTGAACCACGCTGCGATTTAGCAGTCCACATATTTGCCTTTCATGGTGGCTAAAAAGTAAACATTAGCATTTTTGTTCAGTTTTCAACTTCAGAAAGTTAGCCCACTGCATTACTTCCAGCTTCGAAGAATTCCGTAGCTTCATTTTCAAGGCGACTCTAGAAGACACGGCATTTTACGCACCAGGGGACTGTAGACTCCATGCACAGCCTCTCGTGAGTTCAATTAATCACCATTAGAACCTGAAGATCTAAGTTTCTACTCAGTGACTGTGCCCAAGGCAAGTTTCTCCCCGGGTACTGTGTCTGTTCACAGTTACATTTGGTTTCTGACAAGTTTTCCTTTTGGAACTTAGACTGTCTTTTTAGACCTTCACGTGGAAGAACAATGCCAGGTTTTTCATTAGTATAATGGACCCATTTGCCAAAGTCATTGGCATATCATGTTACATATCAAATTCCTTAGAGTAAACACGTTGGCAAAGTTATCGCTTCATTCTACGTATTAGAACTGTGCTTTTCTGTAACTGGCAGAAGAAAGGGGCAAAGATGCTCGAAGTGATATTTTATAACCAGGGTTTTTCAACCTCCCTGGTGCTATGAACATTTGGGGCCAGAAAATTCTCTGTTGAGTTGGCCGTCCTGTGCATTGTAGGATGTTTAGCAAGATCCCTGGCCTCTACCCACTAGATGTCGGGAGAACCTCCCAACCCCAGTCATGACAACCACAAACAGACATTGCCAAATGTCCTTTGGGAAACGAAATCTCCCCTTGTTGAGCACTGTTTTATAACCAGCAAGATAGGTTTTCAACTTCCATCTTTTAAATTATTTTTTCATTAACACATTCCACAGTCAACTACTAAGTAGGGAGTGGTGCTGGACACAGAGTGGTACTAGACATGATTCTTGCATGATGTTGTCCTCCTAGAGCTTAGGTATTATCCTAGGAAGCCCACACTGGCTCATGAGTCCCCTATTCTCCCCCAAATCCCCAAATCAGAGCTCCTGTGTGAACTAGGTGGCCACTCCGAAGGATGATTCCACTCTCTTTTGAGCTCTTTAAGGGAACTGGGTTTGTACCATTCATTACATACTGCCTTGTTTATAGATATTATGTACAGCTCATCATTCTCTTATTCCTAGTGACTAGCAGCTCCCTAACACAGATGCCTGTCTGGTTGCCTGGACGGATGATTTGATGAATGAGTGTGGAGTACCTTGGCAGCCAAATTAAAGAGTCTGGAGACAGCTTTGTTTTTGAGGATGAGAATGACGTGATGAAAACAATTGCTTAGAAACATCATCCATGTGACATTGTGCTGGAAAGACTGGAGAAGGAAAACCTGAAGCTATAGAGATAGTAATAAAATTATTTTATATTCTTCCTATGGATCAATAAATTACATCAGCAGAATAATGGCAACATAAATGAGGAACAAAAGAAGAAAAAAGAGAACAATTTCAAAGAAAAACGAATAATATTTTGGATGAGGAAGTGATTATTACAAAGGAAATAGGACTCTGAAGTCAAAGGACTCTGAGGTTCGCAGTGTGTAAAAATTTGAAAATATAGTTTCTCCAAATAGAAGTATCGAGACGAGTCTGGGATGTTCTGACATGCCGAGGTCATCATTCTTCATTAACTCTCCTCATTTGAAAGTAATATTCTCATGAATTTCCTACTCTTACATTAAGTTCAGCAGTAATCTAAGAGCAACCAAATTAGGGAGTCAGATGATTAATTCACTTTGTGAACAATATTACATTAAAAAAAACAATGAGAGAAAAGCAATGACAATGTGGATGAAAGACTTACAATATCCCTTCTGTTTTGAGGAGAACAGACTGTGGCATGGCTAGGGTAGAAGCAGGGGTATCATTTAAGATTTGATTACATTAGACCCAGTGTCAGGCGTGGGGACTATGAGAAGTGGTCAGATTTAGGATATGTTGTGAAGACCAAGCCAACAAACTTTGTAGATGAATTTGGTATAAGAAGTGACTCAAAAAAGACACCAAGTTTGATGGCATGAGATGAGGAATTCAGGGAAGTAGCCAGTTTAAGAGGGTATAAAAAATTCATTTTTCACATGGTGACGCTGAGGAACCTGTTGGCTACCCGAGCATAGGTGGCAAGAAGCCATTTGGAAAAATGAATCTAAACTTAGGTGCTTGACTGGACATAAAAACTTGGGAATGATATTGCACGGGCTATTAACTATAGACAGCAGAATCCACTCTAGCCAGTTTAAATAGAAATGGGATGTTACACAGTTCCAAGAATTTCTGGGTGAGACAGAATAAGACTTGGATGTTATACAGTCAGAAATAATGCAACCATGGCAAATGTCCAAACACTCCATGGAACAGTTCTAATGGGAATATCATTGTTGCTACCACCCATTTGGACATTAGGGACTGGACACTGGAAATCTATCTGATTTGCCTCAGACGAGGCAGATGCCTCGGCCACGATGAAAAGTGACCCTATCTCTCCCAGTCATGACTTCACCCAAATCTTGCACCTGTGCATTTGAGTCAAGGAAATTCAGAGTAGAGGTTTCTACTCTAACTACAAGAAAAACATACAATTTGAGCTTTACAACCTCTCCCCTATCGGATGGCAAGCTAGAGGGATTTTAAATGAGTGCTGAATAAGTCAACTTGCTATTTTCTGCTTCAGGAGCCATTCATGTGTAGATGGAATTTATAGTGATGGTACCAAGTGAGGCCACCTAGGGAGAGAAGAAGGACAGTCACTATGATGAACTCTTAGGCACCCTGCCTGATACTTAGATGGACAGGAAGGAGACTGAGAAGCATCGGCTGGTGAGAAGAAGAAAAATCAGAGAGGTGTAGTGCCCTAGAAGCTCACAGCATAAGTGATCAACTGTACTAAATGGGGCTTTGAGAGAAATTAAGGATGGAGAACTGACTGCTGGATTTGAAAACACTGAGATCAGTCATGACTTTAATAAGAGGCATTTCAATGAAGTGATTAGAATGGGTGCAGAAGAGATTTGGAGAGGGTGAAGCGGAGACAATGTGTATGAGGCGCAAGATATATGGTCTGGGAGTTGGGAGTGGGGGAGGGAACCAAGGGAAGATCTTTCAAATGGGAGATATTTATAAATTAAAGATTAAAAACGGCATCACATAACTATATTTTAAAACAACCCAACCAAGTTGTATATTTTAAATTTCTCTTTCACAGAACTTGGTTTCTTTCCTGATTTTTACAATGACTATGCTTTTAAAAAGTTTTCCTAACCAGTTTAATGTCCCCATAGGGGATGTCAAGGGGTTTTTATTTATCAGCTCACTGTGCTTTGAGTCTTGGCAGTCAAAGACAACCATCCTTCCGCAATTGGAGATAAGGTCTCTGATCTTGTTCACATTTCTCCTGAAGCAACCCTCATTTCAGCTTTCGCTACCACTAACAAATTTATCAGAAAAATACTACCTTTGTGTTATCCAGAAGAGGAGGTGTTTACTTTAGAAAGTGCTAGAATATGAAGGTCTTGTTGTAATCATATGTATCTCTTCATCTACCATGAAAACAGAATGAGTAACTGGTTCCATTCAATACTCCCAGCCTTCACTTTAGGAAGACAGCTGAAGGCTTAAGTGATTCGGTCCATTTTAATACGTTTTAATTTTCATAATATGCTCTTGACAATTCAGGTGTCACAAATTCTTCCAATTCAAGTCATCCTTTGGGTAGCTCTATCATTTCACAAACTGTTTTTAGTTAGCATTGCTTTGTCTATGAAGATTAGGTTCGCTGTTATGACAAATCAGAGAGGATTTTAAAAGATGACATTAATTTGACAGTTTTACAAACATTCACTCATACCTTTAAATATTGAAAGGATCAGAATAGTGATTTGTTTTCATTGTTTGTTATTAAAAGGGAAAATAAAGAGTAGTTTGCTTTCCTTTCACTGTCTAACAGAATTTGTGGCTTAGTTCACTTTATAACTCCATTCCCTGTTCCCCACCACCCCAAATAGTTCTCTTGCACCCATAATCCCTAGAGCTTGGCAGGTGCTGGCCTAGACTCTGATCTTGTAGTTGTGCTTTTTCCAGAATGCCATATAAATTAAATCATAGAGTATACAGCCATTTGAGACTATCTTCATCTCAGTATAATGCTTTTGAAATTCATCTGTGTTGTAAGTATCAAGTCTGTTCCTTTTTATTTCTGAGCATTATTCTATTTTATGGATGTGCCACTACTTATTTATCCATTCACCAATTAATGAACATTTGAATTTTCCATCTTAGGTGATTATGAATAAAACTGCTAAATACTTTCATGTTCAGTTTTTTTGTGTGGACAAATGAAGAAAGATGTCTCGAGTAAGTATGGAGTAGGACTGCTGAATCATAAAATGAGTATATGGTTAACTTTTCTCTATACATTTTATTCCAACCAGCAATTTACCTTGTATCCTAAAAACCTGCTAAAGTCACTTATTAGTTCTAAAAGGTTTTTGTAGATTCTTTGGGATTTTCTGCATAGTCAATCATGTTGCTGAGAAAAAGAAACTTTTATTTATTCCTTTCTAATCTGTGTCCTTTCAAAATTGCCCTATTTCACTGGCTAGAAATTGATATTAACTTGATATTAAATTGATAGAAGTGGTGAGAATAAACATCCTTTCCTTATTCCTAATCTTGGGGAGGAAAAAAATCAGTCTTTAACAGGAAAGCATGATGTTAGCTATACAGTTGTTTTTGTTGATGCTCTTTATCAGAATAAGGAAGTTCTTTTTTCCCCTAGACAGTTTTACTGATAAATAGATGTTGCATTTTGTCACAATTTTTCTTCAGATGATCATGATGAATTTCACTAATGATTGAATGTTGAACCAACCTTGCATTCCTCGGATAAGTTCCATTTGTTCATAATTTTTATTCCTGTATTTTATTTGCTAACACTTTGTCTAAAATTTTTGTGTTTAGGCTTATGAAGGATATCGGTCTATAATTTCTATCCTTTAAATATCATTGTCTAGTCTTAGTATCATGGTAATATGGGCCTCAAAGTTTGAGTAAAAATATGTTTCTTTGTTGGAAGGTATTTAACTACAAATTTAATTTCATTATTGGTATGGGATTATTCAGGTTACCCATTTCTTCTTGAGTGAGCTTGAATGGTAAGCACATGACTTTTGAGCAATTTTTCTCAATGCATCGAAGTGATCCAATTTATCAGCATAAAGTTGTTTATAAAGATCCCTTATTTCTCGTTTAATGTCATTAGGACCTTTAGTGATGTTTCCTCTTTCATTCCGGATCTTGCTAATTTTTGAGTTCTCTCTTTTTCATTAGCAGTTGGGCTAAAATTTTATCAGTTTTATTGATTTTTTTCCCAAAAAAGCAGATTTTGCTTTCATTGGTTTTCTCTTTTCTGTTTCAATTCTATTGATTTCCAGTCTTATCTTTATTATTTACTTTTTAAATTGTTTTTAGTTAAATTTACTCTTTTTCTTATTTCCTCACATAGAAGTTTAGGAAATATGTTTGAGATCTTTTTTTTTAAACATTTATTGCTATAAATTTTCCTCTTAGTGTTGCTTTAGGGACACAAATTTTATGTTATCTATTAATTTAATTCAGAATATTTTCTAATCTCCTGTGGCTTTCTCTTGACTCATGGATTATTCAGAAGTATGCTGTTTCATTTCCAAATGCTGGCGGGGGGGATTTTTAGATAGCTTTTCGTTATGGATTTCTAGTTTAATTACATTTCAGTTAGAGACATAGTTTTGTATTTTAAATTCTTTTAAACTTATTGAGGCTTATTTTATGGCCCAGAATATGGTCTACTCATATTCTATGTTTATCACACTTAGAGTCACATGTTTCACTATAGAAATAGTCATATGATTGATTTTTAGGATTTCCCCAGCCTCCACTGTGGGTGTTATATAACATAATACATACACTATGTGATCTTCCTAAAACATGAAAAATTATGAATTCTACAAAACATCTGGCTTCAGGGATTTGGAGTAAGAAACTTTGGACTGGTTTATCAGTTATATTATCACCTATGTGATTCGAAATATGTTTATATTGTTTTTCAGATTATCAGCGACATGAAAACACGTAAATAAAAATTTCATAGAAGAAATTGAAGAATCTAAAGAATATTTCCCTAGACCATGGAAGCCATCATTCCCAAACAACAACAAAAAAAAACATAGCAATAATAAATTTATGATATGATAGTGTTGAGTTTTCTTTGGCTGTAGCTGCTTTTCTTAGCAGAGACCTCCTTTGAAATACTAAACTATATGACAGGCAAATTGGGGTAACACTTCTTGTTTTGGATTTTCTTGAACATGATCAGAATTGTCAGAGGTAATCTTACTGCTTTTCTATGATGAGTACTAAAAATTCCAAGGAAACCCTTGAAGAAAGAGATAAGATAACAGTTCATGACAAACATCAACCTCATTCTAGAACAGAGCTATCTTGCTTATTGAAATCCTAAAATTGCCTATTAAAAGTAAAAAATTGTTTATTGAAACCAAGAAATTTGGTAATTTTAGAAGAAATTATCACTAACACTATTCCTAAATCTGTAGTAATGAACCAGAGGCAAAGAGTACATGTAAATGCCCTTATAATTGCCAACCTTAGCCCAGACTTAAATGATGCCAATTTTTACTCAAAATAATGTTGAGTGGAAATGATAAATCAAGGGGACCTCGATTGTGCAGGATGAGGAGAAACCCCTGAGATTGGCCAAGAGAAGTTAAATTAGTAAATTCAATTCACACTCTGTAGGTCAGCCAGACCGATGGCCAGGAGGAAGACCACACGGGGAGAGAAAGCCATGGCATGGTTTTTATTCTCTTAACCGCAAGAATTCAGGGACCCAAGAGCTTTGTGAGGAAATGTCTAGATATCATAAAGGGTGATGCCGCACCTGCTCTGCACATTTCCCATCCCTGGTTGCCCGGGAACTAAGACCCTCATCTTATTTCAATGACATTATAAAGAGAAAACTCTCATACTGCTAAGGAGAATAGTAATTGGGGGTGGAGCAGAAGCTCGTCTAGTTAGCTCTAGCTCAATAAAGTCTTGAACAGGAGGTTGGGTTTGATATTAGTAAAGGGAAGAATATTAAAAGCTACTTTTAACTGAGTGTTGCTCATGTGTTGTTTTTTTCACGGGGTCTGGGTGGACTCCATGTTAAATAACAGAAGTGATGTGGTTATGTGTTTAGGTTGAGTGACATTGTTGCTCTTGGATCCTTTCTTAGAAGGAAAAAGTCCAGGAAGCTAAGATCCAGGACCAGATAGATGCTCCATCTCCTGGTGCTCTGTGCTGGGCAAGTGGGGGTGTCAGTACCTCTATTGATGGAATGGCTCCCTCTCTTTATCCTTGGGGAAGAAGAGATGGCAAAAGTGAACAGGGCAACACAGCATTCTTGACGAGACGCTTATTTTTCATTTACACTGCACCTAGATTTCTTCTTTAAAAATCTGATGAAGGCTTTTCAAGAACCAGTGACTACATTCAACATTTAGTGGGGATATGACTTAGAATATCCCGTTCTGTTCCCCTTTTATTTCAGATTTAGGAAACACGCAAACTCATCTGCCTCTGTCTTTTCCACATGTGAATTAAACTTCTGGGGCAGAACGGAGGTTTGTTTAAGTAAAAGGTAGGAATGCATAACGTGCTTTGAAAAGAGAAAAAGGCCAGGCTCATGCTGCAGGCAGTCATGGGCAGAATTCTTAAGCCCTGTGGGAAATCAAGCTGTGCATGATTTTGTTCTAGCACTGGCTACTCTTGGGTGCATTAAGTGACCACTTCGAGTGAAAGAAAAGTTCAGCTTCGCAAGTCGAGCTGTACACCTGAATGCTCTTGAAAGTGGTCCTTTTAAAAATTGTCTTTCAAAACTCTACAGCCTGCTGACCAGGTAAAATCATAGAACATATGGTCTTTATTTAATTCCTTCATGCTTACCGCAAAGACAAGAGGAGTGAAGATCTCTTGGCTGTCTCCAATGCTTTCCTTTAATCTTACTTTATTTACTAAGAGCTAATAAAAAATCTGAAGTGCTTAACTCTCAAGTGTTGTTTTTCTTCTGGGCACTGGTATTTGATTTGTTCCTTGGCCTGACCCCCACCCCCATCCCACTCTTTTTACTGCTGAATGTGCCGCTGTGAACCTTTTTAAAGCTGCGTTCATTCTCCTTAATCTTTTCGCATTTATTTTTTTACTGACAAGTTAACTATCTCTTTGATATATTTTTCCAGCTTCTAAAAGTTTGTCTTTTTCCACTCTTTCAAATTACTCTAAGTTATTTTAAAACGTAATTATATTGGATTTATCAAAGTAAAATTATTTAATTATAAAAGTAATAGTTATATGGATAATTTTAGAAAAGAGAAGAAAATCATTTAAAAATTGTACCACCCAATTGCCACAGCTCTTTATTTATTCTTTTTTAATTTAAGTATTGCATTTTGCATACTGAGAGATAGAGTGTGTGTGGAATTCTTCCCTAAATGGCTTTCATGCCACGTTATCCTAACAACATGGTTCCATGTTTGCTAATTCGGTTCTGTAATTATTAGGTTGGATATTCGAGTTACAATGCCTCAATTTACTCAGCCATCAATAGGACATTTAGAGTGATAATATCTGATTTTAAGGCTGTGTTACCACTGAGAGGAACTTCATAAAGCAATCAAACCCGCACAAAATTAACATATAAGGGTTAACAATGTGTGAGGCTTCAGATATGAAAATGACAAGTTATAAAAACTTTGTGACAAATAATTCAACAAGAACAACTCTCTTTGTTGTATCTTTCAAGACATACAACTGTAGACTGGGGAAGTGAGCACAGCTATGACTGGAGCATCAACAACCATTAAACACTCAACACACACACACACACACACACACAAATGCACATGTGGATTGCTAATATAATCATCCATTCCTATAGAGTCAATTTCCTGCCATATCTTTTCTGAGATTTATTCTTGAAAATGTGATTCCCGATATATCCAGCTCCAGGGTCAAACTAATTATATCTATATCAAAATATTGAAACATTTAATATTATATAACTTAATCTTTTATTTCCTTATTAATTATAGAGTAACATTTTTAGTATCTTCCCACATTCTAATATTCACATATTCTAATATATTTTGGAGCTCTTTAAAAATTGAATTGCTCTTCTAAGAGGCTTACATTTCTCTATAGACAACAAAAACTGAGAATAAGAGCTTAATAAATCTGGATACCTCATTGATCAAGTTTGATTGCCTTGTTTTTTGATAACCAGGAAACTGAAAATTAGACAAAAACATGTTCTTAGCCCTTTGTAAATTTCTCACTGCACTACCTCTTTTTAAACTTTGTGTTTCTTACTCTATGTATGAATTATTTTCTTTTGAAAATTCTTTGAATTCATTAATATTTAAAATACACAGAAATCCTCAAGACTCTTGATACGATCAACTCCTAGTCGAATGCATTTTACCAATACCAAAACCCTTTATTCATCTTACTAAATCATTCTTTTTTCCTTACTCATTTTGTTTTTAATATCTCTTTTCCCTTTTAATACATTTTTCCTGAAATTTTATTTTATTATGTAATACATTTGTATGTCTATTTTGTTTCTGTAAATTGGTGTTTCCCTAGATATCATTTTTTAAATCCCTGATTTAAAAATATTTTGTGTCACTTTGTTTTACGTGTGTCTCTTATGAGCAAGCGTATGAGTATATTTTACTTTTTATTCAATCTTATAATCTTCATGTTTAATAGTATATGAATCTTTTTGCATTTATTTTTACTGACAAGTTAAATTTATTTACATTGTCTTCTTCTTTTTCTTTATTTTCTTTTTTCTGCTCTATTGCTTTTGTTTTCATTTTCTGACTTCTGTGGGATTAATAACTTTTTAATGTGTTATTCTTTTAAAAAGATATACTTCGCATTTCTATAATTTCAGTGGCTAGTCATACATGTTAGCATACATAGCAATTATACATTTTCCTAACAACTTTAAGGTTATTTGGTAGTCCCACCATTTTCTAGGATGGAGCAAGAATTTTTTCTAACGCCTACAGCACCTGGTCTTCCTAGGTGGTCTCCCATCCAAGTACTAACCAGGCCCAACCCTGCTTAGCTTCCGAGATCAGAAGGGATCGGGCACTTTCAGGGAGGCATGGCTGTAGACTCAACAAGAAATTCAATGCTTTAAGTACCCCTCCAAACTTCCATTCCTTCTCTTTTTATTATTTTCATAATTTTACTTATATATTTTTCAAAAAAAAAAACAGACGTTATTTCTTATCAGAGTTAATTCTGTCCATTTATATATTTTACTTATTTCATGTTACCCATTGTTTCTTACACCCTGTATTTTTTTCTGGTTCGCATTTATTTGTACAGAAACCCTCACTCCTTGTTACTTTAGTAAGGGTCTCTGGGGCGGCGGGGGTGGGGGGGAGGTGATAAATTCACTTAGTCTTTGTGTAACTGAAAATGTCTTTATTTTTCTTTTGCTTTTGAATGATAGTTAACTGGGTATAAAATTCTAGGTTGACATTTACCAGCAGCACTTTGAAGCTATTAATCCATTATCTTCTGGCATCTATTTCCAATTATAAAGAAACGTGCAAGTCTAACAGACAGCAGTCCAATCTCTGTCTTTTCTCTCCAGCAGCTCTTAAGACCTTTTGTACAGTATCCTTCATGTTTTGTAGTTTAGTTACAATGTGTCTAGTTGAGGATTTATTTCCATTATCTTCCTTGGTAGTGGGAACATTCTTTTAAATTGAGGACTCATAGTCTTTAACTTAGATATTTTCTAGCTCTTATAACACTCATTTCCTCAATTCTAAGCTCCTCATTTTCTGACATGACTCTGACAGAGTTGGGGGGATTGTGGTACCTTGTTACAGCCTGGTGAGGGTGGAAGTCTAAACTCTGTACCTCGACTTTGCTGTTATGGGTTGTTCTGCAGCTGCAGTCTTTTCTATAATGTTTGGCTGGAGTAAAGTGCCAAGTGTCTGAAAGTTCTTCATGTTTCCACTCTGACTTCTTCCTTGTTCTTTGGCTTGGGAGAGATGGCTTTTCTCAGGTGTTTTTGTCTATGCCTATTGGCGTTTCCAGGTATCCAGTCTGGACCGTATAATGCAAAAATAAAACTCAGGTTCTGGGTTCCCTAGTTGGTCTGCCTTCTTTTTTCTACCTTTCAAAATGTTGTGCTTGTTTGATATGTAATGTTCAGTTTTTTCTTTAAGCATTTTGGATTAGTTTTGGAGAAATAGGGAAATGTATGTCTATTCCACCTTCCTGGAAATAAAGCTTATGTATTTTAGTCTTTGTCAGACTTCTCTACAAATTAATTTTAAGTAGGATGAACTTAAATAATAATTATCAATATTTTTGGCTATGTTCCTTGTATTAGATCTCTTCACCTGCTTTTACATTTTTAGTTCACAAGCTCATTTGAAGAGGAAGATTTTGCTTTCTTTCCCTCTCTCTCTTTCAATGATCACCCAACTCCAGTAATTTTGTTGTTTCTCCAGACCCTAAACCCCAATTCTAGAACTGTTTTAAATGTAAATCAGGGACCCTGCCCTTTGCAACAAGCAAAAGCTATCACAGACCTGGGCCCCGAGCTATTTGGTGAAGCTCTTAGTTGACCAACTATGCCTGAGTTCACCCATTGGCTTGGCCTACAGGTTAAGTGTGAGGTACGGCCCCAAGCAGTGAGTGGCAGAACGTTGTCCAGCCTCCTTTGGTTAGTGATGGAAGAGGATTTTCTACCTCATCCTTAGCTTTAAGCAGTAAGCCTATTCTAGCGCATCTCAAGTGGAGATGGAGAGTACTTCGGTCTTCCTTACTTTGCTGAAGTCCAACTCTGCTATCAGACTCCGATTCCAAGAGGTCTCTTGCTTCACCTCTGCCTACCATTTTGCTTTTCTGTTATATTTCTGAGTCACAAAAATGTTTACTCTCATCATGTGTGTGTGTGTTCTCTTTTATCTTCTTGGTATATCATTGCCATGTGCTAGAAGCATTAATGTGCATCAAAGCATGAACTTACTGGACCATCGAGATAGAAAATCTAAACCTTTCTTAAACATGTTTTGGAAACACTTGGGGGAAATAATTTATATAAGATAACAAGCTCTAAAATCCAAAATTAGCTCTTATTAAGTTGGTTTCATAATAGAACCAGTTTTTAAAGTGACATCACCTATTTATTAGCCATTTTGATATATAATTATGTAGTTTTCTTATATCCCCCTTCACTTCAACCCATCATCCAAATATGGATAGATGATAACTTTGTTAAATTGTTATTTAGTATTATTGGGTAAATATAAGTCAAAAGTTTACTATGATTAAACTAGCATTCTTATAAACTTTTTTTCCTAGTGCTAAGAATTTCTCATTTTCCTTTGCTTAGTTGTCTTGTTATCTACAGCTAATTCTTCCAGAAGCATGTAATATTATGGCAATTCAGATTTCCATGCAAACAAATCTCTCAGTTCAAAAGGTTACCATGTTCTCCTGTCTGATTTCCTTCCTAGTACCCTCCGACTTTATGTTCCATTAGAACCATTTATTCTCTTCAACATCTAACAGTTAAAACTTCTCATTACCAACAACCTTCTTCTCTTTCTTGTGTTGCATCTCCTGTTTCTAGGACTTCACTTCTTTCTTGGTTTACTGTAGTGTGGTCCATGCTCCACAAACTTCCTAACTACAGATGCAGGAGATACCTTTTTAAGAAAATCTCTGTTTTGCTCTTATTTTAAATGAGTACTTTGCTAGCTAGTATAGCATTGTAGGTTGGGAATTATATTCCCACTGAATTTTTGGAACTCATTGCTCCATTTTCTTCCAGCTACCAGACTTTCTAAGTCCAAAATAGTTTTCATTCCTGATCTTTCATATAGGACCTGATTTTTCTCCCTGGACTATTTTAGAATCATATTGTTTATATTCTGCAATTTCACAATAACGTACTGTGATGTGAGTCTTTTTTTATTCTTTGAATTATGCTCTTGTTGGGTCTTTTCGATCTGGAGATTCATGTACTTGAGTTCTGGAAATCTTTCTTGAATTTTGTGGCAGAGACAGCTAAACTCCCATTGGAATTTGGCTTTTCCCCTTTGCTAAGGTCCGAATGTTTGTGAATCCTCAAAATTCACATGTTGAAATCCTATTCCCCAAAGTGATGATATCAGGAAGTGGGGCCTTTGAGAGGTGATTAGGCCATGAGAGCAGTCTTTATGAATAACATTAGTGTCCTTAGAAAAGAATCTCCAGAGAACTTTCTGGCGCCTTTCACCATGTGGACATAGCAAGAAGTCGGCAGTCTGCAACCTGGAAGTGGACCTTCACCAGAACGTGAACATGCTAGAACCCTTATGAACTTGTAGCATCCGGAACTGTAAGTAATACATTTCTACTGTTTATAAGTCACCCAATCTATGGTATTTTTGTTATAGCAACCTGAAGAGACTAAGACAGGGAATGGAATTTTGTTTTTCCCTTTCCAGAATACAGTCTCCTCTTTGCATCTAGGTAGGTGAGGTGATAATTCTCCCTGATGGACTAGGAGAAGAAATGATGTGGGCCAAGGCAGTGAGGGAATGGGTAGATTGTTCTATTCTCTTTTCCTCCATTTGTCAGATGGAAGCAGATAATATCTAGGTATTAAGATGGAAGAGTCACACAATAGAAGTGTCATGGGTCCCTTAGTCATCATGAGGAGAGAAGCAGCTTGGTGACCATTAACCAGGAGTTTTCTCCTGTTACGTGAACCAGAAGTGTACTGTAATTTTATTAAGCTACTGATGCTTAGTGGTTTATTTGTTGCAACAGTCATTGTTCCCCAACTGATACACTTATTTGAAATATTCTCCCAACTGCTTTCTCTGCTCTCAATTTCTTGAACGTCAATCAGTGAGATCCATTAGGCTTCCCAGCTTAATCTTCGAATTTCTTATCTTTTCTCATGTTGCATCTTTTTGACTTTTCTTTCACTTCTAGTGAGATTTATTTAAAAATTTCTTCCAACCATTCTATTAAAAGCATTGGTGGGCAGAGGAAGACTGAAAGAGCTATTATATTTTTCATTTCCAAGAGTATTTTTAGTGATTCTGTTTTAACGTATATAGTTCATGTTTGATTCAATATTTTCCTTTTTCCTGAGGATAACAATTATAGCTTTTTAAATTATTTTCCTGCTTTTTATATCATTTATTTCCTCTTTGTTTGTGTGTATTAGAAGCTATTCCTCAACGTCTCGTGATCCAGAGCTGCCATTCTTTAGACTGAAGCACTAGAAATCCATTGAAAGCTCTATGTGGAACTGGGGAGCAGTAATGTCTCTTGGCAACTAGTGGGCTTGTCAGTAGGGCAATTGGATGGCTCACTAGCTTTTCAGTGGATGACCTCCAACCATGTACTGTGGATTCTCAACTTGGCCCTGATGTTCTGGGAGCCATGAAGAGGCAGGGGGCTGGGTGAGGGTACAAAATGAGGCTGTCATAACTTTTACGCATGCTTGCATTTCACCCTTAACCTCCATCTTAAAATATGCCAGGTGTTCCCCCCGTCTGCAGCTTCTCTAGTTCAATGTCTCCATGGACTAAGATCTCAGGTCTAACTACAAGGATTAAAGGGAAATAATTACCTGATAAGAAACCTAAGTCTGGCTTGTGGACGCATAGCAGAGTTGGCCTATTGGGAGTTTTACAGATCAAGTGGTGTATTAATGATTACTTTGGCCAAGATGTAGCAACACAGGAGTGAAAGTAAGTGAGGTGTGGTTTGGGATCCTGGGTTACTGGCCTTCCTGCTGGGTAAAAGGAGAACAGCAAACGATAACCCGAATTACCGGGGTATCTCACCTTGGGGTTTTCCTGAAAACAGAGTCTGAGATAATGAATTGAGTGGAGTTAATTTGGGAGGTGATATTCAAAACAGAAGTGAGAGAATGAGGAGAGTGAGACAGGGAAGGGAGGAAAAAAAAACACAAAAGAATGAGTTAATGAGTTGGGAAATAGTGTGGGCAGTTGGGGCTCAAACCCAGTCAAGACCATCTGGGGAAATAGAACAGATCTCAGAAATGTCGCAAACAAAATGGAAGTAGCGTAATTTATCTATTGACTCTCACTGCCACTTTTATAAAGGTCACCCCCATGAGCAATAAGATCCCACTCACACTTCAGGACAGTGGCTGTTCAAGGACTAAAGGGGCTCTCTCTGCGTTGGCGAGAGCTTCTGGCTGCCAGCAAGGAGATGCTGAGACTGAGATGTGGCATGCTGGCAGACGTGTGGGCTGCTCATCTCAGCTGCAGGGAGATCAGGGAGACAGACTAAGAGCACATAGTGAGAGACACCAGGAGGATCTGCTACTCGGGTGGTGCAAGTAAATGATGCCAGTGACCAATCAGGAAAGAGAAGCAGCTGCCTAGCTCAAGAGAATCGAGGTGAAAGATTCAAGAAGAGATCATGCAGGGAGCCCTCAAAAAGGTCCAAATGACAACGAACCAGCTTTAAACACCTGCCAGGCATGGAGAAAATGAAGCCAGCTTCAGAGGGACCAGCTCCATTCTTTCCCCCTTCCTTTTGCTACTCCTCCCTAAGCCCAGGCCATTAAGCCACCTGGCCAGCACGCTGGGTGTTTGGAGAGAAGAAATCCAAGTCCAGGTCCCCTTTCTCCACTGGGGACTTCGAGCCTGGGAAAGTGATAAAGTGCAGCCTTTAAATCAAGTTTAGAGTTTTCATTAATATCCTCAATTGGATACTGATTTGCGAACCAAGACTGTTTACAATTCTCTATAATCATAAGAACTACATGTTACCTAAGAATGCGCAGAAAATTTTTATCTTGGGACAGGCAAATTCAATCCTTCCAAATAAAGTTCTATTGGGGGTGTGAGAGAAAAATAAAGTTCTATTTTGATTGCGCATTGGTTGTCCCTTATTTGATCTACATTAATATGAAATAAAATTCATTTCTGCTTTTATCCCCCCTGGGGACGAATATTTTCCCAAATGAAAAGGTGATGAAGGATAGGCAACAGGAAGTTTGGCTTAATGCTAGAGAAAGAATCCAAACCGATTAGCACCGCTCAGACGCAGGCTTGTGGTCCTGGGCCTACTGGTTCCTCCCAGGCAAATAATACTCCTTCCACAAATGCTATGCTCGGCCACACCCGAGCTTCTCTTCTGCAGAGCCACCATAGTGCACTTCTTCCCCAGTTCCTTCAGTCTGTTACCTCCTCTCACATTCCACCTTCTCTTTCAGGTCTAACTAACGTATTATTCATATAATCTTAACTTAAATGTGCCTCCCAAGAAGACCCGCAAAGCATCTAAGTCACATCGCGTGTCCAGATGTTGACTGAAACTCCCGGACTCCAACTCCCTGGCACCTATCATTACCATATTTACTTTTTACTTCACATGCACTCTTTGCCCTCACCCATACCATAATCTCTGTAAGAGGTGGTCTGTCTGGTTCACACCTGCAACCCCTATAGCTAGCACAGCGTCTGCGTTTAGTGGAAACACTCGTCAAATTAATTAATTCCTATGTGTTTTCATAAAATGTCTGACAAACGTACACAAATTAAGCCACAGATTTTAAAAATCAGCTTTGCAGAAAAAGATAAAATGATAAGAAATAGGGAATATCCTGAAATTTCAGTATAGGTGGCAATATATCATATATCCCTTAAGGTGGTGTCTCTCAAACTGTGGTCCTGGACCACAGTAGCATCACTAGGGAGCTTGTTATAAATGCAAATTCTCAGCATCTCCTCCAATGAAGACTCTGGGAAAGGGTCCGACATCTGGTTTAATAAGCTCTCCAGGGTACACTTGAGTTTGAGAAACTGCTTAATATTTAAAATACCCCCCCTGCAAAGTGCTTGTCATATTTGGAAGGAGATGGTGTCTATTAAATATCGCTGAAAATTGAGACCCATACGATCCCCTCTTCTTGATGCCATTCAAGTTAACCATCTAAACTAAAGACCCGACCAACACGGTCCATTACCAGAGGACTCAGCTGGAAAGGATTAAACTGAGCAGCATTGTCAACATCTACGAACGGGGTCCAGGTGCAATGCATCTGTACTCCTGGCTAGGAAATCACTGGATTACTTGCTTCATTTAGTCCTACGTTTTAACAGTCTGACATTTTTAAAACTGCTTGGCTGGGGTTTTAATCAGATGGGCCCATCTCTGTGCCTATCTTGGCATGATGACTGATTTGCGGAGAGCTGAATTAGCAAGGGTTAAGCCTCAGGTTTGGCCAAGGGGAGAGGAAACACTTGAAATGTTTGGCCAATCCATATGTGACCTTGAGATGTGAAATCGAAGCCTCCAGGTGGACAAAAACTTCGGGGAGAGCCATATAGAAATCATCCAGAACCTTCGGTATTTGCTAATGCCTTTACCCAAGGAGGATTATAGTCTTAAAACTCTATCAAGTTCAGGGAGATGGGAAGTCTTGCATCTTAAATCAGATTTTATTTTATCTACGAGGGTCACCAACAGGAACAAAAGGACAGACCTGAGACACTGGAAGGATAATAAGTTTTTAAATAACTATAAAAATAAATACGCCAGAACACAAATGAACAAATAAACAAAAGAGGACCAAGGAAAGAAAGAAAAAGTGAAAAATTTCAGTTCGAGCTAACAAAAAACAGATAATAAATAAATTATGTGCCAGACACTATACCGGGAAGGAAAAGAGAAGAGTAAGGATGATACCATCTTAGTGCTGAAGGCTATCTACTTATACTCTGGAGTGGCTCTGTCCAAGAAGGATGCTGGGAGTCACGTGAGGCTATTTAAATTAAAGTCAATTAAAATAAATGAAAATTAAATAAAATTAAAAATTCAGTGCCTCAGTCACATGAGTCAAATTTCAACTGTTTGGTAGTCACACGTGACTACCATATTGAACAGCGCAGATTAGAATACTTCCATTATCATAGAAAGTTCTATTAGACAGTGCTGTTCTAGAATTTACTAAGATCAAACCTGAACTTACCCCCATCCATCTAGGGATACCAAAATGTAAATGGCAAAGGATGCAAGTAATTTAGCTTTGTTGATGAATTAGAATTCTCTTTGAAATTCAGCACAAATGTGGCCTGCTTTGTTTGTCTACACATCTGTCAAGCATATATTCAATGTCATTCAACACAACAAATGTCAACTTGAATGCCTGCTGTGGGCAAGACACTGCCCTGGGCACCACCTGCCCAGGTAAAGATGCATAGACTCTAGATCTGCTTCTCCAGGGACATATTTAACAGAATATGTAAGACCAGGACACAACTATAATAGGAGATAAAAAAAAAAATAGGTATGTTGGGAGTATAAACTAAGGCATAGGTCTGCAGTGTTGTGCATATAATAGCCTTGTTAAAAATACAGATGCTCCAGTCATATCCACAGAGAGGAATATTCTGTGGTTTTGGAGAGGCTTCCAGCATCACGTATGAACTTCCCTCATGGAAGCAGACACTGGAAAGATGGCTGTTAGTATAAAAAGACAGGGAAGTCTAGGAGAATGAACATTCTCCTATAGATCAAGAAAAGGAGGATTGATAAACTAGCTCTGACACACTTATTTGTGTACTGTTGATTATATCACATCAGCAACTTAACTAATGACTATTGTTAAAATGTCCCATCACGATTTGTTTTTGAATCTTCAAAAGCCAAAAGAACAGTTTAAATGCTTGAGTAAAAAATGAACTCAGGACTTAGTGTGATCTGAATGGAATTAACAGGCAAACCAAGTCCTGAAATCCACTAGAATTAATAAAAAGCCCTAAGCCAAGCAAAAGACAATATCGCCAATCCTTAGAGAACAGATAAGTCATCTATTATATTTATCAAGCTATTAATTAATATAGGGAAATAGGCAATCCTTAAGAGAAAAGTGCATGTTTTTACAGATAAAACAATTTTAGAATACAGGAAAGCATTCCCGGGGCTGCAATATGTAAAGCTGAGAGCAGCCTAGCAAAAATTATGTCCCGAGATGTTGCACTTACCAGATGACAAAAACGCTGAGCCCACACTGTCAACAGATATCTCCTGGCTCATCTTTTGGTGATAATGGCTTTAACATTAATGGCTCGTTCACTTTGGCCAGTGAGACAGCTACGCCTCCTGTGTTTGAGAAAAACCAGAGAAATCAGCAGCAAGTTCATAGCTGACTTTGATAACATCATAAGCTAAAATCACATAAGTATTAGAATTTTAATTTTTCCATTCTCATCCTGGATTTCTTTTTTGTCCACCTATTCTTGGATATTGCAAACTCATCCCTTTACTTTTTCTTTCTCTTCCCTCCCTCCTCTCTCTCCTCTCTCCCTCCATTCCCATCTTTTCATTTTTTTTTCTTCATTTTTAAAGATCGGAGATGAAGGGGATTGCTCTTTCATAACAGGATAAAGCAGGTAAAGAACAAGAATGTTGACTCGCTCAAGGCTGTCTTAATTTCCTTTGTTTGAGCATATCCCTTCACCACCACCAGAATGCCTTCTTTAATGACAAACAATTTCCTGCTGTACCAGATTCCAAGATCTTAATCCTTGTGAAGGGCCATGCAAATGTTAGATTTGTAAGTCATATGCAGTTGTTCCAAGGAATTTTTATTGAGTTTCATTGAACATGCAGGCTAAAATGCAATTTCTGGCTTTTATTAGACACTAAAAGTCTATGTTTCAACTAACTCAACAAAGAAAAATTTGGTGCAATACATAGCAGATGGAAGGAAAGACCATAGAGTAAGACTGCACTGGTTGTACACTACTCAACTCCAGAAAGAATCATTTACAAAGTGTTTGAAGTAAACAGTGTCCTCAAGAGTTGTACAGTGTACAACCTGCTCAACTGTTTATGACAACCTTAATGGGAAGCCTTCTATATGATTATCATAGGTTATACGTTCGCTCGATTAAGTATTTATTGGTACTTATCATATGTAGGCTCTGTACTAAACCCTAATAAGCAAGATTGATTAAGTCTCTGTCATTGTGGAGCAATACTTTATCAGGAGAGTAAATAATTAAGCAAACACTCATGATTAAAGTGTGCTAAGTACTGTGATACAAGAAATACGAAGCGCCACAAAACACAGAGAGTGGAGTCCCTTCAGAAAGAAGTCGGGAGATTCCTAAAGGAATTGATGGTCATTTTGAAATATTAGAGTAATATTAATTAGATAGGCCAAGTGAGCAGATAGGGTTGGGATGGGGAGAAGGTAGAGGATGCCTAGGAGACAACATTCCAAGAAGAGCATTACACATGAAAAGGACTGAACAATGTGCACTAAGTCATTAGCTACTTCCTGATGCCAGTTTGTTGGAGCCAAGTGCACTTGTCCTATCAGAGCCCATGGCAGAGCTGAGCCGTGGGTCCTGCTTGGGAAGACATCATCTCCATGCAGTCACCTGGACAGTTGTGCTTTTACCCTGCTTAGTGACACATCATCTCTAATCTTATGCTTTGTTCTAAAGTAATTGGGGTACTTTGCTCCCCACTTGACTGTGGGAGCCCACCGAGGGAGTGTCTTAGCTCTCGATGTCCTATTATTCTATCTTTGCACTTGTGAGGTGTCCAATAAATATGTAGAGAAAATAATTAAACCATCATCTAACGTAAGGTAAAGACTTGGGAATTTTATTTTTCCTTTCCCCAATCTTTCAGTGAAGCTAAACCAACACAGACATCTAACCCAGGCGGACTTTGAGCTTGGATTTCTGATTCAGTTGTGTTATTAGTGAACACATAAGAGCACTTTCCTGATATCATCATATGACAGAAAAGGACATTCAAACAAATAATGATATTTGCAGCAAAAGACTCATGATCTCATGTTTTGATTCCAATCTTATAAACACTTGAAAGTAGCTTTTTAGGTGTCTCGGGCTAATTCTGAGAGAGCATATAGTTCTTGTGCAGTCATTGGAAAGAAAACACAGTATCCTGTTCCAATAAAAGTTTCAGACACAGCCATAAATCAGGCTCGCCTTTTAGAACGCAGCATTAGACCATCGGTTTGGGCGTAACATTTGGTAATATCATTGAGACGCTGAAGGCAATCATCATAAGCCACAGATACCCACAGCTCCAAGGGCAGCTTTATGCTGAAGCCAGAGCGTGACAATGGCATGTGGTTTCTCGCCCGGTACGGACACGACCATAGAGACGGACAGCCTGAAACCCATCAACAAGATCGACCTTCACCTTGACACCAGGAAAGCAGTCTTTCTGAAAGCTTAGAAAAGATGTTCGAACCTCCACTGATAAGTCTGCAATGACAGTAGGAGAAAGTTCTCGATTTATGTCCGTCCTTCAGCTTAAAATTTAAAAAAATGTTCCACTGTAAATCTGTGTACTGACTTAACACAATGGCTCCATTCCTTTTTCTCATTCGTGACAACGTGGCCAGCAACAGTGAGGAGAAGTGACCTAAAAGGTGGGCTGTCATAATTTGGCTTATATTTTCAGCTTGCACTTAAATTAGGAGATTTTACTTTCAATTTCTCCTGATCTGGGGATTATAAAATTCTTCAAAAGAATCTGGTTCCAAGATAGCTATGCCGAATTTGGTCACCCATGACAACAGTGGTATAAGTTAGAGAAATACTGGCTTCGAGACTTCTTCAGAGAACAAATTCAGATTTAAGGCTGCCAATATCCCGTATTTCATAGGAGAAATATACTAGAATATTTTATTTCACCTAGAGGGATACTCAATAAAAATGAATAAAGTCACCCATTTAAAAGGCTCTTATTTACTGTATATTCTCACTACTTTAAATTCTGATGATCTTGGATTACACGGGGCTGTTTCAACACTTAATTTTTCATGGTTTCTCGAGACTTTCCACAAAGCAAATACATTTTTCAGGTGCAAATAATTGATATGTTACAACAAAGATATAAATATCTTTACAATCAAGCATCTTTCCATATTTGCTTTGCACATAGTTGTCCAGTGAATGTTTCCGAATAAAAGAATGAATACGTCTATAAATATTTATCCACGTCAATCAGCCAAAATAGAGTAAGGCTAGACTGTGACTTGGATAATTTTCAAACAACATACTTCCAATTGCAAAACGCAGTTCAAACCACTCAGCATTTTCAGGCCACTGCTGCTCTGGGCCTTTGCTCTACATCCTTGCAGAAACCAGCCCAGTTCCCAGGAGCAGTGAGGATGATGACTGTGCCGGAGCCACCTCAGTGGGTGGCCCTGCTCGCTAGGCCACACATATGTACCTTGCTCTGCAGGACCCTCGGGAGCTCCATTATCTCCCCTGGTGGAGTCCTCAGGCTTCCTACGAAAACTCCTTCTTCATGACCAAAGGTTGAGCCTTTGCTAGTTTCTGGCACCCACCTTTATCTTAGCTGGGAGGATTTAAGGAACTCTGGTTTAGTATCTAGAACATTCTTTCATACTTGCTTGGCTGTGATTTTGGCTCTGTATCTTGCCACCAGTTCTTACAACTGGATATCTTCTTTGTTCCCGAGATGGTCGCCTCGCCTGTGGCCTCCTTGATCATGTCTTGGGCCCAATCTGTATGTCAGTGATTGGAATGAGCTCAGCTTCCTTAGGAATGTACCGTCTTCATCCCTTTCTGGTACCTTATAGTGATGGAGGGCTGTGTTCTCTTGGTTCCCACGAACTCAGGAAAAAACATTTCTGAAATCTCCTGCCCGCCAGCTGCTGAGATTGTCAAGCATCCCCACTGCCAATGCGCTTCTTGCATTTGTCAGACACCCCACTGGATCCCCTAACCCCTGTTTTCTGTAGCCGTGATGGTTGGACCCTGTGACCTACCTGTGTGTAAGGTCACATTCTCTGACAGTCAAATGCAGACACAGGATGAAGTGTGCAAGGATTTCATTAGGGACCATGCCTGTGTGAAAGGAGCCGGGATGGGAGATGGAGAAGGCTGAGAGAGTGCTCGGACAGTGAAGGGAGAAGGGGAAAGGTAGAAGCTCCCAGCCTACCTTTCAGCCTTAGGAATGTCCAAGAAAGCTGTCAGGACATCTTAACCAAAGTCACCTATCAAAGGGGTACTGTGACTCTCAGGGTCAGGCCTGTCTTAGTATCCCCTGGTCATTTAGCCCTTAAGAGGGAGCAGCCTGTGGCAGGGGGCTTTACCTCAGACCCCAGGATGGACTCCAGAGGGCGGCAGCAGGGCCCTTGGTCAGTCACACCCCCGGAAATCACAGGTCTGCCAGGTGCATGCTCATGGCCTTCACCACCTGTCAGGCTGGACTTCCTCCCAGCCCCCGAGGCCGCGTCCATACCCCAGGAGGCCAGGCCCACCCCCATGCTACTTCTCCACCAGGTCCCCGCATCTCCCAGCCTGCCCCATCCGGCCGGAGTCGGGATCACAAGTAGCACTTTCATGTGTGAATTCCCTCTTGGCATTTCTCAGAGACTTTATATGTGTTTTTCAAACCTAAATGCCGAGAAAAATGAGTCGCGACACTGAGGAAATGAGAAAAGGTGTTCTAATTCTCCTCTGAGAATTAAAACTGAATAACCGACTTAGAGACATCACTGGCTTGGTGGAAGCTGCTGACACGAAGTCAAACGCGAGAGCAGGAAAATGACGCGAGGACTCAAAGAACAAATTCAGCGTTTCCGGACCGGGACAGGGGCACAGAAAATGGTCATGAACTGAACATTCGGCCTTCCTTGCAACTGGTGCCATGTTATGCATGTGCGTTCATTGCGAATATAATAAATATTAATAAGTTTATATGTGTAGTATACTTTATGCAAACAGTATTATTGGTGTTTAAGAAAGGACAAGTTTGGAAGCAATTGGCAGTCTCCACGTGTGACTCTGGGTAGGGCTATTAATCTCATAAGGGGTGTGAATGTAAGGTTATTTGGATACGATAACGCTTGCCAGCATTTACAGTTTTGAATATTTGTTATTGGCCACAATTCTTTGTAAATAATGCCAAATCGAAGATTCCTTATTTATTAAACAATTTTGAACATCTATATTAATAAAGAGTATGAAGAATATTGGAAGTATTTTAACAAGAACGCATAATAGAGAACAACTCATGAAATTCTGCAGAATTCTAATATCTCCTGAGTCCTGAAGATTGACAACACTGAGAGACGGAGCTTGGGGATTCTCCAGAACTGAGGAGACAAATGACAATGACTTAAACAAGCGCACTGCTGTCACTTCACCCAATCAGCATTCAGCCCCCTAACTAATTAGAACCTTAATCTCACTGCTCCTTCACAATAAGGAAAATAATTACAACTTACAACCTTCAATTGAGAAGCTTCCCATTTTAGCAATAAACAACACCATTTTCTTTTAAATTATTTGTCCTCTGCAGAGCTTGGCAACCACGTGGCTAAAAATGAAAGAGATACTTCAATTTAAGAAAAAGAAAAGCTCATCATTATAGCCATACTATCACTGCAGAAAGTCTCATACACTTGACATTTGATGAATACGTCACCTCTCCAAAGAGCCATTTCTGATTCTATTCCAGTGTCTTAGTTGCGTGGACTGCCAAAACAAAATATCACACAGACCGGGTGGCTTAAACACCAGACATTTATTTCTCATAGTTCTGGAGGCTGGAAGTCCAAGATGGATGTACTGGCCAATTTGGTTCCTGAGGAAGGCTCTCTTCCTGGTTTGCATCTGGCTGTGTCCTCACACGGCAGAGATAGACTGAGGGACAGTGAGCTCTCTGGTGTCTCTTGTTATAAAGGCACTCGTCCCATCACGAGAGCCCCAACCTCATGACTTCATCTAATCCTAATTACCTTCCGTCTTAAGCACCATCACATTGGGAGTTGAGGCCTCAACAGATTATTTGGAGGAGACACAGTCAGTCCGAAACAACCAGAATGGCTTTCCTGAGATCAACGCGAGCTCATAAAAAAGGAGTCCAATTGGGGAAGGGCGACTACTGGGCAGTTCTCATCCCTTTTCCTTGGTGTTCCGTACTCCCCTGCAGGGACCAGTCCCTTAGTGTCCCCAGGGGCCCGTCTCTGGGATTTGGGCAGAGAGTGAAGGGGACAGCGCACTCCCGAGTATTGAGGGCAGACCCTGAGCGGGGGCTCCACGAACATCACCGGCTCCCATCCTTCCCACAGCCCTGGCGGGAGCCCTCCTCCGTTTACAAGAGAGAGACATCTGGGGTTCAAACAGTCTCAATAACTCACACGCCCATGGCACACAAACAGTAAGGACCAGACCTAGGTTTTTAAAGACACAATTCATACACCATAAAATTCACCCTTTTAAAGGGTACTGTTCAGTATTTTTTACTATATTCACAAGGTTGTGCAGCCATTGCTACTACCAAATTTCAGAATATTTCATCACCCCAAAAAGAAACCCTGTGAGCATTAGCAGTCACTCCTCATCCCCCCTCTCCAGCCCCTGGAAACTGCTTATCTGCTTTCCGTCTCTATAGATTTGCCAATTTTAGGATATTGCATATAAATGGAATCGTACAGTATTTGTCCCTTTGTGTCTGACTTCTTCCACTTAGCACAATATTTTCAAGGTTCATCCATGTTGTAGCATGAACCACTGTTTCGTTCTTCTTTATGGCTGAATAATATTTCATTTAACGGATACACCGCATTTTATTTATCCACTTATAAACTGATGGACATTTGGGTTGTTTTCACTTTTTGGCTCTTATGAATAATGATAAACATTCACGTACAAGTTTTTGTGTCAATGTGTGCCTTGTTTTCACTTCTCTTCAGTAATTACCTGGGAACGGAGTTACTGCGTCGGATGGTAACTCCGTGTTAGTGCTGAGGAACCGCCCGCCAGTTGAGCAAGTATTGAACTGCCCAGTTTTGGTCTGTCTAGGCTCCTCCCACCATGTCAAACAATCATCACAATCCCTCTCAAACTCTGCTACACATTCTAAGCACCTGGGGACCTTTAAAGATATACTGAAGCCCTGGTGTCCACCTGCAAGAGATTGTGACTTGATTTGTCTAGGGTGGGTCTTGAACACTGGTGTTTGTCCAAAGCTCTGCGTGAAGTCTACTAGGAAGCCAAGGCTGTGAAATGATCACATTATGCTTCACATATTCCAGGTCTGTGGACCTTTTGGCTGAGGCTGCCCTTCCTACTGATGATAAGAGAAACAACGGACGAAGCCTGGGGAAGTGTTGGCTGTCCCTTGACCATATCGCACTTTAAGAGAGTAAAGTCGCACAGGTCCAGGACAGAGGACCAGACTTGCCTCGGAAGCACGGTGAGACCTTGGCTGCTGGCAGGCCTTTTGGGCCCAGTATACATCCCCTTCCTTGAGCTCCAGGATGACACTGCTGTCTGTTCATCTCACAAAAGGAGGGCCATCCACTTGACAGATGAAAATGCTGAAGCCTGAAGAGTCAGGGCACCTTGGCCAAGGCCCTCCGGTGGTGGAGCTGGATCTGAACTGAGGACATCCAGCCCTGGAGCCCTCGGTCTTAACTGCTTTGTGATACTGATTCTCTTCTAATAAGCAACTTTAACAATGAGAAGGAAAATTTCTTTGCCTTAATTACTGCAAAAATATCACCAAACACAGTACTCTCTATGTGACCCAAACCAAAACACTCTGGCGAGAAATGAACCAAAGCATTTAAAAAACTAAATAAATTCTGATATCAGAGCATTTCAGATATCCTGGATTTCAAACTTGCATACCTGACCCTAGGTCACGAGATGTTTCTCTCTATAGCCAGGATGGATATATTTAATGTTTCTTTCTGCTTTGAGGATGGAGATTCTGATAACGCACCACACACAGTAAACACTAAGAGATTGGAAGGCTGAAAAACTTGCTAAAAGTTTACCAGTGTGGCACAGCCTGGGCTGCTGTCTCCTTCCACCAACCAAACCGTATCAGTTTCAAAACTGTCTCTCTCGGTAGCCTCTGGTTTTATTTAATTTACTGCACTTGGAATTTGATAAGTTCCTGGCTAGCTTTCGCATTCTTCCACATCCTCGTAATTCACATATTATCTTTCAGCATTCAGTCCTTTGAATCTTCTAGTCACTCCTGCAGAAAAGCTGCTTTAGTGTTTTATCCAGTTAATGCCTCAAAAATGTAGTCCGAGTCAAACACAGGGATATAGTCTTACCCTGGAGTGTCACTGTGGCCGCGACACTCCTCAATGTCCAACATTTCGGGACGTCCGATGTTGTTCACGGGCCCCAATAGGTATCTCCACATGGAGGACAGTGTCCCCATGCTACAGGAGCTCACATTTTTGTGGGAAGGACAGACAATAGCCAGTTACAAAATAATATAAGCATTCTGACACAGGTGTGTATATGATGCCATCCGTGGCCACGACTGAGGCAGCCCGCACTGTGGAAGCCAAGGACATTTTTTAACTGGAGGTTGTAGAATTTGATAAGTAAAGAAGAGGGACAACCATATTCCACAAGGCAGAAGGGCACCCTCAAAGCATCAGCTGTGAGGGGGGATGTGACTGGAGCATATGCTGGGATGGAGTAAAGAGAGATTCATGCCACGAGTGATTCTTCCTGCTTAATAACTCCTAGTGATTCTCACAGTGCTTGAAAGGTAGGTATTACTATTTACTCATTTTAGAGATGAGGAGACCAAGGCAGAGAGACATCACGGTACCCAGGAAGGGATGAAACCCAGGTAGGATTCAAACCCAGGTAGCCTGGTGTCAGAGAGCATGTGGAGACCATGTGGAGAGTATGTGTCAGATCCTCTATGACTTTGGGATTCATTCGTTCATTTGTTCATTCATCAACATATATTCAGAGAATCCTTCTATATGCCAGGCATGGTGATAGGGTTGAAGACAAAAGAGACAAGGTCCTTGAATTCTACCCTTAAGGCAAGGGCGAAGGCAGGGCAGTGAGCAGGCTACCATTTAATTAAGATACAATGGAATAGTAGTAATAAGACACTGCTTTCTGGTGCTATAGTTCAGCAGGAGGAAACACTATACAAACAAACGAATTCGGCACATGAATTCAGTCAAAAATAGTAAAAGAAAATTTAGGCTAGCATTGGATCTAATGAAGGGAAATCTCATATCATGTGTAAGTGGGCAAAGATTGGTAAAGGACATATTGTCACACAAAGAAGAGAAGTAATCCAGTCTGGAGATAGTTGACGCCAATGTAAAGAGAATATGATTTGATAAAAAGGGTTAAATGGAGCAGACGACAGGGCAGGTTTGCCAGACCGATAAATGGCAGCCGGGGCACCATGTGCATCACTTGGGTCTCTATCCAAATCCATCCCGGACCAGCCTTAAAAAATCTCCCTGGCTGACCGAGAGAGGCACTGACCTAAAGGAATATGGTTCTGGATTCTTCCGGGAATACACCCAATTAGTATACTCTGGTCTCAAGTGATAACGACTTCTGCAGACTGAGCACAGAACACAAGATCTCACCAGCTACCAAATGACTGACTTGCCCAGAAGTGAACACCCTGTCATCTCTCCTGCTTCCTCCAGAACTTGCCAGTGACAGGAGAGGGAAAACGACTGGGTTTAAAAAGTTTTCCTCTAAAACTCCTTCTTAAACCGAAGCAGGGATAACACTTTGGGAAAAGTAGATTTTTTTGCTTGACCAAAGGTATAATTTTTCCTCCAGGAAGTTAAGGCACCTCATGCTGGTGTAATCGAGTTTCTCTGGGAAGAAGCCGCTGCCCCCTGGGTGGTCACTGCTGCTGACAAATTAAATGCAGATGTTTGGCGGGTCGCCTCCCCATGCATCTCACTCTTTGTGTTTTTCCCCTCAGGCGAGAGTGGGTTCAGGATGTCCCCAATGCTGGGCCTATGCGCTTGTGAACAACACACCCATGTCATGTGCTCCTAAACGAACCTCCCAAATTAACTGACCATCCAGTGAAACCATCAGTCACAGCCCATGCTGTTTATCCCTTCTTCCAGCCCCTTCTTATCTGCGAGAAGTAGGAAGCCATAGGCGTCCCCTTCTTATCTGAGAGATCTCAGGGCGAGACTCACAAACCTGCGAAATGCAGATTTTTGAGCTGTGTTCTGATTTATTGTGTTGAGCAGCAAATGTTGACATTTTCAACCTTTCAAATGATGGAGAAAAGAAAGAGTAACAGTTGCTTTCTTAACATGGTGCTATTGGGTGACGGATATTGATTTGCGAGTGCAGTCACCTATTGATAGCAATTTTTCAGAGATTATGAGTGGGGAAAGTAATAGGTTAAACTTATAAAACTCACCTTGACAGATATCTTAATTGTTCTATTAAAGAAAACGTATTGACTCTAATCTCCCTCCAGCTATCCTGTCCTTTATTTCCTGTCATTTATAACACAACTCCTCTAAAGAACTGTCTGGACTCTGAGCCAGTCTCTCTTTTCCAATGCATTTTATGTTATTTCAATTTCTTTATCTCACTGTAAAACCCATTCACGTGAAAACCTCCCAAACACAAAACACATCAGCTCTGCTTCTAGGCTTTAAATCACATTCTTTCCAATCCTCCACCCTCTCATTTCAGGGCCATGTTCTAATTAGGTTTGAGCATCGGTTCAAGGCCGGCTCCTTGTAATAGCTCATGGCTATGCTCTTCCATGGTGGGTCCTTAAAAAGGCCAATAATTATAGAGAAAATACTCTCTAGAACTTCATTCTGCAGCACAAATATTAAACCTATTACCAGCTATTATTTGCTAGCAACAGCATCCAGTATCAACAAGCCTGTCCAAATCTGGTCCAATGCCAAAAAAGCATCATGATACACAATTAAAATACTGTTTTCCCACTCTTTTGAGTCAGGGCCCGTAAACAGAGTGTATGTCCATGTGTGTGCTGTGTACTCTTTAAGTACGCAAATGTCACTCAGTCATCTTGCACTTCTATAATTGTGCTCACCGAAAGTGTTGCTTCCCTAAGTGATAATAGTAGGCTAGGGTGATGGATTGGTTTGCAAGTGTATTCACTCTTCAGTGGTAAACACTGCCAGCAACTTTTTGAGTGATTACAGGGTGGAGAGAGGAATAAAGAAAAGTTTTTAAAATCGCCTTCAAACCATGTGGTTATTTCTCCCATCACCCAGTGCTTCTCCAGATACTGCCTCATTTCTCAGCATCCTCTTACGAGCGTCCTTCAGAATGTTGTCTCTACTTCCTATTTCCGATGTCCTGCCTCTCAATTTCTTCATTCTCCTCTGATCAAGCTTTCGCAGCCAGCACTCAGTTTACGAAGGTTGTTCTACTGAAGATTCACTAGTTACTGCCGCATTATTAATCCAACCTCAGTTGTAAGTCCACATCGTACATGGCTCATTAGTGACATTTTACAAAGCTCATCACTCTGTCTCCCTTGAAACACTTTCTATATCTGGCTGCCAGGTCACCGCAACGTTCTGGTGTTCCGTCTGCCCCTCTGGCTTCTTCTCAGGCTCCTTTCCTGGTCTCTTCTCTTCAAATTGACTTTTTATTTTTTATTTTTATTTTTTTATTATTTATGACTATTTATACCTACAGCACCTGGTCTTCCTAGGTGGTCTCCCATCCAAGTACTAACCAGGCCTGACCCTGCTTAGCTTCCAAGATCTGACATCGGGCTTGTTCAGGGTGGCATGGCCGTAGACCATGGGCCGTGGATCCACTGGGGTGTGAACCTAGGACCTTCTGCACGTAAAGCAGATGTGCTAACCACTACACTATGGAACCACATCCACAAACTGACTTTTTTAAAATTGAGGTGAAATTCACATAACATAAAATGAATCATTTTAGCTAAGCTCTGGGGCTTCCAGTCAAGATGGCGGAGTAGGTAAACGCTGCACTCACCTCCTCCCACGACCGCATCAAAATTACAACTAAACTACAGAACAGCCATAATTGAGAACAGCCTGAAGTCTAATTAAACAGAAGTCCTATAACTAAGAGGCTGCTAACTAACAGAAGAGGCCACCTCGAGACTGGTAGGAGGCGTGGATATGAGGAATCGGCTGTTTCCACCCCCAGCAAAGCTATTGATTAGAATTGAAGGACAAATAAAGAGTTCCCCAGATAAGAAAAAGATAAAGGAGTTCATGACCAGCAAACCCATATTACAAGAAATGTTAAAGGGACTTCTTTAAGAAGAAAAAAAATAAAAAATATGAATAATAAAATGGTAATAACTACATAGCTATCAAGAATTACTTTAACGTAAATGGATTACATGCTCCAATCAAAAGACATAGAGTGGCTGAATGGATAAGAAAACAATACCCTCACTGTGCTGGGCACCTGAAACCAATATTGTATATTACCTGTAATTGAAAAATATATATATATTTTTAAAATAAGCCAATTAAAAACTATATAAATGTCTAACCAATATATTGTATACCTGAAACTAACAAAACAATAAAAAAAAAACCATTTTAAATGAACAATTCAGTGGTGTTTAGTACATTCACAATGCTGTGCAACCACGACCTCTCTCCGTTTAGTTTCAAAACATTCCTATCACCACAAAAGAAAACCCTGTACCCATGGAGCAGTCACTCTAATCCCTTGCCCCCTAATCCCTAGAAACCATAATCTGCTTTCTGTTTCTATGGATTTAACTATTCTGGCCATTTCATATAAACAGGATCATATAATATGTGACCTTTACTTTTTGGTTTCTTTGACTTAGCATAATGTTTTGAGGTCCATTCACGTTATAGCATATGTCAGTACGTAATTTCTTTTTATGATTGAAATAATACTTCATTGTATGGACAGACCACAATTTGTTTCACCTGTTTATGGACATTTGGGCTCTTCACACCTTTTGGCTACTGTGCACCTGACCTTTTATTGTCAGAGTGTCCTGGGACTCAGGCCCTCCACCTCTTCCCTCTTCTTTCCTTTCTACAACACTCTTTGGTAGATCTCTTCCAGTCATGGGACCTTATGTAATGTCTGTACGCTCTATATCCCCAACTCAGACTTCTCTTCTGAACTCCATACTCTAATAATTTAACTGCCTGCTCCACATCCATTTTTGACATGTCCAACAGGGATGTCAAATATTACATGTCCAAAATGGAACTTTAACTATTCCCCACACTTCCCATTTGCTCCCAGTCCTGCTCCTCCTCGTCTTCCCATCTCAGCTAATGACAACTCCATCCATCTTTATGCTGTTGTCAAGGAGCTTAGAGACACCCTTGGCTTCTGCCACATTCACATTTGATTCATCAGCAAATTCTATCACCTGCTCTCATCACCTCCACTCTGACCACGTAGGTCCAAATTACCTGCTCCAACTCAGCTAGATTATTATGCTGCTCCTACAGCTGGTCTCTGAGCGTCTGGCAAGACTAAGTTACAAAACACACAAACATATACACATATATACACAAATATCAACCCCTCAGGACCCTTTCTTTTTGTATGTTTTCACATACTTTTAGCCTGCTTCTGATTATAAAAAGTTTCTTTCGCAAAAACATCATGACTTCCAGGAGAAGTGTAAGACTATCCATTATCATCTGGTGAGAACATTCTCAAGTGAAGTAAGCATGAAAGAAATGGCTTGGGTTTATTCATTTTTAAATGTTCTTGTGCTCTGGCTTTAGTTTCCTTGCTTGCAACTCTTACAGAAAAAAAACATCGACATAAATTAAGTTTCTTAGGTCTACTCCAAGGGAAAGAAACAAATTCTTCTTTGTTCAATTTTGAAGATAATCTCCGTCCACCCATTTTAATATATGGACTAACTCTCGATTCCCAGTCCAGCTCCTATTCCATATATGTGAATTAGCTCCACATTGCATAAGAATTTAAAAGGGCAGTAAATTAACTGTATTGAACCCCAATCACAAATAGAAGATAGCATAGCAGCATTGAAAACTTAAAGCAGGGTTCAGTTAGCATCACACTATTTTTACTCGTCAACCGTATAATTACACCAGTGTTATTTTCAAGAAAACAACACTTGTGATGTAATATCATTGTCAACTTATCTTGCTACAAAGCTGTGGTTTTCGACTGGGGCAATTTGCCCCTCTAGGAGACATTTGGCAATGTGTGGAATGTTTTTCGGGTCACAATGGGGAAAGAGGTGCTACCTGCATCTAAAATGCAGAGGCCAGAGGTGCTGCTTAACATCCTACAGGGCGCAGTACAGCACCCATCACAAAGAATTACCTGGCCCCAAATGTCAAGAGTGCCAAGTTTGGGACACTCCGATTTAAAGTTAAAATATTTATCATTCCATGGGACCATCGGTTACTAATCCAATTGAAAGAGATTAAAATTTCATGAGCAGAGTTTTGGTTTTCATACTTTTGATGACTTTTATTGAAGGCATAGCTTTTACATTTTCAATTCTATGTAAATTAGCATATGTCGCCTTTAAAGCCATCCATGTGGCACTAACCGGACTTCTGGAAATACTCCGAGAAAAAGCTCAGTAGCAACTAATTTCCTGAAACACTGATGTGGTACCAAACCACTCCAGAGATGAGCACAAAAGCAAGAAGCAAAGTACACTGCACATAGTGGGTGATGACAATATCTAGTGATTTACTGACTCCAATTCATAATGTGTTTGCAATTCAAGTTTCTGGATGCTTTGTTAGTTTTATCTTTACCAACCTGATATGATACTCAAATCCTTTTGTGCCCAGCAGGGTCCCACGATTTCTATAAATAAAGGTGGCATGAGGTGATTTAGAAAGATTTTATTCCCAAACGCTCAAATCAACCTCTTTCTTTCTACTGTGAGTACATATAGGCATAAGTATAACTCAGTAATCACAGGGGACATCTTAAAGTGGAAATCTCACGTGTATTGTATCCTCTACTTTAAGAGGCTAAAAAAAAACATTATTAGCTTCCAGAGTATGGATGCTTGAAGGACTAATGAATATGTAGTGTAACCACCCACTCCTCTTTTATTACAAATGAGGAAGGAGAAGCTCCCGGAGGCCATGAGACTTTTCCAAGGCCACAGGGCTGGTTAGTGGCCAGTCCTGGACAAAAGCTCTTCTCTTCCGTTTGAGTAGTCTGAGATTTTCCCAACAGACTAATCTTTCTTTGCTTGACTTGTTTGGAATCAAACTTTCCCAAACTGCTGTGTAAAATCGTGCTGTTTAATTTATTGCACGTCTATAAACTTGATATAAGTCCCTGAGCAAGTTATTTATTCCTACCCTTTTATCAGAAATTAAATTTCTTTAAAGCGAACTGGAAATTATCATAATACATATGTAATAAATGTAATATATAATACTTAATATACAATAACTCTGCAGTTAATGATTTTTTTTTTGGCCATAAAGGCTTTTGAGAGTTATATCACTTTTGGGAGAATTATTTTTTCCCCCAGAATATCAACTTTTCACCCCAAAACACACTAAATAAATAAACTGTAAGAACTGATATGTCAACAGTATTAACTTAGGCAATGACATACTCACCAATTTACTTGACATAATCATTTTTAGTCAGAGAACACAATAATATGAAAGAAATTTCACATACACCATGTTTGAATAAACCCAAAGAATTTTGCTTGCTCCTTACACCAAGCAAGAGGGCTGAACAGGTTGATGGCTGTTGGCCACATGCGTCATTTCCATCTTTTGAAGCACAATCACATTTACCCCTAATGTTTCCCCAAACGTATATTTCTGCGCTACAATTTTATTTGTAAGTGTGAGTATAATGCAACCATAAGCCTCAAACTGTTGAAAAACCAGTGAAGAAATGGGTCAAAAAAAAAAACACTTTAAATAAACCTTTACGAAATCTCTATGTATTTATCTATTTAGTATATATTCAATCTAAGTAATGGGAACTTTTTTCCATTTAATGGTTCTCAGGAATTAAAGTTGTTAAGCTGAGGACAGAGCTGAGAATGATTTGGCATGCTTATCATAAAGCCAAGTACTCAAGCACTCGCCATACTTAAAATTCTACAGGTCACCCTTTCCTGTTCCCCAACAGAACAGATTAGCAGAGCATCTGATTGGAGATCTGCTCTTTGCCTATCTTCTCTTTATATTTCTTCCTGCTGGCTAAAAACCGAAGTGTTGTAACAGACACTTCAAAAATGCCTGCAGTCAGGCATGTGACTTTAATAGGAGGCTCTAGCTGGAACTTTTTGCAATGAAAACCAAATAATTCTGTGTTCAAATGGAAATGGAAATATTTCATCTTGAATTATCTTTTACAAATGATTCCAGCTTTACATATGAAAATAACAGTTGAGATTTTTATCTGTGAATTTCTCAGGAGCTCCATTTTCAGACTATGTGGTCTATTTTAAACACACCATATGGATTATGTACTCTAAGAACTACTCCGGACTAAAAAAAAAAAACTGTGCAAACACAAACCACCCAGTGCTACAGTCCCAGCTGGCACTTCTGTTACCCATAAGTGCTCTTCTCTGTTTATGTCTCTTACACCCACATGTGTATATGTTTGCAGTTGGAATCCTTCACCCTTGTCTCTTAAAAATTCCTTAAGCAATAAGGTGCCCGAGAATGGGACTTTGCTCCATTTCTACAGGTCAATATTCAGCCCAGCTATGCGTGCAAGGTCAACGCTGCAGGCAGAAGGCTGCCGGGAAAATGCGTGGTCAGCATCTTCTCCTCTCCCTCTTCCATCTGAATGTGCTCGTGTGGCGTTCCATTCCCTTGAGGCTCAACTCCCTGCTTTCGCAGATGCCACCCGATCTGAGGAAGCAGCATTTCCCAAAGCCATGTGCCTTAACAGCCGTTCCCAAGAGTCCCGTGGAAAGAAGGGTCCCCTGACTAAAGTGCGGGGAGTCAAAACCTCTCAAAGCCTTTTATGCCTGGAGCTTTCCTTGTTAATGTTTATGGACTGTTCTGGTGATGTGTTTACACGTGGAACTCTGCCTCTTCTCTTCGGTGTCCTACAGGAAGACCGTTCCACAGAACTCTCTGGGAACAACTACTTATGCGCAAAGCTTAAAGGAACCGTCTCAGGCTCTAAAACTTTATCCCAGGACTTGAGTCTCAAGTAGGACGTGCAGGCCTCCCAGATGGTTGCTGGGGAAGCTATTTTTAAATAAGTGGAGCTATTGGCACATGTCAGGACCCATCGCACAAGTGGTTGCCTATTTCAACCCTGATAACATACTACCCTGTGACACAGTCGCATTGTCACACGTCTAGGAGTGACAGCAATTATTTCAGGGATGATGGCACGTGAGAGGCGATGAAGAAAGTAGATAGACATTTTAACTGCGTCATTTAGGATTTGTCAATTGCAAAGAGTAGCAACCCCTTTTGTCCCTTTTGTCCCCCACTACACAATGACTATCCTGAGAGCGGGGCCAGGTCAGCCCTAGTTGTTGGCCCAGCTCTAATTCAAGGTCTGGCACATTTTTGTACTCAACGAATATTTGCAGAGTGACTCAGTGATTCAGTGATCACCAAATTTGGGCATGCTGCTCAGTTTTCATATTTCTCCCTTCCTCTCTGAAATTACAATCCCCATTTTCACGGATGATCATGGGAATCTGCACGCATGGGAATCAGAGAGGACGTCTCGTTACTTGTTTGTCCCTAGTCTGAAGTTTACCTACATTCGGTGAATGATCAGCCTTCCTGTACTTAAAACCTCCAGTACAAGAGCCTTCGAGGGATCCTTAGTATCCTGCTCCAGAGCTGCGTGACACTCACGGCTAAGAAAGACACCTTCGTCACACCTTCTATCTCGTGTGACTGTCTAAAAGGCACTTGAGAGATGGTGGCCGTCTCCCCGGAAGTGACAATTTCAACCACACTTTTCCCTAAACACGTCAAAACCACCAAAGAACAAGATTTTTTCTTGCTGCATAATTAGATGAAGAACATTCTCTGGAATTGTACTTCTATTCTCACCTTTAAAAATGCAAATACACACACACGAATATATCTGTACGCATATGTGTGCATGTCCATGTTTGCACGTGTATTAACAGCATCAGCCTAATTATATGGGATCAAGAGGTTAGTCATTTTCATGTCTTCCTTCTTTTCTGACCTTTGTTCACTTAATTAGCCACTGAACTTGACCCATAGTGTTCCTGAAATGACACACATGTATATTGGATCCTCTCCAGATATCTACTATTAGTTCCTGCCTTCCTTCTCCCTCAGGTAGGCTGTGTAGTAGGCTGTAAACTAGCAGAGAGATATTCCCAAACTCCCCATCCAGTACTGCATTTGTATAGTCCTTTATAACTGCTAAAATGTTATCCAATATATTATTTAATGCTTATGACATTTCTGTAAACCAGGCACTAGGGCCTCTGTGTGCAGATGAGGTTACTGTGAATAGTAAACAACTAGCTCAGTGTCCTACAGCTGGTAATTTATTTGTCAACAGACCATGCTTCCTCCCACATTCTTTTCACCATGGACCTTAGATATTTTAAAAAACGTATTTAAGAAAAATAAATTTTAAAAAACCGTTAAATGGGAACTTGAGTGGGGAAAGACAAAATCTGCTTTTGTATATCATTAAGTTATTAGCCATTAAAATATTGAAATAATTATCTACCGATTAAAATTAAATACATTCAACTTAAAACCAGTGAATTTACACTGTGAAAGATGATGAGACACTTTTTGTGCGAATTCCCAGAGGCATGTGAAAAGCAGCATATCACCGTGACAGGGTTCTGATGTCCCTGCGAGGATTTGGGGGTCTTGCCAAGAAAAACTGTTTGCTGGGTGCACATGCTGCATTTGTCGATGCTTTTCTCCCAGCATAGGATGACTCCTTCCAGTATCCCCAACCTACCTAACCCTGCCCAGCCCCCAAGCCCCAGCTCCCAGGCGGCTCCCCTCCTCCCCCTCGAGTCTTCTCTGCTGCCCTAGGTTGTTGTTCTCAACTGTCTCTAGGGTGTTCTGCAGATTAGAGCAGATTAGAGCCCGTATCACGGCTATATAGCTCCACGCCCTCCACGGTTAGAGACTCATTCAATCATTTACTGATTCAACAAATAACCTTTCAGCGTCATTACTATGCCAAGCCTATTCTGGGCTCTGAAAACAGAGAGGGCAGTGAGAAAAATTTCGCCTGAAGAGTGCTATCTTGTTCAAGCACCTGCCGTCTTTGTTATGTCACGTCTTTGTCTTTGTTATGTCACGCATCTCGATGAATAGTGGCGCTGTGGCCGGTCCAGCATGCCTGACTTCGGACTCCACTTTAGAGTGCCTTTTACTCTTCCAGCTCCCCACTGTAGCCTGAGACTGTAAACCCAGCAGAAAGAAATCTTGCATTTCAGCTTCATATTATGCGTCTAATAGCTGACTGCACTTCAAACAGAATGGCGCTTCTATTGAGAAAGAGCTATCCCTTACATGAGCCAGCATTCCATTAACCAATGAAAGAAAGTGTTGTTTAAGCATGCCATTTAGCCCTGAGTTCTTCTCTTAATTAATCATGTAGCTCAGCGTAGTAACAGTAGAGAAATCTGTCACAGCCAGAGTTCTTTTCCACTAATGAACTAATTAGAACCTCTTTTTTATATTTATTTGTAAGAGTGAGTTAATTTTACAAAGTGTACTGAGTTTGCTAGTGATGAGAAGGGTCCATGGCATCCTTGAACAATTAGGAACAATTGTTTGACTGCTGTGGTGCTAATTACATTTGTAATTGTCAGTTAATCATTTATACAATAAACGCTTCTGAGGGCCTCTTTCCCCAACCAGTGTAAACTAATATACACTAAGGAAAACAAAAAGAATCAACGGGAAAAATGGGAAACAACTTTCAGAACTTTGAGTAGACTCTGGAAATTACAGACGCCATCATTACTTTACGTCTTAGCCAATTCTTTCAAAACAGGATTTCAGACAGTTCATAAGTAAGTACATAAATTGCAAATAAAAATATAGGAAATTGAGGCCACAGAAGGATATAGAAAGAAATGTACACTCTTACATTTGACAGAACGAAACGAGTGTAACTCTGGAGCTTCCTGTTGGCCAAGGCAAAAAGAGAATAACGACCAGTAACTGAGTTCTCCTTAGCAGTATGGACCACATATATATGTTTTTTCCTTGGCTGAACTCGTCGATCGGAGATTGAGTGGTAACTTATTCATCTTTGTTTCCAAGTTTGTTAAACTGGATTTCCCTTTCCAAGTGGAGGTCTGGGCTCCATTATATTTTGCTAATAAGTTTCCACCGTAATTGAGGATGGTATTGGTGTTAATAGCTTATGCCTGCCTTCCCTCCTGACCCCTATAATCCATTCCTCAGAGGACAGTCAGAATGATTCCTCACGAACATAAATCAAAGCACGTCTGTCACGTGCCTTCCGCCCTCCCCCCAAGACTTTCCATCACTTTGAGCGTAAATTCTGAAGTCCTGTACTCTGACACCCTACATGACCTGGTCACTGCCTCAGCTCCTACTTCCCTTCCCCACCCTCGACTTTGAAGCAGTGCGGTCACCTCTCCATTTCTGAAACACACCAAGCTCACTTCTTCCTCCGGGTCTTAGCTCTTGCTGTTCCCTCTTCCTGAAAAGCTCTTTCCCTTGATTTTCACAAAACTGTTTCTTCATTCACTTAGATGTCATGCCAGCATGAAATTCTCAGGGAGCACTTTTCTGAGCATCACAGAGCCAGTGTGCACGTCACTTTTTACCACATTACTACGCCTTACTTTCTTCACCACACTTATCATCTGACGTACCCTTGCCCCGTCTACGTCTGCTTGTTCTTCTGCGCCATCACACTAGCACGTACACCCACGAGAGGCCTGTGTATCTCCATTCCCTCTCCGTCCCCAGAGCCCAGAGCCACGCAGGACACATGACGTGATCGGCGAATCAATAAATGAAAGATAGTATACTATAAACTGATTTTATAATATGAAATGAAAGAGAAATATAAATATATCATAGTTAATTCCTTTCCCAAACTATCTGGTTAAGGTCTAAATCAGCATAATACAGCGAATGCAGGGGCCAGTGAACTTTTCTGTAAAGAGCCAGAGAGTAAATATTTTAGGCTTCGTGGGACATTCGATCTCTGTCTCAACTACTCTACTCCCTAGTGACAGCACAAAAGCCACTATATGTAATATGCAAACAAATGGGTGTGGCCGTGCTTCCTTAAAACCGTATTTATAAAAATAGGCAAATCCAATCTGTTGGATTTGGTCTGCAGGCCACAGTTTACCAACTGTTGATATAATGTAAAGATCACAATCATTTTCAGAAGAAAATGAAAGTTGCTATTAAAAGTAAAAAAAAAAAAGGAAAGAAAAAGAAAAATTCAATGTTGACAAATTCCAGAAACACTAAAGTAAAATTCCTAAGTCTAGAAAAAAAAAATGACACTAAAAAATAAGTGAATCCATTTTAGGAATAATAATAGAAAAAAAAAAACAAGTATTAGCAATGCCAATGACTGCATCACCATTCAGGGCACACTCACAGGCTTCACTCCAGGGCTGTGAAGAGATGACCCTCTTTCTAGAAGATGCTAATGAGATCACACTTGGAAAAATATACACAGGTCCAGGCACTTCATTAGAGAGAAAATGGAAAAAAAATGTCCAAAAACGATTGGAAAGCCTTCATAGTCACTGGCATGCACTCAGAGGCACATGGCCAGAAAGAAGGCAGGGGAAGCTCATGGTTGGAGAATGATTTTTAAAGCCCCAAGATCAGTAACGAGATGGGATAAATAAAAACTACAAAGGACATGCCGAAGCGTTTGTATAAGAACACTGCAAATACTATAGAAAGAAGAGCTATAGGCTGTTGATCTACCTGGAGATTTGAAAACATAAAATAGAATGAAATTTGGAAAATACGTATGTAAGCCAAATTTTCCTACCAGAGTTGTAGAATAAAAATATTCTTTTTGAAGCGTCTTCCAGTGATTCCAGAAAATGTTTCCAAGAACGTATTTACATTTATTTAACACTTGACAGTTTTCAAGGTACATTTGGACACTCCATTCCAATTTGATCACTGAAGCAAGCAGGAAAATTCAATTATCCCCATTTTGTAGATGAAGAGACAGAGGGTCAGAGAAGTTAGTAATTAGCTGGTAAGTGGTGGTAAAAAGCCCAAGCTTTAGAGATCTAAATTCAAATTATTCAAATTCTGATCTGACCATTGAGTAATTTAAGAAAGAACTTACTCTGAACATCTACTTCTTTGTAGACTCAAAGAATGTTACACTGGGAGAATTTCCGGCTAGATGTTAGATTTACCTAGAGTGATTTTTTTTTTAACATAGCAATGCCTACGTGTCATCTCAAATCAATTAAATACAAATTTCTGGGAGTGGGATTCAGACATCATTGATTTACATATGTTCTAAGGCACTACCAAAGTGGAAAATCACTGATCAGTACAGAGGTCAGCAAATATTCTCTGTAAAGGGCCAGATAGTAAATATTTGAGGCTTTGCTGGCCATATGGTCTCTGTCACAGCAACTCAACTCGGCTGTTGCATAGTGAAAGCAGCCGTACACAGTATGTAAACAAACGGGCATGGCTGTATTCCAATAAAATCTTTACTTCCAAAAACAGGTGATGGGCCAGATTTGGCCTCAGATCTATGGTTTGTCAACCCCTGATCTAGTAAAACCCTTTGTTGGGGAGAGAAGACTGGAGATATTAAACATTTTCCCCCAAGTCTTCTTTGTTCATTGGTAACAAACTCCAGGCTGAGGTTCTGCTCCTCTGCCCACTGGCCTAACATGGCCCCACTACCAGCTCTGTCTTGGTCTTTAAACCATGACCTTTGACATGCTATGCTTCATTTTCCACAAGCTTAAACCTTACTCTCAGAATAACATCAATCACTTAGTGGGAAGAGGGCTGCCTTTGCACACTGAGAGCAGTGGTTTTGAGGCCCAGCTGTCCTACTTACTAGTAAGGGACACTCTCATACTTCTCTTAAATCTGGAGTCATAACCCAGAGATGAGATTCCCCACAGAAAATTTCTGTGTAGACTGAAGGAGTGCTAAATGACCCAGCAGCATGGTAGGCACGTAGTAAGTGCTCAATAAATATCAATTTCACAACTCGAAGACTGTTACTATTTTAAAACTCATTTTTAAAATACTTCCTGTAGAAAAAAAATTTGAAAACACTAGAAAATTAGGAAAGTTAAGCATTTCACCAAAATTTTGTCTCACTGTCAGAGAGAGGAGCAGGAACAAGGGGATGACAAGAAAGGTAAAGGAGGAATGGAAAGAAGTTCTCCCAGAGACTCCGATGGCCATGGACCTGTTTACCACCAACCGAGAAGTACTAGCCTAGATTCTGAATAATTTCCCACCATCCCGGAAGTTGAGACGAGATGAAGACTGTGAAGATTATATTTTTTATATTTTTCATTCAGAGATATAATAAATGGAATGTGGGTTTGTTCATTCTATCGTCCTCAACTTGAATATTAACCTAAATCTCACAACTCATTATTTAACACTGAATATAAGAGGCAGCACTAGTCAAATTATGAATTCTGGATTTAGTTGACATAATGAGATTGATTTACACTGATACCATTAGTGAATTTACTAACTTTTCAAAATATTTTGGGGTGACCAGCAAGCTACCTGTTTTTCCATTGCGATTTCGAAGACTTTTATGTCATGTATTCTAAAATAGTCTATCAGCAGGAATTGTTAGTAAACTGTACAACATGGATTCCCTTCATTTCTTGCCAAGGGATCTCTATTTCATTCAAACATCCCTCCCTCCCGTGCCATCATGTGTTCCATGCTAGGGAGGGGACCTATTTTCCACTCCACCTGTGGACCTGACTGATCTGGGGTAATATATCAGTCCTCTCACCAGTGGCTCAATAGAGAATGGGTATGTGATCTTATTATACTCAATGGGAGATGACAGAAGGTCAGGTAAAGGCTTCTGGGGAAGGTCACCTTTTGAGAGGGCAACAGGAGAGACTGTCTCTCCTCTTTCTTTGGAAATCAATGTGTCTGTTGGTGATCCCTAGAACCTCTTCTGTCATCTTACCTGAAGTTAAACCAATCATCAAGATGACCTAGGCAACTGATGCTGAGAACCTGGATCTTTGATGACATCTTTAAGTCATAGAATCAACCACCCTGAACATGCTCTGACTCTGAATGTTTCCTTATGTGAGCCGATCCCTCTCTTTGTGGTTTAAGTCAGCTCGATTGGGAATGTCTTGATTGTCAACACACACTACTGAAGCCTTTTATCTGATGCTACTTCCTGGATGCATTTTTCTCCAATCTCTTTAAACATCAGTTTTCAAATAAAATTAATCTTTCAAAATACACACACACACACACACACACACACACACACACACACACACACACAAAGCATAATGTAGTTTGTACTGCTACATTTAGTAACCTGACACTTCAAAAGGAAAGTAAATAGTCGGGCATTTTCAAGATTTTAGAAGAGAAATGTCCTTTATTAACAAATTTCTGCAGGCAAACCTCACAGCTGGATAGTTATACTCAGAGACAATATCCACTAATCCTTGGAGAAAACAATGTCTTTGGAGCTCAGACCACTTGAATGCACACATATTTGCCAATCTTGCACACAATTCAAGGAATTTCGTCTTTAATCCATCATTTCTAATTACAATCAAATGTTCACCAGAGCAACCAAACAAATGAGAGAAACCTGAACACATAGCTTCAAAATAATTTAGGTTATAAATTATTTCTCTCACTTTCATGGGTGAACTTCCTGTCCTCATTCATCCCACAAATATTTACTGAGTTCCCACTATGTGCTAGGTGTAGGGAATATAAAAATAAAAAGGCTAAAATCAATCCCTTAAGGTGATCAGAGGCTACAAGTGCAATCCAATAGAACTTTCTGCAGTGATGAAAATGTTCTATATCTGTACTGTCAGATACAGCAGCCACTAGCCACCTGTGGCTGGTGAGTACTTCAACTTAGGGACAAAATTCTTCATTTAATTTTAATCAATTAAAAAATTTCATAGCCACGTGTATCTAGTGGCTACCGTATTGAACAGCCCAAGTCTAGACAGTAAAGCAGAAAAGAAAATCAAAAGTGATGACGTACTGTGATCAAAGCAGCAAAAAAAAAAAAAGATGCATGCGGCCCTATGAAGTAGGTCTCCAAGGGAGAGCACGCATGTAATTCAGCCTGGGGTGAGGAGGCAGGATCAAAAACTATATTCAGAGGAAGTTGACCTTGAATCAAGTCCTAAAGGACAAAAAGAAGTGAATCACTAAGTCTTTCTGTTTCTAATGTTAAAAACTCATCTTAGGATATTCTACGTTTTCATGAAATCACCAATCTAACCATACTCCATGTTATCAATCTAACCATCGCCCATTCACTACATTCACTAGAGCACTTCACACATATTCATTGTATACATGTTTTAGACCTCTCCAGAATCACTGGCTCCACATTTGATCCAGAAGGAGTTATACTAAACGTTTTTATGTTAAATATGGACTACGAAAACACTTACGTGCCAGTCTGAATCGGGTATCTGCTAACTTGCTGCTGAGTGCGAACTACCAAAATAATTTTATTTGATCCTACCCTGTGCGTGTTTTTCTCTCCCATCTATTCTAAAGATTGGGTTTTTTTTTTTCAAATTCCTATTCAAAGCACACATTTGACAAAATTCTATCTGTAGTTATATAAACAGCAAGTGTGTGGAAATTCATGTTTCTTTCTGCCACTTAAAAGTTCACTGAGACGGTCATTTCTGACCCTTGAGCTCTTTCTGGAGCCATGAGACCCACTTGCCCTCTGGATGAGCACCAAGTGCCACCCTCTGTGAATCGACTGTTGGTCCTGTCACGTCCCCCGTGTTCCCTAAACATAACCTTCTATCTCTCTCCAAGGAGAGGAACTGGGGCTATCTGAGTGTCGGAGTTCAGTGGGCTTCAGAAGACGAATGGGCGCAGGATGAAGAGGACAGATGGGGGTAGGGACATTGCTGCCCAATGAGCAGAATCACTGGGAGGCTGACAGCGACGAAATGGAGACTTAATAGACGTTGGAAGTCAGCTGATAGCAGGAGCGGAAAAGCCCGAGGCAGAAGTGAGGAGCCGACTGGGGGTAGAGCCTGGGGGTAGAGCCGTTAGCTCAAAAGCACACCGAACGCTGGAGGACAGAGAGGGCCACGGCGTGACAGGAGGAGAATGAACGAATGATGCAGTCGCTGGGCTAAAAAATGTGGGAGAAGAGACGGCTTCTCTTAGGGCGGGGTGGAATTCTGTTGGATTCTAGGAGCAGTGAAAAATGCACGTCTGGAGGGGCCAGTAATACAGAATTCAGGGCCAGTACTGAGAGGCAAGATGATGAGGAGAGGGAAGTAAGGCACAAGAGACTAGGTGCGGAGCCGCCATAGAGACGAAACCCCTTGGAGGTTCCATATCTTCGAAGGGGCATATGAGACCCCGACGAAGGTATTCAATGAAACGACTGGAGCGGCGGGAGGCCTGGGATGGGGGCGGGCGAGGAAGCACAGGTCTGTGAGTCCCATGGAGCAGAGGGCAATGTTCCAAGAGTGCCTGACTCCAGGGCAGGAAGCACAACGCCATGGTCAAAGACCTCCGATGCCATTGAACCTGGTTCGGGAACCTGACTCCGCCACTTCCCGGGCGTGTGGCCTTGGACAAATCACACTGCCTTTCTGTACCAGTTTTCTTGTCTTTAAAATAGCAATGGCGACAGTGACTTGAGTGTAACATTATGAGGATTAAGTGAGTTCACGCCCGTAACATGTGTAATATATGGAAGAGGTAGGCGAAAGCAGGTGATAATTCAGAGCTGGAGATCTTTGTGACTGGACAACGCTGAGTGACAGTGGTGGCAGGGACAGGCGTCAGAGGTAAGGCAGAGATAGATGCAGGCTCGTGAAGTGCTGGAAGCCGAGGAAGTGGCAGATGAGTGTGCTGGAAATTTCTCAATGTGAATGCTGAAATAAAGGAGGAAAGGCCAGAGAAGATGAGAAAGAGTAGAGGGAGGTGGGCAGTCTTCCCTGGAGAAGCCCGACGGCGTTCGAAACTCGAACATCGATTATTGATCAAATACGCCAGTCTCTGTGGTCAGCGGGTTACATATCTTTCCCTCATCGTCTGCTCACAACAACCCTGTAAAGTCAACGCTTTCTTTCTCTTTAGAAAAGAGAAACTGGCACTCAGGTGGTCTGTGGACAACGGCGAAGCCGCCACACGCAGGACGTGGAAAGGGACTGGTCCAACTCCAGCTACGACAGGGGAAATGAAAGGGCAGGCCAGAGCCGGGACCTCCACGGCGGAGCAACTGTTGAGCTGAGATGCTGATGGTGAGGAGAAGGCGAAGAAGACAGGAGGAGGCAACTCTGTGAGACTGAAGGATAGTCAACATGGTTTCCATGGTTACAAAATTAAGAGAACCAATTGGTTTCCATCACGTCTCTTATTGCACTTACTCACTGAACTGAGAAAGCCTTTCGCTCTTCACTTTTGCTGGAGAGCAGCCTAATCATTCAGGTTGGGTTGAGTGTCTGACAATGTTTTATGTAGCCTTCGTACTTCCTCGCCTGAAAACTTATTCCCCATGTAATAGTTCCATATTCCTTTTGGAATGTGTAGCGTGATATCCGTCCCTCCCTGCTAGCAACCTGTCTTCAATGATATATACCATTTCATCCCTTTAGCAATTGGGAAATGCGTTTCTGGAAGCCAGTCTCCTGGCAATTGATGCATCATTTTTCCATTAAAGAGAGTACTCATGCATTTACTAAGAATTTCAGGCTTAAAGTGCTTGGTAATGATCTCTGGTTGCTTGTCAAGCAGAATTTCTATCTGAACACGAAAATACAACGTTAATATGATTTGCAACCCTTGCGCTGGGTTCCTAATTTCCTCTGCATCACAGAGTGATTTTTCTCCATGCTTAAAATCCATTACAGGTGCTCACTGCATTTGGTCTCCCTTGGAGGTACATCTTCTAAGTCTGACACAGGAAAAAGTTTAAAGTGTTCTAAATGAGTAATCCCCCTGCCCCACAATCTTTTAACTCTGATTTATTCCTCAGCTGAAGGTATTCATCACTAGTTGAGCTAAAATAAACTAACTCTTATGACATATAATTAAATTATTGGCAGAAATAAAATCTAAAATTCCTCCAGAGTGCTTCATATAAACATTAGCAGAATAATTGAGTTGAGGTAAAATATTTTGTTGAAAGCCCAAAAAAGGGGGGAAAAAGGTGGGGGGGGGAGGAAGCCACCTGAAGGAATTTGTTTCCCTAATCTTTGACAATGTTTAATTTTCTTTTCATGATAATTATAGAAAAAATTTCATGTGCGTGTAAAAATCCTCTTTTCTTTCAACTCTTCTTTGCCTCCCTTCCTTTTCCATATCTTTAACAAAAACTGGAAATAAAACCATTTAGGAAAATGTTTAAACTCTTAGCTACATGATAGCCTCTCAAGATCTGGCTAAAAGTAATTATGCATTCACTTAGTATTCATAGCTTCTAAGTTAAAAATCAAGAAAGTGGGAGTGTTTTACTTTCCTTCTATCTGATTTTCCTTTTAGCTGGCCCAAGAACACTAAATTATCCCCCAAACAGTGCAGCCAGGGTACATTCATTTGGGAGAACAGTGATTTCTAAACCCCCAATTAAATAGCGGTGAGGCACGCACACGCATACGCGCACACACATATTCGCCCTCTCCTCTTCCCTCTCTTCTCCTCTCCTCCCCTCCCCTCCTCTCCTCCCCTCCCCTCCTCTCCTCTCCCCTCTTGCCACTCAATCATGCTGCACTTTGGCCCATTCGAGAACTTGTAAAGGATGACTTCAGTTCTGTTTTGCTTGGGAGTTTGTCCTGTATTTCTGTCACTTGAAATTCCAAAATGATATGGTCATTTTGGAAGCCAGAATTGCAGTGTCCAAACCACATGGAAAAATTTTAAGCCAACGTTTTCGGGGTTCACCACAAAATGAACAAGAAGTCAATACAACAGTAGGTCATGAGGCAATAATTTTTTTCCTTTATGATTTTGCGGTATCATTTTCATATTTATTTCTAAATTTTAAAAATTCTCTTAACCACTTTCTCCTCTTTTCGATTGAGCAGCAATTTAAAAATTATCTGGTGGTTTAATAAACCTCCTTTATTTTCCTCACACTCCTTTCAATTGTGCCAGTATTTTTCAGGCCACTCTCCTTTCTGAATAAGAAAAAAAAAGAAAGGTTGGACTTGGATTAGGAGAATCTGGGATAAACCCCAACCCTGCCATTTATCAGCCACATGTACTTTGGCTGGTCCTATAGTTCCCCTGAGCCCAGTGGGCTTATCTGCACAACAATGACGTAAATACCTACTGCACGAATAGAGGATTCAAAAAATCATAGTTTGTAAAGAAGCTTTTTGAGGGTTCCGATGCTGCACGTAGGTATTTTTTGTTCAGATGCGTCTTGGTGATGAGGAGAATGTACTGACTGGCCTTCCCCATCCAGGAAGACAGGGCCCTGTTCCACACATCAGCACTCGGCGCTGCAAGGACAAACGTCTTCCCGACCCGATCACCAGAAAAACCTTCCTTCTCAACATTCAGAATTCCCCTGAGCCCAGTGTCCAGAAGATGACCCGACGCCTACCATTTCAGGGCTCACGGTCTACTGATAACCTCTCCCTAGTGTCATATCCTATCATCTCTCTGCCCCTTATCCTTAAATTAAGGCTGTACTTTCCTTTCTGACCTTTCCAAAGGAAGGTCAGCTGCTCCTTGCCACACCTGTCATGACCTGGGGATGGGGCTAGAGTGACTGGGAGGCAATAGAATATTCCCTGCTCTCCTCTGCAGCTTCTAGGTTCCTGCCTCGCTACCGACATAAAATAATATTCCTAGTTGTTAAGTCTTTTGTCATAAGCTTACCCATCTAACCTTTGCCATTCACTGTTGTTTCATTCCGGGACACTTTCTCAGGTCCTTAAAGACAATGAGCATCCCCCACAGTCTTCCCTTTCAGGCCATCGGCCTCCAACAACCCTACTGAAGCCCTTTCTGACACCACACCTCGCAGGTGAGAGGCAGGTGAGCCAGCGAAGCTTCATCTGTATCTGCAGCTGCCCCCTGCGCCAGCATCACCGCCTCAGCTCCGCCTCAGATCATCGGGCGTCAGATTTTCACAGGAACACCAGTGCCTGGTGCTATAAAGGTTGTGGCCCGCTACTTCAGGGCACTAAGGGCTCATTTCTTTGGCACTTCTTCTTTGACGAAGCAGCACAATACACGATCATTTATTGCTACCAGGACCTCAAAGCGTGAGGGCCACAACCTCATGCCCTTCCAACTCTTTCAAATCCGAATTCCTTCTACATCTCCTGCCCCTTCATGACATCCACTTCCTTGACCCCTCTGTTCATCTCATCGCCCACGGTGGTTAGATAAACAATGTCCCCCTCCACAGGTGTCCATGTCCTAACCCTGGAACCTGTGAACATGTGACCTTAGATGGCAAAGAGACTTGCAGACGTGATTCAGTTAAGGATCTTGAGATGGGGAGGTTTCCGGATTATGCTGGTGGGCCTGATGCAATCATGAACATCCTTATAAGAGAGAAGCGGGAGGATCAAAGTTAGACAAGGTGAGGTGAGGATGGAAGCAGAGCTTGGACTGATGCAGCCATGAGCTAAGTAATGTCCGCAGCCTCTAGGAAATGAAAGAGGCGGCCAGTTCTCTTGGAGCTTCCAGAGGGATCATCCCTAAAGACATCATGATCTCAGCCCAGGGGAACTCATTTTGGACATCTGACCTCCAGCAGTGTGAGATAAAATTAGTTTTATGTGATCTACGAAGTTTGTGGTAATTTGCTACAGCAGTGATAAGAAACTAATACACCACTCATGCAGCTGAATTGCTTGTTGAGCCAGTCCTGAGAGTACCAATAGTCAATACTTTCAGTTTTGTCCTTATCTTCACCCAAGAATTCCTCTCGTTTGGGACTTTTCTAGATCCCTGCCTTGCCAGTCCTCAACCTTGATTGACTTCTGTCTCAGTAACGAACTTTTTCATTCCTGCTCTTCAGTTTCTAAGTGATGTTGGAGTAAATCTCAAACTAGTTCATTAGGATCATTTACAAATCTCTGCATTTTAGGATTTTTTTCTTTATGATTTCTCATTAGTGGCTTAATAGTAGATGTTACAGAGATTTCTACTCGGTGTGGGATCCCAACCCAGCTCCAAACGCTTCACTCTTGGATGAACCCACCTTTCCTGAGAAGAATGGGATTGGCTACAGCCTTTCAACTTTTCTTCTATATTTAGCTCCTTCTTTTTCTTCCCTCGTCTCAAAATTGGTGCTCTTTCTCCTCAAATCCACACCCTCTCCATGTCACCTCGATCTGTGCCATCCCAAATAGTGTTCAACCTCGCTCTACCATTAGCTTCTGTCATCGGGGCACATAAGCAGGGAACGTAAGCTCCATTCCTTGTACAGGAAGAACCATCTAGGCCATCTAGGGTAAATCATTCGTTAAATTTTCCCGAAAATCTCCAGAGCTAGAAATCCATATCTTCTCTTATTTCTTCTTACAGTGTTTCCTTGCCTTAATTATTAAGAAGTTCTCAAGTGAGGGAGAACATTCTATTGTTCTGCCTTTTAGAGACACACAGGAAAGATGATAGCTATGACATTAATAAAAATTCTCTGAGATCACGGTGACTGCAAGTATTGCATACCATTTTCTTTATAATATAAAATGATTCCTTGTCTTGTTTTAGAAAAGAGTCACTCTTCCCACATGTCCAAAGAATTTTGTATTTTATGTAATGGGCACTAACTAAATGTTATTGAATAAATGCTCAAAGCAGCTCATTGAAATGGAAATTTTCCATGAGCTGATCATCAAAGGCCAGGGAACTTTTACACCAAATAGCTGGACCTGCCTTCAGGTAAGAATCTCTCCATCTATGTCTCTATAAGTTGGCTAAAAATATTATTTTCATCAGTGTATAACCTTTATCATATGGCTTCCCATTGTGGAGAACAGGATTATGTGTCTTCTACTGCAGACTCTAATATATTCTTGTTATAGGTTTCAAAAACCTTACATAATAGTTTCAATAATTTTTGCTGGCAACTGAAGCCCATGGACGAAGAGAAAGCAGCATAAAAGGGAAAAGTTATTATTTTTTTTTTAAACTGACTCTACATAGATGTTAGAGATGTCAACGTTTAGGGGGAAAAGAATCTTGCTTATTTTAAAATGTCTAAAATTATTCTAGCCAAATAAATAGAGAACCAAGTTCTTACAGAAATATAATCCTTGTGGAAAAGATACAGATTTTTCATATAGCTATTTACTTTTGCTTAAATTAATTGCATGTGTATGTAAAGTATACAGACCTGTATTTTAAAAACATATTAAATATATTATTACTTCTCAAAATTTGTATTTTAATCTATTAATTTACATATATGTGAAATGGTACCAGAATATATTTAAAATCCCAGTTTATGAAAATATTTTAAACAAATTTAAATAAGAGGAACAATATGGAGTAAAGAAAGTACATGTATAAGTCAAACTGATCTGGATTTGTATCTTCATCACCCACTATTATATTTAACAAGTTCAATCCCATTAATACCAAAAATTGGGTATATAAATTCAGAAAATATGAATGATAAACATCATTCAGTAAGTTTAATATCAAACTATTTGATATCAAGAAACCTTCAAAATATTTCAACCATGGTTATAAATAGAAGAGGAAAGATAATTGTTCGGGAAATGTACAACCATCTGGAAAATCATTCCTAATAAAACCCTAACATAACAGAAAAGTGAATTGAAATGAATAGGCCAATAGAGCCATAGATATAAAAGACAGATTATTGATATATTTGCCTTAAAATAATGGGGGCTAAAAATGAAATGTTTCTAAAGTGAAGCTTGTGTACATTTTAACATTTTACTCTGTGATCATTATCATATGCTCTTTGAAGAGAAAAAAATAGGTATATAATTTGGAAATAAAGAATTGACATGACAAATGGGAAAATAATAACTTAATTATCATCGTCCAGAGCTATTTGGGGCTTAAATGAATCAGCCTCTCCAAAAACATGGGTTTCTCTTCTTCCTTCTGTTCAAGAACTGTGTCTAATTCTTGATTCCCCAAGAGTGCCCAACACAAGACTTTGAACAAAGTAGACATTCGATGTTTGTTAAGTAAATCGATGTCTTGAAAATCATTTGACAATGTACATTATCTGTTTTCCTCCACACTGAGAAAGAAACTCCCCCGCCCCAAATCAATCAAGTTAATCATTTCCTTTCACATAAGAAATGCATCTCGATTTCTTTCAGAGTACTTTACATGTTGAGTTTCTAAGAGTTCTTTTAAATTTTTGCCTTATATCTATGGCCATGCCACCCTGAATAAACCTAATCCCGTCTGACCTCAGAAGCTAAGTAAGGTCGGGCCTGGTTAGTACTTGGATGGGAGACCGCCTAGGAAGACCAGGTGCTGTAGGCGTAAAATAAAAAATAAAGAATTGTAAGCTGACAAGGTCCTTGCAATCTGTGAGGTCAACTAAGGGTTGCTTTGCCTTAAAAAACATATATTTGTCTTACATGGGGCTCAGCAACCATGTGGCTTAAAAGAAAAGAGATAGCAAATTTTAAGCAAAAGAAAACACATTATTTTAGTCATGCTATTCCTACAGAAGTTTCATACATTTGACCTTTGATGAACATGTCATCTCTCCTGTCCAAAGAGATATTCTTGATTCTATTCCAACATGGGTTTCCCAAGACAAGAACCAGAGCATGAAAACAATAGTCTAGTCAAGGAAGGGGGACTGGGAACCTGTCACCCCTTTTCCTTGGTGTTCCGTACTCCCCTGCTGGCACCAGTCCCTTCGTGTCCTCAGGGGCCCGTCTCTGGGATTTGGGCAGGGAGTGAAGGGGACAGCGCACTCCCAAGTATTGAGGGCAGACCCTGAGTGGGGGCTCCACGAACATCACCGGCTCCCATCCTTCCCACATCCCTGGCGGGAGCCCTCCTCCGTTTTACAAGAGAGAGACATCTGGGGTTCAAACAGTCTCAATAACTCACACGCCCATGGCACACAAACAGTAAGGACCAGACCTAGGTTTTTAAAGACATAACTTATATACCATAAAATTCACCCTTTTAAAGTAAAAGTCAGTGGTTTGCAGCAGATTTTAACGATGTGCAACCATCAGTATTATCTAATTTGAGAACATGTTCATCCTTCTAAAAAGAAACCCCATCCCATTAGCAGTCACTTCTCACCTCCGACGCTAAGCAACCACTAATGTACGCCTTCCCTTTCTGTGGATTTGCCTATCCTGTACTTTTCACATAAAAGAATCATATGGTATATGGTCCTTTGTGATCGGTATCTTTCACTTGGCATATTGTTTTCAAGGTTCATCCATGTCACAGCATATTCAGTACTTTCTTTTTTCTGGCTGAATAATATTCTATTATAAGAAAAAATATTTTAAAAGTATTATACTGTTAGACAACAATATTTATAGTCATAACACTCAAATACCATGGTACAACAAGATACATATGAAAAAAAGGAAATACCAGTTTTCAACTATCAGACTGGTTAAAACCTACAAGTCTACAATACTCTGTGCTAGTGAGACCGTAGAAACCACCACTCAAGTATTGCTGGGGCGAGGATGATGAACTGATTGATTCTTTATTGAGAGCGACTGGGTTCTATCTATTAAAATTATAGATTCGCCTTCTGGAAATTCATTGCATAGATACATCAGCACATGTGTGAAATAACGCATTTGTTTCACTATCGTTTGTTGCAGTGAAAGACAGGAAACCACCTTAAAGTCCACTAACAGTGAACTGATTAAATAAACGACGATACATCCACACACTGGAATGCTCTAACGCTGTAAAAAAGAATGTGGAAGTTCTATACATACCAATATGGAAAGTTCTGTAAGATTGAGTGATACCTGAAAGAACAAGGTGAAGAACATTATCTATGGAAGGGTATTTTTTGTAAAAGAGAAAATGAAGTAGAATGTATACATTTATACTTTATTTATACATATAAAGAAACTCTGGAAGGGTAAACAAGAAGCTAACATAGTGCTTACCTACTTGATGGAAGGGTGAGAGCCTTATGATTGGAAACTGAGTTGGGAAAGACTTTTGGCTGCACATATATGCCCATGCTATGGCAGGCAAAATTCTAAAATGTCTCTCCAAGCTTCCTGTCTCTGCTTACGTATCAAACACTAACCTTCCTACTGCTGTGAAGAGACTTTGCTGATGGAATTAAGGTTGCAATCAGCTGATTGTAAAGTAGGGAGGTTTCCTGGGATATTGTGGGTGGCCCCAATGGGATCGCATGAGCCTTTAAAAGCTGAGAGGACGGCAGAGGAGTCAGAGAGATGAGGGGAGGGGTGAGAGTCCACGTTACTGGAGGGAGTGATGGAGAGGGCGCAGAAAGAATGCAGGAGACTGTCAGGCAAAGAGTCTTCCAACCGACAGCCATCAAGGAAATGCAGACTCCTCCAGTTCTGAATCAAGTCGGCCAGCCGACAACCTAAGTGAGCTTCGAAGCACATCCTCCCCAACGCCTCCTGAGAAGAGCCAGGCGGCTGACACCTCGATTTCAGCCTCGTGAGCCCCTAATCAGCGAAACCAGCCAAGCCAAGTTGGAATTGTGACTTCTGACACAGCTTTGAGATTTTTGTGTTGTTTTAAGCTGTGATGTTTGTGGTGATATATGACAGCAGCAATAGGAAACAAATGACTCTATTACTTGTCTTTTTATTATAAAGATTTAAAGTTAACGAAAATCCAAATAGGCCTAAGATAGTTGAAATGAGGTTAATCTTCTAGGAGCATAACTGTCTAGTCAAAAGTTTGTGGTAGGTTGTTCTTATTTGTTTGTTTTTTTTGGTACCTACATCTAAACACTTTTAGGCTGCAAATTGCAATTTTGAAAAAATTCCCTGGGCAGCAAGTCTGCCTTGTAAAATTTGAATGGCAGGCTTAGTTTGCCAAGGCTCTTTGTCTCCTAAATCTAGTCTTCTTTAAAGACTAAAATGCCAGGATATAAACACGGTTTCTTTAATTCTTAAAAGTTTAGTTAAAACTGTTAAAATTAAATTGATAGACACTAAATAGACAGACACTTGGCTAAAAAGAGAATGTTTGCCTTGTCTAATTGAAGTGTCTAAAGGTTAAGCCTGCACTTTGTCTAACCTTTAACTACATGATTCTTCCCTTTGGTATTGGGTATGTTCCAGAGCTTTGCTAAAGGAGTTTATTGTTCTTACATGGGGAAAAATGATGAAATAAATGATCTTTAATACAGAATTGAGATGAAAATTCTAAGGACCCATCTCTTTTTTATTTAGCTCTTTATAGCTAAAAACTTTTTATGAAAACAAAAACCTTCCAAAATTAACTACCTGCTGTGAGAAAAAGCAAAAATACATTTCCTTTCTAATGTGTGGGGAAAGTTAAATGTTGAGAAAAAATCTACCAATTAATCTCATTGTTAGGTAAACTCTACTTCTTTTCGAAACCATCTCTCCTCTTCTAAGACCTATGCCCATTTTTGCTACTCACTGCTGGTCAATGCCTATTTCAGTGATTCTCAACTGGGATGATTTTTTTCCCACTAGGGCACCTTTGGCAACGTCTGGAGATAGTTTTAGTTGTCACAGTTTAGGGGGATGCTGTTGGCACCTAGTGGGCAGAGGCCAGGGATGCTGCTAAGCATCCTATTGTGCACAGGACAACAGAGAATTGTCTGGCTCCCAAATGTCGATAGTGCCAAGGCTGAGAGACCCTGGTCTAGATGGATTTAGAAGAATGGGTCAGTTATAAAAAGATGTGAGGTTCTCTATTTAGAAGAAGTAGTGAAAGCCATGTTAGTATAGGATTGTTACAAAAGGAAGGGTGGAAGGCAAGCAGGGAGGAGGAAGAAAGAAGTTCCTTTTTCTAAAGCTTCTCAATAACTGAATTTGGTATACATTTAAATTTTTACAAGAATTTCAAATTTAAAGTCCAGTCTCTCATCACACTGGCCACATTTCAAGGATAAATAGTACACATGTACATGACTGACTACCAGGTTGGAAGCATGGATTCAGATAATCTTCCTGGGAACAGATAACATTTACACGTTGAGAAGAAAGGGAGAGAGAGAGGGAAAGTTAACAAATGCTACTTCAAGGAAAAGGAAAGAAATTGATCAGAGAGATAAGACAAGGAGAATGAGAGTCACAAAGATCAGGAGACAGTTTGAGGAGACTTAGGCAGCAAGGATGACTGCCACGCAGGAGGAGTGCTGAGTGATCACTAAGGAAAGGCGATGACCTTCACTCTAGTATCTCATGCATGACCTCCAAGTATAAGCTTTAAGTGAACAGCTGAACTTGAAGAAAAACTCAAGGTTGAGGGAATAGGAACAGATTTTTTTTTAGTTCAAAATATTTTATTACTATTTTTTTTATTCTCGATCTCTTGACTGGGACTACAACAGATACTTGTATTTAGTTATGTTTCTTTTACTTGTTTATTTTCTTGCTTTTTTTGTTTTCAACACAAGAAAATGGAGGGAGAATGCAAGTTATGCTGAGAGAATGACCACCAAGCAGTCTCAAAAATATCACTGTGTTGAAAATTCTCCTTTGAAGTAGTAGAATTTCCAATAAAAATTTTTAGAAAAATTCCACAGTTTTAAGCTATCACATTTAAAGAGGCATTTATTGTGTATGATGTTGAGGTGAAGAAAGAACTTTAAAGGGTAGCAGAGGAAGAATCAGGAAAGGTCACTAAGAGCAAAGTTGTTGTCATTATAGACCAAGTCTGAGTCATCCACGCTCTCATCTCCCCAATTACTATCTACAGATGCAAAAGTTGGACAGTGAGAAGGCTGATAGGAAAAAAATGGATTCATTTGAAGTATATTGTTGGAGGAGAGCTCCGCAGATCCCCGGGACTGCCAGAAAGATGAACAAACAGGTCCTAGAGCAAAGTAAGCCTGAAACGTCACTGGAGGCAAAAAAAATGACAAAACTGAAGCTGTCCTTCTCGGGCGCATCATGAGAAGGGGGGTTCTTCAGAAAGATAATAAAGCTGGAAAAAAATAGCAGCAGCAGGAAAAGAGGAAGACCAGATATGAGCTGGATTGACTCCCCAAAGAGGCCACAGGCCTGAGTCCACAGGAGCTGAGCAGCGCTGTTGGAGACAGGACACTCTGGATGTCACTCATTCATAGGGCCGCCAGGAGGAGTCACAGCCAACTCAGTGGCATGTACCAACAACATGAACTGTCTCATAAGAAAGAGGAATCATCTAGTGCAAAGGAGATACTCTTCCCCTTGTCCCTCTTATAGCCAGTTATAAAGTCCAGCTGATACAATATCCGAAACAAAAGTCAATTCAAATTAAACGATTAGTCAACTGGGGTAAGGGGAACGTGGAGAGGAGGAGAGAGTTTGGGTTAAATTGGCGTCCGGCATAAAGAGAATCAACCGGGAAACTGATGTTTCTTTTCTGAATAGTATATAGAGCTTAAGTCTGATTTTCCCATTTGAAACCAAAATGGATTTGACATCGTGACTATTTCTTTGAGTGAAACATAAGAACCAACGCATGCGACTGGCCGCCTCCCTTCCTTCATCACGCGCTGGACCGCCTTACTGGACTGCGAACTGTCATGCCAGGCCTGAGAAGCCATTGCTTTACATGGACCCCACAGAGTCCTTGAGGGGCATGCCCTGTGACTCCTTGGAATGGATCTGAGGGCTGGCAGGTCATTCCGGAGCAGCAGGCATGAGTCACTCACAAGAACTCCCGTCTGCAAAGTGCAATCATAGGAAACGACAGAGTTCTGATTTCTAGGAAGGAGTCTCTAAAAAGAGAACACTGTTCCACAGACACTTGAAACAATGTGATTCTAGCATTCTCTTGGCTCTGGGTTGGAGAATCTAGCTGAGCAATAACTAACAAATATCATAATGCAGTCACTCTCTTTAAGGTCTTGGACATGCCGGCTTCAGGGCTAGAGTTGAAGCCCAGGGACATGCATGTCACCCTCTGTAAGCTGGGCAGCTTTGCCTTGTGTCACAGTGTCTCATCCTGAATAGGTCTACGTGAAGGGGTGTGGGTATCTCTGCAACTACTAAAGACACCAGCCTTCTGATGTGAGGCCTCGAGCATCTTCCACGTAAAGGGAGAACATTCTATTATTCTTGGTGACAAAAATAGATATTATGTAGAAGATAGTCTCATAAAGAATTCTACTCCAATTCATCCACCACTGAACTGGCTGCTCCCAACTATGCTATGCTCTCCCACTGGTTCTGCAAGTCAACAGCCCTCAGTCGAGTCTGTCCCTCCCATCTTGTCCCCCTCCAAGACTCTGACCTGACATACACTTCCGGCTCTCTAATCCCTCCCCATCCACCACCTCGTCCAAAATCTCAGAAGGACACCACAGGATCTTGGCATTTAACTTGTGAAAAGTCGCCAGGCCTAACTGTATCAGTGGCCCTACTGAATGCTCACACAATGAAATGAGAGTTTAGTATGAAAAACCCCACTGCTTTTGTAAATGCTACGATAATACTCATTACATCAATATGAAGCAAGAGAAAGGAGCTCAGACTTAATCCGTTTTAATCTCAGTTATTTCCTAATATAAAAGACTGTAGGCCTTTTCACATTCTTTTGGAAGGATTAGTGAAGGCAAACATGAATAACAAATTGACATTTCGGAGTTCTGGAAGAGCCAAAAGCAATACAAAAGGAAGGCAGACGGATCAAATTTCTGAACAGAATTATTTTTCTAAGCAGAGTTTAAAAGTTAACATTAGGAACAAATGTTAAACAGCTCTGCACAGTTATTTTTCTTTACCTGGAACACATTTTGCCAAACAGTTAAACTGACAAGTTAGAAAGACACATCTTGATGCTATAGAGAAAAAAGAACTCTGTTTATGTGACGGGCTTAAGAGAATTTTTTAAAGAAGAGTACCTCAGATAACAATTTTTACATCCCTCTAGTCACTTCATTGTCTGGGATATTCTAAAACTAATCCTATCAATTTTTTCTTAGTGAAGAATATGTTGATTCCCATCGAATCATTGAATATTAGTATTAAAAGAGATTTTGAAATAATCTACTTTGGCCTCTTCATTTCATAAATGAGGAAAGCAAGATCCAGAAAGAGTCTGCAAGCCATCAAAAAGCATAAACCCAGAGGTCCATGACAGTTCAGGACTAGGACCCTGGTTTTCTGATAATTCATCCAATGATCTTTTGTTTATCATTGTCCCTCTGCAGAAGATTACATTTTATTGTTGTGTAGTATTAACTTTCTCCTCCATTATAACCCCATTCCAATTTGCTTTGATGTATCTTGACTCAAAAAAGTAAGAACAAATTGATTCTGGTGGCCCTACTTGTCTCAATGCCACACGAAGTCGCTGAGAAATGCTGTAAAGGTCAGGTCTACCCGAACCCTGTGATAGCAATTCATATCTGTTTATAACAGAATCATAAAACAAAAATATCCCTAAGTTCCTGGAAGTCTGGATCCTCAAACCGCCTCCCCACCCTCCCTTTAATCCTAGACATGGAGTTTAGTCTACATTCGAGTTTCTCAACCTCGGGATTATTGACTTTTGGTGCCAGTCTCTTCCTTGTTGTTGAGGGCCTTTTGGTCCATTGCAGGATGCTTAGTGGCATCACTGACTTCCACCCAGTGGATGCCAGTAACATTCCACCCCTGAGTTGTGACAACAAAAAATGTCTTCAGACATTCCAGATGTCCCTTTGGGGGACAAAATCATCCCAGATTGAGGACCACTGGTCTAAATCCTTCAGCACCTCTATAAACCTTGACACAAAATAGGAACAAAATCATAGATGACAAATGGGATAAGAAAGAACTCACGGGCAACTCTGACTGTGAACCTTGCTTGGCTCTAAAGCCATTTAAACATTTTGGGAGAAAAAAAAAGGAAAGTTGTTTTAACCAACCATACGCCTTTCCTCACTCCCACCACACTATTGCCTTCAAGTGTATTTTTGTGGCCATGAAAACAGAGCCTGCCTGTTTGTAATATATACTATTATTCTGTAGCAAATTTCGGAAAGAGCCAATTGGTGTACTTCCAACCTCAAACTCCTCTCTTCTCCCCTCCTTAGCCAGGACTTGGGAGAGGGGAAGGAACGAGAGGAGGACACCTCTCGGGCTCAGATCTGACCTTGTTCTGATGCCTCCCACTCAGCACCAACCTCTCAGGTCTCCGGGACCCGCCAACCAAACCTTCAAACTTCACCTTGGCTCTGCTTCAACTTCATGCCACGAGGTTCTCATTTACTCAGCATTTTTACTTAAGACCACAGAACTTTGGCGAAAGATGGTCAGAACTCAGGAACCGTGATGTGGTGAAGTGGGGTGGGGAAGAGGTAGATCCCCATTCTTACCCAAAATGAGTTATGATTTTTTTATTCTGAATATGCCAATGAAAGCCATGCTGTAGAAATTTAATCGAAATGTTTAATAGGTGTGGTTCTTATAGCATTTCTTCTCTGGCTTTGTATAAATTGAGATATAAAGAATAAAATGCTCAAATTTGAAGTATAAAGCTCTACGAATTTTCATATGTATACATTCATGCAACTGCCTTCCAGATCAAGATCTAGAACATTTCCATTACTTGGAAGGTTCCCCCGCCTTCATCCAGTTAATATCGACCCTCCCACCTCCCAAGGCAAGCAATAGTCAGTGTCTGTCAATGAAGATTGGCTTTGTCTGTTTCTTAGCATATAAATTAAGTTGTACAATATGTACACTTTGTACCTTTTCTGATACCCTTCTAAAGTTCATGCATATAGTTTTGTGTGTTAGTGCCTTGTTCTTTTTTGTTGCTATGCGGTATTCTATCATGTAAATGGAACCTGTTAATAGACATTTGTGGGGTTTAAAAAATATATATTTGGGACGACAATGAGTAACATGGCCAAGAAAATGTGTACAAGCTTTTGTCGGTTATGAGCATCTGTTTCCCTTGGGTGTATAACTAGGAGTGAAATTCTAATATTAACAAACATAAAATACCAATCATTAAACCTCATTTTCTGTATCAGTGTAGTGATACAGAAAGGACGTAGTGACAGTCACCCATTTACTTTGCATAAAGGAAAAGTAGATGAACTGGTTTTTTTATTAATGAATCAGGAAAAATATACTAATGCAGTATATAACAGAAGGTGAACATCAAATTTGTCCTAAAACGGGGAACTATTTCATCGTGAAAGAGCACTATTAATATTTGCATTGGGACCATTTAACCTGGACTTTCCTGAGAAAACTGAGTCTCATGGTCACCCAAGGCAATTCTGACTGAGTAGATGGAAGCTAGGCGCACATACCTAATGCCAACTTCAGAATTCGCTTTTTTAAAAAACTTGGCCCTTGTCCTTTAATCATGACATTGGTCAGAATCTTCTTCACAGAAATTTTATAAATACTCCATAAATAGCAAGTCATAAATCATAAACCTCAAAGCCAACAGAGCTGTCTAGGAAGGACTGAGGGCTGGAATGCAGGCTTCCAGGGCTGAGACATCTGCTTTCAAGAACTTGGCTATACCCGCATCTAAAGTGCCACTCTATTAATTTATGAGGTTCTCTCTTCTCTTTCATTTTCTCTTCCAGTTCTGAATACATTCTGACTTAAAGTAAGTTTAGGCTAGCCACATATGCTCTATGTTATTTCACTGAAAAGAAGTGAACTGCAAATTTCATCAGCGGTTGCGACATATTTGGCAAAACTTTTCTTCTTCATGCTTCAGTCACTGGACTTACTGTGTGATGAGAATCCCAGAAGCACAGTGTGACAGTGCCTGAAATCTTCACTAAATCAAATACCATGAAATTGTTTCATCAAGCTGACTCTCGACATTGGATGGGAGGGGGTCGGACCTACCCACCAAAGCTGATGTTTTTAGACTTATGTGAGAGAACAATGATGCTTTATTTCTACAGCGTTTAAAAGTTCGAAAGCAACACAAGATAATAACCATAAAGTAGCAATGTCTTTTGAGTATGGGGCTGCCAGTTTGTACGGGCATTTAAAATTACTATTGTCAAAAACAAAACAAAAACACAGATACAGAAAATTCAAAACTAAAATATCTCTTGAAAGGGAAACAATATATACTGGCTACCTTTAGAACGTCCCCAAGTTTACTGTACTGAAATGATTAGTTGCATAAAGAGAGTAAATTTAAGTGCAATAATGATAATCTGATATTAAGGATACTGTATTTCCCACTGCAGAAAAGCAGTCATTCTAAGTGAATTTAGCGGGAGTCATAGCCTATTACAAAATTATAGATAAGAAAAAGGACAAGAAATATAGCATAAGATTAGAAAACTAAAATACTATTTATAACAAATTCTTTGTGGACAAATCCTGATTTTATAACATTATTATCTTAATGCTATTTTTATCTTTTCTAACAAAATATAAAACATTTTTGGCTAAGTCTAACTTCTAGCTGATATCTAAAAATTAACCAATATGGTCACATTTTTGCACTTTAATAAAATTTGTATGTATACTGACCATGACCCAGTGATCATACTCCTAGACATCTACGCCAGAGAAATGAAACTTTATGTCCACATAGAAACCTGTACACAAATATTCAAAGCAGCCTTATTTGCAATAGTCAAAAAACAATCCAAACATCCATCAGCTGATGAATGGGTAAACAAACTGGTCCATTCATAGGCAGGATACCACTTAGCAATAAAGAGGAGCAAACTCTTGATACATGCGACAATTTGGATGGAGGTCCAGATAATTATTCTAAGTGAAAAAAGAGCTAATCTCAAAAGGTCATGTACTATATAATTACATTTATATAAAGTTACCAAAATAGCCAAATGATATAGAATAGAGAGCAGCTGAGTGGTTGCCGTAGGTTAGAGATGGTGAGGGAGAGTGAGCGTGACTATAAGGAGCCCTGTGGTCATGGAACAGTTTTGCACATTGACCGTGGTGGTGGTTACACAATTTGGAAGCGTGATAGCATGGAACTCTGCACACATTGTACCAATGTCGATTTCATGACTTTGACATTGTAGTGTATTTATATAAGATATAACCACTGTAGGTAACTGGGTATAAGGTACATGGGATCTCTGTATTTTTGCCACTCACTGGAAAAAAAAAATTTAAATCTACAACCACATCTATATCCGAACACACACACACACACACACACACATTCACTCACACATGAGGCTTGTCCCCTGCCTTTTGCGGCTCATTACAGCCTGGAAAAAAATTCTTCCTAAGGTTAATTTTCTAATTAGAGAATAAAATCATCATTAATAGCAAAGAACAAGGTTTTTATAAATTTCTGCCACTGAAATTAAACCTATTCATGCTAAAGTAACACAAAGTCGCATTAAAATGAACCGAATCATGTCACTATTTAACACAAGCTGTTCTAACACAACATAACAAGGAAATGGCCCTTTAATTCCTCACGAACAAGGGTGTCTATCTGTACGTGTTCCACTCCCACCTAGCAGTTAGGTGTTGTGCGTGGGGCCTGTAGCCATAACGCATGTATTTGATGCTCACTGTTTAAGTAACTGCACAATTAGTTTTAAAAAAATAAAAAAGAATAACAATGACAAATGTATCAGTGATAACAACAATACAGATGGCCCCTGAGATTATCATTGTTCCATAGTAGGAAACAGGCATTTTCCTGCAGGAAGAGACAGCATGCGGCACCAGCCGCCCAGAAGGCAGGGCGAACCCAGCCCAGCCTTCCTGGATGTCAAGAAATAGCCATAAAGATAAGTAGGAGTATCAGACCAAACTCCCCTAAAAAGTCCAATTCTTGTAACCTTAAATGACATAACTTAAAAAGTAGAAAGACTGAAATGGCATATACCTAAATCACCAGGGTAACTCGCAACTAGATATGAAGACCATGAGGAAGTTTGTTCCTCATATTTTTTCCATTTTCGATGTTCATTTTAACTTCCAAAAATCTGTTTTATAAATACACACATACTCACACAGGTACTTGTGTACACGTGTGCATCCATGTGCATACACACCTTTAATGGTAATGCTCACCAGGGATCTTATGCTAAGATGAAATTGTAGTAGATGCTTTTGCTTCCTTCAGATCCCCAAGGTCACGTTCACTCTTTCGGGGCCGCCTTCCCTGGTTGGGGTTGGCTTTGGCCCCAGGGACTACACAGCACTGCCCTTGGGCTACGGGAGCACCTGTGACTATGTCACGTGGGAGCAGACCCCTTAGCTCATGACTAACAAGAGGGGAGCATGAAAATAGAGCTCCCTTGCACCTGAGGAGGCGGTACAGCCTCTGAGATGTGAGCCACTCTCCGGGTACCAGAAGAGGGGCGGGACTTCGCTCCACATTGCATCCCTGCCTGGATTTTGCCCTGGCTACGTGCTCACCCTGTTCCCTTAACCTGCCTTCATCCGCAAGCATTTTCTTAACCACTTACATGTAAATCCTCACTTCAGAGTTTCTGGGCGCCAAACTAAAAACAAACTTTTTTCATGTTAAATTTTTTTCTGAAGTCAAGGAGCATCTTATAATTGATATGAACATTTAATGCAGCTTTTATTACTGTAAAATCTATTATTAAGTAAATGCGTGCCTTATAATGGAAGACTTCTAAGACTATGAGCTGTGTGGGGAGAAGGTGAGTCTTTTGTTTCTATAGTGTGCATCTTAAAACACAAACACTGCCTCACACATATTTTACTCAATACATTTTTGTTGAATTAATGGATTAAAAATATATTTTGTCTTGTATTATAATTTGTCTTGTATTATAATTTGTCTTGTATTATAATTTGTTATGAATTTCCCTGATAGTAGGGCATGAATCGTGTCTGTATTTACATTTTCCATAATACTTAACACAATGTCTCGTCTAAATTCAGCACCAACAAATATTGACTATACATGAAACACAGATGCAAAAATGTTTCTAGAGGGAAAAAGAAATATAAAGCAGGAAAAGCAGAGAGGAACAAAAGGAAAGGGATGGAAGAGACCGGGAGAAGAGGGAAAACAGTAGGCTGGAGAGGGGTGAGATTGATAATTAGAAATATGAAGTGGTGGCTGCGGTCCACCTTCAAGTGAAAACAGAGAAGAGATTACAAAACCTAAAATGGCTGGGAATGAGACGTGACCAGGAAGCATCGGATCTACATTGACGTTTAGCCGGAAGGGGACGAGCATTTTTCAAGACCGGCAAATTAAGATCTGGACTAGATCCCCACAGCAAGCAAAGCTCTCCAACTAGCAGCTATGGACAGGTAGTAAGAAGACGCCTAACACAATGCTGTGACACAATGGCTTATACGGCTCACCACGACACCAGGGACTTCCAGAAACAACCACAACATGGGAAGACTCCCAAAGCCATGCTGGAAATTTTGGATGTCCGTATTCTTTGAGCCATCAAACCAACCAGCACTCAAATGCCCTCCCATCTGTCCTCCACCAAGGTCACTCATCAGGACTGAGTCATCCTTCTCTAGTATTCTTTAAAGACAGCCAAGCAGTCACAGGGCTGTTACTTGCAGTTTGGTGAGGATTTGATCAGAGGTCAGGTGACTTTTGAAGCTGTCCTGCATGAAGAAGTGTCTAGATAAGACAATATAGCAGAGGAACAAAAATACACCATTTCGGCGCGAGCAAAAGTATCGTTATCTGTGTTTGTGTTAAAGCACACATGTGTCCATGTGTGCTGTGATGTGTCTAATCACGCTTGGCACGTTACTGTGGAATTTGCTGAGTTAAGAGAGTCGATGTCATCGGGAGGGAACGAAGTCAATGTAAAGGATGAACTGCTTCGTCTGATACCCAGAATTCAACTTGTCCCAATGAGTCCCCCCTTTTACATGGGATGCCTAAACTCCCCATGGAAGGGGCAGGAAGCAGGAAAAAGGTGAAGGAGATGGGAAACACAAGATGGGTGAGACACATAAATCTGAAACAAAAAGTCATAATCTATGGAGGATGGCGGCAGGAGAGGCGCAGGCATGGGCAAGGCCGCAGCTGATCCCCTTCCCACTTCCGGCCCCCTCGGGAAGGAGGAAGCAGGAAGGAGAGCATTGGAGCATCAGCCTGTCGTACCCAGGGTCTCCTGCTATCCATCCGCACCTGGCCCATCTCTCGTCTCTCAGGGCCAGTGCTTTCATCCAGGCTTTGTCTGGAGCCCAGGTGGCCGACTCAGCCCAACTCATTTTGTGCACAGGTCTCTAAACCCTCATCTGAGAAGAGGCCGCCATTGGCATGACGAATCTAGCTAGAGCGAGTAGTGAGGCAGTGTTAAGGGAGGCAAGCAGAGAAGTGCAGTCATCTAAGAAGAGATATCTTACAGCTGGAACCCCTAACTTAGTGGTTCTCAACCAGGAGCACGTCTGCACCCCCCCACACACACACACACTGGCAACACTGAGCAGTGTCTGGAGACACTTTTGGTTGTCACAGCTGGAAGTGAGGATGCTGTTGGTTTCTAGTGAGTAGAAGCCAGGGATGTTGCTAAACATCCTACGATGCATAGGACAGCTTCCAACGGCTAAGAATTACGTGACCCAAAATGTCTCTAGTGCCATGGCCGAGAAACCCTGGCCGAAAGGACACCTCTCCTAAAGGTGAGCAGAAGCAGCCAGATTACACGGCCAAGGACTGAGCTGGCTAGTGGTAGGCATGAGGCCTCTCTGGACTTCAGAAGGACTTCCAACTCAAGGTAACGAACAAACAGCAACTCAGCTCACGTAGCTGAAACATCAAGGGCTTCAGAGTCAGAACCCAGAGGCCACCTCTCCCCAGCGGTGTGCGCTCAGGCCATTACTAAATGTTTCTCAGCTTCGATTTCTTCATCTATGAGACCAGGATCCTAACATCTGCTCCACAGGAATTTGCAAGGGTGTATGAAGATATTGATTAAGAAGCATTTCTCAGCAGGCGCTCAACAAAGAGGACTTCCTTTTCTTTTCCTTGCTCTGGATAATTTCTGGAATGAGTATCAGAGGTAGAAGGACAAAGGGGAGAGTCTGATTCTCTTCCCACAGCCCGACATTTGCAAGGTTCCTTGATCCTTCTTCGCTTCTTTCCTTTTTTCTTTCCCCTCTGCCTCCCTTTGAGGATTGAGATTGCCCATCCATCAATGATCACAGACTCAGGCAGGGCCTTGAGCTACCACTTTTTCACCTTGTGACTCAAGATATAGCAAAGTGAACTCACCAGGAATCTATCTATGCACAAAAGAGACCAAGAAGCCTCTTGGAAAATTACTCATCCTAAGAGAACAAAGGGTCAACAGCAAAAGTGTGTTTCAAAGACAACAGGTGAGCTTGGAAAGAAAGGGGTCATTCTGAGCACAGCATAGGTCCTGTGTTAGGATTGTTACTTAGTTCAACCATTGCGGATTCACTCTGAGTCTCCGGACAAGGAAACTCTAATAAATATCTACTAAAACGTTTCTGCAAAATTTCCAAGCACTACTGAAGCACAAAGGATCAAAGGAGCTGTGATTGCGGAGGAGGAGCTGACATTGGCGGAGGCACTGATGGCAGTGACTGCCTCATTCTGATGACCATGTTGGTGGCATGGTGACCCCTATCCACACTCTTGACAGAAGGCATTGATTGCCAACTGCAGCAGCAACGCCCTCGAGAGACATCGACAGTGGAAGTGGTTCCTCTGGGGCCACTGAGAACAATCTATTTCCTCCACACAGAGACCCAGAAAGGGGGAGGACAGAGGTGGCACGCACCGCTCCAGTACCAGACACACTGTGACAATATGGGGGGCACTTCCCCTGGGAACCCCCGGTGCGCTGCAGGGACGACTCAAGCAGCGGAAGCAGAGCAACCAGCTAAACGCTGCTGGCTGTCATTAGCATCTTTTTCTTTTTTTTCCAGAGATCTCCATACAGTTGAGTCACTTTCTGATTAAGAGAGGAAAACCCGTTTCGGAAAGGTCGTAAACTTCAACAGCAACAAAAAAGAAAAATGGCGATCGTCAGTCATGCCACTGCTCAGAGATGACCAGCACAGCAGTTGCAATGCGTTGCCTTTGGTCTTTTTCTCTGGGAAAATAGTTGGGACTATGTCACATGTCCATTTCCATGCCCGCCATTCTTTTCCGCCCCACACTGTGGTGGGTCCATGAAGTTAACGTGTCAACAACACTTTGTCATGGCCCCTGGCCACCAAGCTCCAACGAAGGGTGGGGAAATGGAGTTCCTATTCTTATACCTTAGCTCATCCACAGTTGGTTCTTACAGGGCACTGTATCCTCACTTCCTTGCTTCAATTAAGAAAATATATTAAGTTGGAATCTTGCCCCTTAGGGGAAGGGAAAGTGAAGCCGACTTGCCTCGCAGAGCCCTGGGGGCCGAGGGAGGGCTCAGGATCCCTCCCTCGCCCAGACGATCACCGCACATGGTCACCCCAGGAATGAGACAGTCTGGAACACATGCAGTGTAAATAAAGACCGGGGAGGAAATAAAAGCGTAGCTCTCGAACATATATTAGAGGAATGCAAACTATTAGACCTAAGGCGTTCACATCGAATCTCTTATATTCCATTATTCAGATCTGAAGCTCCTTTTCTTGTTTTCTATGTCTTTTTTTTTTTCTTTTTGACAGGATGTTCATTCTAAATCAAGATTGTAAAACTAAACCATTTAAAATATATGCATGCTTAGCAAAAGGGTCCCAGGGTTTAAGAATCATTTTTAAATTAGATTTTTTGATTTGATTCAATAAACATGTATTAAATGTCAACCCTGGAGTCTCCAACTCCGTTCATTTGTAGTTACTAAAGGTCCCCAAGAGGTGAGCCCACCCTGCCCAATCCCAATTAACCTGATCTCCAACCATTAATAAACATATTTTCGAGTGCGTACTATGTGCTGGGTCACTGGAAAGAACTATTAGAACGCTAACCCAACATGTCTACCGTCAACACGCATTTGCCTCTTTTCTACAGGACTATTTTACTTTCCCCTTAACTCTCTTACATGCATGTATGTTAAACCTTTAACTCTCCTATACACACATACAGTTTACACATGCATGATGATAAATGGCATCTAAAGCATGGCTTTGATGTTGAGAGGCAACAGGAAATACTGAGGAAATACTCAGAGTGCTCACTTTCCACCGAAAAGCCAGGACTGATCCCAGCTGATGGATGTCTGTGGCTTTGTGGGGCCAGTGTCAAGTTTGTCAAGGAAACACAAAAATCTGAATTTTGAAGTCGCATCTCCTTTTCTAAAAATTTAGATTTTTAAAAATACTGTGTAGGTCAAACAAACAAAAAAATGGCTAAAATGAGGAATGTCCATACGTTATTGAGAGTGCGCGTAAGTTGATTCGACCTCTATGGCGGGTAATTTGGAAATATCTATCAAAGTTAAACATATGCGTTCTTTCTGAGTCAGGTAGTCCAGTCCTAAGTATTTACCCTGCAGCTACTCCCTCATGTGTGGGATAATGTGTGTTCAATATGCACCGCGACATTGCAAGACAGCAAACCTTGCACTTGCCCGCCGGAGTAAGACTAATTAAGTAAATTACAGCACATCTGTACAGTAGAATTCTGTCGTTATTTAAAAATGGAAGCAGCTTTATAGGAAATGATTTCACAGATAAAGTACCAAGTTAAAAAAGGTACAGAACACTATATAAATATGCTACCATTTGTGTAAAAAAATTAATAAAAATATGTCTACATTTGTCTATGCTTCAAGATGGCCAAGGGCCATTGAATCTCTCACAGACTTGTGTGAGAGAAGGAAAAAAAGTCTGTGTGGCTGTGGACTTGGGGCTTTTGACCACTCTGCCACAGACTCGAGGCTGTTGCTAGAGGCACCGCGCTCACCCTCTACCACTATGTTCCAGACGGGCAGATGGGCACTCCAATATCTCAGTGCCCTCAACGGGTAACAGAAGCTATGATCATCAGGCTTTACCATCTCTCTTTTCCTAGGTGGGATTCTGCCTCTGGCCTTCCCTGGCCACTCCATCCTTTGCCACTAAATACTGCCCGGGATATGGGCAGCCCGCCCAGAATGAGTCCTGCCTTTGCCACGCCTCCAAGGGCATCGAGGAATGTGCTACTGTCTCCCTCTTCTGAACCATGTCATTTTATGGCCTGGTTAGAGCACCAAGCCCAGGTGGCAGGCCTACTCCATGGAGCGCAAGGACCTCATTACTTATACAGTCAAATAAACCTTGCAAATGCTACATACACATGCATATTCATAAGCACACTAGCATAGTGATGACTCTGAAGACTCTGCAGTGTAGAAAGATAATCGCCATTTTTTCTCACCACCCCACTGTTGCCCAAGATGATCTGAGTAATGGATTCCCCCTCTTTCTGTTGTATGCCTGTGAACATAGTGAAAAACTAATGTTTCCCAAGTATAACACACTGGGGAAAATCTATTCCAACCCATGTCCGGTTTCCATTCTTTCCTCCAGCTTGTCCTCTGTAGAAGATATTCCCACAACCTTCCCAAACAAAGCCACAAGGGTTATGACCACCACAAAAAAAGAGACTCAATAGGTGAGGGGGAGAAAGCCAACTGGAGGAAAAATTTAACATCTAATTCTATAATGTGATGGTTACTTTATTTCAGATCATGAGAAAATGAGCCCTCGATCGTGGAAAGTAATAAATCAGAAACCAGGAGGCAGGCAGGTGGGAGAACAGACAGGAATGCTGACGGTGACAGCAGGCGATAGGTCATAAATCAGGAGCTAAGAGAACACAAAATACCTGAGGAGGTCAAGGTCAATGGTTGCTCTTTGGGCAGCACATCAGAAACCATTACAAAGCCACTGGAGTAAGATGACTATAGACTCCCCTGCAACAGAAGCTTCAAAGATTACTACTTCTGGTTCGATGGATCTGAATCCACCGAGGCCAACACACCATTGTGAATGTCGCACACCTAAGGGGAACCAGTAAGATGGCAGACACTGTAGATTTGTATATTTATTACCATAACTTTCTGGCAGAATTTTTCTAGCAAAAGTTTTATACTATGACAATATAGAAACAGATGATATTTCTAATGCATGTGGAGGTGCCCCATGAGCCAGCAGTCCTTCTTCGAAGGTCTACTCAGTCCACAGAAGGCCATGCGGTGCATGGTATGATGCCAGCTCTTAAAATCAGGTGACATACATCCTACGCCTGGCTCCACTGGATAGTTTTCTTTACCCTTCTAGGTCTGAAGTCCTCATCAGCTAAATGAAATTTGGTTCTAGATCACCTTTCAGGTATTAGAATATACTACACACTTTCTCACCTCTGATTTTTCACTGATGCTGTTGGTTCTACTTGGAATGCTTTACTTATCACCAGGCTGACCCTCCAAATCCTTCAGGTCTCAGTACAAATACTCTGGAAGGCCTTCACTTCTACTACGCTTAGGTCCCCTACTGAAAGCTTCCACAGACCATCTGTCATCCACCATCATAAGTCACGTCACATCTGACCATAAATATTTATTTCAGTGTTTGCCTTTCCCACTAGACTTTAAATGCCACTAGGATGGGAAACATCTCTCTTTTTCTGGGCTGTCTCTTCACTGCGAAGCACACAGTAGGAACTCGATAAATAGATGAAGACATGAAGGATCTCAAACTTTATATGGAAACCAATGGTTTCATTTCTGAAGACTTGTTTTAAATCTAGTATACCTCTTTATTTAAATTTATTAAAGTTAAATTTATTAAATTTATTAAAGTTAGCCAAATTCACTTGTCTCCTGGCTTAAGAAAGTCAATTCTTAAATCCTGACTTTTAATCTCTACATATTTTTCTAAAAATAAAGTTCTCTACAGGCACACATACATTCCTGTAAAGTTGTATATGGTTTGAGTATGTGAAAATGGTTTCTATTTTAATTTTACTCAGGAATGTACCCCAGTTAACCTTTTTAATAAATTCAGATTAATTAGGACTATTTTTACTTGAATGAGTAGGCTCTTGATATTAAAAGGGGAGTGGAGTTGAGGAAAGCTCTCTTATTATTGATATGGAACTATTTCAATCTTTTTTTTCAGTGAAAAGGCAAGAAAAAAGAACACCCCAAGTGTTATTTACATGAGACACCCCCACACACAGCCTCATCCCCTGCTCTCCCGGAGGACTTTGCGTTTGGCGGTCATGTCTTGGGAAGCCAGATAGGATCCTATTAAAGTAGAAGGAGGTGGAAAGGTGAGACCACCCAGTTCTTACTGGGTGCAGGGGCAGTGTTTAGAGGAGAAGGCACACATCCCTGCAGGAGGGTGACGTCACCACCCGGCAGGCAAGAATCTCAGCACTGATGTACGTTAAGGAGCGCAGACCCTGAAGCTGGACTGCCTGGATTTGAATCCTAGCTCTGCCCTAACTACCTAAGGAGACTGGTTAAGTGACTTAGCCTCGTGGTACCCAGTCCTCTCATCCGTAACACGGGAATAGTCTTGGCTACTACATCCTAGGGTTCTCACACAAGTCAAATACGCCAATGCATTCGAGTGCTTAGAAAAAAGCCTATCATGTTAAGTGCTCAATACATGTTAGATAGGGTTTTTTTTACTTTTAGCTTTCTATTCATGGGTGGGGACCAGGAAGGAGAGGCTTTTGTGGGGTACAGAGTACACCCAGGCTCTCCAGTCTAGTCCGAGGCAACTGAAAAAAAAAAAAAAACCTAAATGGCAAAATTTCTTTGGGTTGTGGAGCCCAAAGGAGCTGAGACCATTAATAGATCACACTAGAATAGCTTCGGATTCTCCATACTCTCTGACTTTGGTGTGGGCAGTGGCAGCGAGGGAGAAACCGAAGGCTGGGTGAAGACACTGGCTGACCCAGGCAGGTGGCAGAATGAAGGAAGAACACCCGTGAAGACGTGGAGATGGGCGATGCTAGGAAGTAAAGATCATTAGCCTCCCCGGGCAAGTGTGTGCCAGGCTTTCCTTCTTAGGTGCCTCTGGGGAATGGGATAGGTCGTGCCTCATGGTAGAAGTCATGCAAAGCCCGAAACCTATGATAGTCTTCAAGTTCTTTAACTCAACAGTGAAAATCTCTTCGGGCAACACAGAGGTGCTAAGCTGGAAGATGAAAAATTAAGTCTCTCTATCAATCCATAATGTGTTAGTCTATCGTTCTCACTCTATAGTTCTGTGCCTTTTCCTACCATTAAATATCAGAAACTAATTTTCACCTAAAACTGTAACAAGGTTTACACTTTTGTATTTAAAGACTACTGATTCATCGCCAAGTTGTCAAGAGATACACACACACACACACACACACACACACACACACACACACGCATGCCTCTCTCAAGAAGTCATTTAGAAGAGGAAGACAACCATCATTAACTTCATTTCTAACAGTTGGGCTATTATAATCTGGTTGTTCCTTTTGCAAAGCATCTGTGACATTGTTGGAACTTGTCATTAAGTCCCTTGGCAGCAGGCTCACCTCTAATCTTGGCAGGGCGCTGGCTTCTTACTACCCAGTTTCTCACCCATCTCCACACGCTGTAACTGAACATTGTGGCTAGGCTTTCATATGTAATTAGAGTAGGGCGTCTTTGCCAGGTGGTTCTCCCTCCTCTACTAATTAGTCCAGTTTTCCCTTCAAGGCATGTAGGAACTATCAGTTAAGTCAAATGAAAACAATAGGCCTGGTGATGTCAGTTTTTGAAACTGTTGAGTACTTTCCGGGTTATATCACACGGTCGTGAGGATTACTCTGCACTTACGGGCAAACTATTCAGCTACTCGTTAGCTCAGTCCAGACGCATCCGGGCCTGTTCTGGCTAACTAACCTATTAACGTGACACAAGCAAAACGAACCCTTTCCCACAGGCGTTAAACCGAATACCATGCTAAGACCTTCCTTTCCTGGTGCCTCGGTAGTCATTTCTCTCAGGGCACAACGATCCCAAGACAAGGATTTGGAACAAAAAGCAACAAATGGTATCTTGAGTTAAGAAGCTAGAGTCATATTTTGCAAATATATCATTGGGTCATTTTTCAAGCGTCTTCACAGGGTGATAATACAGTGAGAAACTTCCTGGCAGTGACATTTGTTGTTCCAACACTTCCCACAGACCAAGTCCCTAGGTTACCATAGCATAGGGCACATACTGGCTTCAGATGTAGGCTATGGGGCATCTGCTGCATTCTTCTTCCTCAGGGGTCCCCAAACTCCAGGCCGCAGACCGATACCGGTCCGTGGGCTGTCAGGAACCGGGCCGCACAGCAGGTGAACGAGCAAAGCTTCATCTATATTCGCAGCCGCTCCCAAGCGCTGGCTTCACCGCCTCAGGTCCGCCTCAGATCATCAGGTGTTAGATTCTCATAGAAGCCCTGGTCCCTGGGCCCAAAAGGCTGGGGACCACTGTTCTACAAAGGTTCTAAGCAACTATTGTCCAGGGACCAGCAACATCAACATCATCTGGGAACTTGTAAGAGAGGCAAATTCTTGAGATTCACCCCAGAAACTTGGGGGGGGGGCGTGTAGAAGGCAGCAGTCTAAATCTTCATGGACCCCTGCTGATTCTGGTGGACCTCCCTCAGATGGACTCTAGGCTGATGTGGGCAAAGCCAGTCTGTACAGACCTCAGTGAAATCCTTAAAGCTCACACTTTACTCTGAGCCTTAGATCACAGAAAGCAGAGTGTTAGGATCATTGTTAGTTCTGTGAAGAGAAGGAAGGAGGAAAAAAATGCACCAATTTCCTGGTAAATTTCCCCAATGGTTTTAACAATCTTTACCATATGCAAAGCATAATGTTCTCAAAGATTAAATACCACTCTTGGGACTTAAAGAAAAGAGGAATAGAAGACCGTACTTGGGAAAAGAAATTTCTCTCTTTCCTGCTATGGAAGAAATATAACACTCATTAGGTCATTCCAAAATCTATTGCACTGGTTTCGCAGACAAAGAAAACTTTTAAGATACAGTGGCCAAGATGAATCAGGACACCTTTCTGTAGTGACTTTTCCAGTGCTGACACACAGCTTCCACCAAGACATTTTTCCTAACGAGATTAACCTAATTACTAAAATTCTCTTTATTCCAATCACAAAGGAAGGGGAGGGAGTTCAGGTGAAGCTGCTTTGAAAGGAGAGCCCCAGACTTGTGCACATTCCCCACATTTGTGGCATTCTTGAGGCCATCAGACCACCCCTCGTGACAGAGAAAAGAAGACTGACTGGAGGAGCACAAACAGCAATTATTAAAGCCATTTCCAAGTGGATATGTCACAAAAACACATTTCTTTATAGCCATTAAGTGGCGGTCAGGATAAGGGAGGGCATGCCAGCTAATGGAGGGGCATGAACTCAGCGAGATCCTTCCTGACCTTATCAGCAGGAGAAGCCTTTGAGGGGATGGAGATGCCTGGGCACTGAGGTCATCTGAGCTCAAGCAGCCACCCCACCACTTCCCAGTCCTGTCTAAATCCAATTGCTTATTTGGATTAGTTCTGCCACTTTACAATAGATGCTTTAGGAAAATCAAAATAATTTAGTGTGCTAAGTGAAATTATATGACCCAAACTAGCTGGGTAATTTAACGAGGAGGTACAGACACTTTATTCATTAGCATTGACCTTGGTCAAATTAATAAGTCCCCCATTGCCACAGTGACCTTATGAGTCCAGTGGGAATATTATCGCCAACTTGTTACTGGACGATTCCTAAGAGAAATGGATGATGAGACTTGGGTAGTACTGTATTGTGTTCAACAAATTTGTGAGTACTTTTATTTTTACTTTGATGAACAAATCAGGAATAGTCCATATTCTAAGCCTGTCACTGAAATTGAATGAAGAAATTGCCAAACCACTAGGCAAGCATCATATTTTGTTAAAATAAGACCAATCAAATGTTTCTGTTAACAGCAGATATTTTCTTCATTCAGTGTGTGTATCTGTGTGCGCGCGCGCGCGTGTGTGTGTGTGTGTGTGTGTGTGTGAGAGAGAGAGAGAGAGAGAGAGAGAGAGAGAAGAGGAGAGAGAGAGAGAGAGAGAACTTTAAGCCAATTAAAAGGCTGCATTGTCAATAGTGCCCAGGAGTCTGCGAAATTTGAGATAAGTAAAAATGACATAAACACCATTAGCATGGATTCTTTGGGAATAAATATTCTAGCTATCCAAAGAACCAAGTCTTCAGATGAGGAAGTCACTGAGCCAGGAGGGTAGGTGTCACATTCTTGGTCACCGAGGTGGCCCTGCATTCACTATTTGCCTACTAAAGGCATTTGTGTGAGCCGAACCCCTCCCTAAGTAGCACCAGTCCCTCAGGCTCAGCCGGCTGGAGTTGCAGTGCCATGGCCCAAGGGCAGGCCAATTAAGGTTCATTATGTCACATCAAGGGAAGAATTCCAAACCCTGGGCCTTCCACCAAGAACGCAGAATCCTCACCCTCCCACTTGAAGCCCTGAGATGTTTTAGTAAAAATAACCTAGCTAATCATAACTGTTAGGAAGGACAGAGATAATCTCTGTGAGGTCACAAGGAGCTAAAAAATGTCTTTAGAGATCAAAGAGTTATACTAAGAAGGGGTCAAAGAATTCAGGCTATACTGACTCATCTTCTATCTTTCTGTTCTTTGGAGCCTCAGATGCGGCTTGGATACTGGGATGCTGGGATGGGGGTGTCTGACCACAGGTCAAGCCTTATGCTGAATCAATTCCTAGTTCTACAATTTACTGTCTCAAACAAATTAGTAGTATGCAGCTAAATAACGCTCAAAACAGAGAAAGTCATCACTGTGACAGACTTGTAAAAGGCAGTTGCAGGAAATTGCACAAAATAAGCAGAATAAATATTACCGAAGTGAACTGGATGGTTTATGCAACCACCACCTGACACTCCAACTTTCTTTCAAATTTCACTTTTCCTCCCTTCTCTTTTTTGCCAGATGAGTGTACTTCCAGCTGGACTTAGGAGAAGCAATGGTGTCAAACAACGATTTGTTAAGAAATACACACCTGTCATAAATGCAAGGCTCTCTCAGGGGATATATTGAATTGCGTTCCCTGTTTCCTATGAAAAGGTGCAATGAAAAAATGAATTAACTATCAACTACCAGATGTTTCTAGCATCTCTATTAGTTTGGGAACGATGAAACAATCGCTGCATTGTACAGATGTGTAACTCACATAAACATCAGTATTTAGGATGTGGGCAGAAGGCTCCGCTCAAAGTGTCTTGAGAATAATTGATCTTTTCTTTTTGGCAAAGCTTCGTAATAACAGGAAGAAATTTCTTCTTCTTGAATTGACACATTTTACACCAACACAAAGAATGAATGGACATTTTTCTACGGATACAATCATATGGATATGCATTTTTAGTTCGAGTTTGCTTCACTGCACCAGTTATAATTCTCTGGACTTCCTGTTGATTCTCATACACGTACATTTCATGATTTGAACGCTTTCTAGTTACAGAAAGTTCTAAGTACTGTAAATCCCATTGTTCGAATAACAAGAATGGATTCCAGTAAGGAGAGATGGTGTGGTCGATCGTGTGGAAAGCACAGAGCTGCCTGCACTTTAAAATTACGGGAGGATACATACCAAATATTTGGGTTACCCTTGACTTCACAATCAAATGTTCGGTGTACGAATATGTGGAGCAGTCACTAACACATGCCATTCAAGAGAACAGACAGGAGTGTATCATGGCAACAGCCTCTTTCTCTGCCTCTGGCTCCACTTTCTTATGCCTCTTAAGTGACTGGGCTTTGAATTCAGTTCCCTGCCATCTCAGTTCCATTGGAGGACCATGGAAGAGAAAGTAGGGGGGAGGCACCATTTTGTGTCACATAGTACAAGACTCACAAAAAGACTTTACTCAGACTTGGCTTATGTGCCAAATCTGATGGATTTTCCCTAGTGGCAGCCTAGGCCCTTTCTCAAGGATTCTGAGGTCGTAACTGGGCTGAGGCAGAAAGAGAGCTGGAGTCTATTAGGAACATTTGCCAGTACTCCAAAAGGAGAGAGTGTCGGCTTATGCGCAAGAATTTTCCAGCTTGGAGCCTGGGAACAGTTAAGAGAGTGGGCTTTGTGATCAACCAGACCTTAGTTCAAAACTACAGCTCCACTATTTACGAGCTCAGACACACTGGAAAATTGACTTACCCTCCCGAAGATTATTTCCTCTTCTCTCAAATAGGGCTAAGAATGAAAATTACCTAAAAGGGCTATTGTAAAAATTAAATGAGATGATGTATATAGAGTTTCTACCCTTTCATGCCATAGAGTGAGAGCTATAAGAATGACAAGTGTGGCTATGACAGTAAGAGTAGCCTCGATAGTAGTAATAGCAGCAGTAGGAGAAGCAGCCGTAGTAACAACCCGTAGTAACAACAGTAGCAGCAGTAGTAGCTTAAGGACAGAGACCCCAAATTTTTCTGGTATGGATTAGAGACAACAATTAATATGAAAGAGGGAAAGAGAACGCGAACGATTGAAAGAGAGGCGCTCTGACTAGCCAAGTAAACAGGAAGCAGGACCATCACTGGAGATCATGGCTCAGAGGTAATCGTCCTCTGATTGAGGTGAGCCCTTAGCCCCAGAGAGCTTTACCCTTCTCTCTCGAGTGCTCTCAGGACTGTGGCGTGTGTCACAGACACTGGATGAAATCTGTGCCCATACTCCTGAGGTGAAGGGTATGGTGTGAACTCTCTGAATAAAGGTGAGTATCAACCAAGAAAGAAATGAGGCGATAGGTAGTCAGGTGCTACTGAAAATCTTCAAAAATTAGAGAAAACAGAAATGGAGTGAAAGCCACCATCCCTTGAGCTGACCCCTCATCACACTGGTACCAGCTCTTATGACTCCACCTTTTAAGCGGCACCCAAAGGGAAGTTCTCAGGTGGCTTGGAGAGTGGAGATCACGTGTGAATGAGAAAGAAAGAAAGAAAGAAAGAAAGAAAGAAAGAAAGAAAGAAGAAAAAGAAAGAAAGAAAGAAAGAAAGGGAACTGGTGAGTGGTTAAATGCTGGATACTGGAGCCACTAATTACAGCCGAGTGGGTTTGAATAGGTCAAAGGTTATGGGTATTTTACAAAGGCCACAAGCAATGGCCACCTTCAATAGTGAAAAAAGAACAAATTCAGAGGGAGGAGTTTAAGACTTTTAAAGAGCACTGTTGGTGAAATAGCAAAGAAATAGCAGCTACAGAACACAGACTTTTATTCTGGGAAGAAACCTTTGATATTATTTAACCTAATGCCATTGTTTATAGTTGAAGAAACACACATCATACGGATAACGGGCCTATGGAGAGAGCGTATTAAAGCCAGGAGTTATTGTACAGAGAGAGTCCAGAAATGGACATGAAGGCTTAAACGTTGTCTAGGTCCAAGCAGTAATTGAAATCATATATGATGATATCGTGCATCCTAGCAGAGGGGAGAGATGGAGTTCGGCTTCCAAGCAAAGCATGGAGAGAATGACACACCCACAGTGAAATGGCCAAATGTACACCACCCAAGCACAGATAGCTAGATGGTTCAAACCATGTGAATTAACAGAGGAAGTTATACACATTTATATTTCACATTATTTTGGCAACTCAACTGACCTTTAATTATTTTTTACTCTTGGGATGAACCTTTCTGCTTCTCAAAGATTATTAAAGAAATAAAGGCAGGTTCTAAATCGATGCAGTGTGATAGTGTTTGGCTGAAAACTGTAGACACATGTAGGAAAAAGAACATAAGAAATTGTTCAAGGTTTGTTGGTAAGCATCAAACACACTCACATCCACGATGAGTCAACACCCATGATTCTATTACAGAGGGCAAAATTAATTTATCGTTCTTGAAAGCAAAGATATACAAGTTAAAATAGTTCCAATATTAAATAATATGGCTCCACGATCTCAGATAATTCCAGTAAAAATCATAAAATGTGTGTATAAAGGGGAGGGAGAACTAAAAGCAAGCTGATGACCTCATCTTACATGAGATTCAAATACTTATGTTTCTTTGTGAAACTGACAGAGAAGCAGATGCTGTAATTTTTTTCATTTAATGGTAACCACTATAATAAAAATACATTCAGTGTTTCTAGAGGAAAACAGCCCAGGAATTAATTAATGATGGCTATGAACACTTACTATGTACCAGACACATTCAAGATGTTTACTTATATAGCCCTCTTAATAGGGAAATGGGCACTATTTTTATCCCCATTATACAAATTTTACAAATGAGGACATTTACATATAAAGAACTAAGAGCTACCGAGTCTTGAAATGCTGAAATGGGATCCCAGCTTAGGCAGACACATGCTTGGGTAATGGTCTCAATGAACACTCCACGTATGCATCAAGAATTGAAAACCAGTAGGGACCACAGAGAATATTTTTAAAAACATAAATCGAGATGTTAGAAGATCAAACGTATTAGTATAAAAATAAACATAAATTTGTTAAGCTCACTTTTAAAATATTTAAGCAATAGAGGTATATGTTATTTACTAGAGACAATATATAGAACACAATGATGTAGAAAGATTAAAAATAAAAGAATGAGGAAACATGTATCAAGCAATTAAAAAAATAAGTATTAATTCAGATTGTGATAGATAAATATAGCAGCACTACATGGATCAAAAGTATAATCCACAATAAAATATAATAGCCTAGATCAGTGCTGTATGCTAGAACTTTCTATGGCAGTGGAAATGGTCTATGTTTGTGCTGTCCAGTACAGTAGCTACTAGCCACCTGTGGCTTTTGAGCACTTGAAATACAGCTAGAGAGGCAAATGAACTGAATTTTTCATTTTAATTAATTAAAATTGTAAAGGCCAAATGTGGTAAGTGACTACATTATTGGACAGCACATGTCTAGGTCTTAGTGTATATTAGTAAAAGGTTGCTGTGATTAAAAGGAGAGTTTAAAAGAAATATATTTCAGTGTTACATTACAAAACCACATTGAAATATTACATACACCAAAAACAAATAAGAACATAGATAACCTGAATAATTTAATTACAAAAATTATTTAATAGGTACATATAGAACTTTGCCCTCCACAAAGAACATGTATCCACATTCGTGAATATTTACAAATGGTCATCCACAAAAAACAACATCAAAAAAAACCCTAGTTTTAAATTTCCCCAAAGAGAAATTTTACTGGCTACAATTCAACAAGCTAGAAGTTCATAACAAAATTTTAGTTAAATACACACAAAAATCCACAAGTTGGAAATTGTAAAGAGTTAATATAAATTTGTATCGATTTCTAATCGAAATAAGCTCTACAATTAAAGCTAATTATAACACATCAAGATTTACAGGCTAGATCAAAATTATACTCAGAGGGAACTTTATGGCATTACATTTTATTGATATTAATTTAAAAAGACAATGAAATAAATGAGCTCACTCAATTAAGATGAGACAAGATAATAAGAAAAGTCAGAGAAAGCAAATCATAAAGGTAAAAGGCAAAATTAATAAATTAAAAAATAGAAGAAAGTAAGAATTAAAAAACCAAATACCTGGGAAATAAAAAAATAAAGAAAATAATACAGGGAAAACCCTCAATCAAGTTTTAGTAAAAAAATATTAAGTATCAAACGCAAAAATGTGAAAATGAGAAAGGGAATGCACAACAGTCACAGAGACGATGTTTAAAATATTATTTTAATCATATGCTAACACGTTTTAAAATCTTAACAAATGGATGATTTCTAGCAAAGTATATGTTACCAAACTGACATACGAAGAAATAGAAAACTTCTGGTTATAACCATAACTTTAACATTTTCTTCCATAGTTACCAAAACTATGATCTCACTTATATGTGGAATCTAAAGAACAAAAAAAAAATGAACAACCAAAACAGAAACAAAATCATATATACAGAGAGCACACTGATGGTTGCCAGGTGGGAGGGGGGTTCAGGTGTGGGTCCAAAAAGTGAAGAGATTAAGAAGTACAAATTGGTAGTTACAAAATAGTCACAGGGATGTAAAGTACAGCACAGGGAATATGGTGAATAATATTGTAATAAGTATGTTTACTGCCAGGTGGGTACTACACTAATCAGGGGCATCGCTTCATAAATTATGTAAATGTCTCACCACTATGTTGAACACCTGAAACATAGAAAATAATATCAAATGTCAACTGAAAAAAATAAAGTATAAAAATAAACTTAAAAAAATAAAGTAGCATAAAACATATATATTATATAAATATATATCTCCCCCAAATCCACCATGTCTTAAGAATTGTCTAGATGAGTTCTATCAAATCTTCAAGAGGCAGAATACTGATGCTCTAGAAACATTTCAGACCATAAGAATATGTAAACATAACGCTGATTAAAAACCTGACATGGAAAGATTATAGAGATGTTTCTAGCCTAAACCATTGTTAAATCCATAGGCAAAAATCAATGTTGAATAGAGACAAATCAAAACGGTGTATTAACACAACTACTATATATTATTAGAATGACATACATTGAAAACCTGGGATTTATCTAAGATTTACTATTAGGAATTTTATTATTTTGATTAAACACTTGAATATGTCAAAGGAGAAAGATGTTATTTCAAATAGATGTTAAAGGAGTATTTTGTTAAATTCAACATTTCTTCCCAATTTTTAAAAATCTTAGAATCCTCAAATAAATGATCATTTTCATAGCATAATAATTAACATCTCTGTTAGGAAGTGGTGTATCTCACACCTAACTGTCAGCACAAACGCATACTCATGGAAATCAAGGGCAATTCGGATGTTCAATAGCAACACATTACCTAAAACTAAAAGTGTCCTAGAAGTTATAGTCAATGTACTAAGACATGAAAGAAAAAACAATAGCTATTCCTATAAAAAGGAGAAATTCTGTCTACAACCACACCACCCTGAATGTGCCCTATTTCACCTGATCTCGGAAGCTAAGCAGGGTCGGGCCTAGAAGCTAAGCAGGGTCGGGTCTAGTTAGTAGTTGGGTGGGAGACCACCTAGGAAGACTAGGTGTTAAAATAAAATTAAAAAATAAAGAGGAGAAATTCTTATTTTGTGATTGATTTTATCTACTTAAAAATGTATAAATAAAACAAAACAAAACTAATGTTGGTACATAAAACAGAGTAAAGTACCTTGATAAAAAATAAAGAAATATAAAAGATTTTCCTATATTTTCCTATAAAGATTTTGCTAGTAATAATATAATGACATAAGCATTATAGTTATAATACGAAGGGGGAACTACCCTAGATTTAATCCAGGATTAATAGAAAATGTAAAGAAATTATTAAAATCTGTTGTGAGACATAAAATAAGATTTGAAAACATGAAAAGGCATTCTATTTTCCTGGATAGAAATACTAATTTGTAAGGTGTCGATTCTTCCCAAAGAGTAAGATTAATGCAATTCCAATTAAAATTCCACTAGGACATTTGAAGAGCCATTAAAAGTGATTCCAAACTGTATCAAGAAGTGTAAATGGATATCACCTAAAAATAACGTTTTCAAAGAGGAAAAGATTGAGGAAGTGTGTGATTTATCTAATGTTAAATTATATATGTACAATTATGATACATGTGAGAATCTATTATGTATTTATTATATAATTAAATTTATTGTATCTGATAGCATATTAGTAATAACAGGAAGGTAAGTTCATTACATAGTGCTGTGAAAAAAGCGCAAAATTTATGTTTATGACTACGTATATTCCAAAGCACATCTCAGAAGATTTAAATATAGCAAACTTGCAGCTACAGGAACACTGAGGTGGTATTACTACAAATATATAACAAAAGCTGGACACAATAAAATGTTTAAGTATACAGCTGACCTTGAAAGAAAGAAAGGCCTCTCAAGCCACAGTAGTAAATAAGCAAACTGACACCGAGTATCCAAGACCTTATTATGGGTGGGGTCTGCTCTCCTTTGCCATGTGGGTGGTCGGGGAAGGAATTTATAGGCACTTGTATTAAGGGGATGCCAGTCCAAGATATTGCACGAGCCCTAACATTGAAAGTCACATAGTTATGTTCTAAGGAGAAAGAAAAAATAAATCCATACGTAGATATATCATAGGGCTACTACATGACACCAAGGACTGCTCAAAAAATTTTAAAGCAACCAGGGAGAAAAGACAGATTACGTGTAAAAACAAACAAATACAATAAGATTTCTAGCAGACTTCTCAACAAAAGCCAAAGACAATGGCTTAACATCGCCAACGTGCTGATGTGCTGTCAACCTAAAATTCTACACACAGGAGAAAATATCACTCAAAGTAGAAGAAAAGTAAAGACATTTTCCAAAAGAGCCAGAGAATTTCCCATTCTCAAGCCTTTAATTAAAAAGTTTCTAAAGCTTACTTAGAACTCAGGGAAAGAGAACTGGCGTGCAAAAAGCAATAGTGAGCAAATGGGAAAACACAATAATAAATCTAAATGGTCACTGATGGTAATGATAACAACAAACATCACAATAGCAGACCAATGAGTATAGTTACAATAACTTGGAACTCGAAATCTAGACAATAATATGGATACGGGAAAGAGAATAACCAAATTTAAAGAGTTCTCACGTCTGATATTGTTAGGAAAGAGACTGACTATGAAGTGACTGAGGCCTTTTGTAGAGTCACTGAAGCCCTGGGACCAGCATCACCTGAAGAGGAGAGCACAGAAACTTATCTGGGCTGCAGGCAGGCAGCAGGCTGGCACTGGGCTCCCCATGAGGTACTGAACAGTCGGGACACCAGAAGTCCTATAAACAGCTGGCACTTGCAACCTGAATAGCAAGGCCAAAGCGGCCTGTGTGGTCCCCTGACTGTTGAGCATCCTTTCCACGCTGCTCAGTAGGAAGGGGCAGGCTCCCGCGACAGAACACAGGCACACACTGCAGGCTCAGCAGCACCACGGCCCAGGAGGACTCTCTGGAGGACGGTGGCCGAAGGGAGACCTCTGTCTTCGAGTCTGTTGCTTCATTTCCCCTATGAAAGCCCCTTCTTTAGAGCCCCATATGCCAGGGTAGATTTTCTTCCGTATCCAAAGGTATAACTGGTAGTGACCCAGAAGAAATCCACCTGGCATGAAACTCATGCATGTTTTTATAATTTTAAGGTTAACATTAAATTAATAGAGTACAATAATTCCAACCGGCAGAGAAAACACGGAGAAATAAAGACAACTCAAAACAGAAAAGTGAGGGGAAAAATCGGTAAACAGAAAATGAAAAATAAAATCACAGAAATAAGTTTATATATCACAATTATCATGAAAATATAAACAAATTAAATTTACTTGTAAAAGGATATTCTCCAAATAGGTAATATAATAAAATTAGTTTTCTGATGTTTATAAGAGACGTAACTCAAAGATAAGCCACACACTTGGAGAAAGCATTGCAAATCCTATATCTGATAAAGGACTTGTACTTACAATAAATAAAGAACTTTCAAAACTTTACAATAAGAAAACAAGCAGCCCAATGTGCAAAAAATTTGATTGGACACTTCTAAAGTAATATATATATAGCAAGCAAATACACACACATGTACACACACACAAAGATGCTCAACATCATTTGTCATTAAGGAAACGCAAATTAAAATCATGAGATGCAATTTCACACCTATTGAAATCACTAAAATTTAAAAAATTAATCATATCAGATGTTGGCAAAGATGCAGAGGAACTGGAACTCCTGGAGACTGCTGTGGGACTGTAAAATGGCATGACAATTTTGGGAAATATTTTGGCAGTTCTTTAAAAAGTTACTTATATGCCTCGCATATACTCCAGCTATTCCAAGAGAAAAGGAAATATACAATCCTAACGAAGTCTTGTACATAAATCATCAAGCCACTTTGTAACAGTCTCAAACTGGAATCAGTTGAAATATCTGCCAATAGATAAACAAACAGATCGTGGTACATCCATATAATGGAATACCATGCAGCAATAAAAAAGGAATGAACTGCTTATGCATGCAACAATATGGAGGAACCCAAAATAATTATGCTGAGAATTACAGAATACAAAAGAGCTCACACTGTATAATTCAATTTATAGAAAATGCCAACTAATCTATAATGACAGAAAGCAGATCGGTGGTTGCTTGGGGGCGAGGAATGGCGAGAGACAGAAGGAAGGCTTGATAAGGGACACAAAGTTTCGTAATGATGGATGTGCAGGTGCATACATGTGTCAAAAGTTATCAGATCGTACAGTTTATATATGTATAGTTCATTGTATGTGAAATATATGTCGATAAAGCTATTAAATATATAAATGTATATTGAAATAGACTCGATGAAAGTACAAAAATAAAAAAAAGATTGAAGAGGCATGGTCCGAAAGAAAGCTGGCACACGGTACACAGAATACACTTGACAGCAAAGAAGGTTTTGAGGTAAAAAGAATCTTCATAAAAAGATAAAAGGAAAAATTCACCAGGAATATATAGAGATCATGAACATGTGGACATCTGACAGAATAGCTTCAAAGCATATAAAGCAAAAAATTCGAAGTACTATAAGGAGGAATTGTGAAAATGATACTTATCATAGGAGGTTGTAAAATAACTCTCTCAGAAACCAAGTACACGGCAAGGAAAGAGAAGATTTGAATGGCGCAATTAATAAGCCTAAACTAATTGAAATTTCCCTGCATCCCACAACACCAGAGAATTGAGATTCTTTTCAAATAGTCATGGACATTTATAAAAATAACCATGTCATAGCTTACAAAGAAAATCTCAACACCGAGGAATCAGTATCATGTAGCTCATGTTTTCCAATCGTAATTCTATAAGATACTGTTAGAAATTAGTCGTTAAACGATCGAAAAAATACAGTAGGAATTGAAAAATCACCCATCTAATTTCCAATTGCACATATCAGCCTAGATACACTCCACTAAAATTACAAACTGCACTAAACTCCACTAAAATTACAAGGCTAAAAAAGGGCCAAAACTCACAAGCATGGAGAAATATGAAAAAAAGCCATACCCACAACATTTTGGAAGCTGAAACTCAGATGGAATTTGCAATGGCAATGAGAAATCCCTAATGCAAGCCAATTCATACCACAGGACGCTGGAATCACTCAGGAACTGGAGCCACTGGTTACCTTTAAAATTGGCTTACAGGCAAGGCAGAAAATAGTACAATTAGTTGCATTTTTAAAAGCAGCTAAAGGCATGTATACTTTCCCTAACCCAAGTAATCTGGAAACTGCTCTGATTTCAAGGAAAGAGTACAGATATATTCTCGGGAGGTGGCGGGTTGAAGGCGCTCCACACTCAGGGGTGGGCAGAGGAAAGGGAGCTATAGTGTAGACTGGGCCAGGAAGTTAAGATTCTACCGACTGATGAGTGAAGTCCCACAGAGGAGTTTCCAGCCAGCATGACATCCCCAAGGAAAGAGGTGAGTGATTCTCCCTGAGGAAATTCAACTCAGAGAGAAGCCCCACAGATCCTGAGATCTGGAGGACCCCCAAAAAACAACTCCTGCCAAATACCCTCCAGCGAAGCTGGCCACAGTAAAAGGCTCTCCTCTCCCAGTGCCCACACACAAACCCAGAGCGACCAGTCAGCTTTTAATAAGCTGGAAACCAAGGATCCCCAGACCTTCCAGAATGCCTCTAGCATGAAAGACAGGGATCAATATATCAAAAAGGAACTGAAGAAAATAGGCAAGTCAGGGACAAGGATACTTTAAAAACCTAGAATGCCATCCAAGACATAAGAAAAAAAGGTGGCATTCATGAAAAAAAAAAAGGATAACAGTTCAAAAAAGGAAAATATCATACTATAGAAAATAAAAGCATAGTAGAAATTACATTTTAGGAGGATTAAGTTGAAGTTGATTATATTGTCTAAAAAGTAAAACACAAAATTGGGAAAGCCAGAGAGAAAGATAAAAACCTTAAAGGGTAAGTTTAAGAGGTCTAAAATCCAATTAGAAATTTCAGAAAGAGAGAGCAGAGAATACTGTAGGAGGAGAAGAATGTAAGAAATAATAGAAAAATAAATTTCCCAGAACTTAAGTTTCCAGATTGAAAATTCCTGTTAAGTGACCAACATAATGGAGTCCTTCATTCAAGTCGAGCATTGCTCTATTTTATTATATGACTATAAAGTAACATACCATTAACTAATTAATTATATTCCAGTACAGATACAGTTAGTTGTCATGTGCCTATAACAGACTAGCACCATGATACCCAGGAAAAGCAACCCAGGGCATCTTTGTCATTACAGGATCAGCTTCCCTGTGTCGCCATGGGAAATATTCCTAGAACTATTCTACTATTAAACATATATTCACAAGACTCAAAATATGGAAGCAACCCAAGCATACATTGACAGATGAATGGATACTCAAAATGTGGTATATATCTATACAATGGAATATTATCCAGTCTTCAAAAGGAAGGAACTCCTGACACACAGTACAACATGGATGAAACTCGAAGACTTTATACCGAGGGAAATAAGCCAGCCATAAAAAGATAAATACTATGTGATTCCATTCACATGAGATAGTTAGGGTAATCAAAGTCACAGAGGCAGAAAGTGGGATGGTGGTTGCCAGGGACTAGAGGACAAGGGACAATGAGGAGAGATTAATGGGGACAGTTTCAGTTTTGCAAGAGAATGTGGAGATGGATGGCGCGATGGTAAGGTAACAATGTGAATGTACTTCATGCTGCTAAATCGTGCATTTAAAACGATGTAAATGGTATATTTTGCTATGTATATTTTACCACAATTATTTTTTTTTTAAAAATAAGATTTTAGGGAGCTATCGAAAACTTAAACATGGAAAATTTTCTTTTTTCTTAAAAAAGGAAAAAACAGCTTCCATTTAACGTTCTCGGCTGTGTCTGCATGGAAGATGTGGACACACATATAAACATATATGTGCGCGTAGCATTTTTCATTCAGTGGTTAGCATTGTGTCTACACTTCACACTTGCCTGAAGCACATGGGTCTTCGTGAAGATAATCACATGGCTATATACAGTAACTCAGACTGTAATTTTACTAAAAATGGCTGGCTTTGAGTTCACAGTGGTCATAATTATACTTAACCTAGCATCATTTGCCTTAAAATGACATGGCCTAATGTAAAGGACTAATGTGCAGAGGTTAAAAATGAAAAAGAAAGAAACATAGCAGGTAGGCATAGGAGCTTTGCACTCTTTAAATAGAATGTTAAACTTATAATAGCATCTGTTCAGGGGTGATGAAAAGTGTGCCTCCTTTAGTTTTCTGCTGAGATGTATCTCATGTTTCTCCTCTCCTCCATTATCCTCTTTATCAGGGTAAAAGTTATCTTCTACCCCATCTCAGCCTTTAACGAATATCAGTCTTTTAGCAGCACGTGGTGGGCATGCATCTTTTTACGGTCTCTAAGTAGGGAGATTTTATGAGCTCCCCGATAACACGGGTCTGTTATAACTATCTCCTAAGTAATCAGTTCTTCATTTCTTTCCTGCTTCGCCTTTAGTGGAAAAGGACACAGTTGAAATTTGTATGTTTTAGGTTCAAATGATGTTTTAACATGCTCATTGAAGAAACATTTTAAAAGTAGATTAAAGAAAGATTAAAAACTAGAGTCTCATATACTATATGATCCCATTTATATGAAATTCTAGGAGAGGCAAAATTTTGATGACAGCAAGATCAGGTGTCCGGGGCCAGGGTGGGAGAGGGGATCCGCTGTGGAAGAGCCTTGGGAAACTTCTTGATCCAGACCGTAATAACAGACTGTATAGAATATCGCAATTTACCTCACTGTATACCAAAAATGGGTGTATTTTATTGCGTGTAAATAACATCCTAATTTTTAAAAAGTGCTTTGTTAAAAAGAAAAAAAACAGCCTATAGCTCATACCTCAAACACAATCACTATTAATAATATTGATGTTTCCCTACAACATATATTGTAGATTTTTTTTTTTCAATTGTAAACATAAATGGGAACATATAGCCTTTTGTGGCTTACTTCCGGAACAATTTCATATAAGCATTTTCTATATTATGTGGTCTTCAAAATCACCATTTTCTTTGGCAACCTAATATTCGATCAGGTGATAGGAATTACTAAATGGATAAAACTATTCAATCGCTTGTCTGTTGTTAGTCATATTGGTTGCCACCAACTATTTACTTATACAAACATTACTGAGAAATTTTTGGACATAAATTTCTTTTTTTCTTCAAAACGTAGAAATGTTTTTTAGTCCCGGAAGTATAATATTGAGCCAAATGACGAACATTTCTGTGGCTCTTGCCAAAATCTAGATTCTTGCCAAAAGAACCACACTCATTTACACTGCCCTCACCGATGTTTAATGGCCTTTTTACCCCTCTAAAAGTGGATACTATTATTTTTAAAATCTTAAAGACTTCCTAATGACCTCCCCCCACAACCTTTCAGCCATGATTAACTCACTCCTTTAATTTTGTGTGTCAAGTTTTCAAAACTTCTTTTTCTTTTTGTTCCTGTCTTCATTCTCCACTTTCTCATCCTTCCCTGCTCTCGTCCACCCAGTCCCCCCTCCCCCATCCCAATTTATTTCTACTGCAATCGATGCTTTCTGTCTTTACCAAATAGACCAGAATAGACCACTTCGTTGTAAAACAAATGTGGAAAGGAAGGTTCCGCCCAGGCCAAAACAGAATTTAAGGCATGCAAAACAACAGCTCTTCTCTGGAACGCAGGGCAGAAATAATCCCCCAAACCGAATGCATTTCAGAGACTGGAGTGTCAGAAGCCAGAGATGCACCTGCCTTAGGGATGAGGAGTCTGAGAAAGCCGAGAGTTAAGGAGGAGGGTTTGAAAGCTACTATTTCCTTTCTTAAAAAAATAAATAAATAAATAAATAACAAGCTGGGGCTAGAAGGGCCACTGGACCCTGGAGAGAAACAGGCGCACAGGAATCCGCGGAAGGAGCAAATAAATTCATAAACTGCCTTTCCTAATTCAGGTCAGTCGTTTCTTTGGGTTTCCTGGAAACCTTTCATTTGTCCGTTATGCTCACTTCTGTCAACGGCCACCCACAGCGGTCCTCTACTTTCCCCTCTCTCGGGTTCATTCTGAAGACTGCTGAGAAAAACGTACACAAATGCTGTTGGTTACCATCCCAAACCTATATGCGATCCAGGGCAATTCTGCTTGAGATTCGTTGGAGAAAGCACCAGGGGAAATGCCAGGTGCACGTAGGATGAAAGCGCATGCGCTGTGTGTTGGAGCGGCAAATAGGGTAAGGGTCCCCTTCCTCTCTGGATATAGAAGGGGGCAGAAGGAGAATGTAGAGATGATTCCGAATGCAGAGATGGGACAAAATGGTACCAGCACATGAAAGGAATGGAGAATGTTTTCCTCCTCCCAGCATTCTCCAAGACGAAGAAATAGTATGTGCCCGCAGGAGAGTCTGGAAAATTGAGGGGTCAAAAAATTCCAGATGAGGCGTCGACGTTCTCAACAGCTAAAGATCTAGAAGTCTGGACTGAGCCGACTCTGGTCTTGTGAGGCTATTTGCCAATGCAGAAAGTCACGAGAAGGATTGTGATTAAAATTTCCTGGTGAAAAAAAACATAATTGTGAACTTCAATCAAGTGCTGGAAAGAAAGATTTCTGTACACGGGCTAAACGTTTCAAATGATGTGACACATATACTTGAATGTTCTCCTTTGGAGCATCTCGGCGGATTCCCTCAGGCTCTGAGCTCCGAATCTCACGCGGCACACCGCGGCGTGCTGTATTGGAATCGTGCGTTTGGGTTTTTCTCACTCATAAACTCCTCGAGCATCATGGGCGCCCTTCATCCTTCTTTGCAGTATTCTCATCTCTGTATGTAAGGTGAAGCCAGTATCCGGTATATGGCGAGCACTTAATAAATATTCTTTTGCGGAGAAGGAGTAAAGATTGAAGTCTAAATTCAAATGTTCTTTATCTGCGAATATTTTAGAGATATACCTTTAGCTGAATTCTCTTTTACTCAATACTCCAATTCAAGGAAAGATTTTAAGCTCTGATGTAGTAATGTCGCATCGTAATGCACAAAGTATCTCACCAAAATTAAAAACCTTTTAAATAGTTTGTGGTTTTCTAAATATGCCCAAGGGAAATTGGAATTCTAGCATGAGTCTTCCCAAGACTTACCAAAATACAAGCACTATGAATTCAGGATTCCATATTATTAACAAAGATGTGACTTTGAAATGGAAACACAGAAGTGGGGGAGAGTCCAGAGAGGGGGCCTCAACTGTAAAAGTCATTTAAAATGAGTTCTGTTTGTTTTGTTAATAACCATGGGATTTGCATGGATGTTACTTTGCCTTTACTTTGACATCATAAAGTGGTCTCCATGGACCTGCTGACAGCTTCATGAGCTGATTGTGACAACGGTCGATGTCCACCAAGAAGGAACAGGCAAGTAGGGAGTTCACTTTTTTATAAGTGAATGTAAAGAGAAGAGTGACTAAGTAAGTTCACTTTCTATCTTTGAAATATACATACTTAAATTTTTGGAAAAGAATTTGTTCATTTGGAGCCAATTCAAAATATTTAACGTAGGCCTTTGATAGCTACTTAGTTGAAATTGTTTTGAATCAGTTAGCTCCGTAAGTGAGACAATCACACAGAGCCTAAATAGTGGCCCCCTACCCTGGTCCCCCAAGTTATGCGGTTCCGTGGCCCTGCAGCCTACTTGTAGAGTAGACCACATGTCAAGGGATGAGAGTGAAGTAGGGGATGCTCAATGCAACAATAGCAAATATATTAAAAAACAGTCGAAAAATAATACACCCTAGGGCCACTTTGATCACTGAGTATAAAGGTAGAGAAAACAAACTCAATTTTGATATTCAAGTCCACTCTGCTCTCCACATTTTCAAAGATGAAAAAGTAAAAAGAAAATGAGGAACTTGACACTGAGCCTAAATCACCCACTGCCTTCCGCAGAACAAACCTTTTTTAATTTGACAGGAAAATCATGCGAACTTCTCTGCACTAAATGCATTTACTGCATTCCTGAGTTTTTGGTTAAAGAGCAGAAAGGATCCAGTTTAAAATTCTACGATGGTATGTTTATCATCGCGGTTTAGTATACAGGGCTACATGAAACATATTGAGAGCATTTCGGTATAATACAGATAACTTTCCTTCCAATTACAACAGTCCAGGTTTAATTTCATGGTAGACTTAGCAAGCAAGGAAGGATGGACTAGCGTTCATCTGCGGTCTCTACATAGTTCTTGGCTTAATTTCACCAATTTTCAGGATGAACTATGCAGGATCATTAATTAATGTCCAAAAACACCAAGGTGGAAAATGCATGTTTATTCAATGAAACTGCTGTTTTCTCAGTCTGCTTCCACAGTGTGTGAATAAGGATTTTCCCCCATCAAATGCAGAAAAGAGGCCATTTAAAAAATGTCTGTACTTCCAAATATTAGGTTGAAATTCAAACACGTCTCCTAATAAATTTTGACAGTGTTTATACATGTTTTTAATCTAATCGTTTACATATTTTTTTCTTCTAAATGATTAATCTGTTAATGCATGTGGCTTTGGCAAATAGCAGAATTGTGTTTTTACAGCTCTGGTCGCACCAGGGTATGCAGAGTTATGACTTCTTGTTCCGACAATATCTTGGTATTAGGTTTCTCTTCCTCACCCTTTCGTCTGTCATCCATTCTTTGCTCTATTTTCCTTTGTATTTCTCTTTCTTTCCCTTCCCTTCTTCTGTCTTTCTCCATTCTGTACTGTAGTAATACAGCACTGTGGCATACTTTTATATATAAAATATCTTGTGCCTTAAATGTGATGGAACTATTAATAATTTCATTGGGTTCTTGTGAGGATTATGTACTATAAGTAAGACGCTTAGAATACTGCTGGGTACAAAGGAAAAGTTGTGAAAGTATAATTTAACAAAATATATCTTAACTTTTGGTAGCTATGGATTAGAATTTGTAACCCTTATTCTTAATTTAAAAACAGATGAGTGAAATGTCTAGCATTTCTCTTATAAAAGCAATCTGAATCACTTTCTCTTTATTCTTCAGTCCCCTCTCCCGCGTTTAGGAATTCCTAGCATCCCCAGCTTTTCATAGCTGTGGTTGTATTGTTGTGGATGACGACACAGCTCTAGGCTTCACCCCAGAAAACTGTCTGCAAACACAACATTTTGCACACTATTCCATGGCTCTCGTAGACATCTTTAGTTCATCTATTGGCCACTTAGTTGCCCATGAACCTTACCTGAGAACATTTTCTCCACAGAGAAAAAAGTTTTCCTACCCTGACTAGTACCAGCTTACAGAAATGAGAAACAAAGCATGTGCTTATCACAACGCCAGAGCAGGAGCAAGAGAAAGGGAGAAGGGGGAGGGGCTCTTAGAAAATATTTGGTTAGTAATATTTCCGTATATATAGTTAAACGTAATAGTTACCTTGGGAAAAAAATATAAAGCATCATGCGATGTTTTCGCACTTGTGTAAGAGGTTGGCATTATTTTATTTTGCATTACATTGGAGGGGATCATCACACGTCAGGACCATGATCCACCCATGCCCTGACTCGGGACCAAACCCAGTGCGGTCAAGTGGAGAGAGCAGAGATTCTGGAAGTTTGTGTTCTGGACGTGGTGTTGTGCATCTCTGCTTTCACTTCTTTGCTTTGGATGAGATATTACATTTCTCAGAGGCCTTGCTTCTTTGGTTCTAAGAAGGTGGCATCACCTACATCTCTGGCTCATTGGTGAGAATACTGGATTGGTGTGTTAAAGTTCGTCATGCTTGCAGGCTTCCTTGTCTTGCTTCTTCTCAACTAGAAATTTGCTGAATGAACGGATGATGGTGAAGCCCGCTGCCCTCATTATTTTAAGAGCAATTTCGGAGGCCGGCACACCATGGTTTCCATGCCTTACTGACCCCATATGAATGACAGGTTTTGTTTTATTTTGTTTTGACTGGAAATTTTCAATTTAAAAACATTATTAAGGGGCAGTGCTGCTCTTCTGAGAATGGGACATCCTTAAATGACAGAGGGAAACTGTCCACGTTTAATTTTCCTTGACTTTATAAGTGAAGGCACAGAGAAAGAAAATAAGAGGACAAAAAAGAAATGGTCAAAATGAGTGTAAATTACCTGTAGTCCATACGTATTTTATAATAGAGAACAGTACAATGGGCATTAATCCTCTGATACTTTAAAATTTTTATGTTAAAGACAAATTCTTTACTTGTATTCGTATTTTTCTACTTCGTTAACAATCTAATAGGTAAAGAAATAAAGTATCACATCTGGCAATGGTTTTTCATGGCAACTTTTTGTGGTATAAACTTCTTCATACCACTTGATTAAAAATTCCACACAAATTCCATCTGCTTATGCCATGTGCAGTAATTAATCTATTGTAAACAAGGCAATTTTTCTTATAAAAGAATGCCCACTGGGAGGAGACATTAATATTTGCTTAATTCTTTCCCATCCACACCTTATGCCGAAAGCGCCCTTCTGTTTTTTTTTTTCTGTCTTCTTATGAAATATTTCTATAAAATTCATTGATCGAATATCCACTCAGAAAACCTAAATACTGAGATAAATATTGAGAACTGTCTTAATGCCATTTGAACTCCCATTCTACCAGATAAAGGACAAATGTATCATGTTAGAGGCAGATGTTTAGGTAGCATGTGACTCTCCTTTGGGGGACAAAGGCACACTTGCAGAGGTTGAACAAAGCACATAGGCTGGCATCTTGGAAAATCGTCCCCCAAATCTCAGTACAAGAATTTTTTTCCTCCTGTTTCTTTTCTTAACCTCGGTGGTTACTGTACTCTTTTTTTTCCCCTATTTACCTATCCTTCCTTTGACAAAACCAAAGAAGACACTTGCTTTTTAAAATTTCCCTATCTCGAGCATTCTCAGCGACACATACATTCTGTCCTTTCTTTTGTGGAAATTTCCTTCTTTCCTTTTCATTCTTGTGATGAAAGGAGGGTTGTTCAATGACTTTTATTTGAGACACTGAATTTATAAGCACGTGAAATGTACATGAAGTGCCAACTAGTTCCACCGACATTTATTGAGCATCTACTATATGCACCAACGTTAGGCACTGCGAACATAAATATGCGTTAGCTATAACTGATGCCCTTTACACGTGAACTATCCACTGGGAGAAACATGTTTAAATGGGTTATTACAAAGTGGATACGCTCCGTAATCAGGTACGTGCCCACAAGTTTGCTGGCACAGAGGATGACATGATGAATTCTGCCTAGAATGAAAGGGTTTCAGAGATATGACCTCACAAAGAAAGGATGTGGAAATAAATCTTAAAAGGTGAAGAGTTCCAACAATGGCAGACTAGACCATTGGGACCACCCGCCCCACCCCTAAGGAAAACTGGAATATACGTAAAAAACAGCTGATTTAAGGTGTTAAACAGACAACAAGGGAGTCAACCACTTCAATCAAGGAACTTGAAATAGAGAACAGCAAATAGGTAAGCCTGCCATTTGGGTGTTCCTTCTCCCTTAGGGACATCTGTCCAGTCCAAAAGAGGCTGAGAAGTTGAACAGAACTTCTGATAGTCTCCTAAGTCTAGAGAAACAAAATTGGGAGTCCCGGATGATCAAAGTGGGCGGGAGCCTGCTAACCAGGCCGGGCTGTGGACTAGCACTTGGAAGAGCTGCAGTGTAAGTCAGAGTAAAGTGGAAAAACACCATCCCTCACACGAACTGCAGTCCGCTTGCCAAATACGTGGCGGTATGCAATAAATAATTGCTTGATGACTGATGAAGTGATCGGATCTGTGAACCAAGATGATGATGGCCCCTCTTTTTGGAAGCTGCCCCATCAGAGAGCAGCATATAATCTCTCTGGATGACCACGTGGCAGAGGCAAGGAGAAGCCCAAGTCCCCAAAGAATGTGAATCCTCAAAGTTGGGGTTCTGAAGTAGGATGACTTATGCAAGAAAAGGAAGCAGATAGAATGGACATGCAGCTGGGACCACGACCTGTAGCTGGCTCTGCCCCACTTGGACAATGAAAGAGAGGAGGGGAGGGAAGCATAGGACAGAAGGACAGAGGTGAACAGGTGGGAAAAGAACTCAGTTAAGAAATAGAGGGGGAAAGCATTCTATTGGATAACTGTTTCCTACAGTTGTTCAGAAAGTAGATTCCTTATATCCACTGATATTAACTAACTGCGTTAACATCAATTTCAGTTTGCACCACATCGGAAGTTGTTTTAACTGTGGTTGGTGGAGATCTCTGATCTCCCTTGATTCCCAATCCCTCTCAGGATTCCTAACATTTAAGAGTTTGAGTCTCCAAATTAAACTTCTTATCTTGTTGAAATTTTTGCCAAGTTCTAATAACTTAGGGTTTCATGTCAACCACTCAAAAGAGGTAGAAGCTGTTCAAATCTGTGCACATTTTCTTGAAAAATTAGAATTGTGAGGGAACAAAGGCTAAGTTTCCATTTTGTAACTGAATGATAAATGAGGTAAGCTTAACACGGCTTTCACTTAAAAAAAAACAACAACATAAAGATTTATCTTTCTCTTCCTCTCGTCATGCTTAGAAAGACAAGCTGACTGACCAAAAAAGAGTAGTTATTCAAACAGCAAACCTGGTCTTATCGAACTGTTGTCTGTAGATGCCATGTGTTTATAAATATCTTCAGTTTCAGTTTTTCCCTCTTCTCTCAAGCTGATATTCTATATGGTACACATTAATGCAAAATTGTTTAAAGGATGAACAGTCAAAAGTCAGAAAATGTCTAGTTAAAGCTCTTAAGAGAAATGAGATCTTGGCCACATTACACACCCTGGGCAAATTATGACACAGTTTTTACCACATGAACAGAATTGCATTGAAGGTATAAATTTACAAGGGAAAGAGGAATAGAAAAATTACATTCAGGCCACAACACCCACGTAATTGGGCTGTAGAGCCTTTGGAATTTCCTGACAACTGCTAAAATTTGGACTTTGCACATAGATATTATGGTAACAGTACTTGCATTTAGTTTCCATGGGCTTATTAAAGGAAGAAAACATTCTAGAGAAATCTTCAATCTAGCTGTCCCTAGCCCAAAAGTTCTTAATTCTTAAGTCCTTATGGGATTGCAATGGAACAAAAAAGAAATCAAAAGAAAAGATTAATGTCATCATGGGCTTTTATTATTTACATTTGTACTGAGTATTTTCCCTGAGAAATGATGACCATTTGGCTAAAGTCAACTTTTAATAATTTATCATTTAGAAATATGAAAGCACAGATATTTGTGCTTTAAAATTTGTTTTTGAGCAAGAAATAAATGGGTGAAAAGTAACTGGAAAAGTCTGAAATGAGAAACTATCATTCTCTCATTTTTTTTCCTGACCAAATCCATAATGATTAAAGAATCAAGTTTTCACAAGGATAAATCTTTAGCGCTTCTTCTTACTCCACATATGCAAATAATAACCACATATAATAATGTGGTTTTCTGGATAAGGTCAGATCAATTCTTTTGTTTCTGCTGAGAATTAGAAATCAGGAGCTACCTCAAATCAATTTCCCCACCAACTTCCTAAAGAGATTGAGAATTTTAAACAAAACATGTTATGAAATTCTAAGTCTGAAAAGACTCATTTTTCATGGATGTACCTACCCTTAGCATCAAACACTGTTTGGAATTGCCCAGACTTATGTTCGCTTCAGCAGCACGAATACTAAAATTGGAATTGCACAGATTCAGATGGGTGGAAAAAGAGTATACAAATTATCACGACTTATCAGTTTAATTTGTTTCAGAAAGAGGGTAGAAATGGATCAATTTACCATTTATCTCCTGGAGTGGGTGAAACAATTCCATATGCAGAAAGGAAAAGCTCCTATTGGGTTAAAATTAGAATGTCATAAATTTATTAAAGGCAATATAGAAATGCTTATTATTAATGTGAATTCTGTTTTCCTGAAAAACAAAAACAATGGCTAACACTTGTTGATTGCTCACTTTGTGCTAGTCATTGTGCTAAGCGCTCTGCCTACTTACCTCATTTAAGCCGCTTGAAAATCTTATACTAGAATGGCTATGACTATCTCCTTTCTATGGACGTGGAAATAAACAGCTGCTTAATGAGGTTTAGGAACTCACACGGAAAGTCTGTGTCGTGGCAAGACGTGCACACTGCTAGTGCCCACCTAATTCTGGGAGATCGCTAGTGAATACTCGTCAGCAGAAAATACGGAAAGCACCACACAACACATCTCCTTCATGATCTAGCTGAATCTTAGCTTCTGGAAAGCGGAAAGTAAGAAAAAAAGAGAATTTAGATTCCCGCTATTCCAAATAAGTTGACTGTTGAAGACACAAACACTGAAATGTTTGATCTTTCACCGGAGAGTGTTAATATGTCATGAATATTTTAATTACTCTCAAGAACAAAAGGGCAAACAGAATAACCCCCTTGCTCTATGATGTGCTGAGAACTGAGAAGTGGCAGGTCTTATTTGGTCACGTTAGCTCCCTGAAGGGCATTTTTCAAGGGAAATGTATGTGATTAGGCAAAGGACATTCTTTTCTTGGTTTTTTTTTTTTTTTTTCAATTATAGTTGACGGGAAAAGGACATTCTTTTCTTCTGTGGCATTTGTTCACATGTGGAATACGCTAATTGAATTTTACTGTTCATAATCTTATTCATTTACAAACAGCCCATAAGGGGGAGGGATTTTTAAATGAAATTAAATGGAAATGTCATCTCAAGAACTAATCATAAGTATCATTCAATTAATCTGCTGAACCTTCAATTCCTTGCTTTATTCGCTTTCGCTTTTGTCCAGTCTACACATTTACACATCCTAAAGAGTCAAGTACTTCAGCACGTTTTTAACGGAGGTCCCTAATCCATTCATTAAAGTTACCTGCTTCTCTAACTGCGTCCCTTTTCCCTGCTCACAATCACTATGACAGGCATATGCCGCGACTTTGGGTTTTTTCTGTCCTAGTCATTATTACTTCAACTGTTGAGGAGGAAGATTTTGTTCTCACTCCTCATCACCCCCACCCACCCCCACATACCCTCCCATCTCCAATCCTCCAATGCTCTGAAAGGGTTCAGGACATGCTACCCCAAAATATGATATCTTGTCATACAGAATATTTCCAGCTGAAGGAATTTGAGAAATGGCAGGTGCAGGAAGGACTTCCTGACCTTCACCCTGGAGCAGGTCATAAAACCCTCGTGGGACAGGTACCCGCCCTGTACCAGGAGGAAGGGAGCACCTTTACCTCCAAGGACAAAGGGACACAGAGAGGCATCTGAACGCACAGACCTCATTGAGTTTCCCTCGGTTGACCACACTTACCTCATACCCTTTGTCCCATCATATCTTTCCACAACTTTCCACCCTTCATCAAACCTAACACAGAAACACAGATTCGACTGTTGGTCTGAGTCTTCATTTCCTTACAAAGACTCCCGTGCCGTGTAAAACTTATATTAAAGAAATTCCTATGCTTTTCTCCTGTTAATCTGTCTTTGTCAGTCTAATTTTCAGACGCAGCCAAAAAAACGTAAAGAGGATGGAGGCGAACTTTCCCCGCTCTACAGTATTTATCATGGAATTTTGCTTAGACTGTCATTTGGTTTTTACATTATTATGACTCTGTAAATCCTATTTAGAACCGAATCATGTTACACACTATGACTATTTTCCCATGCAACGTTTTGTTTTTCTTAAAGTGACCAACGGTCTTGTGTTTGAGTCCTTAGTTTCATGCGGACTTATTACCAGCACATTTCCCAATGATCCTCAAGTCTGCTCATCTTTCAAGACATTAGGACTTTTTTATGCCTCGGGATAAATCCCTCCAGTCTCCTGAGCTGCTCCACTGTGGGACCAGTGGCCATCTACACCTGAATTAGTTGTCTACTGATACAAACTGAGCGGCTGAAATCCACACACATTTATGATCTCGCCATTTCTCTAGGTCATGGCCCAGGCAGAGGATAACTGGTTCTCTACTCAGGGTCTCACTGGGGTGAAGTCAAGGTGATGGCCAGGGCTGCTTTCTCATTTGAGGCATGTGGCTCTTGGCAAGAACTAAGGCCCACAGCTCCTATAGACCACACACCATTCTCTGCCATGTGAGCCACTCCATAGAATGGCTATCTGCTTCTTTAAGGCCAACAGGAGAGAATCTCTGCTGCTTCACATCTCCCTGAAGTCTTCCCTCTGTGATCTCAAGATGCGCTTTCAAAGGACTCACCTGATTAGGTCAGGCCCACCATGGATAATCTTCCTTTTGAGTAACTTAAAATGAACTGGTTAGGAACATTATTACATCTTTACATCTGCAAAATCTCCTAACCTTCATTATATAACATAACTTCATCATGGGAGTGATATCCCATCACGTTCACAGGTCCTGCCCTGACTCAGGGGAGGGACATTCAGGGCATGCGTGTCAGAGGGGTGGAAATGTTAGGGGCCATCTTACAATTCTGCCTCCCACTATATCTGATACAGTCACGTGTCGCTTACTGACAGGGATACATTCTGAGAAATGCATCCTCAGGTGATTTCATCGTTGTGTAAACATCATGGAAAGCACTTATGCCAACCCAGACGGTCTAGCCTACCACACACCTAGGCCACGTGGTCCAGCCTATTGCTCCTGGGCTACAAGCCTGTACAGCACGTTACTGCACAAAACACAGGATTAAATCAAGCACGAGGGAAAATGATGTGATCAAGAGATGCGGTAAACACAAGGTATAAAGGCTGCTCCAAGCATAACACGGCATACTGTTCACAGCCAACTCTTTTATACGTAGGAAAAGTACACTCTAAAATAACAATAAAACTTATAGTAAATACGTAAACCAGTGACAGTCGTTTATTACCACTTTCATGTATTATGTACTGGACATGACCCTATGTGCTATACTTTTATATGACTGACAATGCAGTAGGTTTGTTTACACCAGCATCAGCACAAACATGTGAGCAATGCACTATGCTATGACATTACAATGGCTACGTTACTAGGCGATAGGAATTTTTCAGCTCCATTACAATTTTATGGGACCACCATCGTACATGTGGTCTGTCACTGAGCAAAATGTCCTTCTGTGGCTCATATCTGTAACCAGAAGCCATCCAGGAATAGCCCTTCATTGTCGTTAAGGGGATTCCCTTTCTCTTGGACTGGAGTCCGTTTCCTGGCCCCACATCTTCTTCTTTCTTGATTAACTCCATAACTTTGTAGAAGTGTATCTCAAACAGCATCCTGAAAAGAGCTGCCTAAGAAGTAAGTTTTGTTTTCTGGCACCGGATAGGGGAATTCTCGGTTTGAAGTTGTTTTCCTCAGACTTTTGAATGTGTTGTTCATTCACTGCTTCCTAGCTTCTACTGTTGTTATTGATAAGTCTGATGTCATCTAACATTTGATACTTTGTACTTTTTTCTTTCTCCCTGAGATTCTGTAGAATCTGTTTTCTGTCCCCAACTTTCTGAAATTGCTTCATAATGTGCCTTGGAGTCGGTCTACTTCATCCATTGTTCTGGACACTTACTAATCCCTTTTAATCAGGACATTCATGTTCTTCAATTCTGGGAGATCTTTTTTGAGTTATTTTATGATTTCCTTCCCTCTGCTCTCTCTGTCCTGTATCCATAGAACTATAATTATTCTGGGACATTCTAGATGGGTCTCTTCTTTTAATCTTATTTTCTATTCTACTTTCTGGGGGATTCCCTTGATTTTATCTTCCAACAGTTTGTGGTATCATATTTTTAATTTCTAAAGGTTTCTGTTCACTAGTTCTTTTTTATAGTATCTACTTTTGCTTGATAAATTTATATCTTCTCTGAAGACATTAATACGTTATTGTAATTTTTCTTTCCACTTGTATTGGTATTTCAACTTAGTTTTTCTTCTTCTATAATTTTATTTATTGAGGTAATATTGGTTAATAAAATTATATAGGTTTCAGGTACACTGCATTGTGTGTTCAACCACCCAAAGTCAAATCTGCCATTCTTTTTAAATAAATGTCTGGCAGTCATTGGCCATCTGGTCATATTTAATAGTAGGGCACTAAAAAGATGATGGGAAGCTCTTGGGAGGGTGTTTGTCAACAATGCTTTTATCTCTAGGGTGATAGTTGGAAGACCTCTGATTTGAGTATCTTGTGCTCATTTCTCTTAGAAGTCAGGTTTCCAGAGAAGATGCTTCTGACCTCTTACATAGAACGTACACGCCTGACTTCCGAAATTCTGGAGCCACGTGAGGGAAGAAGGCTGGAGATGTCAACGCCCATTTATAAGGTTTACCTTAATCCCCATGTTTTCTACTTGGTCTCCATTTCAGCTGTGCCCAGTATTGTCGAGTTCAAAGATCATCTGCTTACCCTCTTTACAGAATAAACCTTAAGTCTCCTTCCAGAATGGGGGAGGGATGTTTGCTCAGCTGCCTAAATTTGGAATGGAGATAGGAGGGAGTAAATTCTTCAACGGACTTTCAACCGACTCTTGTACCTGCCAAGTCCTGCTCCTTTAGAGGATTCTGCAATGTACATTAGGTTATTTCTCCCCTTTCCCAACTTCCAGCTTAGGATTCAGCTTTCTCGTGTGTCTGTTAAGTCATTTAATTCCCATCCATCTGCCTATCGACTTCCAAAATTTTGTCACTGTTGTCTCCTATCTCATTTTTTCGCCTTGTCTATTTATATCTTCTTTACACATTTCTTCACTCTCATTTAGAGGGATTTGGGGTGGAAGAGGAGTTAAAGTGCTTGTGTGTTCAATCTGCCATTCGTAACTATTTATATGTAAGACAATCACTATCAAAGCCCCAGTGAATTTTGGAGTGTGGGGGCTGTGATCTCACCAAATGATTTGAGAGCCTGCCTGGAGCAATACACTTGCAAGAAAGCCAAGAAAATTCTGGATAAAAATACTGATGAGACATTTCTCAAGATATTAAAATAATTATAAATATATAATTACTAAAATGGAATCATTTTGGTGGTATAAACAGATACATTAATGGAACAAAACACAGAAAAATCAAATATATTAAGATATTTGGTATATATTTCAAATTAGTAAAAAAAAAATTAACCGGCAAATTAATCAGTTGATAAACGATATTATAACAAATAGCTAATGATTTTCATGTATCTATACATAAAGCCTTCATCAAAATAAATTCTGAGAGCTCCTTCTCCTTCTCAAGACCAGACAAGGGCCTTAGGGGCTAAGGACTCCAAGGATGTTGTCTTCCAGTAACGTGGTTGTAACTCGGCCACCTTTCTTTGTTCTGGCTGTTTCGGTCCCTCTGAAGGCAGCTGGCTTTTTTGACACAATCCCCCCACAACACACATACGCGCACACACGCACTCCATAAGGGATCATGACAGCCTCCATCATCACTCCCAAGATCACTGAGCTTAGTATTTGGTCCACAGGCCCCCACACTGCCAGCCTATCAGAGGTCCTGCCTTTCTTCGAAGCCTACTTGGGGGTAAAACACCATCTCCAAGGCTCTCAGAACTCCCAGCTCTTATTCTTAGACTTGGGAATTTTACTCCTTAAGGGCCACACTGCTGCCTCCTTTCTCGAACTTGCCCGATCTGGTACTCACTGACTTTCAAAAACAAAGGCCTCTTAACTGTCCCCTGAAGAAAAAAAAAAAAAAACTATACACAGATCCAAAACCAGAAGCCCTGGGGTTACAGTTCTCTCATCCTGATTAACAATTCACCCCCAAACTTAGCTCCTGAAGCAATGGCAACTCTTATTTTGCTCAAAACCCTGTAATTTGGGGCTACTTGAAGGCTGAGGGCTAGGATATGGACTTTTCTGGAGGCTAGTATGTCTGACAGCTAATGCTGGCTTCCAATAGGGACCCTCGGCTAGTGTCAAGAATAAACAAATGGTCTCCTCACGCGGCTGAGGCTTCCTCACAACATGGTGGCCAGATCTCAAGGGTGAGTATCCCAAAGAGAGAGCCAGATACAACCATAACGCTATTTTAGAGTCTGGCCTGAAAAGTCATGCAGCGTCACTTCCACTGCATTCTACTTGGCGAGCCAGTCCCAAAGTTCTGCTCGAGTTCAAAGGAGGAGAAGTAGATTCTACCTCTTGATGTGAGTGTGTCGTGGTTCTAGAAGAACATGTGGGACTGTACATATTGCTGTGGCATTTTTTAGAAAAGACAATCTGCCATACTTGGCTTCCTACATTAAAAAGAGGAAGAAAAAAATATTCCTTTTATTTGTGTGTGTGTGTGTGTGTGTGTGTGTGTGTGAGAGTGAGAGAGAGAGAGAGAGAGAGAGAGAGAGAGAGAGAGAGAGAAAGCCTACAGGCAAAAAAAAACACTCCCAGTTAATTTCTCCGGTTACTCTGCTTATCTGGTTTCATGGTTGAGATACAAGTGCTAACGAATCCTTTGCTACATCAATTAAATCTGCTTTGCGCTTCAAGGTCATGCAATAGGTCCTTGACAATTAACGATGCTGCTAACAAGGGCAACCAGATTCAAGAAAAGAATGGCTCTGTGTAAAGTCATTTCTGCTAGCACATGATCTATTACATGTAGATACATCGGGACAGCTTCTTTGCCTAAAGAAGGGCAGTCTATAAACACAGTGACAGGAGTAGGAATTTATTCTGTTTTCTTTTCGAATAAATTATCTGTGCATTACTGATCTATTGAACTCATTTATAGAAGACCAGATCACATTTTGTTTTGGTTTTTGTTTTAACTAAGAACAAGCCATGTCATTACTAAAGTGCAACATGACTCTCGAAGAGAGAATCTTGATGGCTAGATTTGCCTACATCTTTGCAGAGGCTCTATTGCTTGGTTTTCTATCGTGATTACAGGAGTCCCCTTCTTAGTTCTGACAATGCAATATTTAGAGAACTCTTACTCTATGCCAGACACATCTCTAAATGCTTTACAAATATTAACTCATTTAAACCTCATAACAAACTAATGATGTGGGGATGATTCTCCCAACTTACGGATCAAGAAACTGAACCACAGAGAGGTCAAGTAACTTGTCTAAGAACCCACAGCTGAACCCAGTAATCCAGCTCCAGAGTCTGTGCTCATATCTGCAATGTTTCGTTGACTTTCGTGAAACTTAATCACACACGTAATGTATTTATGGTCATGGAACTATAGGAACAAAAACCAATCAATTGGAAGTTGTCCGCTTCTCTCTTTCTCGGCCCTTTGTAGCTGAGATTATCATCGCAGGCTCAATGCCACGGAGTTTCTGAGACAACATGGCCCCGGAACACCAACCCCTACCACCAGGAGGAGACGGTGCTACTCAAACTTTGGTCATCGTAATTCCCATGATTCTCATTGTGGCAACAGTCCCTCTCTGGGTTCTCCACTGGGACAGCATGGAACTCTCCTGCAATTCTCATCTACTCTCAACTCTTGTCAACTTTGTCCCTTGAGTGATGGTTTGCCATTTCCCACTGACTCATGGCCACTGCCTGAGGTCCCTCTCTGAGTGACTCATCATCTACCACAAACTCTGTCCTCCCAGTGACTGACTATCCCTCTGACCCAGCAGCCAGATCATATTACCCTGGACACATCCAGCATCCAAAACCGAACCCACATCTTTCCTAGACCTGCTGTCCTCAACTTTACGCTAGCCCACGCCCCAGTGTTCAAATCCAGAAGTAAGATGCACAGCTCCCCCTGCATGCATTGTGGAGTATCCCACATCCCAATATCTAGAAATAAGTTGCTATCTCATACAACTGTACTTACAACTTGCCATCTGACCTAAAACAACCTGTTCTTTCTCTGAAAATGAGGACAAGCCAAAACTGAGACTTTAAAATTATTAACTTACATATAAATAACTTATGATGTCTTTGAATTAGACATTTTCAACGTTTTCCTTACAACGATGGGATCTGTCAGGTTTCATAATCTGGTTGTAGGATTTTCACTCCATGAGTTTTTGCATAAAACATTTATAAACATTAGGGATGTGTTATAGAAAATAAGTTCATTATGGTCCTTTTTTTAGCTCATGAAGAAGTACATTGGGAACTAGGACACATTGTTAGCTGCATATGCAATATGAATGGGTATAAGGGTAAATTTTTCATTCCTAAGCATGTGGGTCATACATAATCAATTTGATAATGTGTTTTCTTGGTTTTATTTTTTAATTGTATTTATGTACCATAGGAGGCAGCAGAAAAATTCATGTCAACTTTCCATTTAAAGCAAAATTTGAAGAGAAAGATGACCTATCAAGGTAGCATGGTATGATGGAAATATTGGCAATGGAGTAAGAGCAAGCAGGGCTCAAATTCAACTCTGCAACTCCCAAGTGATTTAGCTTAGGATTTTCCTGGTCCTGTTGCTCTGCTAGAAATGATTCCCGGTAGAAAAGCTGGCAACGAACTAGGATTCACTCAAGAAAATTAACTGGTTTCTTAAAAATGTGCTTGGACCCTTAGAAAGGAATGCAAGCAGGTACACATCGACCTCAAACGTCTGAATTACATCATTGTATTAAGTTGTTTCAGGGATCTAATAAGTTGAATCGGGTGGTTTTAATACATGGGTAGTGTTAGGGGAACAAAACGGGGAGTGACTTTACTGTGGACATCAAATGGAAGGGTTGCAGAAGACTAGTTCAACGCTCCTCTCATTTCCTGGTGTGCCCCATCAAGAGGTCAGTCCGGAGATGACCAGCTGCCTTGGTGTGAACTGCCAGTTGAACCAATTAACTCCACTTAAGTGCCCCTCCTAATTCAGAGAGCTTCAAATGAGGGTCATGGAGGACCACCGGGAATGCTGAATGCGTTACATTGAAAGGGTCAGCAGGGAAGACCTCAGGCGAATACTTATCCTGCAGACAGAAATCCACAATGAACACAAGGAAGCCAATCACGCCTCGACTTGGAGGAATGAACTCCTTGTTGTGATTCTGAGTTTTAAGTTCTCTCTTAAGCTCCTGGCTTTTCACTTCATGGAAGTCCACTTAAGTAACTAGACTTTTATCAGAGGTCACCCAAGAAATCCTGGCCACCAAGCTCAGCAACTTTTCTTCAGTCTTTCCCTTCTTTGGATTCTGTTGGATCTGCCCCTGCTGGACACACCTTCCTAACGTGTTCCTTTGATTCCAATAAATTTTTTTCTGGTGTTCCTACTTCCTCTTGTCTATTTCTTATCTGCGTCGTTCCTTGTTTTTCTCTCTCTAGGCTTCTAAATGGAGGCTTACTTCGTGGCTTAGTTTGGGGCGCTCTATTAATATCTATCTACTCTCCTTTGGTTAGTCCATTCACTCCTTTGGCTCCTACTTTTCTATGTTAAACCATGATCGAATTCTTGAGCATGGTTCAAAATTTCTAAACTGCTTGTATACATCTCTAACGGATGATCCACTGACTCCTGATACTACATCATGCTTCCCTTCTGTCATTCCCTGTCCCCACACCCCCAAGTTCCCCAGCACAGCTCCTCTTTGCTGCTTTCCTCTCAAGATGCCCAGGCTCACAAAGGCCACGTAGGACATTCCCTTCTCACTCGCCCTCTCACCTTACAGGTGCAAATTACTACAGATTTTGTCCCCCCAAAACATTCAGGTCTGCGCCATCCCTCTCCTTCCACACTGATACTGTGTGTTACATCCCTCCATTACCTCCTGCCTGGACTTAACACATCTCAGGAGAAATATAGGTCAAGTATTCTGGGAGTTAAGAAGAGATTATTAATTCTTAAATGGATTACCCACATATTTATTCCAAATAACACAAGGCAAATAAAAAACTGAATGATTCTCAGTCCATGGAAAATAGCCCAAAAGGCTACTGAAAGACTAGAATGAATGTTGTCTTAGATAGAAGGTAGTTGTTGTAGAAAGAACTGATTTTGACAAGGCACAGGGTTCTTTTAAAAATAACAAAGGCAAAAATCTATAGTTTCTTCCCTCCCCTGCCCAGTCAGTGTAGGGGACTGATATAATGGAGACATAAGAATGTATATCAGTTTTTCCAAGCACTTTCTAGACCATCTGAATCGGAATCATCTGGAGTATCTGTTAAAATACTGTTGCCCAGGCCCCGTACAGTATCCTCATTTTGCTGTGCAGGTAGAACATGCTGTTTAAACAAGTTCTCCCTATGATTCATTCTTATCTACATTGAAGTTGGAGAGCCACTGAAATATAAGCAAAGAAAGAAGGCTAAAAAAGTTTATGTCGAACTATTATAAATTACATGTATTTTCTTTTTTATACTTGTCTCTATTTTTCAAATTTTATGGTTATGTCAGAAAAGTAATGTGTGATTTTTAAAACAAAATTTATAGACTATATCTGAATTTCACCAACATACATCAGGCAATAACTCACAGATAAATTCTTTCAAAAATTAAGAAGATTCTATAAAAGGATAAAAGATTCGAGGCAGAAAGAACTTTTCCATATATTCTCAAAACTCCAATTAAACTCAAGAGTGACTTAAATAATCTAATGGGATTTTTTTATTCAGAAAGTTTTCAAAATTCCAGATGTGTAGGAAAAAAGATAATAAAATTATAATACCATTGTTCTTTTTTAAAAACTCAAGTTCTCTTGCTAATAGTTAAGGATACTGATTTATTTAAAACATAACATGTTTCTGCTTCATAACAACATCTGTATTATTTTACAGTTTTATTGGCAACTTTCACTGTACCCTAGTGATTTCTAAAAATCCTCATACTTCCCTGCTGGTCAAAGTTTCCAAAAAATAATAAACAAATTATTATTAACTACGATCTTTTTATTCCATGACCATGTATTCCATTATTCCATAAGAAACACTTGAAAAAGCTGAACTATTAACATGAGGAAAATAGGGTCCATATACCAGATCTCAACTGCAGATATATTTTGTGAGGTGGACGGATTGAGAATGTAGATAATACAAGTGCATTATCGCCAAAAGCAAGTGTCAGCATCTGGACCTCCATCTGCAATAAACACACTCCGAATTTTTCTGCTTCACAAAGGAAATAACGTCCGTTGCTCATAGAGAGGCTGCTACCATGACAAGTGTTACCTATGGCTAAAACGTCTAGCCAAGTTGTTTTCAACTGAGAATGGTTTGGACCCCCAGCAGACATTTGGCTATATGGAGAGATTTATTGCTTGTCAGATCTGGGAAGAACTAGTAACATCTAGTGCATAGAAGATACCGCTAAACATCTACAAAGCACAGAATGACCTCCACCCCCCCAAAAAGATGTAAAGCCCAAAATGTCAATAGCACCAAAGTTGAAAACCCCGAACTAAACCCATAGTTCCATAAACCCAGGCCTGCTTCCGTCAAGTGCTAGGCTCTTTCTGCTCCTACTTCCCAACCTTCCGCCCTAGTAACCATCCTTTGAAGCAAGCACCTGGCTTTCGGAGTTCTTTATACCATCATATTGAGTTATTGATCTCTCTGACATATTCCTTTACTCTTCCCTCACCTCTGACCCAACTCTTTCCATCAGACAGTCTGGACCCTTCCATATCACCTTAAACGTCTATTGGTACTGTTTACATTGCAATGAAGTTCATCTTCCTGACTGTGAAAACTCTTACCTACGTCTCCCCGGAATCCACAGAGTGCCTCAAATATAATAGGTGCACAATAAATATTGGTCAAACTAATGAAATAACTTCAGATTTGCATTCTACCAACACTGATGATGACTCACAGATTATAAAACATAACCCGTGCCCTCGAGTATGTCCATTTTGGGGTGAAGATACGTACCGGAAAAGACAACTCCTGAGTGCAGCTCACATCTAATGCCTGTCAGATGGGGAGGGCTTGAAAGGCCTGGCCCCCTGGCCTCAAGGCAGAACAACTTTGAAGATTCATCTCAGCTCTAAAGCTTCTTGACCCATTTCGACTCTTCCATCTATCCTACTTCTTTCCCCCAAAGGTATTGAGAAAACTCCCCAATAAGTTATTTGTACACAAATCTCTATCTCTGAGTCTGTTTCCTAGAGAATTCAAATAAGACTACAGGAAAGGGGGAAAAATGGTGGTGGCAACGAGAAGAAATGGGGTCCAGCAGCTTTTAAAACTGTACTTCTTGGACGGTCAGAAGTTATGTCATTTTAAGTATGTAAGGGATAACTGGTCAACCATCTCACTCATCCTACAGTATTTCATTCCCATCAGGCACCCCATATCCCTGGGAATTTTTCCTACCCACCATCAAGCAAGACCTGCTTTCAAAGCTTTGCTCCACATGCAAGCTTACATGCTGGATAATAGTTTAAAGTCTCACTTAACAGGGATCAGTGTTGTCATTCAACCTTGATTCGAGCTGAAACAAGGAATCAGATGCCATAGGAGAATATTTGGGGCATACCAGGGACCTTTATGATGCCAATGAAATCATAGCAGATCAACCAGAATGATGGCAGAGGTGATAGCCTAAATGTTATAGATCTTCCAGTCTCCTCTGCAATGCCACCGGGTCATATGACCGAATTCCGGCCCATATAATACGGGCTGAAGTGATGTCTGTCACTAGTGGGCCAGGCCCGTGAACCCCCTGTACAGGTCTCTGTGCATTCTCTCTTCATTTTTCTACCACTTGGTTGTAGATGATCCGGTCAAATTCCTCAGGGGAGAGTAGAGCCATAACATTAATGGAACCTGGGCCTCTGAACAGCCGAAGGCAGCAAAGCCTTCTCCCACACCATATTGACCATCCTGGCTTATGTCATGGAGATCTGTGGGTCACTTGTCACTGCAGACAGGACTGCTTACCTTAATGTATTGATTTCAGCTTTATTTGAATGCAGCCGTAAGAGCTAGATTTGTGAGAAGGTTCCTCAATATTTGAGGAACCCTGTCTCAGAGAAGCCCTACGCAAACTGATACCCTAGACAATTTAGGGAAAATAAAAGACATCTATGTCATCATAGGCATGGTAAGTGAAGATAATCTAATCAAAGACATAACCACTTAGAAACCAACAAACAACTGGCATCCTGTATCTGGCTGTGGATAATAGAAATGGATTATGTAATTGCATTTACCCACACATATTAAACACATCATTGATTGGGTGTTAATGTGTTTAAATTTTGTTTCAAAAACAAAATATCCAGCCAGCATGCTCTGGGTAAACAGACTCTTAGGAAAAAAAATGAACAATGTCTGGGAAGAATGAAGGAAAACCTGAGGAACATGGACTAAGATTTTGTCTTTAAAGTGAAAAGTTGGAAAAGATGTAAGACTGGTTGGGTAAATACAGAAACTATACCAACCAGAAATGTAAGAAATGTGTATTTTAAAAGCCAAGATAAATAAAACATGATGACTATTAACTCACTCTTACCCTACTTTCTAGATTCCTATATTCCATATTTGGAAGAGAAAATAACCAAGTGAAACAGGATGACTTGCTTTTCTCTTTTAAGTGATTATTCTTTTGTATGTTGAGGGATTTGGCTATGCTTCAGTTCTCTGGAGGGACTCTATTTAAAAAAAACTTAGATTGTTATCTTTGAAACCATCTTCACAAAGGGCTCAAATTTGAAGTAGTAAGAAACTTTGGTTTCAAACCTAGAAATGCATCTGATTTCATTTTATTTTAAATTTTATCCTCAAGGAGCACATTGCATATTTTAAGTCACTCTGGAAGGATGCTTCCAAAAATCTTTCAGTTCATAGGCGTATTCACTAGACTGCAACATTTTCGTCCACTTACTAATGTCTGAACTCCTCTAACACTCATTACGGGTTCAATTTGCTGTGTGTGTGTGTGTGTGTGTGTGTGTGTGGTTGTGTGTGTGTGTGTGTGTGTGTGCATGCGCATATATGTGTATGCTTCAGGTCATTTTGTTTCATCAGAGGTAGTTTTATATTTCTTTAAATTTGGAATCCCACATGATTTCCGGGGGAAATGCATTAAATAAGCTAAGTAAGATACAATGAATGGGTCCTCCATACCCCCATCCACTTTTCTCTCCCACCTCCTCACCCTGTGTTATAATTATCATATATATGTGTGTGTGTATTCTTGTGCGAGATTTTATGCCAAATTTATTAGTGGCCATAATTAAATAATATTTGTTTTTACTTCTGCAAGGGGGAATTACATCTATTTCTATTATTTTCAGAACAGGGACCAAGTCTGTTCAACACTACACATTTTTAACACTTACAATAAAGACAAGATTTCATTTGACCTTAACCTTATACAACCATTTATGTGAATTGTATCTCGATAAAGCTGGGGGAAAGAAGATTTCCTTTGAACTGACAATGACCTTTCCTTCACAATAGAGCTGCGAATGAACATATGTTCCACAAACTCCCACATGTTCCATTTTTTTATCGCTTAATAATGGTCATTAATCAATCATTATATATGAAAAATATAAATACACACAGAAAGTCACATGTAATTTTTCTTCCTATAGCACGCTTTTCTAACCTAAACCAAATCAAATGTTTCACTCTTAGCAAAAAACCTGTAAATAAGGTATTAAAGGAAGAAATAAGAAAAATACATGAAAAGTCATCTAACATGTTAACAGTTAAGGGAACTAACGCCACACCCCGTCCCACACAAATGCAGATTTTCATATCACATTTTACAGCATACTTGTATATAATTTCATGTTAACATCATACAGCATGCCTAAAATGAAGATATTTTAAAATCTCATTACTAGCATTTTAGTCAAAGTCAAAAGAAGGAATTTAGGTTGGTACCTTTAGTTCAAGGAAACATGTAGAAGATTTTACTCATCTCACTAGTTAAGATAAAGCCTGCCTAGACATGCCACCTTGGGGGATTGTCCCTTAGAGCGACCGATGTTCGGGCAAGCGGAAATGAGTACTGAGACCTGTCTTGGCTCAAGAGGTGTGAACAAGTCCTACAGAATTTGAGAGTCCACCCAGGACTAGACCCCAGGGATTCTGGGCACAGTCCCTAACCTCACAGAGCTTCTGATCTCCTAAAAAAGACAACTACATGAGGGGCCACAGTCAAGTGTGACACTTGATACAACAGAGGACCTAACTGCAGGGTGTTCGGGAGGGCCGCGCCCGGGGAACCAGGGGAAGGCCTGGGGAAGTGGTGTCTAAGCTGAGACTCGCGGCGGCCTCCTTGGTGTGATTTCATTTTACTGGAAGCATGTCTCTGTGCAGAGTGGAGGACAGGTTGGGGAGACAATCTGGGGGCAGGGAGATCAGGTGGAAGACCGCTGACATTAATGTGGGCGAGAAAAGGTGGCATCCTGAGCCAGGAAAACGGCGAAGAAAATGGACAGAAGTGGACAGATTCAAGAGCTATTTCAGAGCTGGCATCCACGGAGATCGGTGATGGATTAGTCTGAGTGGTAAGAAAACAGAGAATCAGGTGAACATCTGAGAACGGAAGGTGATAATTTTTGTTCTGTAAATTAGGATAAGGAGCGGAGCTATCTGGCCTCAAGATTTTGATTTCAGTTGATTCTCCAGAGGTAGACAGACAAACATCTCAAATTAGACTTGGCCTTGCAATTCATGACATTTTAAAGCATATGTACGTGTGGTGTAATTACTGCTGTAATTTAATGAGACTGCTTTGTGCCTAAGAGCAGAGAAGCAAGCATACCTTTGTGTGTGTGTGCAGAATGTTAACTGAATTACCTCTGACTTTAGTTTCTGTTCCTCAAGTACAAACTCTTAGTTCGGGCAAAATGGACCACCGTTATGTAGGACGATATTTAACTGCCCCTTTTGTAAGTAAGGATTTTTACACCAAAACTAAACAGAGGCACGCCGACACAAAGCTGTGAGTTACGTGGGCTACTACTTAAAGGGCTAGTATTTGCACAAGGACCAGGAGAGCGTCAATGAAAGAAACGCAGTCCTGGGAATTCTCTCCAGAAGTGATTTACTTCTGTCAACATTCTTCTTCGACTTAAACATACGACGAATTCACATATAGTTAAATTTCTCCAGACACTTAACTTTAAAGCTCTACCTCTGATGTTCTGAGTAAATACCTTTAGCAAAGAATCAATAAATTAACTTAAGGCAGCTTTTCTCCTTGAATCTCCTTTGTACAAATCGTCCTCTAAACACCTAAAGATTATTTGATAATGCTGTTCAGAAATAATTCTTATAAAGTATACATATTTCTCTAATATATATGTAATTCGGATCATACACACATATATTGCAAACTGCTGGAATGTTTCTTATTGTTTTGATTTTTTTTTTCTTACAGAAGGGTTCTTCTCAGCTTTCTGAAGACATAGATTTCAAACTTTCTAAATTTATTTGTAAAATCACTTTTGGCAAACACTTATGAAACATCTACTCTATATAAGTGAATGTGCCAATGTATGTCATTGCATATTATTACTATGGTAAGACAATTGTCACACACACAAAAAAAAACAAACCCCATACGACTTAATAAATAATAATGTTAAACTTTATAACTGCAAGTAAAAACAGATTTATGCATTCATTTCCTACCTTTCCAGTTTGTTAAGGGGACAGTTGAGAACAAAAATAAGCTTTTATAAAGCTTGCTCCCTGGTATATCGTAACAGGAATTGCCCATTCTCCAGCCCTGACCATCCATCCTCCATAGAACCCTGATAATCATCTTCAGTAAAAGGATATTGCTCATGCCAAAAGGTACAAGTCAAGTCACTTTCCATCCCAGGTTATTACCGATTGTCCAGAAAGTCTTCATTTTATTTCTATTTTCTGTAAAATAATCCTTGTTTCTCAGTAGGAGGCAACTTTGCATTAAATGATGAAACTTCACTGCAGGATATGTATTCTATTATTGTGTATCATATTAGTATATTATCCCTAATGCAAAAATCTCATCTGTTAGTTTAATGCAAAGCTTTACTTTCTCCTCACTTATAACTTACAGAAAGACATGTTGAACAAGTTAGTTATGTCAATACATGTCTGTTAAGCCCGTGAGCTGAATTCCAAAAGGACTGGAAGAATTTTTTTAAATGCTCTGCTTACATTGCTGCTGCATGAACATCACTGACCCAATTAAGAACACAGACAGACAGTTCTGTATTTGTAACATTTTGTATGATTTATATGACAAGGCACCTTAAAAGGGAGCCGAAATATGTGTTTTGATGTTTCAGAAGTGGTTCTCTCTGGCAGAGCGAGAGCCATTCTCCAGCTAATCAGAGAGTGATCTCCCTCTAAGTCTGGATTGGGATGTCCCCAGTATTCGAAAGAGAACGAACACGAAAGTTCTCCAGAACGGGGTGAGTTTCTGTGTTGTTCTTCAAACCTCAGGGTACCAAGGAATCACTGGTCTGACCACTGGTACTGCCTAAGAGAAGTCACCCCAAGGTGTTCCCGATTTGACCTTGTGCCTCTCCAACAGGCATCCCACCACACAGCAAACAGCTGCAGCCAGTAAGATCACGCTTTGGCTCTCCCTTTGCTATGCAATGAAACATCATGGACAGACCCTCTTATCTGGTTCCAGTGTTTGTTCCTCAGTTCCTGCTCCATCCCCGCCTTTACTCAGCTCCAAACCTCTTGGCTCTACTTCCTGTCTCCTGCTGTCAGTCCCACACCTGCACTTTGGACAGATTCGGACACTGGATACTTGGCACCTCATCTTAGGTATGGTTTGACCTCAGTGTCTGGCACCCCTGCCTCTAGCTACTCCTCCATCCAGAGTCTGGTGTCCAGGAGTTTTCTGCTTGGCCAGTACATCCACTAGATGCAATCTTGCCCAGCCAGAGCAAAACAAACTGTCTGGACCATATCCTGAAGGTACTGGATCAGTCAATCAAGACAGGCTTAGTGCTGCTTCTGTAACGAACAGCTCCAAATTCTCTGCGGTCCAAAGCGAAGGTTTATTTTTGGCTTATTCTATATGCCCATCACAGGCCAGCTATGACTCTGCTCCAAATCACCCTTACGCAGAGGCTCCTCCACTTGGAACGTCCCTGGGCCCCATGACTGGGCGAAGCAAGCATGTTGGATTGCAAAAGAGCTTTTAAAATCTTGTCCAGAAGTGATACATCTCCAGTCACATTTCACTGGCCAATGTAAATCATACAGCTCTGCCTCGTATCAAGAAGGTGCAAGGGTACAATCCCACCCAAAGGCAGGAAAACCAAAGATTTCTGAATAATATTAACTGTTTCCATGGCACCAATTTGTAAGCCACAATTTTCTGATCTATTTGTTCATGGAACTGGAAAATTGACTGTATCTATTAACTCCTACTAATGCCTAGAGAAAGCTTTAACTTAAGGTTTAACTAAGACACAAAAGAGATTGGCTGAGAAGAAGTAAGTCCTTAAAAAAAATTTTTTATGCTATAACTATTGTCATTAGTAGTAATATATTATTATTAACAACAGCTAGCATTTCATTCATCAGGTATTTGCTATGTGCCAAGTAGGACTCCAGGTTCTTGACATATATTAATTTGTTTAATCCTCCAGCAACTCCATGATGCAAGTACTCTTTTTTATTCTCATTTTACAGACAAAGAAACTGAGTCACAGTGATGTTTACTAATGTGTTCAGGGTCAACAGCTATCATGGCTAACCTTTAAATTATTAACATAAAGTTAGAATATGGTTTGATTCTTCTACTAACTCCGGGGCTTCCATGCTGGGTTACTGTGAACCTCTTGGCTTGTTATGTCTAAAGCAATATCTCTCTGTCTCAGAGCCCCGAGAGCGTTGCTGGCACATCACAGGTAGGAACTGAGTGGGGCAGCGGGGATGTGTAAGACTTCTGCTTCTGGCTAGAAAGTAGAAAGTCACAAGGGAGCATCCTTCTCACCCCAACCACCAACACAAACCTGATAAGCTACAAAATCGAAGTTTTATAAAATCCATCTGAGAGCGTGGGATGCCAAGAGACCTAAATGAACAAATTTCCAGAAAATAATGGCCTTTCATAGATGAGAAGAGAGCTGTAACTGTTCTCACTCAGTGCAGAACGATGTGTAGAGAAGAAATCCACACGGAAAGGGATAAGGAGAGATTAGCCAAGACCACAGGGAACGTTCGATGGTTGCATGTGGCCTGGAATAATGGAGAGGGATGCCAAGGAGCTCAGCCACAGAGCAAGTCTTCGCAGAACTGTCAAATCATTCCCACGAGTTGTCACCAAGTACTCAGTGCAGAGGTATTGCGCAGAGGCTGGAACAGGGCAAAAGAGGAATTTCCCCCTGAGATGAATAGGGCCATTCCCAAGTTCAAAGCCTCCATCTCCAAAAGCAGAACTGAGAAACACGCATGAAGGCACTCTGGGCTCTGAGGTACTGAAGCCATGAAGCCTGTCAGGTAAGTTGAGAGAAATCCATCCGTGACACCCCTACAAGTCAACAATGGAAAAGGAACGAAAACCCAATAAAAGTGGGCAAAGAGTTTCTGGAACAGACCTTTCACAAAAGATGATGATATGAAAGGCAAATAATTACACGAAGTCATGCCCAACATCATCAGTTACCAAGGAAATGTAAATTAAACCAAAATTTAAGAGACTGACATCAAATACCGGCAAGGATATGGAGCAACTAGAATTCCCAAACATGTCCAGTCAGAGTGTCTAGTATAATCACTTCAGAGAAATGTTTGGCAGGTGCTGATAGTTAAACACACGTCTGTCCTAAGAACCAGCAATTCCACTCCTAGACAATTATCTAAAATGAATGAAATTACACATCCACAAAAAGACTTGTTTATAAATGATCAAAGTGCTCTTATTGATAAACTCAAACCTGGAGACTACCTACATGTTCATCAACATGTAAATGGATAAACTTCGTATGTTCACAAGAGAGAATGCTACTCACCAATAAACAAGAGGAATTCCCGATGCAATCAAAACTGGGGATGATTCTCAAAAACTTTATGCAGAGTGAAAGAAGCCAAGCACAAAAATATATATGTATGAATTCATTTTTACATGAAGTTCTAGAACAGGCTAAGTGACATATTGTGAGTAAAATCAAAATAGTAGCAGAATTAACCAGAAGGGGCACAAGGGAGCCTTCTGGGCTGATGGAAATGTTCTATATTTTGTTCCGGAACATTAATACACACAGTTGTCAAAACTTCATTGAAATGAAGATTTTATAATTTATTGTAGCATAATTATATGTCACTTTTTAAAAGTACAAGGTCAAATATCATTATTTCAGAATACTGACAATGAGTCAGCTCCAAATTGAGTCCGTGATACAAGAGCTAAAAGCCAGGTCCTACGGGCCACCCAAGGTCAATATAAAACAATCACAGCACTTCCCTTATTCATGACATTTGACAGTCGGGTGCAGACACGACAGGACTTGCTATAAAAAAGGCATAACTCTACACCTAATGAGTGATCCAATCCTTTCATCTCTCTCTAGCCAGTGTTATCTCATGGTGATCCACCCCAAACTTGCTGATATGTCGCTGCGTAATCTCTCAGTGTCAGCCTGTGATTGTTCAGGGTCAGCCCTTAAAGCACTGGGGATTCCACTCCAACCACACAGAGCTTATCAACTGTATGGCTTGCTAGAGCTCCACCACGAACTGCTTGATCGTTTCGTTATTGCCATTTCTATTCTGAACCTCTCTGTACAAGTCTGTGCAAACACTTTCCTGTGAGGCTTTTTATGAAATGCTCAGAAACAATGACTGCTGTCGTGATGGAAAGTGATATTATGCAGTAGGGTGACTATAGGCAAGAGAATGCATATTTTCTCATCTTAATACCGCCTAAAATAGCACTTCTTGCATTTTAACAGGCATAGCAATCACCGAGGAAGGTTAGTGAAATAAAGATTCCGGTTTAGTAGGTCTGGGGTGGGGCCCAAGCGTCCGCATTTCTAACAAGCTCCCAGGTTATGCAGTGTAGCTGCTGCGAACTGAGTTGTAATGAACAAGTATTCTTTTCTCCATGGTTATGTTTTCTGTTTCTCGAAGGTGCCTCTCTCCATGTGTGAATTCTCAGGCTAAGCTTCCACATTCAACTACTTCTGGTTGAAAACATGCAAGTGAGGGTCCCAGTAATGGACAAAGGGCAGCTTTTGAAATTCAAAATAAGCATTCTGGAAAAGCATTCTAATTTTCGGGTATTAACTCAAAATCAATACATCTTCTCTGCTGTACTCCCATCATGAAACTGTAAAATTCCCAGCAATCAGCAATGCCCACAGAGCAGGCAACAGACCTTCCAGAATCATCTGGGGGCAAAGCAATGGGCCCCAGGCAGGAGCCTCACCAACACTTCAGACTGGTTAGCAGGAGCACTGTGCCTGGGAGCCGGGGAGAGGGGAAGGATGCAGGTCGGTGAGTCCCTCTCTGGAACGGGCCGGAGCCTGCTTCCTGTAATCAGGTAGGAAGACAGGTTCTTTCCCCAACGACTCTGCTGGGTACAATACTGTCTCTCAGACAGATTATAAAGGAAAACGGATGTTGCCCCAAAGTGGCCTTTGGACAATAGCATT